>OZ007497.1:40825649-41480649 GCA_963931805.1 Microdon myrmicae | reverse complement strand
CCTGTGTGTAATGCAATCACATTAGCACCTTAAATGCTTTACGCATGAAATAGAGCAATTTATAATCTAAAAGCCGCTAGAAAAGAATTATTACCTTTCATGTGTCTCTTCGCATACAAATTCCCCATAGGAATTCCTTCCAAACTTATCATAAATTCCCTGAAAGAAAATTCATCGGTTCACATATAATACAACCGCATAATCAGGGAATCTTACCCTTGAGTTGGCTTATCCCAGCCTCAACATGTGTACAATAAAAACTACCTACATACACATTGGCTGGCGACCACTTTAACCAACGATAAACAGTCCAACGCAGCTGCGTGTAATTAGCACCATAAACGTTGAGACTAATTCCCTAACTCGCACCATGTGCAAACAAAAGAACGCTGTCCTTCAAAGGTTTTCTGGCGATACCATAAACAATCCACATCGTTTGTGGTATCCCAAATGCAATTCCCATTTAATGAGTTCCAGCTTATTTATTTAGCTGACCCTAATCACAGACCGATGCATTAGGTCGCTTCTCCTTTCTTCTTTTTCCCTAGCTGTAGTTTTTGTTTATCCTTGCTGAAATGCATTGATAAACACGGTAATGTGTATGAACATACATACACACCACTGCACCAAAAGATCGCATCTCCTTGGTGGCCACACCCTTAAGAGAAAAATCGTCTCTCTCTCTCTCTTCCGTTCCTTAACCCTGACCGAGGATGGAATTCAAGTCAGAGTTCTATCCTCGGGGAGTCCAATTACATCCGCCGACCACCACGGTCGTGCCGCTTCCACTCCCCGGTGCCCACGGGGACGCGATAATATACGGAGTCATTGTCATAGTGAATTTTATTCATCATCCATTAAGTTGAGCGGTGGTTTGTCGATTTTTTTGATTCCGGAGGATATTTGTTAAAAATTACATTTCATTGACTGGATAAAAAGAAATAAGTTATATAAATGAGTGTTAATATTAATTTGCATCAAGGCCAATAATGTTAACAAAAGTAGTGGTTTGTATTTAGAGAATAAAACTGAACAAATAAATTCCGGTGTTCCATTCATTTTCCTTGTTCCTTAATGGCTCGTGACGGTGCGAACGGTCTACTTGGTGTGCATTCCTTAGCGCAGTAACAATTCGGTTTGGCGGAACGTTTTAAAACTGGTGGAGATGAGGTAGAACCCCGTGTCGTGCGCCGGCACAATGACCTCGTTCCCCACACACCTACCGCTCTCGGTTTATTTTGATCAACGCCCAACACTTATTGGTTATTTTACATAACTAATTTTGTTTTGAATTTTTAAAAACAAAATGCTTATTGTTTAGTCTTAAATTGATTCAAAAACCTATTCAATTTAACTATATTCCGTACAAAAGTCGAAAACCCACCTTCACGTTTGTATGGCCGATGCCAACTGACGCATACACCACGAAACACAAGAAAAGTCGCCCTGATCGATATTCCTAGAGAGTTTTAAGTGACTATCGTGGCTCTGTTGCTATTTTTCCTTACTTTCACTGTTTACGCGTGAGTATTCGAAATCCATCGAGAAAGTGGCCGAAAGCCATCGATTGGCTTAACATTATTGTATAACACTTTGAAACTTATAGGTGGCATAACATAGGGACACAAACCCTCGGATAGGTTTTCTGGGTAATTCTTTGCACGCCGACAAATGCCGAATGCTTCGAATAGGAATTGTAGACGTGTTTATACACACAAAAAAAAAAATAATTTTATAATGTTAGACTTACTGCGAAACTTATTTTAATAATGATATTTTTTAATTTTATTTATTGGCTCTGTATGGGCTTCCAAATTATTCTATGTGCATTTGTTTCGGTAGTTTTTCTTATAAATGTTTTATTTTTCGGTGTACATTAATTTGGGCATGTCCGAAATATTTACCACACAATCCTAATTATCAGGCCTCCTCGATAGTATAGTGGTTAGTATGCCCTCGTGTCACGCAGGAGACCGGGGTTCGATTCCCCGTCGGGGAGCCTCTAGCGCAAGACTAATGACCTTGCCCGGAAAGAACAAATCATTATGGAAAATTTAACTAGGCTCAGGACTTACTAAATAAGGCCAAGACCAGTTTCCGGCTGTAGTGCCGATGATGATGATAAATCCTAATTATCAGTATCTGGAATATCATGTGTATACGAAGTATTCTCATAATATACACCTTACTCATTCCACTTGCACAAAAAAACGGTAGCTCGTAATCCACACCTTTCTCATTCCACTTGCAAAAAAACCTGTTACTACCACGTTCTTATCCTTTTCTTCGACCATCAAAGCCACCTGTGTAATATTGAGCTTCCTTCATTAGCTTTTTATCACTCCCTGATGGATTGCTTAAGGGACTGTGGGGGTTCTCTATACTACATGGAGAACCAACCCACAATTTCCGCCTTATTTCGACCGCTTTCAGCGCGTCATATCAACCCCTATCCGTTCAGTTAATGCACCTGAAAATCACGTTTTCCAAAAGGACGCATAGCTTAACTGATTATTCTATGCAGACAATGCATAATTGAATTTAGTTACCCATATGGCAACTCCATTTCGCTAACCCATGAGATTACCATCGGAAATCGCATTTCATGTCGGTTAGCAACGGCATAGTCTGATCAAACGACGCGGTTGCATAATCATGCAATGGCTGGGGAAATCATCAAAGTATTTAATTTAATTCCCACGATCAGATTTCCCTAGCCGATTCGGCGTCCTATTCACATAGCCACAAAACATTTTCCTCTCCTTCACATTTTTATCTTCCCCGGGCTCAATGCACTCTGAGATCACCACAGTCATCGCACTAGGTCAGTAGGTCATCCTCAGAGGCTGCATTGACACAAGCACACAAGCTAAGTCGACCCCGAAGTTATTGCGCTCTCTCTTTTGTTCTTTTCATTCTTCGCATGCCCAGCGACTGTCGAATGATGTGCAAGTATTATTCACCTCACTGAGACATGCAACTGAAAAGATTCATGAGAGAGCGCGATGATGATTGGCTAATAGCCGTGCAAATGCAAAATCCAAATTTCATCCCTAATTGGGACCAGTCGCTATCCAATCATTACCGCGGTCGGTCACGCCGCCGCAAAGTAAGTCAAGTGTGTCTGTCGGTGCTATAGTCAAGTAAATCATTGTCAGCGTAAAGATATATCATTTCTCTAACGAATCTAAGTTAAAATCCATGGAACGAATTAAGTAAACCGACCCATTTATACCAAATTATCAATTTGGTTTTCTCTTGTATCTACCGACTAATAAATTGCGCGAACGAGAATCACGCTGTGCGTGAAATTAAATGCTTTATCAAAATAAACCTCTGTAAAATAGAATAGCACCAAACTCATTAAAGAAACAGAATATCAAAAATTAACCAGTGACTCGTATTCGTCTTTTCTCTGGCATTGGATATTTTCGGCGAAGTGTGTTCGACGGAACAAGTGTTAGGGATTTCAGTGCATCCATGTCGTACGTCGGCATCCAAACTTATACCCCCACAGGACTGTTCTGTATAAGGAACCCAATGCTGATCACTGTCTAAGATTCATCGACAGTCGGAAACACACTTCGGTCTCGACATCTGACAACCCTTTCTTGAGTTTCTGCAACTTTTTTGTGCTTTAACGTTTTCAGTGTCAGTGCAGACTTCTAATGGACTTTTTAGTTCTTCTCACACTTCTTCTGTTGCTGTGATACGAGTTTTATTGAGACTGTTGACGAGTTCATTTGGTTCAGATTTGAATTTGATGAACTTTAACATCTTCATATAAGTCTTTTCCACAGAGTCTTCTGTTTACCCGTAACAATTTCTTTCGTACGGTGCTTTAACGATCTTCAGCTGTTTAGACTTTTAACCTTCGGCTTTCTTCGTTTTTAACGACCGTAGGCCATGATTCACAATCGTGTTTTACACAGATCTATCTGTTTACCGATAACATTTTCTTTCGCATCTGGCTTTTACCGCCTTCAACTTTTTAGACTCTTAACCTTTGGCTTTCTTAGCTCCTTGTCTTCGTTTTTAACGACCGTAGACCATGATTCACATTCGTCTTTTGCATATACTTTGCCTATACTAAGCCAAAATACCAGATTCCTGTGAACCAAGTCTCACCAAGCCCATTTATATCTAATATCTTTCTTCTTGTCATCTCGATTCCGTTTTTAATAACCTCACCCAAAGTTTAAAACTTGCAGACTAAAGTATATTCAATTAATGAAGGTAGCAATAGAGCTGCGCCCACTTCTCTATTTGGTTCCCATATTATGCGATATATTTTTACAATATGTTCCCGCAATATATATATTTTTTTTAATAACATCCTTTATTGGATATGAATAGTACAATCTTAACAATTTAATTTAATACTAGGTTTAAGTTGTACTTAATTTAGTTTAATTAAGTGAAACGTGTAGGGGTTTATTGGGCCAGTGTTCAGCTCCCAAGTTCCCGCAATATGTTTCAAAAAATATTTCGTAATATGTTTTATGATTCACAGTTTGCTAATCCAAAGTGCATGACAAAATTCTCAATGAAGCATCGCTCAAACTCTGTCGTAGAATATACAATTTTTTGTTACCCGGAAGAACTTGTTTATAGAATATATATATATATATATATATATATATATATATATATATAATATATATTAATATATATATATATAAAATATATAAATATATATATATATATATATATATTTCCTCATTTTAAATCGGCTATTCTCATGAATAATTTTGTTTCCTTCATTTGTTTCAGAATTTATTAGTTTTTATAAAAAGAAACGGATAGCATTTAATGTGACTTTATAAAAGTACTGTGACGACAACGTAATTATCTACTTAGTCTCAATATCGTTACTTACTTACCTAATTCGAGAAATTCTTTAAAATAAAATTAAACAAACAAAACACACTTATTTCGCTAAAATTTTCTCATCTCAGGTGCACTCAATTTTTCAAATCTGTCGCTCAAATTTCAAACGAATAAAATGAAAACAAAAAAATATATATCAAACAAAATAATAACACAGTAATAATACAAAAACGGAGATTAAATTTGAGAAAACGAAAATAATTATTAGATAATAAGAGTTAAAGAATAAAACAAAATACATTAAACTAATAGATAAGCAACAGTTTGTAGATTTAAGAAACCTAACGCTTTATCGACCCTTAATCATTTTATCGTTTAATGAATATCATAAATATCTAAGTTTTTCTTTTCTTTTCTTAACCTACTGCATCTCAGGTTTCCTTTCATATAACCAATTCATTATAACCAAGTGCACATTTGAAAGAAATTTAAAAAGAACTAAATAAAAAATGTAATCGCATTTCTTTGATCGTTAGTTAACTTTTATTTTGCAGTAAAAGTCCGAACCGCACGTCATAGTAACTTTCTCATAGACAAAATAAGGAATAGAATGTCTTGATCAATTAATTTTGTATAATCAAGTATGTGTGATTATTAATTTTATTCTCATAGCAATTTTGTTTGGAAAACTGAGTAAAGACGAATATTTTTAACAACCAAAGGGAAATCCGTGTAAAAGTAACAATCAAACAATAAACATAAATATTTATTTTCTCTACACAGAACCGGACGATCACAGGAATGTTATAAAAGGATTAAAACGAATCAATAAAAAACCAAACATTTAAAATATATACATTCTGTTTTAAATATATTCGTATATTCATTTTATGTAAGTCAAAATCCGTTTTTATATTCTAGAAGAAACAAAATTATATGAAAAGTTTAAAAACCCAATTTATACTTAGGAAGGGGACATCATTAAAATAAACGTAAATCCTATTTTCTATAAACCTGTGAATTTTTGAATATATTATATTAGTAAAACTTTTGGGTCGAAATTCGATTTTTTTTTGTTTCATTTAGGGCAGTTATTAATTTAATAATTAAAATTGAAAATATATAGAATACCAGAAAATATATTCTAAAAGTAATTTATAGTTGATGAGCGTTTATAGTTATTACATTTGTAAATACGTATTTTGCAAGGAACATAGAAATATTTAATGAAAAACAAAAACAAAAAACAATAACAACATGATGAATGGTTATGACAAAACTCAGAATTTGTTGAACTATGTATAAATTATCATTTAAATTTTCTTGTTAGGTTTATTTTCTAGTACATATTTCAGTTTATGTTTCGTTAATAATTTATTAACTAATGATATTGATTTTTCTTTCCTTACAATTTTTATTTTTGTTCCACATATAAATTACGATATGTATACATAAACAATGCAACTCTGTATAAAGGCAAAAACTGAAGTGATTAATTTCAAGCGGTAAACCATCAAGAACCACAAAGAGAAACAATTAAAAATAATGTTTTATATAAATTACGTTCAAAATATATGTTAATCAATTTTATTGAAAGAAACAAAACCAAGTGAAAATAAATAACAAAAATATTAAAAACTAAAGTACATTTGCTTTTTTATTTACCAAAATGTCTAGAGGCAAGTTAGTGGAATCTAGCACAGGATCTACATAAAAAAAATGTCCGTGGAACACAGTGACAACAGCATCGGTTAGACATTTGCAATAAATTCAATCTTTACAGAAGTTAAGTGATTTCCATTTCTTTCTTATTTACTTATTTTAAAAAAAAAGTTTGGTGTCGATAAATTCAATATTTACTAATGACGACTAGTTTCCTTTTTTTTATTCACTTACTGAAAAAAAATTGTTTTTTGCTTTCATGAAATTAAATCCGCGCTGAAATCTGTAGATTTATTCATGTATTCTTCTTTTTGATTTTTAGTTTGTTTTTGTTTATTTAAATTTTATTTTTCACCTAATAATAATAGTCATCGTAATAGTCATCTTCCACTACACCTGATAATTAACCTCACCATGCAACTTTCTCCATTTCCAAGGCGCCATTTTTCATATTTAAACCGAAATTAGATATATTTTTAAATGCCAAATGACTTCTAAACTGTTATCCACTCCTTCCCGCTATACTATCCGATATATATAATATTACGGAATATATGAAAAATTTCAACAGGATATCAGGAATTGAAAGAAGTAATAAATATTTTACTGTAATTTTATAACAAACTCAACAATATATTATAACTGATGTAATTCGTTCTGCAAATCCGTCGTTATGCATTCTAGATGTTGTACGTCTCCGAATCATTACTGACATACAGAAGTTAGCTTATGAATATCCAACACTAAATTAAGGCTGGAGTGCATAATTTCAAACATTAACATTTCCGTAACCAACAATCTGATTTCACATAGAAAGGTTACGTGTACATTCACAAATCCTACTGTAACCGTGTTTACGGATTGAGCAATAATGATTTATACAAGTTAAATTTATGATTTGATAATTCATATGTGTACTTAACTGAAAATAATTCAAGGTTGACAAATGTTTGTACGAATACATTATATAAAAAATGTTCTCGGGGCGACACAATGATTTTTGCATACCGCCCGGAAATCAGTTTAACATTTGTAAACCTTTTATGTGGAGCTGATAAGAAATTCCCACAAGAATATAACAGACTTTTTATCAACTAACTGTGAATAATAAACGAAGTAAAAACAGCTGAGTTCAAAAGGGGCGGATAGTTGGTGCGAAGGACGGGATTTAAAAAGGAACTATCCATTTAAAAGGCAATAAACCATGTAAGTACAAAAGCAATCGAAACGAATGCAGTATGTAGAAACAAAATAGACGAATGAGTGTAGCGGATTGAAGCATTACTATAAGTAAGGGATTGGCGAGGAACCGATAATAAATCTTTGTTACCAAATGAAACTCATTGATTATATCTTATGTCTTTTGTTGCGGATTCACAAATGAATGTATTGGAGAAATCTAGTACGTTCACATCTGCTTGCCATGTGACAGCTTTCACGCACCAGCTGACTACGCGTCAGTGAAAAAAGGGACACCACTTAAGTGTCACTTTTTCAAATCTTCCTCAACGGTTGCGTGCAAGCTTTTCATCACCTTGGGCTTTCTTCTTGGGTTTCTTTCTTGGGACAACGCCTTTTCTCTCTTCACTCCTACGCTACTGCTGGCACACCTGCTGCTCAACATCTGGACGCCGTTGCGATCGTGCACGCGACTGCTTGCACATCTGCTGCTCAACACATGGACGCCACTACGATCGTGGACGCTATTGCTTGCACATTCGCTCCTCAACCTGTGGATGCCACTACGCCTAGCTATAGCACTATTGGACGTTGCACACGGCGTACCCAACCTCCCAAGGATCACATCCCGCACATCTTTTCTTTAGTTACTTATTGACTTTTTTTTAAATTATAACTATTAACAAACTCACGACCACAACGAACACCATCTCGCAATGGACAAACCGGAATATATGTGATATCTCGAAATGTCCGTGCAGGAATGTAACATGTGGGACAATGCCCATACTGTTAGACAACAATATGGTGAGATACCCAAGCCGTTTCCCCTACCATTTGTATATACTTCTCTCAGGACAGGCTTGGGGCGATTCCGCCAGATCCCACGGCTCGCCTTCCTGAAAAAACCCCCATAACCATAACCCGGGTCTGCACCAGCTTTCGCTAATGCAATTAGCATTAGCATCTTAGATGCTTCACGCATCAAACAGACCCAATTATTATAACCCTGAAATCCCTATAAAGAAAACTTACCTTCATGCATCCCTTCGCATACAATTTTTCATAAGATTTCTTTGTTTTCCTATTCTGAACCAATTCGGTACCAGACAAATACCATAAATATCGCGCCGTCTATTTTCCTAGCCGCGCCATATACCTTTTCATATACATTGCCTGGCAACCTTTTTTGTTTGTCTTACCAACAAACAACCCAAGCAGCTGCATATAATTAGCGCAATAGACGCTGAAACCAAATTCTCCAGCATTTCCTAATGCAAATATGAACCCGGTTTCTATTGCAGCCAGAGATGCCATAAACATTCAATTTGCTTTTAGCACCTTTTTCTTCTAACGTCGAAAATAGCGACGAGGCATCGTATAAACATGACCCTCATTAAAGAGCGAACCATTTGGTCGTCTTTTCTTTTGTCTCTGCCGCCTGCCTGTTTCGCTTTTCCACTGCACGTGTGAGTAGCATTGATCTCAACGATCCCACACATACCACCATGACCTGTATTACAAGATCTGGTTTCCTATACCACCGAGAGACTTTACGTTTCCCTGGTGGTAGGTAAAAAACGATATCCTTATTGGTGAGGATATCGTTTGAGTCGTAATTCAATCTCCGTGGCGGTCGGGTCGCTCGCCATTCACCGTACCTCCGCCGGGTACGGTGCGAAACCAGTTAATTCGAGTCGAGTGTTTTCTTTTTCAACTCTAGGAAGTTTTAGTTTATTTTTTTTTCCACGTAAATTTATCCGTGAATCACCAGAAATAACGTAAATTTATTGATCCCAAATTGTTTATTATCGAAAACATATAAATTTCAAAAGAATCGGTATGCAATAGTCTCATTGATAAAACAATATCATTAAGTTCATACGAAAGTGTTCAATAGTATTTTTGTGGAAACGAATACATCATACAAAAATGTAAAAGACAAACAATAAACAATTTATAAATTTCATTAACTGTTTGATTTTCAAAATTTAAAAGTAAATTAAATTCAAAACTAGACACCTTTCATTGTTAAAGTGCGTTTCCTGTTCCTGCTGCGACATTCGGCCAAACTTAAATAATTAGTGAATGATGGAGGAGGAAGTATAACTCGCACCCATGCCGGTGCCGCGACTTCCTCACCACATTGGTGACCCTTAGGGTAAATTCACGCAACCTTCGATCAAAAACAGTGCCATTTTGTTTCCGGTAACTCAGAACCAGTGACTATTCGGTGCGGCAACAGTGTCAGTGACTTATTCGGTGAGCAATTGTGGCGGCAATTGCCAAAAATCAATGAATGGGCAAACATCGCCCCAACGACAGGATCACCAAGCGACGCACCAGCACCAGTTACCCCAACACATCACCAGACCAGCAGCAACACCAAACAGCCAAGGCTTTACCAACATCACCTGGCCGGGAGCAGCACTCGCCTCAACAGCAACGGCCAGGATTTGGTAAGTTCCATTTTCTCTATTCTTTGTTTTTCTGAACAGGGAAAATCTTCCCAAGCGAATGTATATTTTAACAAAGCCATTGAATTAGCACCGGACCACGAACAGGCTCTTTTGAATTCAGCGATCCTCTTGCAAGAACTTGGAGGTGACGAGTTACGCAAGGTCTCATGGGAGCGGCTATTCACAATGCTGAAAAAAGATCAAAATAATGAACGAGCCTATTTCAATCTGGGAATGCTAGCAATGGACGAACATAATTTTGAAGAAGCGGAAAACAATTTCAAACGTGCTATTCACATTAAAACTGAATTCCGCAGTGCCTTGTTTAACTTAGCTCTATTGTTGGCAGACGCTAATCGCCCTCTGGACGCAGTTCCATTTCTAAATCAATTAATTCGTTATCATCCGGATCACCTAAAAGGCCTTATACTCCTTGGAGATATCTACATCAACTATATGAAAGATCTTGATGCGGCTGAGGTAT
Source organism: Microdon myrmicae (assembly GCA_963931805.1). Lineage (NCBI taxonomy): Eukaryota > Metazoa > Arthropoda > Insecta > Diptera > Syrphidae > Microdon > Microdon myrmicae. The sequence continues at coordinate 41,470,035 of OZ007497.1, read as the reverse complement.
GTTATCGAAGTATCATTAAATACGAACCACATACCATTCAGGGACTTCATAATTTGTGTGTGGTTTTCGTTGAACGCAAGAAGCTTGTCAAAGCACGAACCTGCCTCCAGTACGCCCATCAATTGGCTCCGAACGAGGAGTACATTTTAAAACATCTAAAAATCGTTCAGAATCGCCTCGAAAAGATTTATAAGCTACCTGATGAATCTCCAGAAAAGCAAATTGCTTTATCTGATTACGATCCAAATGAATTCAGTATGGACAGGATACAGAACACGAATACCTCCGGGACACCAGCAGCTACAGCAACGAACCGTTCCATAACCCCAAACCCTATAACGTCCTTATAGCATAATATTATTTACAAGCACAGGGAATATTAACAAATTATTGGTTTTAAATTATAATAAGTTTTATACTGCGAAATAGTTAAGCCTGAACCGTAACAGGATAATAGAATGTATTGTATTTTATATCTATCCATTGTACTTAATTCAATCGATTCGTTAGTCAAAATTTTATTAGAAAAACAGAAGTTGAATATGAAAACCAAAATAAAAAAAGTTTTTAGGATAATGTTTTCAGGGTTTTACTGTTTTTATCGTTGTTAGTGATTCTTATTTAGACGGGAGGATATTGATATTTTATAAAAAAGTTGTATCTTTGTTATTTAATTAAAAATGAAAACTTATTGGCAGGAATAAAGTTGTAGTTATATACCGCTAGCTGGTGTTTCTAAACACCTCATGATATACATGTGAACAACTCGACTGGCTGCGATTATCCTTAACAGACACCGCTTAAAACCCTTTACAGTTTTATGTATGATGTAGTAATATTAAATTCCTTAAAACCTTTTTAATTTTTTTTTTCTCCTTTCCTTTTTGTATTGTCTTCATGTAAGCTCCTTCTGAGCGAAACTTAAAATTTGTTTCCTAAAAAACATTTGTGTGCATTGACATTTGTTATTCAAAAATTAATTACCGATTTGAAGTGCAAATTACCACACACAGTCCTAATTAAGCGATTTTCATGGTAAAGGTAGACAACTGGTTCGAAACAGTTGTCCTACCAGTCTAGGAAAATCGTTTAATAAGCTTGACTGTTAAAGGCTATAAAGGATATCGATATTTATATGAATGAACGTATGTCCGGAAATATGTTCATTTGTATGAATGCGTTTCTTTTATTTTCTTTTAAAACAAACAAACATTAATCCGAATATTAAAAATATTTTTATATTCTCCTCTTTGTTCTCCTAAATGTCTGCCTTTCTTCTGCCTTACTTAACACTTTGTATATTAAGCAAACTCCAGTTATTTAAAGAAAACAAGACCTTATATAAAACACTTAAACGCAATCGTTTACACCAGTAATTATCACCAACACCAACAAACAAACAAATGTTTATATCTACTAAATAGCTTAGACTTTGTCCTATATGAATATATTAGAATACCTTCAATTCAAAGAAAAACAAAACTAATGTAATAGCCCAAGTAAGTGTGTCTGTTCTCAAAACTTGTAAAACAAATATCGAAATACAATCCCATATATCGACAAGTGACACGAAATAAACATTCACACCCATTTAAAATACACTTATTGTCATATTGTCCGATTTCCTTGTTGTTCCCCTCAATTTCTGTTTTTCTTTCGTCTAGTTTAAAGTTTCGCATATTAAATATTCTGTTAATCTAATCGAATAGAAATGGTTGCTGCAATTTTATACATTTTAAAAACAAAATAACAAATATTGTAAGCCCCTTCAGGGTATTAAGTAGCGCACAACCCTTTCCAGCACGCACACGACTCCGTTTACTCACACGCGACCTCTCGACTCTTCGACTCCATTTGTCCAATCCACTCGACTCCGCTTACTACTTCTCTCGACTTTTCGACTCCTCTCGACTCCATTCATTCCTCCACAACCGACTCCTCTCTTAATAGCTCGTCTCTTACATCGGGACACAATGCCCCTTAAACACTGGACCCCACCCAACCTCACTTGACCCCACATCGGCTCAATTTATTCCTTTAACCGGCTCCTCATCACACCCTTCGGACTCTTCGAGTTCAAAGTGATGACCTTTGGCCTTCTTTAAATACTGCCAAAGCTCGCCTCTATGCGACCCTGTCCGCCTACTCTCGTCTATATACATTTCTGCAAACCGGCCCCTTATGTAACAACAGCTACTACGCGTAGCATATAATCAATAGGACGCCCGGTTTTGTCTCGCGTGAAACACCTCACCCTTTTCTGTCTCTTTTCTGAAGGTTGGCGCTCACGCTCACCAACCATAGCCTTCACGCAACTCCAAACAACCCTTCTCGACTCTGCGTGACCTCTAACACCTTTTTCTGTCTCTGTTCATATATTGGCGCCCATCTACGCCAAAAACAGTTATCACGCGAAACTGTTCATCAATGCTCGACCTTTCTACCCGATTTCAGCAAGCCAGCTTCCCTCGTTACCACAGCTACTACGCGTAGCAGCACCCATCAGGGCACCTGGTTTTGCCCCTTTATTTAAATTTCAGGACATTCGTCCTTAGATCTCCTACGTCTCCCAAATGTCTCAGCAACACCGGTCCACAAATCAAACCGATACCACCGGGCTGAGACAACATACCTGGTTCCCCAATCTTTAGCCACCATGGCTCCCCTTTAGCGGCAACTAAAGGCTATACACGCCCCTCTACGCCGCCTCAAATACCGGGGTGCATAATACTTCGGAGCGCACTTCTAATAACCCTAGGGCGCCCTGGGGTTGGACACAATCAACCACCCACCAGGAGCCCCCTAACCAAAATCCCCTATTTTTTTTTTTTTTTTTTTTTTTTAAAAACAAGAGCGACGGCCGGCACCTCACAGCAAGTTTCCATTCGGTCGAGGTCGCAGCTACCGCTACATTGGCACCAATGTACCGGTCCTCCCTCGATAGGTAAAACGTGCAATTGAGGGCCCGCCCTCCTTTACCAGTCCCAGCGGCAAACAAATCGCCATACAAACGTATCGACAAAAGACACCCGCTCTGGACTTGGTCCCTTTCCATTCCGCACACGGCAACCCGTCACTGCGGATGGGAATTACCCTGGGATAAATCCCCCTCCATCTCGCACACACTATTTCGTCACTGCGGATGTAAGCGGATTTCCGATAGGTCCGACCTATTCGGGCGATAAGCCTGTTGGTCCACGAGACCCATAACAGGCCGATGGACCACGCCGCACACATTTGCCCTTGATGGCATCAAGCGGTAACAACTGTGCCCATCTTATCGATAAAGGCCCAAACAATAACCAGGATCTGGTCACAACGATAGTCCTGTAACATTACCACAGCGCATTCCGAAGCAACCTCCCTATCATCACAGCACCCACCATCGAGCATTCCCTCGCCCCTACCTTTTTTTTCGTGACTACGTCACTGGGAGGGGAGTACTGTGGCGATTCCGCCAGATCCCACGGCTCGCCTTCCTGAAAAAACCCCCATAACCATAACCCGGGTCTGCACCAGCTTTCGCTAATGCAATTAGCATTAGCATCTTAGATGCTTCACGCATCAAACAGACCCAATTATTATAACCCTGAAATCCCTATAAAGAAAACTTACCTTCATGCATCCCTTCGCATACAATTTTTCATAAGATTTCTTTGTTTTCCTATTCTGAACCAATTCGGTACCAGACAAATACCATAAATATCGCGCCGTCTATTTTCCTAGCCGCGCCATATACCTTTTCATATACATTGCCTGGCAACCTTTTTTGTTTGTCTTACCAACAAACAACCCAAGCAGCTGCATATAATTAGCGCAATAGACGCTGAAACCAAATTCTCCAGCATTTCCTAATGCAAATATGAACCCGGTTTCTATTGCAGCCAGAGATGCCATAAACATTCAATTTGCTTTTAGCACCTTTTTCTTCTAACGTCGAAAATAGCGACGAGGCATCGTATAAACATGACCCTCATTAAAGAGCGAACCATTTGGTCGTCTTTTCTTTTGTCTCTGCCGCCTGCCTGTTTCGCTTTTCCACTGCACGTGTGAGTAGCATTGATCTCAACGATCCCACACATACCACCATGACCTGTATTACAAGATCTGGTTTCCTATACCACCGAGAGACTTTACGTTTCCCTGGTGGTAGGTAAAAAACGATATCCTTATTGGTGAGGATATCGTTTGAGTCGTAATTCAATCTCCGTGGCGGTCGGGTCGCTCGCCATTCACCGTACCTCCGCCGGGTACGGTGCGAAACCAGTTAATTCGAGTCGAGTGTTTTCTTTTTCAACTCTAGGAAGTTTTAGTTTATTTTTTTTTCCACGTAAATTTATCCGTGAATCACCAGAAATAACGTAAATTTATTGATCCCAAATTGTTTATTATCGAAAACATATAAATTTCAAAAGAATCGGTATGCAATAGTCTCATTGATAAAACAATATCATTAAGTTCATACGAAAGTGTTCAATAGTATTTTTGTGGAAACGAATACATCATACAAAAATGTAAAAGACAAACAATAAACAATTTATAAATTTCATTAACTGTTTGATTTTCAAAATTTAAAAGTAAATTAAATTCAAAACTAGACACCTTTCATTGTTAAAGTGCGTTTCCTGTTCCTGCTGCGACATTCGGCCAAACTTAAATAATTAGTGAATGATGGAGGAGGAAGTATAACTCGCACCCATGCCGGTGCCGCGACTTCCTCACCACAGGCTTTTGTAGAATAAATAAACGTACTCGCAGTTGGTGTTGGATGGATGGTTGTTCGGGTTGGATACTCCGCTCGCTGGTTTTTCGCTGGTGGTGATGGAGATGCTCCTCGATAGCATAGTGGTTAGTACACCCGCCTGTCACCCGGGAGACCGGGGTTCGTTTCCCCGTCGGGGAGCCCCTGGCGCAAGACTAATGACCTTGCCCAGAAAAAAATAAATCATTATGGAAAATTTAACAAGCCTCAGGACTTGCTAAATAAGGCCAAGACCGGTTCCGGGTTGTAGTGCCGATGATGATGATGATGGAGATGCTCCAGTTTAGTGATCGGTTTATCGGCTTTCCGGTTATTTTTCTTATGTATTTCTTTTCTTAGTGTCTTTTCACTTTTCATTGTGAAGTTGACTTCCATTAATGATTTTGTCAAATACTCAAAATCATCGACATCATCGGTAGAACCGAATCGGCGGTACACGAATCCTTCACCCAGAACGAGCAGGCGGCACAAAAACTGGGACTGCACATTAATGAGGGAAAAACTAAGTACATGGTGGCAACTTCTGCAAAGAGAATACCTAACGTTGCTCAAACTATCAGGGTAGTGGAGCACGAATTTGAAGTAGTGCAATCCTTTAACTACCTTGGGTCAATAGTATCAGCCGATAACAATATGGAAGAAGAAATACGCGAACTGCTGATTAAATCCAACAAAGCCTACTATGGTCTATCAAGGCTCTTTAAATCCCGAAATTTATCCAGAACATCCAAGCTACTACTGTACAAGACCATGGTCTTACCAGTACTCATGTATGGATCCGAGACCTGGGTGCTTAATAAAAGGCACTCTGAACTCTTGGCCGTGTTCGAGAGAAAGGACTTAATGAGAATTGTTGGCCCCGTATGTGAGGGAGACGATTCCGGAGACGCTGCAACCATGAGTTGTACGCAATCTACCTTGAAGCTAATATTGTAAGAAAAATCAAGATCGGTAGACTCCGGTGGGCGGGACACCTAGCTCGAATGAGCCAAGACGAACCTGCCCGGAAAGTCCTTTGTGGCAGGATGTATGGAAGGAGACAGCGCGGCAGACCTTGTCTGTGATGGAGGGATGGCGTAGACCAGGACGCCCAGAGCCTGGGAGTGCCAAACTGGATGACATCGGCTCAAAATCGGGACCGGTGGAGAGATTTGTTAAATAAGGCCAAGACCGGATCCCGGTTGTAGTGCCGATGATGATGATGAAATACTCAAAATGTAATTGTTTGCTCATTTAACTTTTGTTATATTCTTTTTAATTTAACTTTTAGTGTTTTACACTTTTGTTTTATTTCTTTTAATTTAACTTTTACAAATAGTTTAGAAATTCTGAAAGGACGAAAAAAAAATTTTTTTAATATTCTATTGAACACAAAGAAAACAATTTACACACGACAAATTTTTAGCGCTGACGCAAAAACTTCAAAAAAATCAAGCGTCGCAAAACACTTTTTTTAATAATGACCTAATTTCCAAATAACCGGCTCAGGCGATCAAAGTTACACAAGCCCTTTTAGGGATTTCAAAACATGAGAGAGAAAATCGCTCATTTGCGTCCTTTTATTCGAGGATACAAATTTTCCCCCACCTTACTATTTATTGATTCGTACTCAAGTACACTCAACTGATGTGGAATTGCTATGTTATTGCTTGGTATACGGCTGATGCATTTTCTTGTTCGATTTTCTTTCGGTGTTCTTCACTACTTGCATGTATATTGTGTGTGTATCTCCTCAGTATTCTCAGTAACTTTATTACGATCAACTACCTGTGCGAAGGACAGAACGAGGAATGAGCGAGCGAGAGAACCTCGCCGCAGGCGAGTGAGTTGATGCGCTATGCAGAAGCCGTGATCGTAGTAGTAAAGTTCTGTTTACCTATGGGAAGTGTGTGCTGTGTGTGTACAGATAACGTCGGGGTCACCAATTATAGCGTTTGCGACGATAGTGAAGAATGTGTGATTCGAACTGACGCTATGACGGTTAGAATCGCTAAAAATGTAATCAATGCCCAACACATTAGGCCACTGCCGTGTGTACGAATTTGATTTCTAAACTCAAGTGTACTCAACTGATGTGGAATTGCTATGTTATTGCTTGTTATATGGCTGATACGTTTTCTTATTCGATTTTATTTTTCGGTGTTCTTCACTACTTGCTTGTATATTGTGTGTGCATCTGTTAGAAACAGCACATGATGATATTATAAACTCAATTTGCAAGGATAATAGATCTCACAGAGTTAACACTTTGTTCTATGTTTATCTTCTTATGTTTCGTTAATTTGTCACAAAGGGTGTTTAAAATGAACACTTTCCCAATGCAATCTTAACCATTAGTAGGCTTACCCTGTATCTCACTTTAGATAATGAATGTATTTAAAATTATTATCGGTGAAAGATCGTATACCCACGCAATGTGTTCCCAAATAACAAACAACGACTCAAGACTTTATTCCACTACAACCGACGAACAACCACTTTATTCGACTGCTTTCGACTGACCCCTGGCCCACTCGTACCCAACAACAAGTACTCTCTCCATGATCGCCCATTTCCGATCGCACACTCATCCTTCTTTTCCCATTTCTCCGCTCATTAAGATGAATAAACTCTTTCGAATTTACTCGATAGTCAATGAACCCAGGGTTATGGGAAAATTGCAAAGGAGAGCATGGCGATTTAGGGGTTCATTTGGTTTCGCTTGCAACGAAACGCTAAGCCAGAGGGGTGACTGCATGACCCTATTTCATGCTTGGATTGCTATCAGAATGCAGAACGAAAAGTGCACCCCGCGAAGGGGAAATGGAGAGGGTTGAAAAGTATACGCAAGCATACTTTTCGCATGACATTAATTTTGTTCCCAAGCGAATGCTTGTACTCTTTGGTACAGGAGCGAGGGCGGTACCGCTTGGCATCTTCTTTTGCATTGGAATGTGCAAAAGGAATTTGATGATAGACTAACCTGTTTCCCGATATAGAAACAGCGTCGTCTACCCATGCTTTGCTGTTGTTAACCAGGTTTTGATTTCAGTTAGGGAAATCTTATATGGGGAACTCAGGGAATAGCGCTTTTCTTTGGAAAACGAATGCGAATCAGTTTAAAGATTTGGTGCTGTTTTAATTATGTAACATCCCTGACAAACCCGGTTTCTTCGAATTTCTTAACAGTATTAGAAATTTTGCGCTCAGATGGGCCATTATGTCGACTATAACCTGCCTGTATGCACGAAACGTGAATACGGCGAAACGTGAATACTTTAACAAGTTTAACACGTTCTTCGATGCTTCATAGATCTGTGGGAAGCGAGTCAATGTGCCGGCGTACGACATGGGGTTCTACTTCGTCCCCATCACTTGTTCACTGTCACTTATCGATTGTTCCGTCGAACACTGTCCACCGAATTTCGTTCACCAGAATGAGACACGAAATTGAAACGCCACAATTTGCACAGAGTTTAGGTTTTATTGGGTGTTCTTTATTTATTTTGGTAATTTATTTAATTCACAAAGTTCGCTCTATTTGGTCCCAATTAGTACACTGTTATTGTTCATGATAGAAAATATTTTAGATTAAAATAACGATTACAAATTTGTAGTTTCACAGAACACACACGGATTGAACATGAAAAGGTCTTTAACTTTATTTTGCCGGCCGTTTGCAAAATGATTTGAATAATTACACTAAACCGACTCTGACTCGACATGGTGATTTCGCGTGTCTGCAGCGCTACAGACAGCGGGAGTTATGTGACCAGTGTGGTCAAAGGATGGTAAAGGACTCAACGATATTCAATCGTTGTCCAAGGGAAATTTGGGTGCATTCACTTTTACGGTGGTAATAACCGGATCTCATAGAGGAGATCGTCATTGTATATGTATATGTGTACGTCGGCTCTTTTCATGGGTCGGAGCCATGATAACGAATCTGAAACAAAGAAAGGGCATAAGTGCATTCACGAAATACGATTTCGGTAAAGCAAATAAAACCGAAATCGTCGGATGCTAATGGGATCTTATGCATCGTTCGGTAATGAGGGCCAGCTAAATAAATAGCAGCCACTCATTAAATGAAAGTTGCGTTTAGGATACTGTGGGGAGGAAGTATTGCAACATTGGCACGGTTAACTTCCTCCCCCATCATATATATGTTCCATCGTCGTTCCGCCGGACACAAAAAAAAGGCAAAGCACCAACAGAAATCGACAACGCAGCGCACACAACAGAAAAAGAAGTAAAACACACGCGGTTCTTAATTAATTTTTTATTTTATTTCGCTTCAAGATAGAACACCGAACTCATTAATTTACACTTGACAGTCAATTTATTCAATTATTAAAAGAAAAGTTCGCATCCAGTTTATTTAATTCCGAACACTCTCGACTACGACTTTAACGCATGTCTGCATCGCTACAGACCGCGGAAGTCCGCACGACTGATGTCGTCGGCAGATGGAAAAGGACTCAACGATAATCATCTCCTGCAGCGATGATTCGCATTTTTAGGGTGAGTTTATTGTCCCGCGGTAGATATCCTCTCCAATAAGGATATCGTTTTTACCTACCACCAGAGAAACGTAAAGTCTCTCTTGGTGGTATGTGTGCGATCGCTCAGATCGATGCTATTCACACGTGCTCGACAGCAGTGGAACAACGGAACAGGCAGGCGGCAAAGACAAAAGGGAGAAATGACCAAATGCGCCGTTGGTAATGCGGGTCATTGTTTACGTGATGCCTCGTCGCTATTATCGACGTTGGGAGAAAAGGTGTTAAAAGCAAATTGGATGTTTATGGCATCTCTGGCTGCAGTAGAAACCGGGTTCATGTTTGCATTAGGAAATGCTGGAGAATTTGGTTTCAGCGTCTATTGCGCTAATTATATGCAGCTGCTTGGGTTGTTTATTGATAAGACAAACAAAAAAGGTTGCCAGGTAATGTGTATGAAAAGGTACATGACGCGGCTGGGAAAATAGACGGCGCAATATTTATGGTCCCTGTCATAACGGTTACATTGAATGCAATCCGAATCATTTTGTTTACAGGAATTTGTCTGGTACCGAATTGGTTTAGAATACCAGATAAGCAAAAAAAGATATCTTACGGAAAATTGTATGCGAAGGGATGCATGAAAAGGTAAGTTTTCTTTATAGGGGTTTTAAGATTATAGATGGTGATCTATATAATGCGTGAAGCATTCACAGGTACTAATACTGTTGCATTAGCCAACTTAAGGAAGTTGGGTAGTAATTATGGGGGTTTTTTCAGGTAAGTGGACTGTAGGGTTTGGCGGAACCGCTACAATACCACAAACGATATGGGTTGTTTATGGTATCGCCAGGAAGCCTATGGAGGAACAGCGTTCTTTGTTTGCACTTAGTGCGAGTTAGGGGAAATTGGCTTCAGCGTCATTGCGCTAATTGCATGCAGCTGCTTGGGTATTTTATTGCTGGGAGAGAAAGGTCGCCGGCCATTGTGTACGTTAAGAGATTTATCATACACATGGCGAAGCTGAAAAATAGACAGCGCGATATTTATGGTCCCTGGTGTAGGTTACATTGTATGCAAACCGAATCATTTTGTTTACAGGAATTTGTCTGGTACCGAAGGTGCCGAATTGGTTTGGAATTCCAGATAAGCGAAGAAAGAAATCTTACGGAAAATTTTATGCGAAGTGATGCATGAAAAGGGACTTTAAGATTATAGATTTGATCTAATTAATGCGTGAAGCATTTTCAGGTGCTTAATGCGATTGCATTAGCAAAAGTTTATGCAGACTGGGTAGCAGTTATTGGGGTTTTTTCGGGAAGGCGAACCGTGGGGTTTGGCGGAAACGCCACGGATCCACAAACGATAAACCTTAAAATAAATCTAAATCGCAGATTGGATGACATTTCAATGTTGTGTCAATATTAGAGAACTATATTTTCCGATTCACGAAATAGGTAATCCATTATTATCCAAGTCCTTAGAAAACTGCCACCTTGTTCGCCGAAAATAACAAGATCAACTCAAACACAGAATTAATTCGCATCTTCTTGAGAAATCCTATCCACGAACTAACACGACTTTTTTTGTTCTCCTTTTGCACATAAAAGTAAAATTGTTCCTTTTATATTATGTCTTATCCCTCTTAATTCAATTACTAAAGTTAAATTAGTTTTCTAAACTAAGACAAAAGATCGTTAGATATGCCCACACGACATGCGGATAATGACACAAGACACTAATATCACCAACATAAGAGTTCTTTCTTCAATTTAGATAGTAAATAAAAAGAAGGTCAGACCGTCGCAATTGTAGTTTAACCACTTACACGACTTTTTATACAGCATTACATCATACCTTTTATAATTAGATATTTCTTAAAATTAAGTTTACAATTCATCTTTATTGATGAAGTAACTTGCATTCAATTAAATTGTACAAAACTACTGCACTCTGCTGAGGGTGAAAGCTTAAGGCACTGGAGCATGAACGTTTGGTATTAGCGGTGATACTTGAATTAAACTTTAACCCCTCATACATTTATTTTACAAGCCGCTACATCCGCAAGATGCATCCAGCAGCTTGATCATCGCTGTTATGATGTCGTAGCAATAAGTGCGAATTCATCAGTAATCTGACAGATTATTCTATCTGCTAGAAACAGTTTCGGTTCTATCCTCAACGCAGCCGGTCGTTTGAATTCAAATCACAAACCTTAAAGTACGTACCACGATATGCTCGATTTGATTCTCTAGCTTTTATTTTAACGAGATGTACTTAGTGTCTTGATCTGCTTACAGCGGAATAGCAAAACGCGTAGATACGGATAGTTCTAATATTGACATTGGTGTATGCACATAAATATATATATACATGTATATATATATATATATATATATATATATATATATATATATATATATATATATATATATATATATATATATATATATAACTACAAAGAATGTATAATTAGCCCAAGCGGATGGTGTGAATCACAAGATGAGACGTATCATAAAAGAGATATAACTATCGCGGCATCCATATAGGTTTCTAAGAGAATTTAGTATGTGATATAGAAAGTGCCGTCTATTGCAACTTGATCGCAGTTCACCTTGTGCTACAGCCTATTGCTTTCAAATGTAAACAACAATGGGTATATCCAAGACTAAGCGATAAACTACTCACCTGACATCTCCTAGTTAACTAAATTTCTGCCTCGCCTAAACGTAATTAAATACGATTGTGGGTTAGATTCTTGTCACCACTTAACTAGTATAAAATTCAATTGCCAGCCCTTATACGAGTATATACGTATGCATTGTGTGGTCAGAAGATTTAGCAACAAGATTTACAGTGAATTAAACTCCTTAAAACAAATTTCCATCTAACAGTTAGTTAGTTAGTTGCGATGAATGTGTAGGCGTTTGTTTTCGTCTAAATTACGGAAGGAGGGAACATTTACACATTGCTGTTGTGTACTTACCTATTGTGGTTTTTCTGTTACAGGTTGTGGTTTTCCAATATTTATATACCCTATGCATTTGAAAGATCCAGAATATTCCATAAAATGTGTGATGTTTGGAAAGTCTATGCAAAATCTGGAAATTAGTATCGCTAATCACGACCTGCTCTTTTTTTCTAATAGTCCAATTGATAGATAACAGCCAAAAACAAAAATACTTCTAAATGGAAAACAATTTTAGATTATATTTGACATCTAACTTAGTCTACAGGATACTTTGAAGTATCCAATAACAAGTTAGTTACTATTAAAGTGGAACACTTTTTCAAAATCAATTAAACAACAGAACTCTTTTACAATAATAACTTCTTATTTTCTTAATTGTATTTATTTAGTTATTTGTTTATTTAATTATTTATTTATTTTTTATTAGTTGTTTATTCATTTATTAATTTTTTTTCAATTTCATCATCATCGTCGGCACTACAACCGGGATCCAGTCTTGGCCTTATTTAACAAATCTCTCCACCGGTCCCGATTTCGAGCCGATGTCATCCAGTTTAGCACTCCCAGGCTCTGGGCGTCCTGGTCTACGCCATCCCTCCATCGCAGACAAGGTCTGTCGCGCTGTCTCCTTCCATACATCCTGCCACAAAGGACTTTCCGGGCAGGGTCCTCTTCGCTCATTCGAGCTAGGTGTCCCGCCCACCGGAGTCTACCGAGCTTGATTTTTCTTACAATATGACCTTCAAGGTAGATTGCGTACAACTCATGGTTGTGGCGTCTCCGGAATCGTCCTCCCTCACATACGGGGCCAACAATTCTCCTTAAGACCTTTCTCTCGAACGAGTGCCTTTTATTAAGCACCCAGGTCTCGGATCCATACATGAGTACTGGTAAGACCATGGTCTTGTACAGTAGTAGCTTGGATGCTCTGGATAAATTTCGGGATTTAAAGAGCCTTGGTAGACCATAGTAGGCTTTGTTGGATTTTATCAGCCGTTCGCGTATTTCTTCTTCCATATTGTTATCGGCTGATACGATTGGCCCAAGGTAGTTAAAGGATTGCACTATTTCAAATTCGTGCTCCACTACCCTGATAGTTTGACCAACGTTAGGTCTTCTCTTCGCAGAAGTTGCCACCATGTACTTGGTTTTTCCCTCATTAATGTGCAGTCCCAGTTTTTGTGCCGCCTGCTCGATCTGGGTGAAGGATTCCTGTACCGCCGATTCGGTTCTACCGATGATGTCGATGTCATCTGCGTAGGCAAGTATCTGGCTGGACTTGGTGACAATAGTCCCTCTTGTTGTAACGCCAGAGTCACAGATTGCTTTCTCCCTCCTTGTTTGATCAGCACAGCTGGTATGCCATCAGCTCCAGGGGCTTTATTTGATTTTAGCTGTCTAATGGCTTTTAGTGTTTCCTCAATGCTTGGTGGCGGCAGCATTTGGTCCTGGTCTTGCATTGGTGGAGCCTCCAATTCTTCTGTGAGCTGACTATTTAGCAATTCATTAAAGTGCACTTCCCATCGCTCCAGAATGCTTTCAGGATCGGTGATCAGATTACCCTCTTTATCCTTGCAGTAAGTGCAGCGTGGTGTGTACCGCGTCATACTGCGGATTATTTGGTAGAACTTCCGCGCCTGGTGCGGACCTCGTTCTCTACTTTTCTCTATTTCACAGACAAGGTTTTTTTCCCAGGCACTTTTCTTTTGTCTGTGAAGTCTTTTTTCAGTTCTTCTGAGCTCTTTGTATTTCTCCCCGCGTACCCGCGTCCTATGAGACTGCTGCATTGCCCGGTATGCAGCATTCTTACGTTCAGTCGCTAGTTTGCACTCATCATCAAACCAGTCGTTCCGATCTCTACGACTACTGCCTAAGGTGGAGTTGGCAGTACTAATGACAGTATTCTTAAGGCGTGTCCATTGCTCTTCTACGCCCGGCATTCTGGCCCCAGGACTTACTCTCCCTCCGTCGAGCTCTTCGGGGGCGAGTCTTAACGCATGACCAAAGGTGTTGCTGGTGTTCTCATTGCGTAAGGCAGCCGTGTTGATTCGAACCTGATCCGTGGATGCAATACGTCTCCGTAAGGCAATCCGCGCTCGGGAAACTGTACCAACAAAAAAATGATTCGAGTCGACGTTGGCACCTCGGTACGTTCGTACCGTCATCAGGCTCGAAGTGTGGCGGCGATCTATCAACACGTGGTCAATTTGGTTGCGAGTGGCTCCATCAGGTGATGCCCAGGTGGCTTTGTGGATATCTTTACGCGGAAACCTGGTACTCGCAACGACCAAATTTTTCGATGCTGCCAGTTCGATGACTCGTAGTCCATTGTCATTAGTGTTCTCATGCAAACTATGGGAACCTGCGTAGTGCCTGAAAACGGGCTCCCGACCTATTTTCGCATCCAAATCCCCAAGAACGATTTTCACATCGTATCTTGGGCAGGCATTGAGGGCCCGTTCGACGTTCACATAGTATTCTTCTTTTTCGTAGTCAGGGGACTCCTCTGTAGATCCGTGAACGTTTATGAGGCTTATGTTCTTAAATTTGCCTCGCACGCGAAAGGTGCATAGCCGTTCATTTATTGCATTAAAGCCGATGATGGCAGGCTTCAGTTTTTGGCTGACTAGAAAGCCTACCCCTAGCACATGGTGTTTTGCGTGACAGCTGTAATAAATATCATACTCTTTTCTTTGAAAAACAGCACTCCCCGTCCATCGTATTTCTTGTAATGCTGTTATGTCAGCCTTATATTCGGACAGGGCATCGGCTAGTTGCTGTGCAGCTCGAGCTCTGTATAGTGAGCGTATGTTCCATGAAAAAATCCTTAAATCATTTAGCCGTTTTCGTTTCCGTGGTCGTCGTCGTGTATCCGGTCCATATCCGAGGCTTGTTAAATTTGCCATAATAATTCATTTTTACGGACCTGGTTATTAGCCTTGCGCCAACCTTTCTCAGGATGTCGCTGCATGCATTGGTTCACTACTTGGCGGGTGTCAAAGTAGCTATCCAGGGGTGTCACGTGGAGACTGCATGTCAACTTGGATTGAACAGGGAGAAGGATCGCCCTGGCCTTCGCCGGGTTGAAGGCAATCAGAGACTTTGCGCTGTATGTTCGCACCCATCCCCCCTTTTTCAATTTACCTATTGATTTATTTCTATATGCAATATATATACATATATATGCAATATATATATATAAATATATATATATATATATATATATATATATATATATGTATATATATGTATATATATATGTATATATATATATGTATATATATATGTTGTAGCAGGATATGAAATGAACGGGCGACTCCTCGTGCGAAAGATATTGTTTATCGATCTCGTCCCCGCTCAATCCACGAGGATCCTCGTCTTCTTGCATGATTCCATACAATTTTCACGGGCGACCCGGTCGTCCGGTGAGAATCTTTCTAGGTCTACCTATATATATATATATATATATATATATATATATATATATATATATATATATATATATATGTATATATATATATGTTGTAGCAGGATATGAAATGAACGGGCGAGTCCTCGTGCGAAAGATATTGTTTATCGATCTCGTCCCCGCTCAATCCACGAGGATCCTCGTCTTATTGCATGATTCCATACAATTTTCACGGGCGACCTGGTCGTCCGGTGAGAATCTTTCTAGGTCTACCCGGAGCTCTTCTGATCGTTTCGGTGATCTCGTCCCTTTCGGCCGTCGAGTCGTCGTGTACCTGCGATGCATTTCTCGATTCCTCGTCGTGGTCCCCACCTAGGTGAGGTTCAAAGAAATTCGGCAGTGATGCTCCCTCGGGATTGTGATTCGAATCTCGATTCAGATTTGACGAAGACGATGACGGTTCGTTATGTATTTCCGTTTTTGTATCGGTATCAGTAAATTTGATGTCTCGTGTCGTGGTCACCCTTCGTTTGTGTGATACCCATACTCGATAGCCTTGAGTCGATTCGTCGTATCCGAGGAAAATGCATTTTATACCTCGCGGTTCCAGCTTCCCTCTCCCGGGAGTTTTTTCCAACATATATGCTGTCTCTCCGAAAGTTCGCATGTTCTTCACGTTCGGGCGTTTTCCGTGCCATAATTCGTAAGGAGTTTTACCTCCTAGCGTCTTCGTAATGCATCGATTCCTTACGAAATTTGCCGTGGCCATCGCTTCTGCCCAAAACGAGGTTGAGAGCTTCGATTGCGCCAACATGCAACGCGCCATTTCCAAGAGCGTGCGGTTTTTCTTTTCCGCTACTCCATTTAACTGGGGAGTGTATGGCGTCGTGAGTTTTCGCGCAATTCCCTCTCCCTTCAAGAATCCGTCGAATTCTTCGTTACAGAACTCTCGTCCGTTGTCAGATTGCATACATTTAATTTTTCGTCCTGATTCATTTCCGATGAGAGCCTTGAATTCCTTGAAAAACTTCAAGACGTCGCCTTTCTTTTGCAAAAACCTTACTTCTGTCCAACGAGAGTAGTCGTCGGTTAGCGTGAGGAAGTACCTAGCTTTGCCCCTTGATTCGTCTCTCATCGGTCCGCATACGTCGGCATGGACGATGTCCGATAATTTTCCGCTTCGGTGCGATTTCTTTCCGAAGGGCAGCGCGATAATCTTCGCATCCGAACAAATCTCGCATTTGTGGTTCCGTCATTTTCTAGCTCAAGTCCGGACACTATCCCCCTTCTGCTCATCTCCAAGAGATCGCGCCAGTTAAGGTGGCCGAATCTCTCGTGCCAAATGGTTATTAAAGGCTTACGCGTTCCCGTCGACAGGGCGCAGATCGATTCTTCTCCGGATTCGCGGAGAAAATAGAGATCTCCTTTCCAATCTGGTACTGCGATCGTAGATCCGTGGTTGCTTTTGATTGTAGCTCCTTCGCGCGTGAACGTCACGCTGCTTCCAGCGTCCATGATCTTCGTGACTGAGACGAAATTGTTACGCTGGTCGGGTACGTGCAGTGCGTTTTCCAGACGTATGAGCCGAGTCGTATCTCCGTGAGATGCCGCGATTGCTTTTGATTGTAGCTCCTTTCGCTTTTACGTCGGTGGAGCCATGATTTGCCAGATTAATCTTTAAATTTCCAGCGCTTGCTATTTGTTCGAATGCATCCTTGTCGTGGCATAAGTGTGATGTGCACCCACTATCGAGACGCCACGTATCGTTTTTCTGAACGTTCCCTGCAAAGCAAAAATCTGTGTCTGTGTGGGAGGTTAGAGAGGAAATGTCTTCGCCGATGGCGGCTTTTTCTTTATTTTCGGGATGTTTCGCGTTTCGTTCGGCCCTCTCCGGACAATTTATGGCCTTGTGACAAATTTGGCGACATCTATGGCATTTGTACTTGAATGGTCCGCCGGTACGTTGATCATCCGATTTATAGACGGACTTGTTCGACGCTTTGTTCGTAGTCTGTTTCCAATTCGGGGTTCCTTTTATCGCGAACATTGCTTGGTCTTCGCCTTGGCTGCGTTGTCTTCTCGTCGCGCTTTCGTTGAGGATGTTAATTTTCAGACGTTCCGGCGAAGGTAACTCGTCTCTTAACTCGATGGCGCATCTGAAATTCTCATAGCTCTCCGGCAGATTGTGTAAAAGCATGATCGATTGTAATTCAATGCTGACTTGTACGGATAATTCGGACATTTTGTCGACCATATCGGGGAATTCGTCGACGTGTCGTTGTACATCTCCTCCTTCGTTGAGTCGATGATTCATTAGCCGTTTCCACAACGATGCCTTTTTCGCCGGTCCTTTCGATTTGAAAATTGCTTTTAGTTTCAACCAAATTTCTCGGGCTGTTTCGTAGTATCTAATTTGCCTGAGTTCGGCGTCGCCAACAGCGAGATACAAACCGGCTTTCGCCTTTTTGTCCTCGTCTTTCCACGCTTGCAAATTTTCGGCTGCTTCCGGTTTCGGTTTTTCACCACTTGCGTGAGCCCACGTTTTGTTTTTTTGTCATGAGTGCCCGCATTCTTAGTCTCCAGGTATCATAATTTTCTCTGGTTAGCATTTGTATGCGCATTATGTTCGTAGCTTGACCGTCCATTTTGTTTGCAGTGTTGACGTCCGGCGCCGTGCTTCCTCGGTTGAGGGAAGAGCGGGGACCTTTTATTTATTTCTTTTACTTCTTTTAAGGAACTTCTGTACGCGCGACAATCTTTTAGATATCTTGATTCTAGATTTGTTGTGATGGCTTTGGAATCAGATAACGCATATCCAGAAGGCCTTTTCCAAATCAAACTTTCTTCCCAGTATTTAATCAAAGATCGGTCTTTGATATTTGAAAGCGTTGTTTCCGATTAAGTGGTTGTTCTTAATAAGTATTTTCCACTGAGCTCATATTACCAGCCATTTTAACTGCTTCCGAATTCAAACTCAAAACTAACTTTCAAAACTCAGCTGACTGTTTACTCAGCTATTTAATTTCAAATCTGTTTCTTCTCCACTGACTCGCTTCCATTCTCAAACTAACTGAACTACTCCAAACTTAAACTGACTTTACAAACGAATTTTTTCTCTACTTATAGCACATTATGTTCTAATTAACTGGAAATTATAACATGAACAAAACAAATTTTAACAAAGTCTCTGTGACTTTTAACTTGAATAAAATTTGGACGAAAATCAAATTTACTATGTTTTGAATGAATAAAAAGGTGCAGGTTATTAAATGATATAGAATATTGTGAATGTTTATGAATGGAATGTATTAAGTGAGAATGTGTTATATGTTAAGGGAAGTTTCTAAGGATGTGTAAGGAGATTCAGTGTTAAATTTAATAAAGGGTAGTATTCTGGAATACAACAGCAGTGAGGTTATATTTCCGCGTGTATTTTCCACGTTGTCTTCTCGTCTTTTCGATTTCCAATTACGAATATCCAGACGATGTTTAAGCCTGGGCCCATAACCTGTTGTAGCAGGATATGAAATGAACGGGCGACTCCTCGTACGAAAGATATTATTTATTCAACGAAGCACTCGTGAACTTGGTTTTAACAAATATGTACTACTCCTGACAGTTATACCAGACCGAGTGCGCCTTTTGCTATGCGTCTCTTTCATATTGCCGCGTCAGACTAATACATATTTGTTAAAACCAAGTTCACGAGTGCGTCGTTGAATAAATAATATAGGACACTATTCTTTAACTTATTTTTCAACTTTCTTTTATTATTTAAACAGGACACAACTATTTAATGTATTGTTCAAATCCAATTTTTATTTTTCAATTTTCTTTTATATATTAAACAGAACTCAATTACTTAACTTATTTTTCAAATTTCTTTTAGTGTTTAAAAAGGACACAATTATTTAATGTATTGTTCAAGTCTATTTCTTTTGTATTTTAAACAGAACAGCACTCAGACAGACAGCCGTTTGTGTCTCGAATTATTGTGGCTCTCCCTCGGTACCTATTTCTAATTGAGTTTATGCCGGCATACATACCTCTGATGTTCTTTGCTCTGGCACTTTCTAGGATTTTTTTCCATCCAGGTCTTCTCCCATTCGCGTTTTTTACATTTGAAAAGTTTTTTTGTCTCTTTCCGAGAAGTCGCGTATCTTTCTGCGTTGACTTCATCATATCTTTCTATGTGGATCACTCTGAGGCGTTTACGTTTTCGATCTTCGCCCTGCACTCATCGCCAAGCGCAGGATGGGCTTGATCGTTGCCTTAAATCCTAATAGTCTCTGATCGATGCCCATTTAGTGTCCACATTATTGGCTTCCTTTTCCTCACTACTCCCATTCCCTAGTATGCTAAATCTATTCGTTAGTTCGTCTTGATATTCACCCCTTTTGCGCAGGTCTTTTAGTATATCAATGTCCAACTTTTTGCTTGTCTCCCGTGATTGCCTTTGTGAGATTGCTTATACCATGGTCCTTGTATTTTTAGCACCGACATTCGGTCATTAATAAGTCTCATATCTTTTACATGGGGCGTAATCTTGTTGCTTATGATGAAGCTATTTCCGACGTTATGTGTATCGGTACCTCCACGTGCCAGTGTAAAGCCGTGGATTTCGATTACTCGATGTGGGAGTCGGACTTCCTGAAGCGCGACGATGTCCATTTTATATTGTTCCGCGTTCTCTACGACCGTCTATATCGCTCCTGGTTTATATAACGTTCGAACATTCCACGTGCCGATGCGTATATCCCGCTTTTTCCGTTTTTTCCCTACGTCTTCTTTTTGCCGAGTCGGTGTTTTCTCGATGATTTGTTTCCTTATGGTAGTGTCGGCTCGTCACACCTACGCCCAGCGGGTTTTTCGTGGGATTGTTTTTTGTATATTGGTTATTCATTTTTGATCCCACGAGTCTTGGCGTTTCAAATAGCCCGCCATATCAGAGCCCATCTTTGATATGGTAGAGGTGTTTACTGCTCTCATTCGACCCGGTGTCAGAGAGGCGCCTTTATTATACAGCCGGTATACCCCTAGGTGCAAACCATCCAATGGGTACGGTGACGCGTAACACCCTGGATTAGAGGTGGTAAACCTTTGTGTGCTACTCTTCGCTAGCCTGTCTGACATGGGTGCCTCTACTGGAAGCATATGCTTCCGTCAGCATAGCCCGAGTGATTCATTGTAGTTTAAGCCCCAGCACGACGTCAAGGTTTCTACCAAGTGGGGGATATAAATTCATGTTGTCGACATACATTTATCTTCAATTCCTTTAATTACTTTGTGTTAATTTTTAACAGTAAATTCTGTTCAGCAAAGCGCAGCGAATTTTCTTGGAGCAATACATTCTACTAAAATTAATATTTATAAACAAACCGTAATGTACTTCAAACGATCAGTAAACATGGAAGATTCTTCAGTTTTATAGTTTGTAAAGGCTCACAATCTTTATAATCAATTCGGCATCCGCTATTTTACAGAAATTAGAAAATTACTCAGTTATTTTAATAAATCACGTACGTTAATTAAATTTATGCACAGCTTGGTGTTTGTTTCAATTGTTCTTACTACAATACAGATCATCTTATTGTTGTAGCCTTTCACTCAGGGAGCGTGTCTCCTTATCCTTAAAGGGGCGAAGGATCTCTTAAGACCGAAAAGTCTCGTTGTGGTCGCCACCGTGCTTTCTTAGACCTGTGGGAAGAGTGACGACCGATTGTTAAATAGGAGGAATCGGCCAGGGCCAATAAAAATGCTTTTCAAATACTTTAAATTTATTTTATTAGTTAATTTATTTTCTAACGCCCTTACACCTCGCACGCCAATCGAGACTGATCGTCGAATCTATTTTTTTATTTATTGCATTTATTTGGCCAAAAATTAAGAGTTACAATAAGTAATACAGTTAACTTATATTAGATTGGTTACATAATAGGTGTTTACATGTTATTTGTTAACATTTTCAAACAGTTCTTTTTTACATGTGCTTAGGATTTAATAAAATTTAGATACATTAATAATTTCGTTTTTCCTGGAAAAGGTCAGAAAAAAAAACCAGGAACTATGTTTATTTTAACTTAGCCTACTTAAAATTACTTAACATAACTTCATCTAACGTAATCTAATCTTATATACAATATACAATATTTGATTTGTGGATGTGGGATTTCTCGTTTTGATTGAGGGTAGTAAGGGATAAGATCAGGTATGTTCTTGAAGGAGGGGGATGCCATTCGGTTCTGTGTTAAAAGTAAGAATCTTGGAGAATAGTTGGATGTTGCTGTATTTGAAATGATTGGGAGCCAGGTCGGTGTTGTGGTACACGACCTTGTTTAGATCGTTAACCAGTCTGCAGTCAATTACGGTAGTGAGTTCTCGTTATGGAGGAAGGGTGATCGTCGAATCTAAAATCCATCGCCCTTTTATACAAATCTTCATTGAGATTTTTATGTGAGAAACTGGAGAAAAGGAATGAGATATCTATTTTTAGAAAGTACACATCTGGCTACAATCCAGATAGAGATAAGGATTTTAGAATTGTGTGTATGGGACCGAAATAAATATCTTTTAATATGGGTTTGTTTGCATATGAAGATATGCATTGTCATTTTTAGTATTTAGGAAGCATTTGATATTTGAACATTGGATTGTTATTTTGAGGATATGGATGCATGATATAGTAGGCGGGTAGAAATGTATGTGGGAGGAAAATGGTAGGGCTTCTTGAAGCACCTCATTGTTTCTGTAAAATTTGACTAAGTTGCCCAAATGGCAATTATTTACATGAACATGTGTCTCCACAAGAACTAACAATTTAAAATGTATTGTAACCCCATCCAAATATCTAAATAACACTACCCGACGAATTCGATAGTAATACCCCCCTATTCCAGGAAATATTATAGGATACATTATCAAAAGCAAAATAATTATACTCAAATAACATTCACTAAATTAACGATGTCCAATTCTATAACTGATATAAAATTCTAACTAACCTAAAATTCTAAAGAGGAAAACAAGCTAAAATAATTTGATAACTAAGACTTCCATGTGCACAGACAAAATAATAAATTCTATCCCAGCGCGTGTGGTTCAGTGTTAGGAAAAACAAAACGTAACTCAAGCAAAGATGTGTCAAAATGCTTTCAATGAATCAGTGTACTCGAAAATTCACAAAAAATATCCTGCCTTGACTACGAAACCAGCATCTGTAAAAAGGAACTACATCAAATTATCGTGCCCCAAATTAAATGTAATATTAAATTTTGCATCACCATCATCAAAAGTCGCGTCATCAACTACAGCCCTGTCAGTAATTTTTCAACCCCTACGTACTACTACAACCGTCGCCCATGGTCTACTATTACTTCTACTAATTAATACATCCTGTGTGGATGCCAGTCGAGATCACTCGAGTCCGATAAATCTGGAAGGCAAGGTCGGATCGTATGTAGTATTCAATTGCCGTGTGGACTTCCCGTACGAATACCACATCCCATACGTAGTCCACTGGAGCAAAGATGTAAGTAAGTTTTGTTTATTAATGCGAATATTATTTTATACACTAGATACCCATGAATTATAAATTTGAGGAGCGGCATATGCACTGCAATAGAGCCTGCATCGTCAATGCCGTTCGGCTTTCATAGTAAATTAGAAAATGTAACTTTCTCATTTTGGATATAGAATTTCAATGGTAACCTTATGACGGATCCACAAAATGTATATAGCAAAATGAAAGAGGTGACTAGGTTGATGCTCAGTTCGACTAGATCAAATGTCAATTACAACTGGGAATGCGAATACGTCATAAGCTGCCATGTAGTCAATGTGGTCGATGTAGTCAATGCATTCGATGTAGTCGAAGTGCATGTGCGCAGCAAGTTTCATTGAACATGATCATATTGTCACCCGCTCCGATGTTCCATTACTACAATTTCAGTGTCGCAGTATACCCTTCCAGTAGTAGGTGAAGAGCATATTCATAATTCAAAAAAAGCTTTCCATAGGTTTACCATATGTACCGATGCTGTAGCAGATTAGGCTAATGCGTGGCACAGTTCGCGGCACAACCACAATTGATTGATATGCGAATGTGGTAGCTGCAGTGAACCCCTGGTCCGGGGGCGGAATTCAAAGCATGTGAAACCCAGCACCCTAAAGCAAAGAGGTTATATGGCCAATTCACACCTGAGAACTAGAATAACCATAAAAGTAGAATTTAACTATTAATCAAAATCAAAAACTACATTGCGGACGTTATGCTGTCCACACACAGAAAACCTCGGAAAAGTGCAATGAGGAACTGTTTGGATTGTGGTTCAAATTGAATATGACGGGAAATGCCCAAATTAAAAGGTCATGCTACTTGATGTGGATGAACGTATCTAGTTGCGGATTTATTGTGGCATGTGTTCAGATATCTAATCTGCCACCATATGATGATAATTCAATTAGAGGGAAGCTTAGCACTGGAATGCGGACAATTTATTGACGATACTCATAGATCCATTTGCGTAGAATGATTAAGTTTTATTTGGTTTTTCATTTTTTTCCATTATTCCATTTCAAACCGCACTAATATTTTAATAATATCAAAATGAATGCACCATTTAGTTTTATGTTGCCTAAGTTTAAATGGAGCTCATTCGGGCAATAGTTCTATGCTCGTGGCATCGCTCCATCCCAAATTAAAAATCTTATTATATTCTGTTCCGGGCAGTATAGGGTGGCCCAAATAAGGCAAACTCACACATACGTTGAGGCAGCCTGTATCCGGATTAAACAAGTATGAACTTAATAAATATTAAAATTGCCCGATTTATAGATTTTGAATGTACTTTTATTATTGTGTATCATATTACAAGTATTATGTGTCAGCATTTCTAACAGATACACACACAATACACAAGCAAAAATAGTGAAGAACACCGAAAGGAAATTCGAATAAGCAAATCATCAGTGCCGTATACCATAGCGATAACATAACAATTCCACGTCAGTTGAGTGTACTTGAGTTTAGAAATCGGGTTCGCACACGCGGCCGGTAGCCTGGTGTGTTAACCATATTTACTTGGTTCTTATTCACTGCTGGACTGACGGGTAGAGACTGCCGCGAAACCAAAATGCGCCGCCGTTTTATATTGTGGCAAATCGAGATTTGCACACAAGTGTTTGTTCATTGGTGAAGCACAAACCCGATTTTTGTGCTGTCAAATATAATTAGGGTTAGGGAATTGAATCAATGTGCAACAGATTAACTTTAGGCTTAATCTGTCGCACATATGGTTCGCTATGGGGGATTGGATGAGTGGATGGTGAACCTTAGGTACAGGTAAGTATTTTATGCTTAGGAATTGGGTAGGTTTCATTGCGGGTAGGTAGTTCTAAATCTGATATTGGGTTAGGGGTTTTTTGGTATAGGTAAGGAAGTAGTGTTTTAGAATCACTACACTAGATATTTAAACTCTTTAACTTTTTCAAATATCTGCTCTCGTCGTAATCATGTATTTTGTTTTGTCTTCATTTAATTCTAGGCTCACCTCTTCTGCCGCTTGCATGATGATTTCACAGTTTTTACTTACAATTTTTAGATTGTCGCCCAGAACGGCGATATCATCCGCATATGCGAGCACTTGTGGCGCCATTCAGGGATGATCCGGCCATGTTGTCGTCTTGTACCTTTCTGATGACATACTCGAGTACAAGATTAAAAAGGCACGGTGAGAGGCCATCCCGCTGTTTTATTCCGTCCCGGATTTCAAATGGTTCTGAGAGGTGGTTTTCTATTCAAACTCGCCCTTTGCTTTCGCTCATGTAAATTTGAATGAGGGAGGTGTATTTTTTCGGGATCCATCGGAAAAAGTTAATGTTGTAGCGGCCGTCTTTCAAGAACTGTTCAAGGCAAAGGAAGTAATTCGCCCTAACCATGACTTGGAGCATAAAGTTCTACTAAATTATCGTCATCTTGGAAAAGACATTTCACAGTGGCGATCAGAAAATCGTGGTTTAAAGAATTCAGTAATGGAAATACGGATGTTGAGAATAAGTATACGTTTATATTACACAGTTTGTAGTATAGTGTGGCGCGCATGAGCACAGATAGATATGTAAGTGCATGTGTGAGTAAGCTCATGCGAGAGCTACAGTGAGGAGGGTCACTTCGCCTGCAGTGCCGTTGTAAGACGCCGAAGAGTAAAGGCACACGCGCTGTGAGCACCTAAATTAATCTCTATCATTATAGGCAATAAAAGCTTTCATTTATTTAACATATGTTAAAGTAAAGTCAATTTTTTTTTACCTCCCACCTTAAAAACGGCAAACGCCGAGATCACTGTCGAAAACGCTAACAGCCTTTTGATCACTAGTGAAGACATCCTGGCGTCTTTTCATCATTAAGAAACAAAAAATCAGTTGGAATAGATGGAGTACCCATTATAGTAGTCAAACATCTTCCTCTAATCGCAATTGACATATATGCAGTCTTGTTTAACAACACTCTGAACAACGCACACTATCCAGTATGTTGGTAAACAGCTATCATCCAACCGTTACCAAAAAAAGGGAAGGACAGAACAAACCCAAAAAATCTGCTATCGATCAGTTTGTTACCGAGTATCAGTAAAGTATTCGAGAAGGTTCTAAACAAAGCTGTACTTAAATGGGTTGAGGACAATACCCAAATAACCAGTTTGGTTTTAAAGCTGGCCATGAAACCACACATGTCGTAGGTAAACTGGTTTCAGATATCCAGTGGAATAAAAGTACCTTGCCCGGAAAAACAATTTTTTATGGAAAATGTAACAAGACCGTATCCCGGTTGTAGTGCCGATGATGATGATGAGTGGAATAAAAGTCTGAAACAGTGCACAGGTGCCTGTTTGATTGACTTGGAGAGGGCCTTTAACATCATTTGGCTAGAAAGGTTATACTACAAGGTAATGAGACTAGTCATTCATAAACCACTACTGTATATACTATACGACATGTTGAATGAAAAGAAATTCGTCGTCAAAAGTGGAAATGTGACCTCCAACATTACTTACAAAATAAAAAGCGGTGCTATCTCCGATCCTTTTTAATATTTACACTAACGACTTGACAGGGCCTCTCATCAGGCTATTGCGTATGCAGACGATCTGATAATATATAGAACAGCACAAAAAATTGAAATCACTAACGGATTATTACAAGGGGATTTCAATGATGTTCAGCGATACTGCGACAACTGGAAACTCACAACCAATAACCAGAGGTGTGAAACCATCCTCTTTAGAACACCACTGACTGAAGCTACCAGAGACACCACGAAAAACTGGCGAAAGCTAGCTGTTATAGGACGACGCCAACAAACACTGAAAACCAAAAATGTTGTCAAATACTTAGGCATCTGGCTGGATCAGTATCTATATTTTAACTAACATGTGCAGGCTGCGCTGGCCAGGGCAAAGAAAGCTTATGTTATGACAAGAAGACTGCTTCATAGTAGTCAACTTGACAGCAGAGTTAAAGTTATATGCTACATGGCTCTCATCAGACCGATGATCAATGGATCACTTTAAGAACAAGTGTGGATAACTTTATGAACAAGTTAATCCGAGGGCATCTTGCGAGATCAATGAGCTCGCCGAACGTTTTAATTTTTGGTACATATTATCCAAACAGTATGTATTATGAGGAGGTCCGTCGCAATGGCTTTATTCCACCAGAAGCATTCCTCAGTCTTGATATGAACGGCCTCATACAAAATGATTCCGCTATACCGTTGATTTATCACGTGCGTCGGTCGGGTATAGATAAACGAATATGTTATAATCGAGAGGTTGCGCACGCAGATGAAGAGAGCCTGCATTGCAGTAGGGCAGTAGTACAGAAAGACCGAAAAGACACAAATAAGCAACACCAGAGATTTTGGTGGCTGAGTGGTAATTAAAAACCTGTATCCATATAAAACTGGAAAAAAGGGGAAGCAATAATAATAATAATAATAATAATAATAATAATAATAATAATAATAATAATAATAATAATAATAATAATAATAATAATAATAATAATAATAATAATAATAATAATAATAATAATAATAATAATAATAATAATAATAATAATAATAATAATAATAATAATAATAATAATAATAATAATAATAATAATAATAATAATAATAATAATAATAATAATAATAATAATAATAATAATAATAATAATAATAATAATAATAATAATAATAATAATAATAATAATAATAATAATAATAATAATAATAATAATAATAATAATAATAATAATAATAATAATAATAATAATAATAATAATAATAATAATAATAATAATAATAATAATAATAATAATAATAATAATAATAATAA
Organism: Microdon myrmicae; assembly: GCA_963931805.1. Lineage (NCBI taxonomy): Eukaryota > Metazoa > Arthropoda > Insecta > Diptera > Syrphidae > Microdon > Microdon myrmicae. The sequence continues at coordinate 41,442,035 of OZ007497.1, read as the reverse complement.
TAATAATAATAATAATAATAATAATAATAATAATAATAATAATAATAATAATAATAATAATAATAATAATAATAATAATAATAATAATAATAATAATAATAATAATAATAATAATAATAATAATAATAATAATAATAATAATAATAATAATAATAATAATAATAATAATAATAATAATAATAATAATAATAATAATAATAATAATAATAATAATAATAATAATAATAATAATAATAATAATAATAATAATAATAATAATAATAATAATAATAATAATAATAATAATAATAATAATAATAATAATAATAATAATAATAATAATAATAATAATAATAATAATAATAATAATAATAATAATAATAATAATAATAATAATAATAATAATAATAATAATAATAATAATAATAATAATAATAGTAATAATAATAATAATAATAATAATAATAATAATAATAATAATAAAAAGCCCAACAAACAACGGAAAGCTTACATAGATTTAGCATTTCGAAAATTTAGTTTAGATGTTAAGTTTAGGATAGAGTTAAGGAAAAAAAATATTTAGTTAGTTTAGTATTTAAGTTAGATATAAGGTAAAAACAACAACAACGTTTTTTCTGTTCTTCATTTTCTTTGTATATAATTAAGTTCTTTAAAACTCATATAAACAAAACAATCATATAACTTAGAGAGTCCGCAAGGGACGAGTAACTTAGGAAATAAGGTAACATAAGCTAGAGTTTAATCATTTCCGTCTAGCGAGTAAGTAAATAATAATAAGAGGAAGAAATAAAAAACGATATAAAAAATGAAAAAAATGGGAAGGGAACTTATTATGAATTTGTCCCGAATTTATCCATTTAGTTCTAAGGAAAGATGGATATCGTGAGGATATATCACCTGTGTTTGAACTGCGAGCATACCGAACATAGTTTAATGAATTTCTGGGCTCGTGCAGGCGTCAAATGAGATAGATGACTTCACACATTCCTACATACAGAACTAATAGTCAACTCACCTACGTCGAGCCTCAGTACAACGGCGACCGCCAACGAGGAAATGGCCCTGAGCAGTCAAGAAGCCAGCCCAGGACTAGCTAATATATTAATCGGAGCTGCAAATATCAACCTGTTCGACATCCGCGGGAAACCGAGAGAATGCCGAGGTATATTGGATTCCGGATATCAACTGAACTTCGTGATAGAATATGACGGTGAACTAAAAAGTTTCCGACCTCAACGTGAAGATAGCAGCACTCGTCAATAAAAGCTAGTGAATATAGTTGTGCATCTCTTGGTAGTTACTCACCAAGATTTCAGCCATTTTGGATGCGTAGTTTTTATTTGACATACGTTTGAGTGAGTCGATGTGAGTTTTTGTGAAAATGACCAAAATTGAGTATCGAGCAGTCATTAAATTTTTGTTTTTGAAAGGCAATACGCCTACGCAAATCGAAGATGAGTTGAACTCTGTATATGTGGACTCTGCACCATCATTTACTACAATTAAATTTTGGCCAGCTGAATTTAAACGTGACCGTGACAGCTTGGGAGACGATGAATGTTCGGGACGTCCAAAAACGGCAACAACTGACGATAACATCGCTAAAGTTCAACAAATGGTGCTAGACGGCCGCCGAATTAAACTGAGAGAGATAGCAGAGGCTATGAAAAAGTCCAAAGAACGTGTTTGTCACGTATTAAATCAAGTTTTAGACATGAGAAAGCTGTCCGCGCGTTGAGTTCCGCTGTGGGGGTAAAGGTAAGGCACGGGTTCACTATCGAACCCAACGATGATCCGCCGAAAATTGTTCTCAAAAACGTTAAAATCAAACACAATTTATTTCGTTGGTGATTGGTGTTCTTTTTATTGTTATAATATCGTTTTCAATGGATTTATAAATTTAATTACGGGCACTTGGACAATAATACACAATACATTCATATGATAGTTAATGCTCTCAATGCGTTCACAAAGTTTTTAGATTTCGTAATTTTCTTGTGCAACTGGCTGAAATCAACTGTCAAACTGACGCTATGACAGTTAGAATCACCAAAAATTGAACCTAAGCGTTACCCATCAGGCTACTGGCCGTATTTAGAATTCGATTTTTAAACTCGACTATACTCCACTGATGTGAATTGTTATGTTATCGCTATGGTATGATGTATTTTCTTATTCGATTTTCGTTCGGTGTTCTTCACTATTTTGCTTGTGAATTGCGTGTGTATCTGTTAGAGACGGCATATCATCGCTAAGTAAACTCGCTTCCACTTACTAGGGACGTGGAGAAGGATTGCTATGCCTACATAGAGAATTATGTTTCAGGGAATTTCTGCCGTACAGGCTGAATTAGATTCTTCTGTTGCTGTGTATACGGGGAAATCGGAACATAGGTCTTGATCGTTGCGATGGTTGTTTCGTGGAAATGCAACGCATCGTGCTGGTAAGGAGAATTGGTATTATTTCAAATGGCTTAGGTAGGGTGGGACCCGAAATGGTTTTCAGGGAAACTAAATGCTGCTTGATTACAAGCGAGGAAAATGGTTTAAGTAGTAAGTGAGCCGGAATGGTTTTCGGGGAAAACTAAATGCTGCTTGGTTGCGAGCGAGAACAATGGTTTAAGTAAGAACTGGGCCGGAATGGTTTTCGGGGAAAACTAAATACGGTTTGATTGTAGATGAGGGAGATGATTGAAAATGTATTCTATTGCAGGATTTGGAATGTATTCTGTTGTAGGTTTTGAAAATGCATTCTATTACAGATTTGGAAATATATGCTATTGCGGATTTGGGAATGGATGCTGTTGCAGATTGGGGAAATGTATTCTTTGCAAGTTTTAAATGGGGAGTTGGGTTAAGGTGACGGGCTGTTAGCGATCAAAATTAGGAAGGAGTTGTGGGTTGGTTCTCCGTGTGATATAGAGAACCCCTACACCGCGTTTGCTCACGTTAGACCAAAAACGTGTTCGAATGAACATTTCCAACACTCTGTTGGCGCAGTTTAAATGGAATAAACCCGAGTTTCGGCGCCGATTAATTACTGTCGATGAAACTTGGATACACTATTATACGCCCGAAACAAAAATAGAGTCAAAAGAGTGAACTGCAAAGGGGGAATCGGCTCAAAAAAAGGAAAAACTGTTTTTCGGCTAGTAAAGAGATGGCGACTGTTTTTTGAGATAGTCGTGGAGTTATTCTAATCGATTATCTCCAAAAAGGAAAAACTATTACAGGAGCATACTACGCATCATTGCCTCACCAACTAAAGGCACAAATTACGGAAAAACGTCCCATTTGCAGAAAAAGAAAATCCCGTTTCACCAAGACAGCGCGCCGTCTCACACCTCAGTGGTTGCTATGGCGAAAATCCAGGCATTATGGTTTGAACTGCTTGGCCATCCACGTTACTCACCAGACCTAGCTCCAAGCGACTTCTTTCTGTTCCCTAATCTAAAAATTGCGGTCGAAGGACAGAGATTTTCGTCAAACGAGGAGGCAAGCACCTTCGTGACCAGTTATTTTGCAGAGAAAAACGCCGAGTACTATTAAGACGGGTTAGAGAGATGGGAACATCGCTGGGAGAAGCGTGTAGAGTTACAAGGAGACTATTTAGAAAACTAAAACTAAATTTTAAGAAAAAATGTCTTGTATCTTTGTTAGGTCGGAAACTTTTCAGCCCAGTTATGTAAATGAAAGAACGATTGGACTTGATGATGCTCCCGGAAGACACGAACCTCCTGGGTATTGGCAGAGTGGACAGTAAGACAACTTCGAGTAGTTAGATTCGTGTCGAATAATTGTATTCGCTCGTCCAGCCACAGTAAATCCAAGCAGAAATTTCATCTTGGAAAAGACGGTGTACTTGTAGCGCACAATTCTAGTTTTTGTTGGATGGCGATTATTTGCAAGCAGTCGAACAACCCACTGCCTCTTGTGTTCTAGATAAAATTACCCCAAACACTCTGCTTGGCATTGAAATCTCCTGTCATAGGAAGTAATTATTTTCCGGGCTTAACTTGAGACTTCGTAAAAGGGTATCCAGTTCATTGATAAACAATTTGTACTGAGGAGATTCAGGAGCATAAACAGAGACTACATATAGATGCCTTTGACTTTTCAAAGAGAGACAGATAGACCTCACATTTACCATTGATCCCATCAATATTTCAGTCTTAACCACCCTCTTTGTCCTCCCTCCTATCAACAACCACCACCATTTTTTGAAACCACTCGCCACAAACTGTAATCCCGGACAATTACTACGTCAACGATTCCCGTAAAGCTAAATTTCGGCTAAGCAGTTGTTCGTTCAACTATGATCGCGTATCCGTCGAAGGTGCCATCACACTCTCGAAATTATTTATTCTATTCCCTGTACGGTCCTTAGTCTACCCATAGAATGTCGACCAGATCGCTATCTTGGTACAATCACACGTTTAGTCCCCTGCGTAACAAAAGGAACTAAAATACCTTCTTACTGAATCGGACTATTCTTGGCGACTGTAACTTTCTCGGCCTTTACCACCAGTTCGCTGAACTTTACAATACCCTTTACCGAAAGGACATAATACCTCAAACCAACTTAAAAAAATAACCCTAAATTTTGTTTTCAGTTCGTCAAGCATAACCTCAAATCAATCAATCCCACATCGCACAAGATTTTGTGTGCTTCAATTGGAATAGGATTCTGGGAAGTGTATAGGAATTTACTTGAATAAATTCCCGAAAGGAGAAATTATGAAATGCATTTAGAATTAGGCATTTCATAATTTCAATGGTTATAGGGAATTGAATCAATGCACGACAAATGGGCTTTCGTTTAAATTTATCATGCATATGATTCAATTGGATTGAGATGTAAGGTACTTGGAAATTGAATCAATGTGCGACAAATTAACCTTTGGTTTAACTTGTCGCTCATATGATTCACTATGGGAATTGGATTGGGGTTATAGGTAATTGGGTGAGAGTAGTCATTTAGGATCACTACACTGGGATACCTGTCACCAGTCTTATCGAAAAAAATCAGCACCGGACTCATAGGAACCGTCGGCCTATTTCATCACTGTCTTGAAACACCTTTGGCGGTACGTCTTTCTTTATACGTTGACGCAGTGTTCCGCCTGAACACTGTCCACACACAAATAAGCAACCTGGGACAACGGGCGAATGCACAAAAAACACAAAACACAGAGGAATAGTTTCTTACTATTTTGTTTTTATTGAATCACACTGGTGTTATACATGGTCTTAACAATACGAACGCAGGCAGCCACCGAACGAAACACACGCTAACTCGACTTCCTCGAATAATTTCCTTCACGACCTCATTCGGTTAACTTTAATAGAATCTCTTCGATAGAGATCCTCGCGGTTCGAATGATCTACGTTGACCCTCAATCCTTCAACTTATCTCCGCGACTCCTCGATATAGACTCCCCTGGTCCTTCGAAAGAGACTTCTCGTCCCGATGGCTATCAAAATCAGACTGTCTGTCTGCCCACTCAGATACCCAGATACAGATTGTCCATCTGTATCTGTGCAGACAACTTTTTTCCTTAGATCTGCTAACAGAATATCCGAATCTCTGTTAGCAGCATGTTATTTATTCCCCAAGGGTAATCTGGGTGCATGAAAAGGGAAAAGTCAATCGACGCATACATCCTTATTATCGCTGGTAGAATTTCATTTCCACGGCCTTCTGTTTGCACAGAACATCTGGCGCGCAGGACGGAGATGATTGTTCGGGCGTACAGCCCGTGGTTGTTTGCCTTTTGCAAACACAACCGAAATCCATTAGATCCTTCTAATGGGTGTGAAATTCTACAAAGGAATCGTGGGACCGGAGTATTTCCTTTGTTGGCTTTACTCTCGTAAATATTCCGAATTATCTTGTTGAGATAATTACGCTTGTTTACAATTTGGCAGCGGATAGGCGATATGCTTTATTGCATTTAGCTACCAGCGTATGCATCCGTTGTTCGGTCTATCTACCGAAAATGGTAATTCCTTGAAAACATCGTGCAGATGTTTAAGATGGGAGATCTGTATGCAATGCTTGCTGCGTTTGACGCATTGCTTAGAAGCGATGCTTAAGCTGCCCTTTTGAATTGGGCAGAATACCATGTATGGATGCGTTGAACTCGATCTTGGAAGCTTTTTGAACGTTAAGTTCCTTGGTTTTTGCTATCGGGTTCAACGTTGTTGCGGTTTCGTGTAGCCATTATTACAGGTATTGTAATGACTATTGGCCGCGTGTCTGTAAGTTCATTGAAGGTAGGAACCTTACCTGCGCGGAATTGTGCGTTCGTAGAACGCTACACACCTACTCAAGAATCACATCCCGAAAATGCGCCCAGATCTCGTTAATTGTTTTAAATTGCACCAGAATAGTGCGCGATCGCATGTGGGATGTCGTTAATGGATTTTTGACCAATCAAAACCTTCCCGTTATGCCCTATCCGCCTTATAGGCCAGATCTAGCTTCGACTATCCTTTCTTGTCGCCAAAGGTCGAAGATTGGCCTTTTGCTTTTGCAAGTATGACTGTAAAGACTTTAGAGTTGGTTTTCAAAATGTTCTCCAACGATAGCTTTGAACACGTCTTTAGGTAATGCCAAAGACGCTGGAACAAGGGCGTTGCATTACAGGCTAACTGCATTGAATTTGATTGAACTATCACATGCTAAGCTTATAAGTAAAGAGATTTATCGCAGTATTTGTTCATAGTGCATTGAATGTTCATGGCATCATCCAGCATCTAACATCTGTATATAAGTCAATTCAACAAAAGCTAAAAACCTTTTTGATTTTACATATTCGTGAAATCCGAAAGTAACAACCACGTATTTTACACGATCTATTTTACGTTTCTGTTTCGTTATTTTTATATTTATTTAGATGAAAGTTTTTCATTTAGCAAATTAATAAATTGAAAAAAAAAAAACATCATTATTGGAGAAAGACAAGGATAGTTCAAATACCTTTTTCTAATAAGAATGACAACCTTCTTTAGCTTCTCCCACATCATCCAAAACGAATATGAGCACTATCTAATATTTCCCTTAATCTCACATGGCTCAATAAGCCCGTGTAAAGCCTAATCAACTCTTTAAAGAGATTAAATAAACTGACAATGGCTTCACCAAAGTACAATATTAAAGTGCACTGCCGCATACTGATTAAGTTTAATTCACAACACGAGCCCTTAACAACAGCACCCTATGTAAATAAAAATCCAAAAGATGAACAACAGACAACCGTAAATGGGGGCAATTGCATATACCAATTGACAATGGTCAACGTTCGAGGGTTAGTACTCTTAAAGTTAAAAAAATAAAAAATCACCACTTGACGGCCTTTCATTTCATTCTCAACCAATGATCCATGGCACTTCACAGTTCACAGCCTTTCAATGACATCACTCAATAAAGCTCTCCCTTTTTTCGTAGGCTTTGTTTTATTGTTCACTCAATTTCTTTGTGGACAGTGATTTGCGAGAGTCCAATAGAGAGCTGCAAAAGACGAATGACCCCCGACAATATTTTCATTAAATGCCCTGATATTGTTTTTTGCTTCCCATAAATCTTACTCGAAGACAAATCAATTTTTCTACTTTTAAAATTAGAAAACTATGAACAAGCAAACAAAAAAAGCATATTCGAAGACTGTTTCAAGTTTTTAGTTAAATAAATTTAAATTAAAGATGAGAGGAAGCCATATTCAAAAGACCCTCTCCCGACTTTAGCGCTATATAAAAAAAAACAAAAAAAAACTGCAATGTGTTTGAAGCAATCGATTCCGATTGCAGAAGATCTATTATTCTTTTAACCAGTATACTCTGCGCAATCTGCAACAATTTCACAAAAATCCATAAATACTTCACAGTCTGCAAGTAACAAAGTGCAGTGTCGAACATAAGCAATATCTACCAAGTACATGAAATAGTATTACCACGCCCTCTAGTTTTCTGTTGGCATATACACTACCATATAAAAAGTATAATTTTCTATTTGGGAAAGATAACTTCGATTCGTTTTTGTAAAATTGTATGAGACATTTTCTACGTGTTCATTTAACGACATTGTGGCAGTGCGTGGTTGCCTGTTGATATGCTGAACTGTTATCGTAACTATACGGGAAACCTGCAGTTGGCGGTACGTCATTTACAGAAAAGTGGAATACGAAGCAACGCGCCCAATTGGATAGATATTGCCACCAGACACCACTCGCCAATTTCTTAATAAATCTCAGCACACCAATTCTAGGATACGCATACAGCGTACACGTGACATTGGTGGCAACAATTATAAGAGGCGAACAAAACATGTAGAATATGGGACCCATATCCTTCAAACGGCCATCGATTGTTGCAAGCAATTGCACATCTTGGAGTGGTGTAACAAATTTGAAGAAGTTAACCAGCTAATCTAGTGTGGAATATCGTACGGTTTTCCAATATGGTATTCCGTACCTTCAGTTCAAATAGAAAGGCTTCTAGTTGTTGAAACAAAACTCCTCAGAAGATATGCCAACTACTCTAGAATAGTTGATGACTGCCATTTTTTTTTTTTTTTTTTTTTTTTTTTTTTATTAGACTTCTCTCGGGAGAGGCGAACCTATAGCGTCGAGTGGGCGCCCCGAGATGCCATCAAATAACTGTTGCAGTTCTTTTTGAACAGTTGCAGGTTGTAACGCTCCGGGAACACTCGCGTGGGAAGGGAGTTCCACAGCTTCCCCGCTCTGTAACGGAACGAGTTCTGATACAGGGATGTTCGCGCTGTCGGGAGATGAACCACAAACGGGTGCGATCGGATTGTCTTGTGGAGCGCATATAGACCGAATTGCGTGGAACAATGCCAAGAATCTCCGAAGAACAGCACCCGTGATAATATCTGTAGAACAGACAGAGGTCGGCCACGCGCCTTCGATGTGATAGCGACTGTAGTCCCGACGTCAGCGCCGAGTCCCCGATCAGGCGGATCGCTCGTCTTTGTACGCTCTCAAGTAGGTCGAGGGTATGTTTAGGAGCCGAGCTCCAAACATGAGAGCAATATTCCAGCGCGGGTCTAATTTGAGATTTATATAGGAGAAGAAGTTGGGCCGGAGTAAAATATTTCTTGGCTCTAAAAAGATAACTCAGTTTTCCTGAGGCTAATCTGGCGATACCCGATACGTGTTTATGCCATGATACATTCCCACAGACCGTGACGCCGCGCAATTTCAAACTTTCCCCAGCCTCGAGGGCCCGGCCATTCATCATCAGCTGTGGAACCGATGATCCGGTTTTCTTTGTGAATGTTGTATACTGGGTCTTCGTTGCGTTGAAGTCAACAAGATTGGCCCTTCCCCACTGCAGGACTTTATCCAGATCCCGGTTCAGAGAGTCAATCTGTCTACATCTCAGCTGGTGCGACGTTGATGCACCAATCGGCCGATCACTCGAAAAGGAGGAAACAAGCGTACTATCATCCGCAAAACTGAACACTTTGTTATCCGTTGTCTCCAACAAATCATTTATGTGAAGCAAGAACAAGGTTGGAGCCAAAATAGAACCCTGGGGCACCCCCGAATTAACAGAATACAGATCCGAACACTCGCCGTCCACAACAACCCGGATCGATCGATTCTCGAGGAAGCTCCTCGTCCAGTCGCAAAGCTGTTGGGAAAGTCCATATGAACGAAGTTTGCTCAGGAATGCCCGTGCCAGACGCGGTCAAAAGCCTTGGAGATATCTAATGCGACCGCCCTTGACTCACCATGCCGTTCAATCGCAGATGTCCATATATCGGTTATAAGTGTCAAAAGGTCTCCTGTGGACGGCCTGCCACGGAATCCGTATTGACGATCATTCAGAAGACCGTTGCACTCCAAATACTTAACCAACTCTGTATTGATGACTTTTTCCATTACCTTAGATAAAATAGACAGTAATGCTATCGGACGGTAATTTTGTGGGAGACACTTTTTTCCCGTCTTTGGAATTGGCTGAACTCGAGCGATTTTCTAGCAGGCAGGAAAGGTCCTCCGTGCATAAGATAAGCGGAAGAGTCTGCCAAGAACCGGCGATAGTTCTGGAGCACAGTTCTTAAGGACTATTGCTGGTATTCCGTCCGGGCCGGTTGCCTTCCTACAATCCAGTTCACGTAGAATGCGCTGAATAGTGCGCGGACGAAATCTCACATCCCGCATGGAAGACTGTACCGGCGAGATCACGGGTGGCTGCAAAAGGCCGGGATCGAGGTTTGAATTCGCGGAAAATAATTTCGCGAACACATTAGCTTTATCCTTTGGATTCGTGACTAACGTTCCGTTGTCTGTCACCAACGGAGGGAAAGAGGAGGAAGCAAAGTTACTGCTGACAGCCTTTGCCATTGATCAGAAGGAGCGCGAACCAGTTGGGCACCGAAGGAGCTTATCGATCACCCTGTCGTTGTGAGCCTTCTTCGCGGTATCAATCGCCTGGTTGCACACGTTTCTGATTCTAACAAAATTCGTTCTGTTAACATCGGTGGGATTGGAGCGCCATTGCTTAAAAGCTCTATTTTTTGCTGCTGTAATCAGCTCGCATTTTTTGTCAAACCAAGGTTTATCAGACGAACTTCGTTTGATGGAATGTGGAATATACATCTCCATCCCCAGAAGAATAATCTCTGACACCGACTCCGCGCAAGCGTTAACATCGGAGTTTCCGAAGCACATCTCGGACCATGGAAAGGATGCGAAGAAATCTCGCATATCGTCCCAGTTAGCGGCCCCATACTTCCATACATGGCGAAGCTGCCTAGGCCGGTTATTCGCTTGGTATGCAAGTGCTTGCGCGACATATACCAAGCAGTGATCTGAGTTTCCCAGTGGCGCAGAAACCTCTACGGTATAAATACTCGGTTCGGATGTCAAAAACAGATCCAGGGTGTTCGCATAATCGCCTCGGGCATCCGGTATTCGCGTTGGCTCCCCCACGAGTTGAGTCAAGTTGTGGCTTACAGCAAACATCTCCGCCAGCTTCCCAGCCTCGTCGGTTCTGTTAGAATGTAACAACCAGTCGGAATTGTGCACATTAAAATCGCCATGGGCAATAATTTCAGAAGCTGGGTGGTTGATCTGTATCCAGTCGACGGTATATGAAAGATGTTCGAAAAATGTCGCCGGTCGATCGTCATTCGGGGAGCGGTAAAGACAACAAAGAAATTTAACGGAATTCCTCAGTACGACCCTCAACCATATGATGTCCATATTATTGGGTTCCAACGCCTCCATCCTCTGGCAAGCCAGATCGGACCGTGCGAAGACGCAGACACCGCCCTTAAAACGGAATCTCGAATGTAAGTCGTATCCTGAGCAACGAAGATATGTCGAATCAGTTGACGAATCGACCTGGGTCTCAGTTAGGGCAAGGATATCAGGTTTCGTTGTTTGCAAATATTGGTGGACGGCGTTTACATTAGTATTGGTGAAACCGATGCCCCTGATGTTACAAAATGCCGTCACCAGTCGAGCGTGGGCCGAGCCTCGAGAGCTAGCCCGGTTATGCGATGACGAACCTCTCAAAGTTCCATTATTTATCATGATATCTGCATGATGTTCCCCCTGACATAGTCCCGCCCGGAGATCCGAATGGGAGACTAGTTTACCTCCGGAATTCTTTATATCAGAAGACACCATCATGACTTATCCCCGTTTCAGTCCGGGCCATCAGCCACACATTCGAAACACCGTCGAAGATTTCTCTCGGCGATATCGCGGAATGTACAGCGTGACGGGGTGGTATCTCACCTTGGGACCGACTACCACCTAACCAACCTTTTCTCGAACCGGTCCATCAGCCAAGCTCCGAAAGATGGTCAGGGATTTCTCCCGACCATTTCACGGAGCCTAAAGCTTGATGGGGTGGTATTTCACCGGGCGCACAGGGCGTTGGGACCCCGGCTGCCACTCGGCCTTTAGTCGCCTCTTACGACAAGCTGGCCTAGCTGTGAGTATATTCTAACGCCCTACTCACAGGGCATTACCCCAACTCTCACATATATCAAGGTGCGTCCATTACCTCCCTCGACGAGAACTTGCTGCAGTTAATATACACATACCTCGAACGCATTCCAAATAGCAGGAGCCTAGCGCACCACAATAACTACCGTGGCGGTTCCGCCAAACCCCACTGTACACTCACCCGAAGAACCGCCATAACTACAACCCAGCCATCATAACTTTCTGCTAATGCAATCGCATTAAGCACCTGTAAATGCTTCACGCAACAAATGACCAAATGTATTTAGCTAAAAGCTTCTGGAAAAGAATTCTTACCTTCATTCATTAATTCGAATTAAAAATTCCCTATAAGAATTCTCTCCAAACTTATCATAAATTCCCTGAAAGAAAACTCATCGGTTCACATATAATGCAACCGGATAATCAGGGAATCTTAACCTTGAGTTGGCTGTTCCCAGCCTCACATGTGTACAACATTGTCTTACATACACATTGGCTGGCGATTCATTGTCCAACTGCCAAAGCAGCGTCAGGCAGCTTGTTTGTTCAGCTGGCATTTACCCGACCATGATTCCTCGTCTAAACGAATAAATAATCACAAATTTCGTTCTTTGCCACAAACGAATTTCGCTGGATATTCAAATGCAAGCAAGGCTTTCGTTTCGGCCACCGACCTAAGATACGATATACAATTCTCATTGTATAAAGTATTGTAATCCAATAGCACCTCCTTCTAATGGCTATTCGGCTATTTACACAAGGGCATCACTCAGCTAAGACTTTATGATGCCCTCGTCCCATCTTTTCTCTTAACACCATTTCTTCGATGCATTGTCGTCTATTTATTTAGCCGCGATGCACATCCTAGACAACGATCTATACGGTCCCTTTGTCTTTTAATTTCCCTGGATCCGTTCCTCATGACCTCGAGGCATGAGCAAACAAAGACCCAATTAGCATCCAATGAGATTCGGCTTGTTTGCTTAACCGAACTCACATCGTATGGATGCAGATTATGCCCTTTCTTTATTCGAGATTCGTTCTCATAGTTTCGTCCCATGCTCACACATACACCTATACCTTAATTTGAGAGAGCCGGTTTCACTGGCCAATTTCTATTGATAGCGATTTAATATCGCCGAGTCTTATTCCAACCACTAACCGGAGCGGTCGTCGTCCACCCCCTTTAGCGTGTGCATCGGAGTGCACACGCCCCGGAGTCGTGTTCATACTTTTTACGCTGTCGAGTCGAGAGTCGCGTGCCACAAAAATGTATTCGGTTAGTGTAGTGTCCCACACAGAACAATTAAATAATAATTGCATCTCCGGTTGCTTCTTGCAAATTTGTTAAAGATAAAGAACAATAAAGAAAAGATCATTAGAACATTAAATCCGTGTGTTTTATTCAAAGTGCTGGATGTGGTGACCAGTTTCACTTCCTTTTTGGTGAAGTTACAATTCGGTTTAGCGGAACCTTGGCGAACAGCAGAGTGTTAGTGGGACGACGTAGATCTCGCACCCATGCCGATGCCACGACCTCGTACCCCACACTACTTCAGTACAAAACTGAAGAGAGCATCCTTCCCAACAACATTCCCTCTATAATAGACTGGACCCATTCCATAAGGACTATTCTTAACTTACCATGCATACACAAGGACTGTACACGACAACACAAACACCCGCATATATGTGACGGCTCAACACATACAACACCTCCACCCAATCGCCACAACCAGAGACTTACACCAAGAACGCTTTTCGATCAGTTAAGTCAAGGGCATTCTCGGACAGTTTCAAACACAACCGAAGGCATGGCTGAATTTGCGTGGAGTCTCCCTCACATCACAATCATCGGCACTACAACCGGAATCCGGTATTGGCCTTATTTAACAAATCTCTCCACCAGTCCCGATTTCGAGCCGACGTCATCCAGTCTGGCACTACCAGGCTCTGGGCGCCCTGGTCTACGCCATACCCCCATCGCAGACAAGATCTGCCGCGCTGTCACCTTCCATACATGCTGCCACAAAGGACTTTCGCTCATTCGAGGTAAGTGTACCACCCACCGGAGGCTACTGAAGTTCATTTTTCTAACAACATTAACTTCAAGGTAGATCGGGTAGAACTCATGGTTGTAGTGTCTCCGGAATCGTCTTCCCTCACATACGGAGCCAACAATTCTCCTTAAGACCTTCCTCTCGAACGCGGCTAAGAGTTGAGATTGCCTTTTATTAAGCACCCAGGTCTCGGATCCATACATGAGTACTGGTAATACAATGGTCTTGTACAGTAGCAGCTTGGATGTTCTGGATAAATTTCGGGATTTAAATAGCTTTGACAGACCATAGTAGGCTTTGTTCGACTTGAACAGCCGTTCGCGTATTTCTTCTTTCATATTGTTTTCAGCTGATACTATTGACCCAACGTAGTTCAAGGATTGCACTACTTCAAATTCGTGCTCCACTACCCTGATAGTTTGACCAACGTAAGGTATACTCTTCGCAGAAGTTGCCACCATGTACTTTATTTTCCCCTCATTAATGTGGAGTCCCAGTTTTTGTGCCGCCTGCTCAATCTGGGTGAAGGAGTCATGTACAGCCGAATCGGATCTACCGATGTTGTCGATGTCATCTGCGTGGGCAAGTATCTGGCTGGACTTGGTGACAACAGTCCCTCTAGTTGTAACGCTAGAGTCACGGGTTGCTTTCTCCAACACCAGGTTGAAGAGGAGGCAGGCCAGACCTCCCCCTTGTCGGAGTCCAGTAAAGAGGTTATAGTCCCGCTATGTTTACTTGATTAGTTACGTTGGTCTTGATCAACCCACAAAGTCATATCAATTTGTTTGGAATACCGAACTCTTTCATGGGATTACATAGCTCTACTCTGGCTATGCTGTCGTAGGCGGCCTTAAAGTCTAGGGGTGAATATCTGATCAATCGCTGATTTGCCTGGGATGAAGCCATACCGATATTGATCATTGATGCACATCATTCCTTTTCTTGTTTTCAGATGCGTTCCCATGCCCTTGTGTGAAAAAACCAATGTGATCTTCACTCACACATACACATACATTACCATGTCCTTCTTCCTTGTTTTCACCACGAGAGAAACACTTTCTCTCTCGGTAAAACTCACCCTATTAGCGAGTCGGCTCTGCACGAGCCGTTTATCGCTGAGTCTAATTCCATCTGCCGACCACCACGGTCGTGCCGCTCCCGCTGTCCGTAGCGCTGCGGACGCGTAGAATCCGGAGTGAGTGTTGCATAATACAAGTAATCGCAACATAATTAATTAAAAGTAATTTTTCGTGTGTAAATCAGTATAATGCCATGCAGTAGAGTACATCGTCTTACATTCTTTTGTGCATACGTCTAATCGATCGTGTAATTAGAATCTTTTTTCGAACAATCCAACCGTGTTTCATTTTACTTACTTCTGGTGGACGATTTGTTGTGGAGTTTGTTTCCTGGGTGGAAAGTGTTTCGAACAGTTTTTTTCTTCTCTCGCTGTTGTTTCATCAGCGAACAATTGGTGACGACGAGGTAGAACCCTACGCTCATGCTGGCGCCACGGTCTCGTTTCCCACAGTATCTTATAGGCGGCACTCAACAATGTTATACCACTATAGTTGGTGCACAATGTGATATCTCCCTTCTTATGTATGGGGCAAATTAAGCCACGACGCCAATCTTCTGGCATATCCTCTAACACCCATACGTGCACCACGATCTCACGAACTGCGTGATGTAACGCTGTCCCTCCTTGTTTGATCAGCTCAGCTGGTGTGCCATCAGCTCCGAGGGCTTTATTTATTTTAAGCTGTCTTATGGCTTTTAATGTTTCCTCAATGCTTGGTGGCGGCATAATTTGGTCTTGATCTTGCATCAATGGAGCCTCAAATTCTTCTGTGAGCTGACTGTTTTGCAATTCATTGAAGTGCACTTCCCATCGCTCCAGAAAAGTTGTAAAAAATAATCGCACGAAAATGTTGACGATTTAATTCAATTTTTGGGCCGAGATGAATCTTTTAAGTTACTGTAAACAACACAAATAGCGCTCGTATGTCAAAACGTTCTGAGTGCGTATAACCTCAAAAATGTCCAACTTTACGACAGAGCTGTCAATTGCCGGATTGCAACGCTAGGGTTGCCAAATCCCGAAACATAAGAGGCAACCCTCGTATCAGTAATCCACATTTATTGTTTCCATCGTAATCTCGGTGTGTACTTAAGTGAGATTTGGTTTGTTAGTCTTAATGTTAACACTTTATATTCGCATTTGCTTCCCTAGTAACCGGTGACGTTACTGAACATTAATACTAAGGAGATCTTAAACAAAGCTAGTGTATTACGCGAGACGGCACTCTCACTTTTCAATCTCGTGATATTAATTAACTTCTAGTTTGCTGTCTTAAACGATTTAATTAATAACACCGAACCAAACACAAAAGTAAGCGGTTTTCGAACGCAGATCCCTACTCCACTGGCGTTGTCCTCAACCGCGTTCCTCGGACGTAGAACTTTGACTTCACGAGCTGGGTGACGTTGACCCAGCCTCTGGTGATTACGATGAGTTTCCACGCGTGTCATCGCAGGGAAAAACAATCTTTCCAGACAGAGTGAATGTCGTTTCCACAGCCAGAAAGACAAACGAAACATGCGTTGGGCGCAGGAAAGGAAAAACAAACATGCAGCTAGTCAAATATGATGATCGGTGTACGACTGGGTGTATTCCCATCGTACGATAGGGGATCGATTTAGGTTGGCGATGAGTCAACAGAAATCTTGCCGACGGTGGCCACGGGTCACGTTGGATGTTATCTTTTTTTAGGTAGATATGCTGGTACATGGATATGGTGGTTAGGAATTTGACCTGCAGATGTGCTGGCTAACGTCTCACCCATGGGAACCATGGACCAGCGGAAAGTAAATAAAACAAACGCAGTGAGGTACTGTGTGTTTGCTTTGCTTTGCTGTGGGTGATCATAGAGCATGGCATGGGTAAGATTGTCTAAACAATGATCGTTTCCATGCCCAAATTCCATGACCGGTTGATAACATGATGAAGGAAATTGGTCGCAACTGTAGCGAACCTAGGGGATAGGAGGAATGTATATTTATGTACGGTAAAAGGGCATATCGGTTGCAGCTGTGTCCGCAATATTCTTAAAGCAAAATAAATTAAAAATGACTTTTGGGACACTCTGTATTATCCTCTGTAAATGCATAACAACACAGAAATAAATAAAGAAAAATGTATTTTGTGCAACGTATTAGCAGCCCCCTCAGGCAGATACTTTGAATCATATCCTAGACTCAGTACTAGTTTAAACTTTACTACAGTTGTTATATATTTTTCTAAACAATTAATTGTTTCTTGTTGGTAACCAAACTCACTCCAGATTTGTCTATGGGGCAATAGCCTAGATGTTGTAGATGAGTTCCGCTAGTAGTCCGATGAACAACTTTACTATAATTCCTTTACATGAACTATTTTTGATAAGTCCTTTATCTTTCTATATTCCGAACTTATTCACATTTAAATCCTTTACAGGAACTATTTTTGATAAGTCCTTTCACTTATTCACATTTAATTCCGTTACATGTACTATTTTTGATAAATCCTTTACGTGTATTGTAAAGGTAATATCGTCTGTTGCTATATCAAAATTTAGAACGAAGACGCCAATACAGACTAATTTTTCTTTTTTAATGGAATTTATTTTTTCACGTTTCGATCATAGTATTTGATCCTCATCGGGTCAACAATGAAATGGAACCAGGAAAATTATAAAATTAATTTCACAATACAATAAATTAAATAAATTATATAAAGAAATTTACTCCGACAATAACTTGACAGAGAAATCAATCACTAAAACAAATCAATCAAAAATGATACTCAATAACACAATGTGATAATTAACCGATATTAATTATATAAACTATATAAATTATATAATTTTGTACGTACGCTGTAGTTTGTACTTTAATAGCTTATGGTAGCTCCCATGGTTGTATACCGGCGCCAGAGGTTGTTTGATATTAGACGATACCCCCGGGGTGAAACCAAAGAGACACTCTATCGGTGTAAGCTTGGTACCTTCGTGTACGTTTGTGTTGTACACGAAAGTTGCCGTCCTCGGGTATTGATCCCATGATTGGGAATTTCCATCCAAAATACTGCGTAGGTATTCTACGAGTGGTCGATGGGCTCTTTCCAAAGCGCCATTCGACTATGGATAGTATGCTGAGGTTTGAAACTTCTTGATACGGAGCAGCTTGCACACGTTTTTAAACAACCTGTTTGGAAAGTTGCTTCCCTGATCGGTGACCTGTTGCTTCGGAGCACCATACCGAGCAACTATTTGGTCAAAGAAGGACGTGGCCACCGTTTCTGCCTCCGCATTGGGTAAGACATAGCAATCTATATACTTAGACTGATTGTCTTGAAAAGTTAGTATATATGTATTGCCTGCTGGAGTTCGATCCAGAGGCCCGACTATATCTAAATATACTTTATCGAAAGGCCTCCTTGAAATTTTGGTGATTACCATGGGCATCCGTAGGTTTTGGGAAGCTTTCGTGGTTTGACATTCCTTACATTTCTTAATGTAGACTTAAATGTCGCGCATCATGTTCTTCCACCTAAAGTTCCTACGAATTTTGTTATAGGTTTGTATCACTCCTTGGTGTCCGCCCAAAGGAGGATCATGGTAATCCCGAAGCAGTAACTGGATATCCTCAGGTTTTGTTATCTCCATTCCTTTTTCCGTGGTGGAAGGAATGGGATTCTCTGGGAGAGAAGACTCGTCATATTATAGCGGTGCCGCCAAACGCCACGGTACACTTACCTAAAAGCCCCCATTACCACATCCCAAGACCCATAATTTTTCGCCAATGCAATCGCATTAGGCACCTGAAAATGCTTCACGCATTAAAGAGATCAAATCTATGATCTTTAAGTCCCTGTAAAGAAAACTTACCTCTCATGCATTCTCTCAGCATACCAATTCTCTGTATGATTTCTTTAGTAGCTTATTGGGAATTCCAAACCAATTTCGGCATCTACGTTGTCAGACAAATTCCCCTAGACGAATTCCTGTAAACAAATGATTTGGTTTACATATAATGTAACCATCATAACAGGGACCATACACATTGCGTCGCCTATTTCCCGTCCTCACCAAGTGTATCATAAATCACCAAATATACACATTGGCTGGCGACCACTTTAACCAACGATAAATGGTCCAACGCAGCTGCATGTAATTAGCACCATAGACGTTTAGACCAATTCCCTGTAAATAAGCTAGAACACTGTGTATTGTTAGTCTTCTGCCAAGACACGGGCACCGGTTTTACTAACTTTCCAACCTATAATGACGACGAAATCCAAAACCACAAAGGAAACGCACTGAAATAATTTTAATGTTCCTTTATTGGTTACGAAGACTTAATTTTAATTTACACTGTGCACTTGTTATTACGGTTTGGACATCTGTAGCGGTTCCGCCAAACCCTACGGTCTACTTACCTGAAAAACCCCCATAACTACTACCCAACTCCCTTACGTTTGCTAATGCAACAGTATTAGTACCATAAATACTGCGCCGTCTATTTTCCCAGCCGCGTCATATACCTTTTCATACACATTCTCTGGCAACCTTTTTTTGTTTTTCTTATCAACAAACAACCCAAGCAGCTGCATATAATTAGCGCAATAGACGCTGAAACCAAATTCTCCAGCATTTCCTAATGCAAATATGAACCCGGTTTCTACTGCAGCCAGAGACGCCATAAACATCCAATTTGGTCTTAGCACCTTTTTCTCCTAACGTCGAAAATAGCGACGAGGCATCGTGTAAACAATGACCCGCATTACCAACGGCGCATTTGGTCATTTTTCCCTATTGTCCTTGCCGCCTGCCTGTTTCGTCGTTCCTCTGCTTTGGAACACGTGCAATTACATTGAATCTGTTCGATTGCGCACATATACCACTGCACCAAAAAGGTCGCATTTTCTTAGTGGTTACACCCTTAAGAGAAAAGTTTTTCTCTCTCTTCCTTTTTTTTTCCTTAGCGAAATCATCTCTGCATGAGATGACGATCGCTGAGTCAAATTCCATCCTTCGACCCGAGCGGGTCGCGGCTCCATCGCTACCCTGATGCGCACAGGGAAGCGATAATGGAGAATAATCGTTTGTGTCGTGTCCTAATAAATTGAATTAACAGTGCGGATTAAGCATGAGGAATTTAAATTGGTTTAAAAGTTGAAGTCGGTTAAAATTTTCTATATTAAATAATATACAAGGTACAAGGCTTATTACTTGTGCTATATTTTCTGTCAAGTTCTCCGTTCATAAATAAAACTAGAATTAAATAAAATAAAACCAGTTCAACTAAATATTAATCCGGAGTGTTTCATTATTTTTGTGCTGCAGCTTCCGAGTGTTTTATCTCCTTTCCCTGGTGATCGTGCTTTTCATCCTTCTCGGTTGTGGACGAACGTGGCGGCGTTTCGTTCATTTATTGCTGATGACTTTCGGTTCGGTGTTTTGCGCGGCTAACAATTGATGATGCAGGAGGAAGATAATCAGCGCCGTACGGCGGTGCACTACTTCCTCCCCACACATCACTCGGACTATATTTATGTTGTCGATACATTAGTTTCACTGTTAACGATTTCTTAACTTGTTCACCCGAAATTATATCACACTCTCACCTCAAATCAACCGGTGGGAAATTCGATGAAACAACACCGCACGGAAAACAGAAATTGGCGTAATACAGCCGAAGGGAATTAATTATTGGATGCACTCATTTCGTACGCGCTCAGAGACCGTGTTCGGTTTTCGAATTGTGTATGCGCACACCTCGGGGGTAGACATCTGACTCAGATGATGCAACTCACATCCATCTGTTCGATGGCCACGAATTGCATCGATAGGGGAGGATTGTGTATGTGTGCGTATAGCACAAGTACGTTGGCCTTCAGCGTGGATATCGGCGACGACGAAAGTGCACCTAAATAAACATAGGCTGGTGTAATGAATTGGTATTATGGAGATATGCGTTGGCGAAAAATCGCCGAAGGGAGAAATAGGTTTCTGTGTCTTAAATAAACAGAAACGCTATTTCCAGGGTCATAGATCTTTGATGACCTGCGCCTGAGAACAAAATAGGTTTTTGCTTCAAGATACACAAAAACGCTATTTCAAGGGTCACGATGATATGCACATCGTGCTTATTTAGGCGTTCATGCTAATGCCATTGTAGGCTATAGATTTTTTCGTGGCGATAAGCAAACCGATGGTTTGCTCGCCTATGACCTAAGCTATGGTAGCTTTTGTTTGTTTTACAGGCCGGAGCATCGTTAGCATGATTTGGGTTATGATTGTCTAACGTCAATCATATTAGTGCCCAAATCCCATGATCGGTAGATAACCGACAAAGGCATTTGGTCGCAAGTGTTGCGAACCTTGGGACTGGGGCAATAAATGGATATGAACCGTAGCAAGAAACCATCGGCTACAGCTATGTCAACAATTACGCTGGCCAGCTAGTATTTATCTATTATAATTGCTGACAAGCCGAGCCAATGGAGATATGGTACGGATCATAAACGGAAAAATTCAATGTGATGTATGCCTTAAGATTTAACTTTGAGGTGAAAGAGAATGAAGGGTAGCTTACGCTGCCCCAAAATTGCAGGTAGTTATGGTGGGTTGGAAAGTAGTTAATTTAAGAGGATGGTGTTGTATTCCAGAATACTACCCTTTATTAAATTTAACACTGAATCTGTGGGGCTTTTCAGGGCCCGAAGAGCCACGCATCGCTCGATCCCCACCATTCCCGGCGATGCGACTTACCTTGAAGTCGAATTTTCGGCAAGATTATGCAGCCTTGCTACGGCATTAACCGCCAACCAATTCGCTGGAATTAATTCGGTTATCCCCAAGGATAACCGACATAAATATATATTAGGCAGCTTATCTTTTTTGGGTGCTTTTCCAAACCTCTTCCCCACGGTCATTCCTAAAAGCATAATTCACGGCAAGATTATCATCTTGCCATGACATCGGTTCATCAACCGAGCTTCCGCGACCGAACAATGGATGGCACATATCCACCAACACACGCTGATCTTTCCGTGTGTTATTTTTGTACCCATTCATTGACCTAGCATTATTTCGGGTTGCTTGCACAGCTGCAAGCCAGATTTCCAACGGCATGTCTACGATCTATCTTTCCTTAAGTAAAGAAGATCAAATCAAACATTGGCCTTTCAGGCGCGCATATTTTGCTTGGATCTAAGCATGACCGATTTTATGATCCGTTGCCGTTTCTTGGAACTATCACCAGCATCGGTCATGGCCACCAATTTTAGTTTACACAAAGTAAACATTCAAGCGGATACTTTCGCCTGACAGTGCCTTTCAACGGGATTAACACATCCCTAACATAACATGCATCGAATCACCAGACCGAAATTTGTTTATGCTAGATGATCTAACAACGGCCATGCCCAATGTTCGATACATTTTTCCAAGATAGATTTCTGCCTTCGGCAAGGGTTTTATTGACTCACGTCAATCAAGAATCTATCCCTTGCGTATGGCGGCAGTTTATCTTGCCCAAACATGTAGCAGCCGATTCGATCTGCTACATGAGTTTTTTCCCTTTTCCTTTTGTTTGGACCTTCGCCATTGGCGACGAATCCTTTAGGTTCGTTTTCGTTGGATGTCTGTAAAGAGACATCCAATAGTCAGTCAGATTTTACCGTTGAAGGAGTCACCCGCGTCACTGTCGTTGCGCAAAAAGTCAGCCTTTTTCCTTCGAGTCAACTTGTGTGTGGCGAGTCTTGACATTTTATTCCCGTCGGCAGTTTATTTATTAGTTTTCTATTATATCTAATCACGCCGAATCGCTTAAGTTATTTTCAAAGGGAACATTCAATTAAAACCGTTTCCAGTGGACTTTCGTCATTTAGTGCGTTCATTATATTTTGCCTTAATATTAACTAGTTCGCAAGATCGTCGGGATTTTGGTGTTGTTGATGGTGCCTAATGGTGAATGCTGTGAATCGAGTCGCCTCCTTTTTGGCTGCAGAAAGCGAGATATTATTTTTTTGGATTAATCACTCTCCCTAAGACAAAACAAACTGATTGTTTAAATAAATATTGTTCCAGTCAGTGTATCACCAGTGTTAATAAAGTAATATAAGTGCTTCGTTACGAATAAAGAACATTCAACGAAACAACAACACGTGTGTTTTTATTTTCCTCTTTCGAAGAACTTTGTGCGGTTTTTTTCTTTTTTTTGAGAACTATCGGTGGGTGTTGGCTGAATCCGCACCCGTGCTTGGTGCCTAGCTCAACTACCCCACATTGGTGACCACCGCGAGTGAACACGCGACTGCAGAAACGTCACAAGCAAACATTGGTACAACACAACATTGGTCACTGTGAAACAAACACCAGCCTGCAGAACAGTGATGACTCCAAACGTGACAGTGTGGTGAAAATTTAAATAAAAGAC
This sequence comes from Microdon myrmicae, assembly GCA_963931805.1. Classification (NCBI taxonomy): domain Eukaryota; kingdom Metazoa; phylum Arthropoda; class Insecta; order Diptera; family Syrphidae; genus Microdon; species Microdon myrmicae. The sequence goes on along the minus strand of OZ007497.1, from coordinate 41,418,506 downwards.
ATTAAAAGGGCAAGTAGAGCCCCACCCCATCAGTTCGCAGCGCTAACTAGCAACCAGTGAAAGTGACGAGTGCTAACATCACCGGAAGCAGCCGAGGACTACCGGAACAGGAACAACACCATCTCCGGACCAGCATCAACAGCACCAAACAACAACATAACCAGGTATTTTTCAAAAAAAATGTTTATTTTTATTTTTTTTTATTTTTTGTTCTCTGGTGTAAGCTCCTTCTGAGCGAAATTTAAAGTCTCTTCATTTTCTTTCAAATACTTAAATATTTGTACATACAATTAATTCTTAGACCACTTAACCATGTTAAAAGAGACAACAACCTCTAAGATTAACAAAGTGCCTTTTACGTATACATTATTACCTTGAATTGTTCTATATTTTTTGTTCCTTCTAAGATAAAAAATACTCTAAATATTTTTCTGTGGCACGTAACAATCATATTGTTAAAAAAGAAGGAAACATAATGAAATAATAATACGCTAATATAAATAATATACGTATGGAATCATAGAATTAATTATTAAGGTTGTGTTTTAAGCAGAAATTAATTAACGGTTTAAAGTGCAAATATTCACACACAGTTCTCATTTGTCAAAACGATCTTCTATTGTAAACGTAGACAGCTGGTTCGAGGCAACTATTCTACCAGTGTAAGAAAAGAGTATAACTGGCTTATCTAGTTAAAAGTTGTTAATTCTAATACAAATTCCGAAACATTTTCGTCAATAATCAAAATTCGTAACGTATTTATGAAAGAAATGATATTTATATGGATGCACATATGTCCGGAAATATGTGCATTTGTATGAGTGCGTTTCCTTTTCTTTTTTTTTTTGTAGTATATTAACGACTATCTATTTCTTCTCAAATCATAAGAACTAAAATAATTCCCAAATATATCTTGAAATATACGAAGATGTTTCAGAAAGACAACTGCCATTATCATCAGAAATTAATAAACGTAAATATATATATACTGTTATAGTAGGAATTCAAATAACAAAACCTCCCACAATATTTGAAACTATTAATAAAAATTTTAAGAAGTATTGCACTAAAAAAAAAACGATATATATAACACATATCATATTTTGTCATACGTAAATAACCTGATACTTGTGATGCTTAAAACGTACGATATAAATGATAGATTAGTGAGTTATTAAAAAGACAGCACAATTTACCTATTGGAATTCTTTAAGTTTAATGATATTTTTTTTTTATTGCCGTAAATATGTCATGGTATGTTTCCATTAATTACTTAATTATTACAACTAATTTGATAATATTGTAAACCCCTTCAGGGTATTAAGTAGCGCACAACCTTTCCGCACGCACACGACTCCTTACAACTCGCTCAACTCTTTTTCAAGTACACCGAACCCATTTTCGATTCTTTTCGCCTTTTTTTTTTTCTCAACCCTTACACCAACTTCGACTCCCCGTGGCTCCATTTGACTCCGCCCAACTCCTCGCGTCCTCTTGCGATCAATTTCTACGTCGTACGTAGCTATTTAGACCCGATTTAACTCTTTCCTCCCAATTCTATCTCACGCATTACACGATGGCCCGTACTTGGAACGCCCCACCCCAAGAGGATCAAGAACAACTCGAGTCCCTCGAGTTTTACGACGCCTCCAGCGCCGACTTCTCTGATACACAAGTCACTACCGACCACGAAGCGACAGCACTACCCGCTCCCCTGGCATTTCACGATGCCCCCAGTGTCGTTAACCGACCCAACCCTGCCAACATTAATCTCCCCCCTTTTGACGAGGAGGACCCTGAACTTTGGTTTGCTGAGACTCACCTCGACGCTCTGGACGAGCCCGGAAGTTCGCGGCAACAACGCTTGGCGGCCGAAACGAACCTTTCGGGGATGAGACCGTCCCTTTTCCTGACCCATTTACGCTCTATAGCGGGGACCAGGTTCTCGGACGACCTAATACGGCCTCACTTTTTAAGATGTCTCCCGCACCATGCTCGTTCGGCACTCGTAGCCCAACCCAATCAGAGCTTGGGCTATTTAGCTAAAATTGCGGACGCAATTATGGAAAGCTCAGACCAGCAGTCTGAGCCTCCAGCGTATCAAGTAGCGGCGGTTTCTCAACACGTCGCTCAGCCTACACGGCATCCTTTTCCGCCACTAACAGCCCCAACGACGGCTCCGGTGCGTCAACCTTCTCCGTCACCACATCCCAGAAGGCCTGCCTCAACCAATGTCACACAGCGGACCCAAGAGGACAGGCCCAACGAATTCCGCCCGAGAAGTTTTCCTGCTCAGGTCACCATTTCTGACCTTCGTGCCATACAGACCTCAGTCCTCCGCGAACTAAATCAAATTCGCGCGGAGGCGAGAAGCAACCAACGAGGCGCTCAGAATCGTGCCGTATCTAATCGTCCCTTGGATCGGCAACAACCTTCCCAAAATGCCCCTCAGTGGGCCAACTTTCGCCGAGCACTACCTCAGCCTTCACAAAACGGCAACATTCAGAGGCAAAATACTCCCAACAACGCCGCCTCTCTCCCTTTGTGCACCAATCACCAACGATACGGTGATCGCACATTTAATTGCAAGGCGCCCTGTGGTTGGACGCAACCAGCCACCAATCAGGGACGACCTTTAGAAATAATTTTGCCGACCGATACCCTCGCGCAACCGGCCGGCACCCCTGCTATAAGTCGCCTAACCATCCGGGATTCAAAACTGAATATCGCTTTTACTGTCGATACCGGCGCCGATATTTCAGTCCTCCCGCGATCGTTTGCTCCGCGTAACCGCGTGCCAGCCGCACTTAAATTGTCAGCTGCAAATAATACGCCGATACTTACGTACGGACGTAAAAAGCTGACACTTCAATTGGGTCTTTGTCGTCCGATCACTTGGCGTTTCGTCATTGCGGACGTAAATGAACCCCTGATAGGTTCCGACCTATTAGGTGCACATAATCTGTTGGTCGATTCGACCCATAACAGACTTGTGGCTCCAACCGCACCCCCCTTGCCCATGACGGCATCTCCAGCGGCAACTTCAGGGGCCACAGAGTGCATAGACCCATTCCAGGTTATGGTACAGGAATTTGTGAGTACAACAATTCCTCTACCTAACCAGCGTCGACATAAAGCCACGGTGTTTCATCATATAGAAACACGTGGTCCCCCGGTGAGCCAGCGTCCACGTCGACTGGCTCCGGAAAAATTACGTGCGGCGCGCGCGGAGTTCGAGCATATGATCGAACTAGGTATCTGCCAACCGTCGGACAGTCCCTGGGCAAGCCCACTCCACTTAGTGAAGAAACGTTCTGGTGAGTGGCGCCCATGTGGCGATTACAGGCTGTTGAACGCAGCAACTGTCCCGGACAAATATCCTATTGCACACCTCTACGATTTTTCGTACAAGTTACGAGGGTGCAACGTCTTCACTACCCTGGATCTCACCAGGGCATACCATCAAATTCCGGTGGCACCAGAAGACATCCCCAAGACCGCAGTCATTACACCTTTCGGACTCTTCGAGTTCAAAGTAATGACTTTCGGCCTCAGGAATGCCGCACAGACATTCCAGCGGTATATCGACACGGCTTTACGGGGTCTTAATTGCTGCCATGCATACCTTGATGACATTCTCATCGCCTCCAAAGACCACGCCGAACATAAACGCCACTTACGTCAGGTCCTAGAGCGCCTCCGTGAATTCGGTCTTGTCATCAACCCAGATAAGTGTCAATACGCCAAGGAGCAAATCACCTATCTGGGTTATGTCGTTGACAACCAGGGCATTCGCCCACTACCAGACCGTGTGGAGGCCCTCATGAAGTATCCCCGGCCTACTAACGTGAGTGAGCTTCGTCGATTTTTGGGCATGCTGAACTTCTACCGTCCGACCCTGAAGAATGCTGCCCAGATTCAAGCTCCGCTCAATGAATTCTTAAAAGGAGCTAAGCGCAATGATAAGCGCCCCATTAATTGGACAGAAGTCTCAGATCGAGCATTCCAACTGTCCAAAGAACAATTGGCAAATGCCACCTTACTCCGATACCCTCTCGAGGGAGCGGCACTTTCTATCCAATGCGACGCATCGGATACCGCAATCGGAGCCGTCCTTGAACAGGACATTGAAGGCCGCCCGGAACCACTTGGTTTCTTTTCAAGGAAGCTGAGTCCCACTGAGCGACGTTACAGCGCCTACGACCGTGAATTGCTCGCGATCTACAGCGCTGTTAAGTACTTCCGTCATATGATAGAAGGACGTACGCTCTCAATTTTAACAGACCACAAGCCATTGGTCTATGCGTTCCAGAAGAAGTCGGGAAATGCCTCCCCCCGACAAGAGCGTCAATTAGACCTCATTGGGCAATATTCTACGGAGATCAGGCATATCTCCGGTAAACAGAATGTCACGGCGGACGCCCTTTCTCGAATCGATACGATTCATTTGCGTACCGCCTTGAATAACACTGACCTTGCCCTAGCTCAAGAGGAGGACGAACAGCTCAAGTCCCTCCTAACTGCCGATACGGCACTAGAGCTTAAGAAAATTACCCTTCGCGACCCTTTGGGCGAAATCTGGTGTGATGTCTCCACTGGAACCGCTAGACCTTACATTCCCGAGAAACTTCGTAAGGGCGTGTTCCAGGTTTACCACAACCCAGCCCACCCCAGCGGCCGAGCAACAGCCGCTGCTGTCCGTCGCAAATTCATTTGGCCCCGGATGAACAAAGATCTCACCGGTTGGGCCCGTGCTTGTCTCCAGTGCCAGCGCTGCAAGGTAGCGCGACATAACGTACTGGAGCCAGCGCAATTCAAGCTTCCCACGGCACGCTTCGCCCATGTCCACATAGACATAGTGGGACCGCTTACTCCATCAAGAGGATTTTCTTATATCCTCACTATGATGGATCGCTGCACGCGATGGCCAGAGGCGACACCTCTCCGGGCAGTGACTGCCGAATCAGTCGCCAAGGCCTTTTATTCAACTTGGGTCACACGCTTCGGTGTACCAACCACCATAACTTCGGACCGAGGTCCACAATTTGAGGCGACAATTTTTAGGCAGCTAACAAATCTTCTCGGCTGCCAAAGAAGTCGTACCACCGCCTACCACCCGCAGTCAAATGGGATGATAGAGCGCTGGCACAGATCTCTAAAAGCCTCACTCATGTGTCATAATGACACACAATGGTTTGACGCCCTTCCAACCGTCCTCCTCGGCCTGAGGACAAGCATTAAGGAGGACCTGGGTGCTTCGGCAGCAGAGCTTACCTACGGTACCAACCTCCTTCTTCCAGGAGAACTTTTCCTGAATGGCGAAACACCGCGTGACCAACTTCGTGAATTGGGACATCTCCGTGACCTGCTACGTAAGGTTAGGGCAACCCCTGTAACCAGGCACGGCTCCAAAAAACTTTTCGTCCACCCCGAACTGCACAGCTGCACGCACGTCTTTGTCAGGGTGGATAAGGTCAAAAAACCCCTGGACCCACCTTATGATGGCCCATTCAAAGTCTTCCGCCGCATCAGTGACCGCGTCTTCGAGATCGATATTAGAGGCAAGCGATCCACGGTCAGCGTCGAAAGGCTTAAGCCCTGTTTTCTGGAAGCTTCCGCTCCAGAACCACCCACATCTGCTGACACCACCCCTACTCCACCAGCACAACCTCCCCGTACTCGCGCCCAGGCGCGCGCCCATACCCAACTAACCTCCTCCTAATCTGCCTTACCTGTTTCGTGACTACGTCACTGGGGAGGGAGTGAAATGGGGCTTTTCAGGGCCCGAAGAGCCACGCATCGCTCGATCCCCACCATTCCCGGCGATGCGACTTACCTTGAAGTCGAATTTTCGGCAAGATTATGCAGCCTTGCTACGGCATTAACCGCCAACCAATTCGCTGGAATTAATTCGGTTATCCCCAAGGATAACCGACATAAATATATATTAGGCAGCTTATCTTTTTTGGGTGCTTTTCCAAACCTCTTCCCCACGGTCATTCCTAAAAGCATAATTCACGGCAAGATTATCATCTTGCCATGACATCGGTTCATCAACCGAGCTTCCGCGACCGAACAATGGATGGCACATATCCACCAACACACGCTGATCTTTCCGTGTGTTATTTTTGTACCCATTCATTGACCTAGCATTATTTCGGGTTGCTTGCACAGCTGCAAGCCAGATTTCCAACGGCATGTCTACGATCTATCTTTCCTTAAGTAAAGAAGATCAAATCAAACATTGGCCTTTCAGGCGCGCATATTTTGCTTGGATCTAAGCATGACCGATTTTATGATCCGTTGCCGTTTCTTGGAACTATCACCAGCATCGGTCATGGCCACCAATTTTAGTTTACACAAAGTAAACATTCAAGCGGATACTTTCGCCTGACAGTGCCTTTCAACGGGATTAACACATCCCTAACATAACATGCATCGAATCACCAGACCGAAATTTGTTTATGCTAGATGATCTAACAACGGCCATGCCCAATGTTCGATACATTTTTCCAAGATAGATTTCTGCCTTCGGCAAGGGTTTTATTGACTCACGTCAATCAAGAATCTATCCCTTGCGTATGGCGGCAGTTTATCTTGCCCAAACATGTAGCAGCCGATTCGATCTGCTACATGAGTTTTTTCCCTTTTCCTTTTGTTTGGACCTTCGCCATTGGCGACGAATCCTTTAGGTTCGTTTTCGTTGGATGTCTGTAAAGAGACATCCAATAGTCAGTCAGATTTTACCGTTGAAGGAGTCACCCGCGTCACTGTCGTTGCGCAAAAAGTCAGCCTTTTTCCTTCGAGTCAACTTGTGTGTGGCGAGTCTTGACATTTTATTCCCGTCGGCAGTTTATTTATTAGTTTTCTATTATATCTAATCACGCCGTATCGCTTAAGTTATTTTCAAAGGGAACATTCAATTAAAACCGTTTCCAGTGGACTTTCGTCATTTAGTGCGTTCATTATATTTTGCCTTAATATTAACTAGTTCGCAAGATCGTCGGGATTTTGGTGTTGTTGATGGTGCCTAATGGTGAATGCTGTGAATCGAGTCGCCTCCTTTTTGGCTGCAGAAAGCGAGATATTATTTTTTTGGATTAATCACTCTCCCTAAGACAAAACAAACTGATTGTTTAAATAAATATTGTTCCAGTCAGTGTATCACCAGTGTTAATAAAGTAATATAAGTGCTTCGTTACGAATAAAGAACATTCAACGAAACAACAACACGTGTGTTTTTATTTTCCTCTTTCGAAGAACTTTGTGCGGTTTTTTTCTTTTTTTTGAGAACTATCGGTGGGTGTTGGCTGAATCCGCACCCGTGCTTGGTGCCTAGCTCAACTACCCCACAAATCTCCTTACATATCCTTAAAAACTTCCCTTAACATATATTACGTTCTCACTTAATACATACCATTCATAAACATTCACAATATTGCCAGTTACAGCACATTTAATAACATGCCCCTTTTCATAACTTGCCCCTTTTTATTTCAAAACAGAGCACTTTGATTTTCGTTCAAATTTTATTCAATTTAAAAGTCACAGAAACTAAAGGAATACTTTGAGAAAATTTGTTTTGTTCATATCATAATTTACAGTAAATTAGAACACAATGTTCTATAAGTAGAGAAAAAATTCAATTGTAAAATCAGTTCAGTTCAGTTAGTTTGAGAAATAGAGTTGAGGAAGAGAGTTGAGTCAGATCAGTTAGTTGACTTTGAGTTTAAGTTTGAGAAAAAGTAAAATTGAGTTCAGTCAAGTTAAATATATATTATAAATATAGAATACAATATGATAAAATATAAAAGAGTGAATAAATGAGTTTTGGAATTATAAGTTCTAATTGAAGTTGAGTTCTAGAGTTTTTAATTGAGAAAAGGAAGTAAAGGAATATAAGAAAGGTCCCCGCTCTTCCCTCATCAGAGGAAGCACGGCGCCGGACGTCAACAATGGGCGGTTCCTTGGGAATGTATTAAAGAACCGCCACAGAACCAATTAGCACCATGTGCATGGGCATTATGGCTATCGTTACAGCTGCAATGTATAGCTTAGACATTGATCTATATGATCCCCTTGTTTTTCGATTTTTCAGCTTCATTCCCATGGCCTTGTGTATGAAGAAAACCAATGTGATCTTCACTCACACATACACCTACATTGCCAAGTCTTTCTTCCTTGTTTCCACCACAGAGAAACACTATTTTTCTTAGGTAAACTTGTGGGAAGGAAGTAGTGCACCGGCGTACGGCGCTGATTATCTTCCTCCTCCATCATCAATTGTTAGCCGCGCAAAACACCGAACCGAAAGTCACCAGCAATAAATGAACGAAACGCCGCCACGTTCGTCCACAACCGAGAAGGATGAAAAGTTCGATCACCAGGGAAAGGAGATAAAACACTCGGAAGCTGCGGCACAAAAATTATGAAACACTACGGATTAATATTGAGTTGAACTGGTTTTATTTTATTTAATTCTAGTTTTATTAATGAACGGAGAACTTAACAGAAAATATAGCACAAGTAATAATTTTAACTTTAAATTTAAATTTTAACCGACTTCCGTCCATTATTTCTATACTTCTTATTACACTATGTCTGGACTACTTGGTGAAAGACCAACGCGTCTGGCGATTCTCGCGATTATCGCTCCCCTGTGTGCACCAGGGTAGCGATGGAGACACGACCCGCTCGGGTCGGAGGATGGAATTTGACTCCACGATCGTCATCTCATGCAGAGATGATTTCGCTAAGGAAAAAAATGAAGAGAGAGAAAAACTCTTCTCTTAAGGGTGTGAATATATCCTTGCCAAGGATATGTTTTATCTCCCACAAGTGTAACGTAGAGTCTCTCTTATGGGAACAAGAAAACCAGATCTCGTAATAAAGGTCATGGTGGTATGTGTGGGATCGTTCAGATAGATGCGTTTCACACGTGCAGTGGAACGACGAAACAGGTAGGCGGCAAAGACAATAGGGAAAAATGAGCAAATGCCCGTTGGTAATGCGGGTCATTGTTTACACGATGCCTCGTCGCTATTTTCGACGTTAGGAGAAAAAGGTGCTAAAAGCAAATTGAATGTTTATGGCATCTCTGGCTGCAATAGAAACCGGGTTCATATTTGCATTAGGAAATGCTGGAGAATTTGGTTTCAGCGTCTATTGCGCTAATTATATGCAGCTGCTTGGGTTGTTTGTTGGTAAGACAAACAAAAAAGGTTGCCAGGCAATGTATATGAAAAGGTATATGGCGCGGCTGTGAAAATAGACGGCGCGATATTTATGGTATTTGTCTGGTACCGAATTGGTTCAGAATACCAAATAAGCAAACAAAGAAATCTTATGAAAAATTGTATGCGAAGGGATGCATGAAGGTAAGTTTTCTTTATAGGGATTTTAGGGTTATAATAATTGGGTCTGTTTGATGCGTGAAGCATCTAAGATGCTAATGCGAATTGCATTAGCGAAAGCTGGTGCAGACCCGGGTTATGGTTATGGGGGTTTTTTCAGGAAGGCGAGCCGTGGGATCTGGCGGAATCGCTACAGTACTCCCCTCCCAGTGACGTAGTCACGAAAAAAAAGGTAGGGGCGAGGGAATGCTCGATGGTGGGTGCTGTGATGATAGGGAGGTTGCTTCGGAAATGCGCTGTGGGAATGTTAAGGGACTGTCGTGGTGACCAGTTCCTGGTTATTGTTTGGGCCTTTATCGATAAGATGGACACAGTTGTTACCGCTTGATGCCATCAAGGGCAAATGTGTGCGGCGTGGTCCATAGGCCTGTTATGGGTCTCGTGGACCAACAGGCTTATCGTCCGAATAGGTCGGAACCCATCGGAAATCCGCTCACATCCGCAGTGACGAAATGGCGTGTGCGAGATGGAGGGGAATTTATCCCAGGGTAATTCCCATCCGCAGTGACGGGTTGCCGTGTGTGGAATGGAAAGGGACCAAGTCCAGAGCGGGTGTCTTTTGTCCATACGTTTGTATCGCGATTTGTTTGCCGCTGGGACTGGTAGAGGAGGGCGGGCCCTCAATTGCACGTTTTACCTATCGAGGGAGGACCGGTACATTGGTGCCAATGTAGCGGTAGCTGCGACCTCGACCGAATGGAAACTTGCTGTGAGGTGCCGGCCGTCGCTCTTGTTTAAAAAAAAATAGGGGGTTTTGGTTAGGGGGCTCCTGGTGGGTGGTTGATTGTGTCCAACCCCAGGGCGCCCTAGGGTTATTAGATGTGCGCTCCGAAGTATTATGCACCTAGGTATTTGATGCGGCGTAGAGGGGCGTGTATAGCCTTTAGTTGCCGCTAAAGGGGAGCCATGGTGGCTAAAGGATTGGGGAAACAGGTATGTTGTCTCAGCCCGATGGTATCGGTTTGATTTGTGGGCCGGTGTCGCTGAGACATTTGGGAGACGTAGGAGATCTAAGGACGAATGTCCTGAAATTTAAATAAAGGGGCAAAACCAGGTGCCCTGATGGGTGCTACGCGTAGTAGCTGTGGTAACGAGGGAAGCTGGCTTGCTGAAATCGGGTAGAAGGTCGAGCATTGATGAACAGTTTCGCGTGATAACTGTTTTTGGCGTAGATGGGCGCCAATATATGAACAGAGACAGAAAAAGGTGTTAGAGGTCAAGCAGAGTCGAGAAGGGATGCATGGGGTTGCGTGAAGGCTATGGTTGGTGAGCGTGAGCGCCGACCTTCAGAAAGGAGACAGAAAAGGGTGAGGTGTTTCACGCGAGACAAAACCGGGCGTCCTATTGATTATATGCTACGCGTAGTAGCTGTTGTTAGCTAAGGGGCCGGTTTGCAAAAAATGGGCGTTGATAATGGCGAGCGTGTGCGCCAATATGTTGAGAAGGCTTCGGGATTGAATAAACCCGAGCAAAATCGAAAAGGGTGAAAAGAAGTCGGGTGTGAGGTGGGTCGCGTAATGTCGAGTCGAAAGGTTCGAATGTGTCACGGGGAGTCAAGTGGAGTTGAGTGTGGGCGACGTGAAGTCGAAAAAGAAAGCAACTGTAGGAAGAGGTTGAAAAGGGGTCGGGTATTGTCGCGAGTAGTCGAGAGAAGTAGGAAGCGGAGTCGTGTGTAGTCGAATAGGGTTGAAGGAAATACAAGGCGGAGTCAAAATAGAGTGCGTGCGAGCCGAGTCATGTGGAGTCGTGTATACTAGCGAAAACGATTGTATCTTTATGTGTACCCAGAAGGGGTTTACAATGCTTATAATTTAATTGGCGGGGATGCTTTAATTTGCTTATAATGCTTAAACTTCAAAGTGTTTCTTGCTATTAAAACGGATTAAAAATAAAGTAAAAATTGAAAACTGCTTTCCATTAATTTGGTTAGAATTAATCTGTGTGTATATATTTATATTAATTTGAATTAAACATGAATAAAAAACTAGGAGAAGCAGTTAAAATAATATTTAAAAGTAAGGGATTAGGAATACAATGAAAATATTTTTATTTTTTAAACAATATGATGGTGCTTGCAAATATATGTACATATATATAAATTTAAAAATTTTGTTGTTGGTTGCTTTTAAGTCCATTACAATTTTTATTGTTATTTGGCATACTCGTAAATTATTTTCGTTACACACTGTCAGTGGTTTAATGAGGGAGACAAATAAATGTACATATTTTTAAAATTCAGTGAGCGCAATATAAATGAAAAATATAAGACAATCGGTTTCTGATAAATAAAACGTTCAATTTAGAATAAAATACAAATACCAATTACGTAATGTCGTTAGTGTATAAAACGGCAGTCTTCGCAAAAAAATTAATTTTCCTTTTGCTTTAAGTGTACTTAAATTCTAGGTGTTTCTGTTTTTACATTGATTTTATTTATGTATACGACTGTGCGTGTATATGTGTATTTATAATTTTCATTGTTGATTTTTGCTTTATATCAACGGTTAATGTTTGTTAAATGCAGAATATATTAAATAAAACAAAAGCAAAACAGGGACTTAGTGGAACAAAGAAAAAGGAAGATGTAAAATGTATGTATTCTTAATGTGCAATTTTCCAAATGCTAGAAAATTTATATAAAATATATAACCCATATTTCTAACACTAAAATCTGATTTTGTTTCTATTGGTAGCAAATCCCAGTTCACATTGCACTCAAATTATCATTAAGTATATATTTCTGGTAACATTTTGGATTGTAATTCGAGTTTTTTATGAATTGTTCTTGAATGTAAATATTACATAACGCAGGTATATATGGTAAACAAATTTTAAAAGTATAATATATTCTTGTGGTTTTTTAATTTATTATTGCATTACAAAAGGAAAAAGAAGAAACGCATCCATACAAATGCATATATTTCCGGACATATATGCATCTATATAAATATCAATATCTTCTATAATTACATTACTAATTTTAATTATTTTAACAGTCAAGCCTATTATACGGTTTTCCTAGACCGGCAGGACAACTGTTTCGAACCAGTTGTCTACCTTTACTATGCAAATCGTTTAATTAGGACTGTGTGTGGTAATTTGCACTTCAAACAGTTAATTAATTTCTGCATAAAAAAAACAAGCTTAATAATTACTTCTATGATTCCTTGATCCCACTAATCAATTTGGAAAAATATGATTGAAAATTTGAAATTTGAAAGTATTTTGCTTTTTTTTTATATAGTTTCACAATAAAATGAATTTAACTCAGATACGGCTGTATGACTAAGAAATTGTTTGTATTGCACAGTATAGTATAAAAGAAAATAAAGGAGTTTAATATAAATACTTGATACATGAAATTTTGAAGGATTTTGAGCAGTGTTTGTTAAGGATAATCGCAGCCAGTCGAGTTGTTCACATGTCTTCAGTTTCTGCATCATAAATTGTGAAATGCCTGCAATTTTTAACATCATCACGGAATAGGTGACACGTATCTTGTCACTGAACTTGCACCCATGTTGTTGGAAGGTTGAGTTGCTCGTGGCATGGTTACGCTGGTGATGTTGAGCGATGCTTTCCGGTTCATTGTCGTTTGATATTTCGTTTGTGTGTTTCTTCCTTCAATTATCTGTTTCCTTTGGTTTTAAGTTCTTTTGATGTTATTACGATTAGGCATGTATGTTTTACATTTTTGAATATTATGTAATGCAGCTTCCATTTCTTCTTGTAGCAATTTATTTTTCGAACGCTCGTGGATTAAATCATCTTCGAGCCTGGTGACTTCATGTTGCAACTTTCGAACGGAACGTTCATCAAATTCAGCACGAGCTTCCGTCTCCTTCAGTCGTTCACTGCTGCGCTAAATTTATTGGGTAAAATAACGAGAAGAAAGGATACTTATCTTGCTGATGATGTGGCTGCAGCTGGTCCGGTGATGGAAACCGGTGTTGATGTTTCGCCAGGTGCTGTTGTTGGGGCGATATTTTTGCCCATCGATTATTTTACCGGCAATTGCCGCCACAATTGCCCACAGCTAGTCACAGTTTTTACTCTTGACTCCGAGCGAAGGTTCGCGAGTTTTTCGCTGGTCACCAAAAGTCACTGTCACAAAGGTTGAGTAGTTCAGAGCCGCGTATTCACTCAACAGAGTCAACTTTTGTCAGAGATCGCGTGTTCAAGTTTTTTTATATTAATAAAAAAAAAACGTCGCGGGTCACCAATGTGGGAAGGAAGTAGTGCACCGGCGTACGGCGCTGATTATCTTCCTCCTCCATCATCAATTGTTAGCCGCGCAAAACACCGAACCGAAAGTCACCAGCAATAAATGAACGAAACGCCGCCACGTTCGTCCACAACCGAGAAGGATGAAAAGTTCGATCACCAGGGAAAGGAGATAAAACACTCGGAAGCTGCGGCACAAAAATTATGAAACACTACGGATTAATATTGAGTTGAACTGGTTTTATTTTATTTAATTCTAGTTTTATTAATGAACGGAGAACTTAACAGAAAATATAGCACAAGTAATAATTTTAACTTTAAATTTAAATTTTAACCGACTTCCGTCCATTATTTCTATACTTCTTATTACACTATGTCTGGACTACTTGGTGAAAGACCAACGCGTCTGGCGATTCTCGCGATTATCGCTCCCCTGTGTGCACCAGGGTAGCGATGGAGACACGACCCGCTCGGGTCGGAGGATGGAATTTGACTCCACGATCGTCATCTCATGCAGAGATGATTTCGCTAAGGAAAAAAATGAAGAGAGAGAAAAACTCTTCTCTTAAGGGTGTGAATATATCCTTGCCAAGGATATGTTTTATCTCCCACAAGTGTAACGTAGAGTCTCTCTTATGGGAACAAGAAAACCAGATCTCGTAATAAAGGTCATGGTGGTATGTGTGGGATCGTTCAGATAGATGCGTTTCACACGTGCAGTGGAACGACGAAACAGGTAGGCGGCAAAGACAATAGGGAAAAATGAGCAAATGCCCGTTGGTAATGCGGGTCATTGTTTACACGATGCCTCGTCGCTATTTTCGACGTTAGGAGAAAAAGGTGCTAAAAGCAAATTGAATGTTTATGGCATCTCTGGCTGCAATAGAAACCGGGTTCATATTTGCATTAGGAAATGCTGGAGAATTTGGTTTCAGCGTCTATTGCGCTAATTATATGCAGCTGCTTGGGTTGTTTGTTGGTAAGACAAACAAAAAAGGTTGCCAGGCAATGTATATGAAAAGGTATATGGCGCGGCTGTGAAAATAGACGGCGCGATATTTATGGTATTTGTCTGGTACCGAATTGGTTCAGAATACCAAATAAGCAAACAAAGAAATCTTATGAAAAATTGTATGCGAAGGGATGCATGAAGGTAAGTTTTCTTTATAGGGATTTTAGGGTTATAATAATTGGGTCTGTTTGATGCGTGAAGCATCTAAGATGCTAATGCGAATTGCATTAGCGAAAGCTGGTGCAGACCCGGGTTATGGTTATGGGGGTTTTTTCAGGAAGGCGAGCCGTGGGATCTGGCGGAATCGCTACAAACTCACCGTTAAGCGAATCATCTCTGCACGAGATGATTATCGCTGAGTCCTATTACAACCACCGTTTGCGACGGTCGGTTCACTCCCGCTCTCCGCCGTCTGCGGGTCGTTTGTGAAGTGCTGGTTGACTTGATAGCTCGTCTCAAATTTAAAGCTATAGTGAAGACTAAAGTGTTCGGAATTAAATAAATTGTAAGCGAACTTTTCCTTTAATAATTAAATAAATTGACATCCAACAGTGTAATCCGCAAGTGAAATAACATAAAAATCCATTACGATTCAATATACCCAAACTGTGTTTTGCTTCCTGTCTCCTGCTTCACTTCCTAGATATGTTGTGGATTATTTAGTGTGTCAACCAGTGGAGGACTTCGAATCGCGACGATATGTTTTCTCCTTTGCTTGGTGATCGTGTTTGTGACTTACTTTCCAGCGGCTGAACATTTGATTAGAGATGGGGATGGAAGTGAACCGAGCGTCCGTGTTGGCACAATACTTCCACCCCACAATTTTTTTGACTTGCCTGGGATCCTTCGCTTTCCCTTAGCTTTTTTGCTTGGGCGCGTGTTACTATATTGCACCTTTGTAGTTTGGGAGTCTCATCACAACATTGCCTGATGCGGCTCAAGGCATCCGCATTGGTGTTACATTTAGCGGGTTTGTACTCTATTTGGTAATTAAACTCCGATAATTTGTGATGGAATTTGGTTAAACGTGACGTGGGATCTTTCACGTTAAAAACTCCCTTCAGTGGCTTATGATCCGTATATACGGTGAATCTTCGCCCTAGTAAATAACAACGGAAATTTCTAGTCGCCCACACAATGGCTAGTAACTCCCCCTTAATGGTGGAGTAATTTCTTTCCGCTTTATTCAAGGGTCGACTTGCATAAGCTAGAGGCTGGTCTTTGCCTATTCCCCATTGCAATAGCACGGCACCAAGTGCTTCACTGCTCGCATCCGTAGTCAGATTAAAAGGTTTGGTGAAATCTGGATAGATTAATATTGGCGGCGAAACCAATAATCCTTTTATTTTGTCAAATGCCTATTGGCATTTGTCTGGCCAGGTGAATTTAACGTCCTTTCTTAACAAGTTTGTTAAGGGGCGCACTATCCTCGAGAATTTCGAAACAAATTTCCGATAATAGTTCGCCATGCCTAGAAATGATTCAACTTTCTTTACCGTCTTTGCAATGCCAAATCCCGACACGAAATATATAACACAGTGGGTATTGAAGGCATCTGAAGTGAAGTTGTATATGGGCAACCTTGTGGCAGCACATGTTTGCACGTTTCATCAATAAACGTTTGGCAAAGAAGGGCATTCCTGTGCTTCCTCACTCCTCGTATTCGACGGATTTCCGTCATTCATTACTTCCCGGGCTTAAAAACAAGATTAAAGAGAGTCAATTTTACGTTGTGGAATTAAGTTGTTAATGTTTTGATGTCTTAAATCAAAAACACGGGCAAGGCCAATAGTTGTCAAATGTTTCCCTCATTTAATTGAGCCAATTATTCCATTGTGTTTCAAAATGATTTTCTTCATTCAAAACCTCCTTTTTTGTGTTTGCAATTTTTTGCGTTCAGTTTTTAAAAATCTTCGAACTGAAAATAGTACATCATTTCTAAAGTGTTGTAATTTTCTTCCTAATAAAAGTTCACGTCTAGTTCATAAGCAAATTATTATTACAAATTACAGCAAGCACAGTGGTCCAAAATACAGAAAAAGTCGATTATGCCATAGAGTGAAATAACCTTCATCTATATCAACCAACCGGAATTCGAAAGCAATTGTATCCTAATGACCTTCCGATTGCTGCCGCCAAACGCTTATCTAAACTATATAGTATTCTACTAGGCCTACTATGAAATTCTTGTACAAAATAGACATCATACTCAAATCTCGCAGCATCTTCCAGTACCTTGGCCTCGTGCCAGTTTTTGTGACATCGCAAGATATAAAAAAGAACCGCTACCTCCTACCGGGTCAATCAATGGACATAAATAAAAATAGCCTCCATAACATCAACGACGTTGCAACATGATAACGAACACAATGAATACACTAAACAGCCGTGTTCAAAATGTTCGCTGATTGTGACTAATTTAGTATCCGCAACTGACCTCAGAATGCACCACCTGCAGTCCAATCACAGTGCACCTTCATCGTATGCCCCTTCCTGTGGTGCGTTCGACTTCCGCTCGATTTGACACGATTTGAATAATTTATGTCGTTTCCGATGATAGATTGCCGACTGGGTAGAGAGCGAAACCCTTTGAATTAACACCCATCCTTTTATTTTATGACACGCACAGGTAGGAAGCTATGGTCTTGTATGGTATGAAAATAACCCACATAACAATCCATGTATACCAGCCTGTGGATGAGAATATCGTCCTATTGTACATTTAAATTTAATTCTGTACTGTTTTCATAGCTAAACAATAATGAACTTTGGAGAGAAATTTTGATATCACTTCCCGTCCAGGTAATCGATGTTGGTGCCCACTAATCATCGAATAGCCCCAGCTGACCTCCAACTCAAACGGCTATCAAAGTAACTTTCAGGGTTGACGCATAAATGTCGTCAGCTAAACGGCAATCCAAGTTTTTCTACTGTTCTTGTTTATGATAATTGCGACTTGATTAGCAAATTACGAGGGGGAATATTTCCATAAATTAATTTTCATTGGTCAGACAAGCCAGATGGAATGTGGCGTCCCTGATATCTTGCTACGCTATGCGGAATGGCATGCGAGCTGCGTACAAGAGCAAAGGAAATTGTTTGGACAAATATGGAAGATCATTTGGAACGACGGGCATGAACTAATAGAATGATTGAGCCTTCATGCGGAGAAATCAGTCAGAGAAGGGTCGTAAAACATCTCGACATGAGATCGTTCCAGAAGAATTTTTTATTGACACTGGGCCTGCTACACTTCGTGGGAGCATAGTTTTGCCTGGGAGTCAAGAATTTATTGAGCAGATGTGACCCTGAGCTGGCCTGAACAAAACGCCATCTAAGCACATACCATTTTATGTTAAATTCATTATTCGACGAAATGCATTCGCATGTACGAGGGTTGCCTTTTATATTTCGGGATTAAAGAACAAAAACAAATATTGATCATCGAAAATCACTTTATTGTTTTTCAAAATATTCCCCAAGAATATCTATACACTTTTGCATGCGTTTGAACCAATTGTCGAAGCACTTTTGCCACCCTGATTGAGGTATCTCCAACACATGCATTCTGAATGCAGCAACCGCTTCTTCAGGTGTCGAAAAACGTTGACCTCTCAGTTTGTTTTTTACGTACGGGAATAAAAAGAAGTCATTCGGTGCCAAGTCAGGACTATACGGCGGATGACCCATCAAATCGATGTTTTAGGTGCTCAAAAATGCAGTTGTCGCAGCCGATGTGTGAGAGCTCGCATTGTCGTGGTGAAGAGTGATCCGTCTTCGGCGGTTGGTTTTCCTGATTTCGTGGAAGACGACTGGCAAACAAATGGCTGTGTACCACTCAGAATTGACTGTTCTGCGTTGTTCTAGTGGTACGGTTGCGACATGTCCAGTTTTTCCGAAAAAACAGGCGAACATTTGCTTGGAAGTGCTTCGTGCGCGAACAACTTTTGTTGGATTTGGCTCATCTTGAAACACCCAGACAGTCGACTGCTGTTTACTTTCGGGCTCATATGCGTAAATCCATGATTCATCACCTGTCACGATGTCATAGACGTGTTTCGAAGCACCGCGACCGTATTTTTTGAGCATTTCTTTCGACCAATTGACACGAGCCTTTTTTAGGCGATTGACAAATTGTGTGGGATCCAACGCGAATAAATTTTGTTGACAGTCAAATGTTTATGCAATATTGAATGTATGCTGGTCCCACTAACGCCTAAGGTTGTCTCAATCTCACGATAGGTCACATGACGATCTTCCAATATCAGTTCGCGCACAGCATCAATGGTTTTCGGAACAACAACTGATTTTGGACGACCTTCACGAAATTCATCTTGGAGTGAACTACGACCACGATTGAATTCACCATACCATCGATAAACACTGGTCCTTGATGGAGCTTCATCGCCAAAAATTGAATTAAGTTCGTCCATGCACTGTTGCTGAGTTAATCCACGCCGAAAGTTGTAAAAAATAATCGCACGAAAATGTTGACGATTTAATTCAATCTTTGAATGAATCTTTTAAGTTACTGTAAACAACACAAATAGCGCTCGTATGTCAAAACGTTCTGAGTGCATATAACCTCAAAAATGTCCAACTTTACGACAGAGCTGTCAATTGCCGGATTGCAACACTAGGGTTGCCAAATCGCGAAACATAAGAGGCAACCGTCGTAGTAATTGTGGTAGCTAAATTTAAGTTTTAACGCAAGTGTGCTATATTTTTAAATACTTTGAAGGAATGAACATAAATTCATTTAAAAGTTAGACAAAATGTGTTTTCCTACTTTAGTTAAGGGAGTTTTCCATCCCTAAAATAGTGTCGTTAACTTTTATGGGTGGAGGAGATGTTTCCAACTACGTTTCTGGCACCTTTAATATTTAACACTAATAGTGATACCACAACTATAGCCTAAAATAGTGATTTGTTGGCAATTCCATTTTTTTGTGGAAAGAAACGTAATAAATAAATAATATTCGAGAACATATTAAGTATATACAATTAGTTTGGCGGAAACAAACAGAAACAGAAATGGACGTCTGTAGCGATATACATACAACTCGTAAAGTATTGATTCCAAACATTCAGACTTGCACCCTTTGGAAAAGTAACATTCTATTCTAAAACGAATTCCTTAGCAGTTTATTAATTGCTCGGTTGTTATCTGTTATATCACCATCATCATCATCATCGGCACTACAACCGGGATACGGTCTTGGCCTTATTTAGCAAGTCTCTCCACCGGTATCCGGTTCTAATCCGAGGCTTGTTAAATTGTCCATAATAATTTGTTTTTCCGGGCAAGGTTATTAGCCATACGCCAACCTTTCGCGGGATGTAGCTGCATGCATTGGTTCACTACTTGGCGGGTGCCAAAGTAGCTATCCAGGGGTGTCACGTGGAGACTACATGTCAACTTGGATTAAACGGGGACAAGGATTGTCCTGGCCTTCGCCAGGTTGATAGCAGAGACTTTGCCCTGTATGTTCGCTCCCACCCTCCTATCTGTTATATCATAGGATGTACAATGTGGAAATTAATGAAGAATAAATTTGAAATGAAAGAAATTATGAATGATGTGTATGGCTCTGATACCAAATGCATGAAATTTTGGTTTGGTTTTTATTTTTCTCCCTTAAACTTTCTTATAATATTCTTAGTCCAAGTAATTGTCCCTGCTTGCTCGGACGCGCTTTTTTTATCGTTTTTTTTTTTACGCTAACGCCGCATAAAAGGGAAATTTCAGAGCACAGTGCGAGTTGATGGAGGGGAATTGGATATGGAAAGGAGTTATCGATGAATCTTGTTCTTAAATGCCCGGAAATTACAACGACGAGGAAACACATGGACCTTTTTGGTTTTTTTTTTTTTTTATTAAACTTCTCTCGGGAGAGGCGAACTTTTAGCGCCGACTGGGCGCCCCGAGATGCCATCAAATAATTGTTGCAGTTCTTTTTGAACGGTTGCAGGCTGTAATGCTCCGGGAACACTCGCGTGGGAAGGGAGTTCCACAGCTTCCCCGCTCTGTAACGAGTTCTGATGCAGGGATGTTCGCGCCGTCGGGAGATGAACCACCAACGGGTGTGATCCGTCGGATTGTCTTGTGGAGCGCATATAAGCCGAATTGCGTGGAACCATACCAAGAATCTCCGAAGAACAGTACCCGTGATAATATCTGTAAAACAAACAGAGGTCGGCTACACGCCTTTGATGTGATAGCGACTGTAGTCCCGACGTCAGCGCCGTGTCCCCGATCAGGCGGATCGCTCGTCTCTGTATGCTCTCAAGTAGGTCGAGGGTATGTTTAGGAGCAGAGCTCCAAACATGAGAGCAATATTCGAGCGCGGGTCTAATATGGGATTTATACAGGAGAAGAAGTTGGGCCGGAGTAAAATATTTCTTGGCTCTAAAAAGATAGCTCAGTTTTCCTGAGGCTGACCTGGCGATACTTGACACGTGTTTATGCCATGATACATTCCTGATCATATGAGCATTCCACATTCGAGTGGTTCGCCCAAAGAATGACTCTAACAGGGCAATTGAAAAGTCCCCGGCCTTCCATAGTGAAACACATTTTTTTGGCAAAATTCGTTTTTTTTTTTATTCAACATAATTCCCCTCGAGGGTGATACACTGATTATAGCAACCCTTCAACTTTTCGATACCTTTTTTGTAGTACGATTTGTCCTTTGCTTCAAAATAGGCCTCAGTTCCGGCGATCACCTCTTCATTCGACGAAAATTTCCTCCCAGCGAGCATTCTTTTGAGATCTGAGAACAGGAAATAGTCACTGGGGGCCAGATCTGGAGAATACGGTGGATGCGGAAGCGATTCGAAGCCCAATTCATGGATTTTTGCCATCGTTTTCACTGACTTGTGACACGGTGCATTGTCTTGGTGAAGCAGCACTTTCTTTTTCTTCAAATGCGGTCGTTTTTCGGGGATTTCGTCCTTCAAATGGTCCAATAACGCTGTGTAATAGTCGCTGTTGATGGTCCTTCCTTTTTCAAGATAGTCAATGAAAATTATTCCGCGCGCATCCCAAAATACAGACGCCATAACCTTGCCAGCCGACTGTTGCGTTTTTCCACGCTTTGGGGCGGGATCATCGTGTGCAGTTCACTCGGATGACTGTCGATTGGACTTCGGTGTGAAATGATGGAGCCATGTTTCATCCATTGTCACATATCGACGCAAAAACTCGGGTTTATTACGCTTGATCATCTCCAAACACTGCTCCGAATCATCAACTCGTCGTTGTTTTTGGTCAAAAGTGAGCTCGCGCGGCACCCACTTTCCACAGAGCTTTCTCATACCCAAATATTCGTGAATGATATGATGTACCCGTTCAGTTGATATCTTTAGAGTGCCTGCTATTTCATTCAATTTCAATTTACGGTCATTCAAAATCATTTTGTGGATTTTTCTAATATTTTCGTCGGTAACAACCTCTTTTGGGCGTCCACTGCGTTCACCGTCTTCGGTGCTCATTTCACCACGTCTAAACTTAGCATACCAATCCTTGATGGTTGATTTTCCTAGGGCGGCGTCTGGAAACTCGTCATCAAGCCAATTTTTTGCTTCAACTGTATTTTTTCCCTTCAAAAAGCAATATTTTATCAACACGCGAAATTCCTTTTTATTCATTTTTTTCACAATAACAGAAGTTGCTTCACTCAAAATACTATAATTCACAAAATGATCCGACATCTGTCAAATTTATACACGCGTCTTTTGAAGGTTAGGGCTAACTACAAATCATATGGATTTAATTCTAGTGCCGCCATCTATGTGTCCGGCCGGGGACTTTTCAATTGACCTGTTATTTGTTTATTTGTGCGCCTGAAGTTGACTGTCAATGTGAACTGATGCGCATCCTTATATTGACGGGTATCGCAGGAAAATGTTTGGGGAGGTGGAACACCTTCATCAAGTTAATTTGAGCAACGACCGTGGTAATGCCTATGGAAAAGAAATAGGCATGATACGTTTCCCCTATGTTCTAGCGACGAAATTGAGCCACTTACGACTGGGTCCCCAATAAGTTTAACTGCTCATTTTTGCATCCTGTCGAGCGCATGTAGCGCAGATTTGGATGTGCCTAACCAAATATCGGAGTTAAAGTTCATTTTGGGATAAATGAACGCCTTGTAAATAGTGACCAGGTTGAATAGAGTGCAGTATTTTTTGCATCTCCTTAGGAACTCCATAGATTTGGCTGCACTTTTCGCAGCTTCAAATATATGGTCGTTCCATTTTTCATTTTCATTTTTACAACATTTTTTATTTTTCTTTTTATATTCTTAATTTCTAAATTAAAGGCTAGACAAAAACTGCTTAAATTCTAGCTTAATTATCTTATATAATAACTTACTGGTCCTTCGCAGACGCTCTAAGCTAAACATTACTTAACATTTGTATAATTTGCCTTTCGGCGACAGAACTTTGTGGCAATACTTATAATTATTTGAAAGACAAAGAAAAATTTGAAAAACTTTGTCAATTTTTTTTTTGTTTTTTTTTTTTTAAATTTAACTTACTTAACTTACCTAGGTTTTTTTTTTTTTTTTTTTTTTTTTTTTTTTTTTTTTTTTTTTATGTAAAAGCACTTAACCTAACTTAACTTAAATCTTATACTACCCTAATTCTAGAAAAATATGGTCGTTCCAATTAAGAGTCGAATTAAGTCAAGTGCCGCGGATTATTGATTGGTAATGAGATTCGAAGAATTTGGTCAGGAATATTCGTATTGTAATATAAAGATATTCACTTTACTTGACCTTACAATTAATCACAAAACTGTCCTTTTCTTTTCACATGTACCTACCTACCCCTGATTGTGTTTGCGAACAACAGGCTTTGAACGCAACTTCCACGAACAATGGATATTGTTGTGGGCCGAAAAAATGTGTGTTCAACACGCTTTGAACACACCTCAAAATGTGGATGTTGGCAATCGAACGGCCAACACGTATTTGGATTTCCGCCGACCGAAGATTGTCGTCGGTGAATATCTTCAGATGTGGTTGTTGTGTTCTGTAGGGGTTAGTTTCAGGACGCGAGTCTCCTGATCCTTAAAAGGACAAGGCGATCTCTTAAAACAGACCGCTCCTGAAATCTTGTCCTACAAGGGGTCGTTAACCGTGCTTCCTCTGATCCAGAGGGAAGAGTAACGTCCTTTTGGTTTGGCCTTCGTCCTTAGTCCTTAGTCTTCACTTGGTCTTCCGTGGGGGGGCAGGTGATACTTAGCTATCCATTGTTGGGTAAAAATGAAAGCACGTCTTGTTTCCTTTGGAATGTGTTTTTTATTATTTTCTCAAAGATTATCCTGGGGTACTTCCTCCAGGGACTGTACACGAATTTAGACTGCGGCCCGGAGATCACGAAACCATTCCTTTATAAAGGAAAAGGAATCGAAAATTGTATCTCAAAGATACACATTTTCGTGCAACAATCTCGATCTTTTGGATATTTCGAGCGAGATGTTGTGTTTACACAAGATAAGAAATCAATTTCTTGAATTCTTACGAAACCATTACGCAGATGTGTGAATGTATCTGCTTTTGAGTTTTTGTTTGTTTAACTCAATGGAATTTTTAGGATAGAGATAACAATCTCTGAATTTTGGATTTGGGTGATGCTGTGGAGCAAATATAGAACAATAAACGAATATTGGATTCGTTTATTGTGAATTTTAATTTTAATTTTGATTCTGGATTTAATTATGCCGTGGGGGCAAATGTTATGCGATAAACGAATGTTTGATTCGTTTATTGCGAATTTTGGATAATGTTTGGGTTTTTTCAGGTTTTGATAGGATTTTGGGTTTTAGGGTAATATTGCTGGGATTTTGGATTAGGAATGGCGGAAAAAGATTGTAGGCCTTTTTGGAGCACTACATCCTCCCCTCCTTGAAAAATAGAAAATTGATCTTTATGAGATTAATTTTCTGGAAAATGGTGTGATTGGGAATAAGGATGACGGTATCGTGATTCCGTTACATATGCCTGATATTTTCTAACATAGTAGCTTTTTGTATACAATATTTATTATAAATGTGTAATTTTTGATCTTTGTTTTTTTTCTTAATATTTATGTATTCGTATTTATGGTCGTGTATTCAAGTTTCCACAATGGTTATATAATAAAATATTTTCTTTTTTTTCTGAGTGTAAGGTTAATTGTAGGATGTTTTATAATTACATAAGTATTTGAATTCATTATATTAAATTTAACTTTGCGTTTTTTTTTTTTTTTTTTTTATAAAGTACTATTTGTAAAAAGATACATAGATAAGTAAGGTTTTTATGGTTTATTCTTACAATTTGTATATTACATAGAATTTTCATTGTTTATATACTCGTATAAATTTATTTACATATATTATTTTTGTTCTCTTTTTTTTTCATTGTCCTTATTAGTCGGGCGTTTATTTATTTATATAATTTTTTCCATGTATTTGGACGTACAATTTAATTCTATAACTTTTCCTTTTTGTTTTTTGTTATATAAAAATTTTCTTACTTTCTTAGTATTTTCTTAGTTGAAAACTGTTTTGAATTTATATAAATATTAGAAGTTCTTATTTTAACACTGTTTTGTAAGTTTTGTTTTTGTATTTTCGTTTTTTCATATATATATATAATGTGTTTTTTCTTGTAACCTAAAATTATTTATTATTATTACAAAATTTTGTTGTTGTTGTTTATTTATTTAAGTTAGTGGTGGTTATTTAAAACATGATATAAACTTATTTTATTAAGTGCGTTAATATTTGTTTTTATCTATATATTTATTTTTTTTGTGTTTTGTTTGTTTTTTTTTTCTTTTTTTTTTTTGTATTAAAAGTGTTGTATACTATTTACAAAATTATTTGATTCGTATACAATTATTTGAATAGAAAATTTTTTTCGCAAATTTTAAATACATTGTCGTAGTGTTATATTTTTTTTTTGACTTTATTTTTTTTTTTTTGTAAGTTTATCTATACATATATGCATTTATATATTTCTCTTTTTTCTTTTTTAAGGTTATCTATACATATATACATTTTTTTTTCAACTTTTATTTTTCTTTGGAGTTTCTTATTCGTGATTGCCTAGTTCACAAATAGTTTTATATTATTGTTGTGGACTATTCGAGTTCCTTTTCCTATTTTGAGGATTGAATTTTCTTCGGATAGGATCTTTACAATTTCGTAGGGGCCTTTCCACAGGGAGGTTAGTTTGTTAGGTCTTGAGTGATTCTTTAATAGAACCTTGTCGCCAACATTAAATTTCTTACGGCCTACTTTTTGGTCGTAGTATACCTTAGATTTTTGTTTTTTCTCTATCAGTATTCCCTTGGCTGTACGATAACCATGTTGTAATCGCATTTTTAATTCGTTTGCGTAATGGTCGTAGTTATAAGAGCTTTCGGGGTTTTGTCTGAGAGAACTGGGTATTTCGGCTGGGAAACCATATAGTAATTCATGCGGCGTGTAGCCTGTATTACTGTGGGGTGTAGTATTGTACACAAACATTGCGTAAGGTATCCAGGTGTCCCAAGTGAGAGGATCCTGGTTTACATAGTGGCGGAGGTATTCCACCAGAGTTCTATGGCTCCGTTCTATGCTCCATTCGTTTGTGGATGGTAGGGTGCTGTGTTTAGTTTTCTCATTTTAAGTAAGGAACAAATGTCCTTAAAAAGTGCGCTGAGAAAATTTGCACCTCGGTCAGTTAATAGAGAAGATGGTATGCCGTGCTGGCAGACGATATTTTCTACGAAAATTCTGGCCACGTCCTTGGTTTCGGCGCTGGCCAGTGCGTAAGCTCCTGAAAATTTAGTCAAATCGTCTTGAAACGTTAGTAGGTATTTATTTCCATTATAGCTGACTGGTAATGGTCCTACTATATCTAAAGCAATTCTTTCGAAAGGTTTTGAGCTTGTTGTGGTTATCTTCATAGGAATTCTAGGATTCCTTCCACTTTTGTTTATCTGGCAGGAAGCACATTTTCGAATATACGCCGCGACGTCAGCGGTCATTGTGCGCCAGTAATATTTTTGCTTCAATCTATTGATTGTTCGGGTGGCTCCTTGGTGTCCTCCGAAAGGTGAGTTGTGGTATTCCGCGAGTAACTTTTGTATTTCGTTAGGATCTGTTAAAAGCTTCTTTTTATTGGAGAAAACGTACATTGTCACGTTGAGGTGAGCAAAAGTTTCTTTTAGCAAGTTATTGAGTGCTACTTTTGATTCGTTTTCTATGAAGGGCACTAAAATTCCAATGGAATTGAAATTCCGGTCTTCGCAAATCTTCTTCAGATCAATAAGGGAACTCTTAGCGGTTTCCTGGTCGCTTAGGTTTCTGAAAGGCAATGGCAATGTGATGGCGCATAACCCATCTTGCTCATGAAACGTAATTTTACCTACGTCTGGCTTGGTGAAGTTTGGGATTCTTCCTGCCAGGTTTTCTTCCTCAGCAGAGTCTATCAATGGGAGGATTATGATACGTAGTCCAAGTTTCTTCTTGGTATAGATGGACCCTGTTTGTTCTTGCCATACAAGATTGGTAGTATCTTTGTATGATTGTGCAGCCACATCTTCTTCGAGTTTGGCTTTACTTCGTGTGGTGACGAGGATATTATTTTTAATGGGATTGACTGGGGTAGTCGTTGTTATGCGGCTGAGAGCATCAGCATTTGCATTTTGCTTTCCTTTTTTATGGACGATTGTGTACTCATACTCTTCGAGTAGAATTCTCCATCGCATAAGTCTGGATGTAGGATCCTTTCGTCCTATAAGCCACTGTAGAGAGCTATGGTCAGTTACTATTGTGAACTTTCGTCCGTAGACATATGGTCGGAACTGTGCTAATGCAAAAACGATTGCTAGTAATTCTTTTTCAGACGTTGTATACCGTGTTTCGGCGTCGTTTAGTGTTCGGCTAGTGAAAGCAATAGGTTTATCTTGTCCTATTGTACCTTGAGATAGGACTGCTCCTAACGCAACATTGCTAGCATCCGTGGTTATTATAAACTCCCGGTTAAAGTCTGGATAAGCCAGTATTGGTGGGGTAATAACCTTTCTTTTTAGAGTTGTGAATGCCTCGTCACAAAAGGCATCCCAATAAAATGGAACATTCTTCCTGAGCAATCTGCTTAAAGGTTTTGCCAGTTCGGCGAAATTAGGGATAAATTTTCTATAGTAGCCTACAAAACCGAGAAAAGATTTTACATCTTTTTGTTTCTTGGGCGTTGGAAACGTTTTCACCGCTTTAGTTTTTTCTGGATCTGGTTTTATACCTTCCTTTGAAATAACATGCCCTAAGTAGGTGAGCTCTTTCCTTATGAAGTGACACTTTTCTGGTTGTATTTTCAGATTGTGCCTTTGTAATCGCTCGAAAACTCTGGTAAGTCGTGAATTGTGATCGTTCAGATCGTATCCGTAAATTACAATATCATCTACATAGACGAAACATTCTATTCCTTGGAGACCCATGAGTACATTATTCATAAGCCTTTGGAATGTGGCGGGTGCGTTTTTAAGTCCGAAGGGCATTCGATTATATTCGTAATGTCCGAAGGGTGTGCTAAACGCTGTTTTTGCCTTGTCTCTATTGTCCATGCATATTTGGTGGAAACCATTTGCTAGATCTAAAGTGCTAAAATATTTAGCTTTTCCTAGCTGGTCCAAAATATCTGTAATATTGGGCAATGGATATGCATCTCCGACTGTTATTTTATTTAAGGCTCTAAAGTCGACAACCACTCTCCACCGTTTTGTCCCATCAGGTCCTGCCTTCTTGGGTACTAGTAAGAGAGGGGAATTCCAAGGACTGAAACTTGGTTGTACCACGCCATCCTGAAGCATTTCATTCACTTGTTTGTGGATTTCTTGCTTCGAGCTATCTGGGAGGCGATATGGTCTTATGTAAAGTGGGGGCTTTCCTTCTTCAGTGATGATCTGATGCTCTATGGCGTCAGTGTGTGTGAGATGGTCGCCCTCTAAGTAAAAGAGATCGTTAAATCTGCGGCAGATGTCTAGGATAGATATCCTTTCCTCCTGGTTACAATGACGCAACTCTAGGAGTGATTCTAGCCGTTCAAGCCTATTTTTTAGAAAGTTCTTAGTTTCATCCGCCTGTAACACATTGTAGTCATCCAGATCTTCCCATTCGACTTCTATGTCGTTGGTGCTTACTTCTTGATCGGTGTCTAATGTGTTCATTAATAATACCTTTATTTTGTTGTCCTGTGGTGTTGTCAAACTATTACCCAGATATATCCCTGGCATGATCTCGGATTTTTTAATAATCAGTTCTTGACTGGATTTTTCTTTAAAGGGAATCTCCATTATTTGTTGAGATCGTGAATGCAATTTTATGTAGTCGACCGTGGTGTTTCGTTTTAAATTTACTGACGGTATTAGAGTTTCAGGTTCATGTTTTCCTGAACTCAGTTTTTCGGCAGTTTCCTTACCTTTTCTGTTACCACAAACTTTACTTAAATGGGGAGAGGAAGATTCAAGGGTGGTTGGTTTCGTTGTGTTTGTCACAGCATCAGATCCGGCCCGTAGACAAACGGATTCGGATGTTGACTCACGAACGGTGTTATCCAATTTTTCAAGAATGCCTGTATTATCCGTGGAAGATACCTCGTAAGGCGTGACATTCTGAATATTTTCCTTGACCTCATTTTTGTTCCCTAAAGGCTGCTCGAGTTCTACCATAGTTCTCTTCTTTACAGCGAATTTAAGGAATCCCTTTTCAAGGTTAATGTGGCACTGGTGCTTCGTAAGGAAATCGCGTCCCAGTATGCCATCGTGTTGGAAGTCTATGTTGCTTCCCACTACAAATAAATTATGCTTAAAGGGTATGGAGTGCCTATCAGTTCTGAATTCGAACTCCCCCAATACCTTTCCGCATGTGCTGACCGTTTTTCCAGCAATGGTGGATATAGTCACTGGGTCTGAATTTTCTACAGATTGTTCAATATAAAGATTATCTAATTTGATCAGGCTGATGTCGGCGCCTGTATCGATAAGAAAAGTCGAGTATTGTTTATCCGATGGATTACATTTTACACGTATTACTGGCTCCTTAAATTCAGGGCAGAAAAATACGCGCATTTGAAAATTTACATCGGGATGGGGTGTATATCGGCGATTGTCTGAACTCGAGAAGGATTGCCGTTGCTCGCTGCCCGAGTGAGTTCGTTTCCCTGTTGTTGATTGGATACCCTGTTAATATTTTGATTTTGTCGGGTATTACGATTTTCAATCTGGGGCGAGTTTCTCATTGTCCTGTTTTGAGATTGATTGGGCTGAGTTCTGAAAGGATTTCGACTCGTTGAAGGTTGGTCCTGGTTTCGCATATGAGCTAACCTGGTTCTGCACTCTGCCTGAGTGTGATTATACTTTCGACAGTATGTGCATTGGAGACGTTCAGCCTCAGTCTTAATGCGTTGGGGGACGAAATTAGGAAAATTAGTGTTGCGATAGCAAGTCGCAGAAGTATGTCCCCTCTTGTTGCATGTTTGGCAAACAATTTGTTGGTTATTTCTCCTAAAATTGTTATTGGAAGTTAGCATTGAGTTATCGTTACCTAATCTTCGAGATTGTTCTAAAGCGTAGCTAATGGCTGCTTTTAAATTTGGGGCGTTGTGAGACTTCACCAAGATTCTGAGGCTGGAATTTCGTATCCCATCCTCAAACGTATTTAACGCGAGTCTCTGATTCTCAGCCAGAAGATAAGTTCTGACTGCAGGCTCAGGTGAACTAGCGTATGTGGCGCTGTCCAATTCATGCAGGTGATGTGTGAGTCTATTTGAAAATTCTTTCACACCCTCCTTGCTATCTTGTTTTGTTGCCACTAAGTTATTTTGGGCAGCAGACCTAGAGATGAGAGCTTTAAATTCTCCCTCTAATTCTGAAACAAGATCTTCCCAAGTAGAAATAATTTTATGTCTGATAGAATCACGCGCCGGTCCCCGCAATCTGGTTTTGATCACCCTTAAAATAAAAGATTTCTGGTTGTCATCTTGTGCTTGTGAGAACAAAATGTCTCCACAAGAGACGAAACCCTCTAATTCGTCAGGATTACCGTTAAATACAGGCACGAATCCCAATACGTCGTTTAATCCTATAGGAAAGTTCATTCTAGAACTCTGTTCGTGTATTTCCGTACGTAACGTTTCCGACGTTTCGTCCTCGCGATTTTGTATGAGCTCGAGCTCAGGTCTCTGCGAACGCGTACCCGGTTTATTTTTGTCGCTCACGACATATTTGTGAAACAGACCTTCCCAAATGATGGTGAAAAGGGGTAGAGAACCAAGAGATGAGATCTTCATTATTGTTGGGTAATATGGCCAAGAGAAAAGACAAGACCAACGACAAGAGAAGTGTCTTCAAACTCAGTTAGTTTTGATTCTATTAGAAAGCCTTTGTTCTACTTAAGGTGAGAGAATCCACCCTTTCGCCCTATGGAAAAAGTGTCTAAACTGTCGAGAGAAAAATATCCCAGAATAGATTTTCAAAAGTCGCAGATGATTCAGAGGAAAACATTCAACCCAAAGAAAATTTTCCAAACAAGACGCTAAGGACAAGGACCAAGAATTTTGATTTGTTCGTTATTGTCTTAGCTTGTCACGTAAGAAAAATCTTCCCAAAAGAAAGTGTATGTATATATGTTTATGTGTATAATTAATTAAAATATATATCAAAAAAATAAATAATAAAACCAAATTTGTAGTTAATTTTTGTGTGGGGTCTTTTATATTGTCCCCTTTTGAAGAATAAAATGTTGATATTTTGGGAAAAAGTTTTTGGAAAAAATGTGTATATGTATATATTCGTGAAGAAAGTTTTGAAAATTGTCAAAAATATGTGTTTTTTAAAAATGCGTTTAAGAAAGATCCGTTTATTAAGAAAAATGTATTTAAAATGTTTGCCTCTACTAGCCGAAAAGTAAGTGCGTACTTGTATATTGTATATGCTTGTGTGAGAGAAAAATTTCTTTTATTAATTATATTTATCACTTTGGGCTTTTTTATGCGTATACTCTTCTTGGAAAAATGAGAACAACTTTGCTTATTATTCTTAGAAAAACAAGTTAAATTTAAATGCACTTGCACAAATTATTAATAAGCTTTATCCCAGTGTAAAAGAACAATTAAAATAAATATTCAATTTATTCTTGGCGTCCCCTTTTAGTTAACAATTCAAACATTTTAAAAATTTATTTATTTGGGAGCCAATCACCAAGACAAAAATGACAAAACTGAATTTAATTTGAGTTCACTTTTTGTTTCTAAGAAGTTACATTTATCACTTTGGGGAGCTCTCTTAGCCTCATAAAATTTTCCACTATATATTTAAGAAATGAAATCTTTTACCTTATTTTCCTGGTGCGTGGTTCAGCTTTCTCCTGTTGGTGTTACCGCTGCTGTCTTCGCTGCTGGATCTAGCTGCTTGGTCCTGGTGTTGTGCTCCTAGTGTTATGCAGGACAAATTTTCCTGCTTCTCCACGGGACTCGTGGTCGTCACAATTAACACTTTGCTTTTTCTACCGCCGGTGTCTAAGCCCCAGGCAACGCATGTAAAAGTTTTACTTACTTTCCGGTGTCAGCCCCGGAATACGCTTTTTTTTAAAAAATTTAAAATATTTAAATCACTTTCCGGTGTTAGCCCCGGAATACGCTTTAAAAGAAATTCTGCTTTTACTTTTGTTGCAAAATTTTTTCCTTCTGCAGAATTATTTCATCAGTCTGCGTGTTAGGATCCGCACCAGTCTTTTCAGATTTGCAGGGGATTTTCAGATTCCGCTTAATCGGGACGTCCTTCGTGGATAATTTCACCAGTCTCTCTTTGGTAGGGGATTGTTGGATAATCCCCGAGTCTTCTGTGGTAGGGGATTTTGGGTATCCCACGCGCTGCCACCAAAATTTTTTGTTGTGTTCTGTAGGGGTTAGTTTCAGGACGCGAGTCTCCTGATCCTTAAAAGGACAAGGCGATCTCTTAAAACAGACCGCTCCTGAAATCTTGTCCTACAAGGGGTCGTTAACCGTGCTTCCTCTGATCCAGAGGGAAGAGTAACGTCCTTTTGGTTTGGCCTTCGTCCTTAGTCCTTAGTCTTCACTTGGTCTTCCGTGGGGGGGCAGGTGATACTTAGCTATCCATTGTTGGGTAAAAATGAAAGCACGTCTTGTTTCCTTTGGAATGTGTTTTTTATTATTTTCTCAAAGATTATCCTGGGGTACTTCCTCCAGGGACTGTACACGAATTTAGACTGCGGCCCGGAGATCACGAAACCATTCCTTTATAAAGGAAAAGGAATCGAAAATTGTATCTCAAAGATACACATTTTCGTGCAACAATCTCGATCTTTTGGATATTTCGAGCGAGATGTTGTGTTTACACAAGATAAGAAATCAATTTCTTGAATTCTTACGAAACCATTACGCAGATGTGTGAATGTATCTGCTTTTGAGTTTTTGTTTGTTTAACTCAATGGAATTTTTAGGATAGAGATAACAATCTCTGAATTTTGGATTTGGGTGATGCTGTGGAGCAAATATAGAACAATAAACGAATATTGGATTCGTTTATTGTGAATTTTAATTTTAATTTTGATTCTGGATTTAATTATGCCGTGGGGGCAAATGTTATGCGATAAACGAATGTTTGATTCGTTTATTGCGAATTTTGGATAATGTTTGGGTTTTTTCAGGTTTTGATAGGATTTTGGGTTTTAGGGTAATATTGCTGGGATTTTGGATTAGGAATGGCGGAAAAAGATTGTAGGCCTTTTTGGAGCACTACATGGTCACACACACGATGAACTGGATTTGCCAAAGCAATGGCGACAGTAACATTGATGCCTCAAATGGCGATCGCAACACTGCACTGAGGGCAACTCGCTAATGTCGAGTTGGTCGGCGTGGTCCACAGTAGTTGGGGAGACTGGGTCGAGCGCAAACTGGGCCTCGAGCGGCCTCGGTAGTTTTCTATTGCCTTGATCGGTGCTGTTTGTCTTAACTGAGGGGACTGGGTCGAGCGCAAGCTGAGCCTCGAGCAGTCTCATTGATTTGATATCACTGCCTTGCTCGGCGGGTTTCTTTGACTCTGCAGCAGGTTCTTTTGCTTGGCTGAGTGCATCGGATTTCTTTTCAGATCTCCTGGTCGGTGCAGGTACACTGGCAGCTGCTGGTGCCTTCTTGATGTCCTTGGCGGCGTTGGCTGCAGGCTTTGGATCGGGTTTTTGCTCGACCATTCCTCCTTTGGCTGTCTTGCTTCCGACAGCACCTGCCTTGGGTGGCCTTTGGGTGTCTGTCGTCACATCTTTGTTTTCCGTATGGGTTGTGTGTTCCGGAGGCATCATTCGTGATGGTAATCTGGATGGATGGCCAGGTGGCATACGCATGCAAGGTGTGGAAGGAGTTCCCGGCCAACATGAAGGTTGTGACATCAATGGCGGCAAACGACTTGATGGTTGAATGACGATGTCCGTCGCAGTCTTGGATGCGGTTGGACGGTTGGCGTCGGGGGCGTTCCTTGCTTCAATAAACTTGGCGACCTCGTCCAGATAGATCTTCTCGGCTCGGCCGATGAATCTGTCCACGAAATAGCGGTGACCGCTGGTCATCTCTGGAGTGGTCAGGCGTTTTATCTCCTCATGGTTCCGTCTGATGTCTTCCCATTCGATCTGGAGGTTGTCCTGGGCTTCAGTCGTTTTACGAGGTCTTCTCCGTCTTGCTACGAGTTCTATTTTATAGCATTAAATACCATTGTTTTAGAGCAATTAAGCTTTTTTGAAATTCCTTTATACGACAACCTTTCATTATTTCGAAGATTTATTATCGCTTCTCTCATGTTTTTTGTACAGCTTTTTTTCTTTCCCATATGTCGTTCACATGTCTTAAAACAAAAGCAAGAACTTATAATTCCGTTTATTTTCAAACAAATTATTATATTTACCAACAAATATTTACGTTTAAAACGAAATTATACAAAAAGAAACAAATCGTTCTTAATTAGATCGCCAGCTAATTTTGTTTTTAATTTTATTTTATTTATTTAATTTTTAATTTAATTTTATGTTCTTTTGTTATTTTTTTGTAAATATTATTTCTATTTTAATTATTATACTAAAATATATATCTAAAAAACATTTTACAAACTGTTTATAGCAAAGAATTTGAATAAAAATTATTGTAAACAAAATTTCTAGTATCGTTCTTAATTAGTTCGCCAGCACTGTATATGTATTTTCAGGTATCCTCCGGCATTATCTTAGTATCTCCATTTTCTCTCCACGTTGGCACATATATAGCGTTTGAAATAATAGTGAAGAAGAACGTGTGATTCGAACTGACGCCATGACAGTTTGAATCACCAAAAATTGAACCTAAGCGTTACCCATCAGGCTACTGGCCGATTTTACAATTTGATGTATTTTTAAACTCGACTATACTCAACTGATGTGAATTGTTATGTTATCGCTTGGTATACGGCTCTGATGTATTTTCTTATTCGATTTCTCGTTCGGTGCTCTTCACTATTTTGCTTGTGAAATGTGTGTGTATCTGTTAAAGTCGCCACACATATTTAACTGTCTTATCAGATACGTATCTTGTAACTTGGTATATTATGCTCATGGAGTCTGGTAGGTAGCCATGTGCATCCAGGTATAAAAATGCTTCAAGTAGTATGCATTCACTCTCCAATGTATTTTTGAAATACTCTGTATTAGAATAAAACATCTCTGAAATTAGTTCCTTATCCCTAACACCATCTGGCCAGCTTTCTCACAAGCGGCAGAATTACATTATCAATTCGGGACATTCCATGGTATAAGCTCTTTATAGAAACATTACACTGAATGTTCGCCGCACGCAGGCTTTAAAGCACTTTATCGCAAACATTTTTAATTTGCCCATATTCGAAAGGTTACTGTTTTACCATACTGAACTCGCAGAGGTCAAAATTGGTCGGACAAACGGTTAGTAGTATATAATCGCATCTCAGATAGTCTGAGTCGAAAATGTTGGAAAAACAATTACCGTTCTAGTCCATTGGCAACTGCGCATTCATGTGTCCATTGTAGTACAAGAACTTGTTCAGGAAAACACCTAGATGTTTAACTACACTCTGACTCAGCTTGAAGACTAAACTTATTATTTTGAAAATTTTCCCATTACATCTCAAACCTGAATTGTAGGGCCTTCAGGTTGTCCATAAACCATGTAACGCTTTTTTGACCGCTGTATAAACCATGCTACAGTTCAAAGTAATATCTCAACATTTCTGACAACGGCGACATTAAAAATAACGGTCCTACCTAACCTTTCGAAAAAAAATGTTTCCTCATATAAGTTCAAATGTTCCAAAATATTTGATTAGTTACCTTTTGGGTTCTAACTAACACAACCTTCGATAAGAATGAAATTAGTGCTGTGAGACAGACGAAGGCTAAGGAAACTGGTTATCAAACAATCAAAAAACAATCAAGGACTTTGTTTTTGGTACAGAATGTCATTTTATCAAGGAGCACAAGTCTGAATTTGTTTGATCAATATTTTAGGAGATATATATCACTACAATTTTCTAGGAAAAAAAAATGGTTTTTTATTTTCCCACACTATTATTTTATTGTATCAGATTTTCCATTATTTATTTTAATATTAAAAAATTTCCTTATAGGGCAAAAAGATCTTCACGTGGTATGATGGCGTAAAGTCAACCAGTGAACTTTTCACAGGCCGTTTAAGTCTCGTGGACAACCACAGTGATTACGGCAAAGCGTCCGCAAATCTAACAGCTATTCGAGAATCTGATCAGGGTATGTACCACTGCCAAATAATATTTCCAAATCGATCGCCAAGTATTCGCAACAATGGCACATTTTACCAATTAACCGTCGAGGGTGGCTCCCTTATAAAAATCCCACCCGTTAACCAGACAATAATGGAAGGTCAGACTGCATTTTTCCATTGTGTAATGAAATATCCAGATACGTCGGTGGTCACTTGGTACAAAGACGGAATAGCTCTCAACGAACAACAGGACTTACTGAAACGATCCTTTATGGGACCGGACGGTAGCTTAAGTATCGATCCAACAATGATGAGTGATTTGGGTGAATATGAATGCAACGTGAAAAACAACGACGGCGAAATTCAAACCGCGAAAGCCCACCTTAACATACAATGTGAGTAGACAGGTGCAATCGCTGCGCATAATGTCATTAAACTTCCTGTACTTCTTTTGCAGATAAAGCTAAAGTTATTTATTCGCCACCGGAAGTATTCCTACCATTTGGTCAGCCAGCCGTGTTGGACTGTCATTTCCGGTCGAATCCACCGTTAAAGAACCTCCGTTGGGAGAAGGACGGTCTCCTTTTTGACTCATACAATGTTCCAGTAAGTAGCGCTCAACAGGATGGTCATTAAATTATTAAGCATCCGTCTCGAATACAAATCTCTATCCCCAGGGTGTTTTCTACAAAATGAACGGCAGCCTATTCTTCAGTAAAGTGGATGAAAATCATGCCGGCAGCTATACCTGTACTCCATATAATGAATTGGGGACAGACGGACCATCACCAATCATTAGCGTGATTGTGCAAAGACCACCGATATTTACAATCACCCCGAAGCCCTTTTACATCCACAAGCTCGGCGAAAATGCCCAACTGTCATGTGAAGCCAATGAACGCGACGGTAATCGTCAACCTGTAATGGTCTGGACCAGGGTGGGTATCAGTGCTGAATTATAAATTAATTACGAATCGAATTGTTTGGAACGTATGCTGTCATTGCAGAAAGATGGTAATCCGTTACCTAAGGGAAGATACAAAATTGAAGGGGGCAACCTCACAATACATGAAATTGTCGAATCGGACCGAGGTATCTATGAGTGTTCGGCAACAAATGAAGCGGCGACCATAACTGCAGATACGGAATTGATGATTGAAAACATCGCACCCCGTCCCCCACATAATTTGACGGCAAATAGTTCGGAAACAGCAATAACTATTCGATGGCAACCAGGTGAGAATAAATACGTTCAATAGTGCGCTTCTAAAAGAGCTAATGGCTGTGTAATATTAACGCCTTCTACGCCCCGCTTCCTCTATTTGATGGAAGAGACTAGAGCGCAGAATTTCGTATAGTAAAAAATACAGCAATCTGTTTAAGTTGATATTTGCTTTATTCACTTCCGTCCTCTTCTCGGTACGGTCTTCACAAAACTGCACTTACTTAAAAACCGTCAAGAAAAATGAAACTTAAGTACACCAAAGAAAAGGATTTCTTTATCGGATCTTTGGATTGAAATAATGAAAGGAAGCATGGACAAAGGATTGTACATGCGCTAGGGCAGGAAACATTAGGATAAGCATTTAGTATATACAACATTTTTGAAAGAGGATCTGCAAATCGGAATTTAATGATCCAAAATATAAACGCAAGTTATTTGTAAACAACGGTGTTGTAAGAAAAATATAGTTTTTATTTTTTTTGAATCAAGGATCCTTTATTCGCTATTCATTATTTATAACTTTTGTTGGTTACAGTGACTTCGTATAACACTTTTTATTTGTTTATTTTTTTTATTTTTTACGCATTTATTTCTTTGTTTAAATTACATTTTGTCATATTATTTAGGATTAAATACTAAATCCTATTTATAAAATTACATATTTTTTAATTAGCTTACTAGCTCTTCGGGAGCACTCCAAGTTGTACAATTTTATTGCATTAAAGTGTTTGCCTTTCGGTTTTTTTTTGTTTGTGATTAGTTTATAATTAACTTAAATTATATAACACAACTGTGCATAAGACCTTCTCTTACATTTTTACTTATTAGTATATCTATTACGTAAAACAAAAAGGATTTTTTTTAAACATAGGAAAGTCAACGAATTAAAACCAAACGAACAACCAATAAAACAATAAGGGGATTAAGGGGGTATTCTGGTGTAGAGGGCCAAATTTGAAAGTTTTTTTAGAATTGTGTTGAAGAATATTTATTTATAAACATCACAAAATAAAAAAAGAAATGTAAACAAAAATGTCGAAAATTTCCATAATTCCAGGGTGGTGAAGGTGGGGGCTTGAAACAAAAGCGTGCGTCCTGATTGACATGATTTTGACACTTCTAATTATCTGAAAAAAAAACCAAAAATGGATTCTTAATCAGTGAAGGTGTTGTAATCGTCTCTACCTCGAAAAAATAAAAAAAAAAAGTGTTTCGCAAAATGGCAGCTGTTTGAAAAAATTTTGATTTTTCTCATTATTTTTTACCGGTTATTAATTTTTTTATAATAGTGTGACGCATATGACAATCAGTACTGGAATATTCTAGAGAGTCCGAAACAGAGTACTAGAATATTCTATAAAGTAATGGAAAACTGGAGACTAGGAACAGTAGAACATTCAAGGCAATGGAACAGACGGAAACGAAACGCTGAAACAGTATAAATACGCCGCACCCAGAGCATAGTGATGAGTAAGAAGTAGAACGTGAAACAAGCGATAAGTCTCGAGCGAGAAGTAAGCAGTAAAATACGCGATAATTAAGAAAGTGTTTACAAAGAAATCATTATGTGTACGGTAAAAAGCAACGGTCGTATTACGGACTAATAAAGTATTGTATCGGTTTAACGGCTCTTATTTATTCAAAATAATTAATCCAGCGAACCCTAATCTCGCTACAATAGTAAATTTTTTTTTTAAAAGCTTGATAGGGACTTTAGGGCGTTATAACAAGAAGGTGTGTACCGAATTTGAAGTCAATCGGTTCATTAGAACTTGAGATATTGTGTCAATAGACTTGAAAAAAGTGGTTTCGAGAAAAACGCGTTTAAAAATATGTACCGTCAATTGTTCGATTCGTTCCGGCAGAACCGGTCTAGTTTCCGCGTCACTAAAGCAGCTGTAACTTCACCAATTATTGGAATTGTAAAATTTTGTTTGGACAACATATTCTTAAAAGTACAAACTATAAGAAAATATTAAAAAAAAATCTAGAGCAGAATCGCCCCTTGAGAGAAAGAGGAAGGATAAGAACAAACAAAGAGCAGTGGAAAAGGAAAGCGCTGCATCTGATATGCGTTCTATATTTGGGTTGGGTTCTATCTTTTAGGGATTTATCTCTTTCATTGTTCACAATACTGAAACGTATGCAATCTGGGGGTTCGAAATTTCACTACTATGGACAATACGTTTATCCCTAGCACCACGGGAAGCGTGGTAAATAATAGGGATTTCATGATTGTCTTGGATAAAGCCTTTTTTATCCACCAAAGGGAACGCTTCTGGGGGAATAAACCCATTCTGGAGCGTACTCTGTGGAGGGCGAAGTCGTGGCACCGACATCGGCGCAGGGTTCTACTCCGTTACCACAACTTCCACTAAATGTTCCACAGTACACTGTCCACCGAAAGAAACAAAACAAGTACATCGTCACGGCACACCATCCACCAGAAGTAAATACGTAAAACACTCTTTTGTTTATTCTGGAGAGGTTATTTTTATTTAAAACAAATCGTGCTACATTTAATTAGTTTACAGTTTATAGATGCAATTACACAGACGACGAACGGATGCACACAAAAGGAAATATACGACAGTTACACTACTGGTATAACAAAATTACTTTTTAATTAATAGCCAGATCACTCTACTCGACTCAGAATACCTGTGCACGAAACGGAGAGCGGGAGAGACACGACCTCGGTATCTACGTTTCTCCGCCGCGCGACGGAGAGTGGGAGCGGCAACGACCGTGTTGGTCTGCGGATGTTACAAGACTCAACGATATTCGTTCGTTGTCAAAAGAAATTCGGCTACTGAAACTGGCTCTCTTAATTAAGGGGTGCATTTTCCTATTCCAAGAGAGACGTAAAATCTCTCTTTGGGGTAACCAAACAGATCTCATAGAGAAGATCGTCACGGTACACATGTATGTGTGTACATCGGTTATTTTATGGATCAAAGCCATGGGAACGAATCTAAAACAAAGAAAGGGAAAATGTGCATTCATGAGATGCGAGTTCAGTAAAGCAAACAAACCGAATCTCCTTGGATGATAATTGATTTTCTGTTTGCTCTTGCCGCTACTGATGAGAATCAGATCCCGAAATATGAAAAGACAAAGGGAACGTTTGGGTCTTTGTCTGAGATGTGCATTGCGGCTAAATAAATAGGCGGCAATGCAATGTGGAAATGTGGTAAAGGGTTAAAGCTAGATTACCGGGAAATGGTGTTTATGGCATCGCTGCTAAGGGTAGGGTATTGAATTCCTATTTGCATTTGCTTATGCTGTAGGATTGATTGGCGTCAAGAGACGCGAGATGCTTATATTTGTTTTGGTTTCTTGGGTGTAGGTCGCCAGCCAATGTGTATGTATGGTGATTTATGATACCCTTGGTGAGGACGGGAAATAGGCGACGCAATGCGTATGGTCCCTGTTAGGATGGTTACATTGCATGTAAACCAAATCATCTTGTTTTCAGGAATTCGTCTAGGGGGAAATGCACTTGGTGAGATTGGGATTTCTGATAAGTTAGAAAAGGATTCTTACAGCGAATTGTATGCGAAGAAATGCATGAAAGGTAAGAATTCTTTTACAGGTACTTTTAAGTTATTTAAATTGGACCTATTTGATGCGTGAAGCAATTAAGATGCTAATGCAATTGCATTAGCAAAACTTATAAGGTTGGGTTGTAGGGGCCGGGATTCTTTAGGTAAGTAGTCAGTGGGGTTCAGAGGAACAGGCACAGCACCCCCCTCCCGGCAGTGATAAACTCACGAAAAAAAGGTAGGGCTTAAGGGATGCTCGAATGGTTAGTGTGGTGATGAGGGGAGGGCCGTACGCTTGGAATTCAAAGTGGCTCTGCGTACTTCAGGAGGCGCTGTGATTAAATGAGGGGAACTGCCGTGATGACTAGTTCCTGGTTATGGTATGGGCCTGTGTCGATAGTTGTGGTGGACGCGGATGTTACCGCGTTGATGCCGTCGGGGGCAAGGGGTATGCGGCGTGGTCCATTGGCCTGTTGTGGGTCGCTTAGACCAACAGGTTTATCGTCCAATAGATCGGAACCTATCGGTAATCTGCTCGCGTCCGCAGTGGCGAAGTAGCGTGTGCGGGAAGGGGCAGATAGAGGCACTGTGGGTGTTAACCTGTTGTTGGCAGTATGTGCCAGCAAGATGTACCTATCGAATAGGTCTAATCCCATTAGGAGCTCGCTGACATCGTACGACGAAGTGTCAAGAGACGGAACCTATTGGGGCTCGCTGGCATCGTACAACGAAGTGCCAGAAAATGGGACCTATTGGGACTCACTGACATCGTACTACGAAGTGTCAGTGGACGAAATTGAAGACAACCGAGTCCAGAATCTGTGTCTTTCGTCCATACGTTTGTATGGCGAATTGTTTGCCACTGGGACTGGTGAAGGGGGCGAGCACTCCAGTTGCGCGGCTTACCGATCGAGGGAGGACCTGGTATATCGGCACCAGTGTCGACGACGGAGCTCGATATATGGTCACTGCGACCTCGCCGAACGGTAACTTGTGGGGCGGTGCCGGCCAGTCGCGCTTGGATGAAGGTAGGCGACTTTGCTTAGGGGTTTGGTGGGTGGTTGGTTGCGACCAACCGCAGGGCGCCCTAGGGTTATGATACGCGCTCCGAAGTGGTTGATGCATCTGGCTCGTGAATTGGGCCGTGGTGGCTAATGATTGGGATACCTGCATAGGTATGGGGTTAGGTAGAGACACCTGTGTAAGGTGTTCTAGGGTA
Organism: Microdon myrmicae; assembly: GCA_963931805.1. Classification (NCBI taxonomy): domain Eukaryota; kingdom Metazoa; phylum Arthropoda; class Insecta; order Diptera; family Syrphidae; genus Microdon; species Microdon myrmicae. The sequence goes on along the minus strand of OZ007497.1, from coordinate 41,376,077 downwards.
GGGTCTCAGGCCGGTGGAATTGATTTGCTTAGTCGACCGGTGTTACTGAGACACTTGGGAGATATCCAGGGACCTAAAGACGAAGGTCCTGACGTTTATGTAAGGAGGTAGGGCCGGTCATTCTACCAAATGATTGCCACGCGGGGTAGCTGGTGGATAGTAAGGAGCCGGCATGGCAGTCGGGCGTCCTACTGGTTATTATACGCGCAGTGAGGAGCCGAGGCTGTGGAAGAAAGGTGTCGAGCAGAGGCAGGCAGAGTCGCATGAAAACTGCGTTGGGGGGGCATGTGCGCCAATATTTAAAGAGGGCGTCAAAAGGAGTGAAGTGAGAGGCGAAACCGGGCGTCCTATTGATTATGTGCTACGCGGAGTAGGTAATGCGTGATGAGGAGGCGGAATTTATGGAATTGAGTCGTGTAAAGACGGTTGGAAGGCTTATGCGTCAATGTTTACGGCGAAGCCAATATTGAGGGAGTTACTATGAACCGAGTGGGGTCATGTGGTGTGAAAGGAAATCCAAGGCGGGCCAGAATTGATGGATTGCATGGAGTCGAAAGGGATGAAAGGAGTTGAAAGAGATCTAAAACGGGTTGAGTGAAGTCCCGTGAAGTCGAGTAGCGTTGAAAAAAAAAATGTCCTAACTACTATAACTTCCGTTTTACTCTGAAGACCCCACGCACTGAAACACAACCGATTAAAAATTAGAAGTTGGAATTTAGCACCCACTTGACTCGGATATAAATGCATCCTCGGCGCGCGACGAGGAGCGGACGCCGAATCCACCAGCGTGGTCGGCTGATGTAATTGGACTCTTCGAGGAGAGAACTCCGACTTGAATTCCACCCTCGGTTAGGGTTAAGGAACGGAAGAGAGAGAGAACATTTGTCTCTTAAGGGTGTGGCCACGCAATCTTTTGATGCAGTGGTGTGTATGTGTGAACGTACACATCACCGCGTTTATCGATGCATTCCAGCAAAGATAAACAAAACTTACAGCGAGGGAAAAAGAACAAAGGAGAAGCGACCTAATGCATCGGTCTGTGATTAGGGTCAGCTAAATAAATAAGCTGGAACTCATTAAATGGGAATTCCATTTGGGATACCACAAACGATGTGGATTGTTTATGGTATCGCCGGAAAACCTTTGAGGGACAGCGTTCTTTTGTTTGCTCATGGTGCGAGTTAGAGAAATTGGTTTCAGCGTTGATTGCGCTAATTATATGCAGCTGCTTGGGTTGTTTATTGTTGGGAGGAAAGGACGCCAGTCAATGTGTATGAAAAGGGATTTGTTGTACACATGATTAAGCTGGGAATAGGCGACGCAATGTGTATGGTCCCTGTTATGTAAACCAAATCATCTTGTTTTCAAGAATTCGTCTAGGGGGAAATCCACTTGGTGAGATTGGGATTCCTTATAAGTTAGGAAAGGATTCTTACAGGGAATTGTATGCGAAGAAATGCATGAAAGGTAAGAATTCTTTTACAGGTACTTTTAGGTTATATAAATTGGATCTATTTGATGCGTGAAGCATTTAAGGTGCTAATGCGATTGCATTAGCGAAACTTATAAGGTTGGGTTGTAGGGATGGGGGTTCTTTAGGTAAGTAATCAGTGCGGTTTGGCAGAACCGCCACAACTGTCCAGATACATGTCATCGGGATAGTATGCTCCCGATATAAAATCGTTTTCACTGCCCATTGCACTTGCAGTATGACCGCGAATGATTTTAATTATGAAATTATCTATCCTGTTTAGCCCTGATTTGTTTTACAGGGCTGTATTAGGATAGAATTTCTTGTATTGAGACTGTGGTGTTCTGTAAAGTGCGAGGCAAGCACGCAACCTCTGCCTATTTTGTGTTAATTTTTAACAATTTAAATAATGGAGGGAAAACAAACGAGTAATTAGGGGAATGTGAAGTAAAGTGACTTACTTGGAAGGTTCTGGAATCATTAGACCCTGGGGCGAACGTTGCTGTTGGACTCGCACGAATTATGTTTTCTTAAACTCCACTTGAGTGAAATGAAGGAAAACACTTTTAAATAAAATTTATATTTTATTTAATTTCGAATTTAACAAACGTCTGCTCTTCAGAGTGCCGTTTTGTAAACTAAACTTACTCTAACATAAAATCTTATATCTAGGTTTGTTTCTCTACGTTGCAATATAATATCTTTATCACAGTGGATATTATATTGCAATTAGTGTAATATTCATTTTCGTCTTTCCGCGAGTTCTTGCTAATTATCTTTGAGTTTGTTCATCTGGATGAAATGTGCAATTAGGTAACATATGTTGTGATATACATTATATTCTAATTTGGTTATTCCATATTTTACGTTTCTTTGAATTTTTGTAGTTAGTAACCTTTTGAGTTTTGTCCTTAATAATATTTCTGTCTAGACAAAATGGTTAATTAGGTTACACATTTTGGCTGATGGTTTTTTGTGTCGTCAAGGATTCTTTGACCTAACACACGTTTTTGTCTCAAGCCCCCCCTCACCACCCTGGAATTATGGAAATTTTCGACATTTTTGTTTACATTTCTTTTTTTATTTTGTGATGTTTATAAATAAATATTGGGCAAAAATCCGGTAATAAAAGTATTTTTCGTTTTTTCTTCAACACAATTCTAAAAAAACATCAAATTTGGCACTCTCCACCAGAATATCCCGTTAATTCCCTCATTGTTTTATTTGTTCTTCGTTTGGTTTTAATTCGTTTGCTTGTTGACTTTCCTATGTTTAAAAAAATCCTTTTTCTTTTACGTAATAGATATATTAGATGTACAACTTTGCTTCCGCCGTTTTTTTTCCGAAATTCGAGGCTTTATTGTAAAAAATTGGTTATACATTTATGATTCAAAGTGTTGTCCATCGCTGGCCACTACTTTCTCCCATCTTTCGGGCAGCATACGAGGCCATTTCTTCATATTAAAGCAGAAAATTAAAACCTCCCGCAAATGACGAGAATTTGACTCGTAAGCTGACATGTTTAATCGAGAATAACTTTCTGACGCAGACACAAATCGACTAATATTTCGATGGCGTTATGTTTACAAATACCTAAGCTTATTGTATGACATCTATGATCTATTTATTTCAACTACCACTTAACGCTACAGCCATCTATTGCAAAACGGCGGAAGCAAAGTTGTACACCTAATACTAATAAGTAAAAATGTAAGAGAAGTTCTTATACACAGTTATATTATACAATTTAAGTTAATTATAATCTAATCACAAAAAAAACCGAAAGGCAAACACTTTAATGCAATAAAATTGTACAACTTGGAGTGCTCCCGAAGAGCCAGTAAGCTAATTAAAAAATATGTAATTTTATAAATAGTATTTAGCATTTAATCCTAAATAATATGACAAAATGTAATTTAAACAAAGAAATAAATGCGTAAAAAATAAAAAAAAAAACAAATAAAAAGTGTTATACGAAGTCACTGTAACCAACAAAATTTATAAATAATGAATAGCGAATAAAGGATCCTTGATTCAAAAAAAATAAAAACTATATTTTTCTTACAACACCGTTGTTTACAAATAACTTGCGTTTATATTTTGGATCATTAAATTCCGATTTGTTGATCCTCTCTCAAAAATTTTGTATATACTAAATGCTTATCCTATTGTTTCCTGCCCTAGCGCATGTACAATCCTTTGTCCATGCTTCCTTTCATTATTTCAATCCAAAGATCCGATAAAGAAATCCTTTTCTTTGGTGTACTTAAGTTTCATTTTTCTTGACGGTTTTTAAGTAAGTGCAGTTTTGTGAAGACCGTACCGAGAAGAGGACGGAAGTGAATAAAGTAAATATCAACTTAAAAAGATTGCCGTATTTTTTACTATACGAAATTCTGCGTTCTAGTCTCTTCCTTCAAATAGAGGAAGCAGGGCGTAGATAGCACTAATATTACACACCCATTAGCTCCTTTAGAAGCTCACCGAGCTTGATTTTTCTCACAACATTAGCTTCAAGGTAGATCGCGTACAACTCATGGTCGTGGCGTCTCCAGAATCGTCCCCCGTCGCATACAGGGTCAACAATTCTCCTTAGGACCTTCGCCTCGAACGTGGCTAAGAGTTCAGAGTGCCTTTTATTCTGCACCCAGGTCCATACATGAGTACTGGTAAGACCATGGTCTTGTACAGTAGTAGCTTGCACGTTCTGGATAAATTTTGGGATTTAAAGAGCCTTGATAGACCATAGTAGACTTTGTTGGATTAGATCAGTCGTTCGTGTGTTTCTTCTTCCATATTGTTATCGGCTGCTACTATTGACCCAAGGTAGTTAAAGGATTGAACTATTTCAAATTCGTGCTCCACTAACCTGATAGTTTGACCATAGTTAAGAGTTGCCACCATGTATTTAGTTTTTCCCTCATTAATGTGCAGTCCCAGTTTTTGTGCCGTCTACTCGATCTGCCTGAAGGAATCCTATACAGTGAAATCGGATCTACCGATGATGTCGATGTCATCTGCGTAGGCAGTATCTGGCTGGACTTGGTGACAATAGCCCCTCTAGTTGTAACACCAGAGTCACGGCTTGCTTTATCTAACGCCAGGTTGAAGAGCAGGCAGCCCAGATCGTTCCCTTGCCGGAGTCCGTTAAAGACGTTTTTTGGTTTGGACAGCAATCCCACTATTTTTACTAGACTAGTTACGTTGGTCATGGTCAACCTACAAAGTCGTATGAATTTGTTTGGAATCCAGACCTCCCCCATGGCATTATATAGTTCTACGCTGGCTATGCTGTCGTAGGCGGCCTTAAAGTCTATGAATAGATGATATAATGGAATATAAATTCCAGACATTTTTCCATCGCCTGCCTGAGAGTGAATATCTGATCAATCGCTGATTTGCCTGGGATGAAGCCACACTGATATTGACCAATGATGAATTTAGTGTATGGGGCTATCCGATCTTGTAGTATAGAGGAGAACATCTTATAGGTGGTACTCAGCAATGTTATACCCATATAGTTGATGCACACCGTGATATCTCCCTTCTTATGTATGGGGCGAATTATTCCACGACGTCAATCTTCCGGCATCTCCTCTTGCTCCCATACGTGCATCACGATCTAATGAATTGCGTGATGTAACGCTGTCCCTCCTGGTATCCCATCAACTCCGGTGGCTTTATTTGATTTGAGCTGTCTTATGGATTTGAATGTTTCCTCAATGCTTGGTGGCGGCAGGATTTGGCCTTGATGTTGCATTGGTGGAGCCTTCAATTCTTCTGTGAACTGGCCATATAGCACTTCCCATCGCTCTACAATGCCTTCAGGATCGGTGATCAGATTACCCTCTTTATCCTTGCAGTAAGTGCAGCGTGGTGTGTACCGCGTCATACTGCGTATTATTTGGTAGAACTTCCGCGTCTGGTGCGGACGTCACTCTATACTTTTCTCTATTTCACAGACAAGCTTTTTTTTCTCAGACGCTTTTCTTTTGTCTTTGGAGTCTTTTTTTCAGATCGTCTGAGCTCTTTCTATTTCTCCTCGCGTACCCGCGTCCTATGAGACTACTGGATTGCCCCGCATGCAGAATTCTTACGTTCAGTCGCAAGTTTGCACTTATCATCAAACCAGTCCCTCCGATCTCTACGACCACTGCGATGGAGTTGGCAGTACTAATGACAGTGTTCTTAAGGCGTGTCCGTTCCTCTTCTATGCTCGGCATTCTGGCCGCAGAACTCACTCTCCCTCCATCGATCTCTTCGAGGACGAGTCTTAACGCATGACATTGCGTAAGACAGCCATGTTGATTCGAACCTGATCCGCGGATGCAATACATCTCCGTAAGGCAATGCTCGGTCGGAAAACTGTACCAACAAAATAGTGATCGAGTCGACGTTGGCACCTCGGTACGTTCGTACCGTCATTCATCAGGCTCGAGAAGTGGTGGCGATCTATCAATACGTGGTCAATTTGATTGCGAGTGACTCCATCAGGTGATACCCAGGTGGCTTTGTGGATATCTTTACGTGGTCGTCGTTTCCGTGGTCGTCGTCGTGTATCCGGTCCATATCCGAGGCTTGTTAAATTTGCAATAATAATTCATTTCTACGGACATGGTTATTAGCCTTGCGCCAATTTTCCTCTGGATGTCGCTGCATGCATTGGTTCACTACTTGGTGGGTGCCAGAGTAGCTATCAGGGGTGTCACGAGAAGACTGTATGTCAACTTGGATTGAACAGGGGCAAGGATCCTCGTAGCCTTCGCCGGGTTGAAAGCAATCAGTGACTTTGGCCTGTATGTTCGCTCTTATCCACCTAAACCTAGGGTATAATAAATTTAATTAAGTAAGCGAAAGGAGTCATAAGGGCAGGACAAAGATATACGTAGTTTAGTTTAGCGGGGCTACCACCTCATTTATTGCCTTAATTGAAGGGTAAATTGGATAGACGGTAGGATGGGGAAGGATAGGATGGTAGGATGGGAGGATCGGGAGTTCGAATGTGTGCGGCGGGTGGGGTGGGATCAGAAGAGGAATGAGAGGAGCCGAAATCTGAGAGCAGGAGAGGTGGGATTTAAATTGAAGGAGAACCTTTTTTGAGAAATTTGTCCTTCGCAGCATTCGTTAAAAGGTTTCGTTAGAGCCGTAAGATATATGATGGGCGGGAGAAAGAAGAGACGAGGCTCTCGTAGGTTACGGGGGTTAGTGTAGAGAATGATGGAGGAGAGCAAGCTTCGGCAGTTGACTGAACCAGTGAGAAAACGGTGAATGAAGAGGATGTCGTGTGATATCTGCGCTTTTCAAGTGGGTTGGGGCTTATTAGATGGAGACGGCTTGAGTATGTGGGGTGAACACGAGGGTTTTCCAGGTTCAAGCCACGGAGGGCAAAACGCAAAAATCGACGTTGGACGTTCTTGATCCTGCGAATATGGGACAAGTGGTAACCAGACCTGACGGGCATACTCTAGAAGAGGGCGGATAAAAGCTATGTAGAATGGTCGAGAAACGTAGTGATTAGAAATTTCTTTCGACCAGTGCACGAATTCAGGGGCGGAGTTGGTCTTAAGGATAATATCATCGATATGTGAGGTGAAGTTAAGCTCCCTATCACATAAGATACCAAAGCCACGAATTGAGGGACACATATGATATCTGTTGGTTGAGTAAGAAATAGTAACGTGGTGGGAAAGGGATATGTTTACGGAAGAAAGTAATAGAGTGACATTTGACAACGTTAAGTTCGAGGCAGTTATAATGGCACCAAATTGAGAAATTATCGAGAACCAATTGGAGAAGTGAGAAGTCAAGAGGAGAGCGTATCGTTTTGTAGAGTTTAGTAGCGTCAGCGTAGAGAGAGATAGATAATTACTTGATCTTAGAATTTATGTCATTCATGATAAGGTTAAACAGGAGGGGTTCCAGGTGACTGCCCTGAGGCACCCCTGACGTGGGAAAAAAAGGACTTGAAAGGGAGGATCTGAATCTGACACGATAGGTCCGAGCTTTAATATAAAACGATATCCACTTAATCAATATGGGTTCAAACCCAAGGGGGGATAGCTTAAAGAGGATGAGATTATGAAAGATTTTGTCGAAGGCTTTGCTGAAGCCGTTTGTGATTGCATCTACTTCCCTACCATTCTCTAAGCAAGGAGACTATGGGATGAGAACTCAACCAGATTGGTGGTGGTCCATCTTCCCGAAAAGAAACCATGTTGATTTGGTGAGATAATGGATTTATACCGAAAAGATAACGTGTTGTAGAGAATACCTTCGAACAGTTTTGGAATATAAGACAGTTTGGCGATGGGACGGTAGTTACTAATATCATTTTTGGGTCCCTTTTTATGTATAGGGGTTACAAAAGAGGATTTCCAAATGCTAGGGAAAACGCCTTGCGTGAGAGATAGATTGAAAATCTTGGGAGTGGGGGGGAAGAGAGGAGGAACTTTTTCTTAACAAGACAGCGCGAAGACCATCAGGGCCGGGGCCGAACTCGTCTTTAATAAGGTTTTTTTTTCAACTAGGTAAGGCTGAATAGGTTGAGAGATGAAAGGTCCAATGGAAAATGTGGGCTGGTTTTTGAAGTAAGACGGGTTGGGCTTGAAAGAGATGTCCGTGAAGAATTTGAAGAAAGAAGCAAATAGATTAGCAATAGTTTGGGGATCAGTTGAGGTGACCGTGTCATGGGAAAGGGAGTTGGGATAGGTGTCGGATTTCCGTTTGCAAATTAAAAAGATTTGCGGTCATTGAACAGGTTGGTTCGTGTTTTCGAAATGTAATTGAAGTTGAAGGAGTTGTAGAGCTGGGTACATTTATAAAAGGAACCGAGATAGTTGGAGTAGTCTTGGGAAGAACGCGTTTTTAGGTAAATGTTCCACAGGTTATTTCTCTTGTTACGAAGAGTGCGAAGAGTGGACATCACTGGGCAACAACAATTGTTATTATATATTATATTTTTATCGTTGAACATACGCGATTATGAAAATTTTAACAAGCCCTGAGACCTCCTAAATAAGGCTAAGACCAGATCCCCGTTGTAGTACCGATGATGATGATGATGACATGTGCGATGTACAACCGCTATCCAAACACCAACGTCTTACACAAGCATTGTCTTTTGCACTTAGCAACTCATCTGGCGGTTTACTTTGAAATACGATTCCAACGGCTTCGGCTTCCGATGGTGATTCGCTCTTTGTATTATCTTGCAAACCTTTTTCAGGACGCTCGGTAGCCTTACGATCGACACCATGACATCTGAAGCACTAAAATCGAAAAGTTTTATTTTCCCTCGCTTTAATTTCTGTCACTTGGCGGAAACTTCCATTCTTTCTATAGCCTCGGCCATTTTGAAATTTTCCTCTGACTTTCTACACCCACATCGCTTCCGTTGCCTCGTCGCTTCGCTGTTGTTCTTTCGAGTCATATTCTTCCGGAATTTTCTGTCGAATTATTTCTATATTTGGCATAATATCTTGCATTGAGCATATTAATACGTTAAAACAAGGGTGATCAACCTTTTTAATCAACGGGCCAATTTAAATTGTAAATTTTTTTCGCGGGCCGCACATAAAATAACACATTAATGATTTACAAAACTTTATTTACAGTAAACATTAGAATAAAAAAATATAAAATTTACAAAATAGTAAAGATTTCATATACAAATTTTAATGCAAAATAAAGAAAAGAACAGAAAAACGAATTTACTTGAAATTTTTAATGAGAAGTTTGACACTGTTTTTTCAATACAAGCTGATCAATATCAGCCGGAATCGATGAGGTAGCTACACGCACGCAGCTTTCTAATCATGCATCACCCAGTCTTGATCGGTGATCATTCTTGATTAATTTCATGGTTGAAAATAATTGTTCGCAAACATATGTACTTCCGAACAGAGCCATCATTTGCTTTGCATTTTTCGTCAAAAGTGGAAATTTCTCATGGCTCACATACGATTTATAAAAATGTTCGATGTTTACTGAGAAAAATACATTTTTTAACTCGGTATTATTCTGCATGTCAATCACTTCCATTTGAAAGTCTTCGGGAACTGTATCCACTTCGATATTAAATGGCGAGGAAAACAATTTCATGAAAACCGCTGTCTTCGCAGCTTTGAACATTTGGAATCGTAATTGAAATTCGTATATATTGTGCGTATTTTTGAGTAGTAACGTTTTCTTCTTCTAAATGTGGAAAGTGAGACACATTATTCTGCAAAAGATGTTGTTTCTACAATTTTAGTTTGCGCTCAAAGCCCTGAATTTTATTATACTTTTGTTGTTGTTGTCTTTACCGCTCCCCGAATGACGATCGACCGGCGACATTTTTCGAACATCTTTCATATACCGTCGACTGGATACAGATCAACCACCCAGCTTCTGAAATGATTGTCCTTGGCGATTTTAATGTGCACAATTCCGACTGGCTGTTACATTCTAACAGAACCGACGAGGCTGGGATGCTGGCGGAGATGTTTGCTGTAAGCCACAACTTGACTCAACTCGTGCGGGAGCCAACGCGAATACCGGATGCCCGAGGCGATTATGCGAACACCCTGGATCTGTTTTTGACATCCGAACCGAGTATTTATACCGTAGAGGTTTCTGCGCCACTGGGAAACTCAGATCACTGCTTGGTATCTGTCGCGCAAGCACTTGCATATCAAGCGAGTAACCGGCCTAGGCAGCTTCGCCATGTATGGAAGTATGGGGATGCTAACTGGGACGATATGCGAGATTTCTTCGCATCCTTTCCATGGTCCGAGATGTGCTTCGGAAACTCCGATGTTAACGCTTGCGCGGAGTCGGTGTCAGAGATTATTCTTCTGGGGATGGAGATGTATATTCCACATTCCATCAAATGAAGTTCATCTGATAAACCTTGGTTTGACAAAAAATGCGAGCTGATTACAGCGGCAAAAAATAGAGCTTTTAAGCAATGGCGCTCCAATCCCACTGATGTTAACAGAACGAATTTTGTTAGAATCAGAAACGTGTGCAACCAGGCGATAGATACCGCGAAGAAGGCTCACAGCGACAGGGTGATCAATAAGCTCCTTCGGTGCCCAACTGGTTCGCGCTCCTTCTGGTCAATGGCAAAGGCTGTCAGCGGTAACTTTGCTTCCTCCTCTTTCCCTCGGTTGCTAACAGACAGCGGGACGTTAGTCACGAATCCAAAGGATAAAGCTAATGTGTTCCCGAATTTATTTTCCGCGAATTCAAACCTCGGTCCCGGCCTTTTGCAGCCAGCTGTGATCTCGCCGGTACAATCTTCCATGCGGGATGTGAGATTTCGTCCGCGCACTATTCAACGCATTCTACGTGAACTGGATTGTAGGAAGGCAACCGGCCCGGACGGAATACCAGCAATAGTCCTTAAGAACTGTGCTCCAGAACTATCGCCGGTTCTTGGCAGACTTGTGGTGAGAAAGTCGTGGCACCGGCATGGGTGCGAGTTCTACTTCCTCCTCCAACATTATTTTAATGTTCCTCTGGGAAATTGTTCGCCGAGTAAAAGAACGAAACGCCCCCACGTTTGGAAACAACCAACTAAACGAACACCAAAAGATTAAAAAAAACGTACTGTTTTTGCTGGTAACTCATTTTTATTGTTTTGATAGAATGGTTTTTGTATAATTCAGAGTATGATTTCTTGAATATTGTTCCAAAGGCGAGTTATCGAGGTTAACAAATGTTAATATTACACATGAATATGAATTTTTGTATATTGTTCCAACGGCAAGTTATTGAGGTTTTAACAAATGATTATATGAACAACACTCGTTACACATGAATATGAATTTTTGTATATAGTTCGAACGACAAGTTATTGATGTTTTAACAAATGATTATATGAACTAACGATTCGAACTCGACTTTCTATAACTCTCAGGGGTTTAAATTCACGACTCCGGGGATGTGCTCACCCCCGAGCACACGCTACGTAGGGGTGGAAGAACACTCAACGATGTGCACTCGCTGGTGGTTGAATTAAGACTCAAACGATATCCTCTCCAATAAGGATATCGTTTTTTAACTACCACCAGGGCAACCTAAAGTCTCTCTTGATGGTATAGGAAACCAGATCTTGTAATAAAGGTCATGGTGGTATGTGTGGGATCGTTGAGATCAATGCTATTCACACGTGCAGTGGAACAGCGAAACAGGCAGGCGGCAAGGAGAAAAGAAAAGGCGACCAAATGGTTCGCTCTTTAATGAGGGTCATGTTTATACGATGCCTCGTCGCTATTTTCGACGTTAGGAGAAAAAGGTGCTAAAAGCAAATTGGATGTTTATGGCATCTCTGGCTGCAATAGAAACCGGGTTCATATTTGCATTAGGAAATGCTGGAGAATTTGGTTTCAGCGTCTATTGCGCTAATTATATGCAGCTGCTTGGGTTGTTTGTTGGTAAGACAAACAAAAAAGGTTGCCAGGCAAAGTGTATGAAAAGGAATATGACGCGGCTGGGAAAATAGACGGCGCGATATTTATGGTCCCTGTCATGACGGTTACATTGAATGCAATCCGAATTATTTTGTTTACTGGAATTTGTCTGGTACCGAATTGGTTCAGAATACCAAATAAGAAAACAAAGAAATCTTATGAAAAATTGTATGCGAAGGGATGCATGAAGGTAAGTTTTCTTTATAGGGATTTTATGATTACAGATGGTGATCTATATAATGCGGGAAGCATTTACAATAGTAATGCGAATTGCATTAGCGAAATCTGGTGCAGACCGGGTTGTGGTTATGGGGGTTTTTTTAGGAAGGCGAGCCGTGGGATCTGGCGGAACCGCCACAGACTCTTCCGCTTATGTTATGCACGGAGGACCTTTCCTGCCTGCTGGAAAATCTCTCGAGTTCAGCCAATCCCAAAGACGGGAAAAAAGTGTCTCCCACAAAATTACCGCCCGATAACATTACTGTCTATTTTAACTAAGGTAATGGAAAAAGTGATCAATACCGAGTTGGTTAAGTATTTGGAGTGCAACGGACTTCTGAATGATCGTCAATACGGATTCCGTGGCAGGCGCTCCACGGGAGACCTTTTGACACTTATAACTGATATATGGACATCTGCGATTGAACGGCATGGTGAGTCAAGGGCGGTCGCATTGGATATCTCCAAGGCTTTTGACCGCGTCTGGGACGGGGCATTGCTGAGCAAACTTCGTTCATATGGACTTTCCCTACAGCTTTGCGACTGGACGAGGAGCTTCCTCGAGAATCGATCGATCCGAGTTGTTGTGGACGGCGAGTATTCGGATCTGTATCCTGTTAATTCGGGGGTGCCCCAATGTTCTACTACTGCTCCAACCTTGTTCTTGCTTCACATAAATGATTTGTTGGAGACAACGGATAACAAAGTGTTCAGTTTTGCGGATGATAGTACGCTTGTTTCCTCCTTTTCGAGTGATCGGCCGATTGGTGCATCAACGTCGCACCAGCTGAGATGTAGACAGATTGACTCTCTGAATCAGGATCTGGATAAAGTCCTGCAGTGGGGAAAAGCCAATCTTGTCGACTTCAACGCAACGAAGACCCAGTATACTACATTCACAAAGAAAACTGGATCATCGGTTCCACAGCTGATGATGTATGGCCGGGCCTTCGAGGCTGGGGAAAGTTTGAGATTGCTCGGAGTCACGGTCTGTGGGAAGTTATCATGGCATAACCACGTATCGGGTATCGCCAGATCTGCCTCAGGAAAACTGAGTTATCTTTTTAGAGCCAAGAAATATTTTACTCCGGCCCAACTTCTTCTCCTATATAAATCTCAAATTAGACCCGCGCTCGAATATTGCCCTCATGTTTGGAGCTCGGCTCCTAAACCGTCGGGACTACAGTCGCTATCACATCGAAGGCGCGTGGCCGACCTCTGTCTGTTTTACAGATATTATCACGGGTGCTGTTCTTCGAAGATTCTTGGCATTGTTCCACGCAATTCGGTCTATATGCGCTCCACAAGACAATCCGACGGATCGCACCCGTTTGTGGTTCATCTCCCGACAGCGCAAACATCCCTGTATCAGAACTCGTTCCGTTACAGAGCGGGGAAGCTGTGGAACTCCCTTCCCACGCGAGTGTTCCTGGAACGTTACAACCTGCAACTGTTCAAAAAGAACTGCAACAGTTATTTGATGGCATCTCGGGGCGCCCACTCGACGCTATAGGTTCGCCTTTCCCAAGAGAAGTCTAATAAAAAAAAAAAAAAAATAAAAAAAAAAAAATTCAAAACATATAGTTAGTTAATAAACTGTCCTTTGCCTTGAAGTTCCGCATTAAGATCATTGAGATGCTGAGTCATGTCGATAAGAAACCCAAAATAGCTCATCCATTCTTTATTACCAAAATGAGGAAAGGCATATCCCTTCATATCCAGGAACAATTGCTTTTTGAGTTGTATACTCTTTTTAGCATTGCACCTCTACTAAGCCAACGTACTTCGTTATTAAACACCACGTCTCCATATTCCGTTTCTAAATCTTTCAGAAATTCTTTAAATTCACGATGATTTAACGCGCGCGACTTTATAAAATTGATTAGTTTAATTATTGGTACTGTGACATTTGGCAAACTCAATCTTTTCGCACACAAATTTTCCTGGTGAATTATGCAGTGGTTAACGAATATTTCCCTTCCTGTGACCTTCTTAATGTCTTGAAATAGCCTTCCCGATACTCCTACCTCCATGCTCGACATTGTTCGTGCTCCATCTGTCGATATACCAATAATCTTTTCTAATAAAATTGTAAATTTTTCCAACACAGACTTTAGTTCATCGTACAGGTCTTTGCCGGTTGTAGTCCCTTGCATTGGAATTAGTGAACACAATTCTTCGGTGATATTACATTTTGTGTCAATACCACGTACAAATATAGCCAGTTGTGCGGAGTATCGCTAATATCACAACTCTCATCAAGTGCCAAAGAACACTATTAGAATTTGGCAATGCGTTCACGAAGCGTTGTTGCTATGCTCTCGGACAAGTCTTCAATTCTCCTTGCAATGGTGAATCTTGATAAACTAATGTTTGAAATAATATTTATTTTATCAGGAAATGCAATTTCTGCAACAGCAGTCAGACATTCCTTTATCATCTCTCCATCCTCAAAGGGTTTCATTTTTTTTTTTGCTAGTATTTGACTGACAACAAAACTAGCCTTTACTGCCGTATTTGATAAAATACCTTGATTTTTAAAAATATCCCGCGGTTTTCTCCATTTGATTAAACTTATCCATCCTTAGTTGTCCTGTTAAGTTTTTATATTGCGGTTCATGTTTTGTATCGTAATGCCTTTTTATGTTATATTCTTTTAATGCCAACACAGTCTCTGAGCATATTAAGCATACAGCTTTATCTCTAAAGAAAGGAAAAAATAATTAAATTTCCACTTTTCTTGGAAATGCCTGGGCTCAGCTGCAACCTTTCGTTTTTTTGTTTGCTTTTCCGACATGCTAGTATGGGTTAAAAATTTGAAAGTTAAAAAAAAAAGTAATAAAACAAAATTTTTAATGAAAAAACTCGAATATTACCTTTTTACAATAATATTGCACTCACGCCTTTCAAGAATCACCAGTCTAACTGATTGTGTGACAGAAGCAAACACAAACAAGCACACAAGTCGCTGACAAGTAAGTAACTCGTCACAAAAAATTGCTTCTGTTTAGCATGTACTACCACTTTATTATAATTAATTTTTTTACGCCCGGTGCATTTACCGGACACGAGCGACGACAAATAAAACAAATACACGAAATGTTTATTTTTTCACAATTCCTTTTATTGGATATGTTTAATAAACCGACAAGATTCAATACGAGAATAATTTAATTTAACGAGAGCAAACGAAAGGATAAACACAGATTTGTAAACTCAAACAACGAACTCTAAAACGACACGAACGAAAACTGGCAGTAACGAAAACAAACAGTGCTGCCAAACGTGCAGATAATTACAAAACTATAACGAATTAATAGTTAATGATAAAAATATGATATTTAAGAACAAAGAATGGGAGAAAGTCGATAAAATAAATTCAATTTTAGAAAGGCTAGGCGGCCCGCATAAACATGTTTAACGGGCCGCTTTTGCTCATCCCTGCGTTAAAACTTTGTAGTAAACTGTTAAGCAACATGTACGATAACAATTCTGGATTTATAGAAATGTCCATCAATTCCAACGTCGCTAGTACCTCAAATAACTCCATTAGCTGCGTTCAAAGATCGTCGGACACTTTAACTTTAACAAACTGGCCTTCTTGACTGGACCGGTCGATGCAAAGTCCGACTTCAATCTGCACCACATTTGGGCTGACGTATTCAACCCTTTACTAATCGCAACAAGGTTGGATCAATTGCGATTATTAAATCGGCCCTCGGCGTCCTAATCGTCCCATTTGTGCTGCGCTATCCTGGACTGTTGTTCTTCCGCTCCCAGTTTCAGCTTCGGCCTCACTATCTAGCCGCACACATGCTTCCAAGTACCATTTTTCACACCCAATGGTTCTATAAGCCCAACTATCATAATTGCCTTTGGTAAGCGAACTTATTTTAAACGCTGCCGACATCATCTTAGAATCAATTTGATAGTGAATAACTCAGATTTACGAAAAAGCAAAAGAAAACTTTATTGAAAGAATAAATATAATTTGAAAAGAATTAATATAAAGCAGTTAGTATAGGTGCTTGTACAAAGTCTCACGGCCGACTGACTCTAATGAGTCGCACACAAAATAATTTGCTCAACGGTTTCACCACTAACCAACTCAGTCAGCACACTTACACAAGCCGTAAACAAAGTGCATACAAAGCACGATATTACAGAACATGAATTTGACTAAACGAGGGTTGCCTCTTATGTTTCGGGATTTGGCAACCCTAGTGTTGCAATCCAGCAATTGACAGCTCTGTCGTAAAGTTGGACATTTTTGAGGTTATACGCACTCAGAACGTTTTGACATACGAGCGCTATTTGTGTTGTTTACATAACTTAAAAGATTCATCTCGGCCCAAAAATGGAATTAAATCGTCAACATTTTATTGCGATTATTTTTTACAACTTTCGGCGTGGATTAACTCAGCAACAGTGCACGGGTGAACTTAATTCAATTTTTGGCGATGAAGCTCCATCAAGGACCAGTGTTTATCGATGGTATGGTGTATTCAATCGTGGTCGTAGTTCACTCCAAGATGAATTTCGTGAAGGCCGTCCAAAATCAGTTGTTGTTCCGAAAACCATTGATGCTGTGTGCGAACTGATATTGGAAGATCGTCATGTGACCTATCGTGAGATTGAGACAACCTTAGGCGTTAGTGGGACCAGCATACATTCAATATTGCATAAACATTTGACTGTCAAAAAAAATTTGTTCGCGTTGGATCCCACACAATTTGTCAATCGCCCAAAAAAAGGCTCGTGTCAATTGGTCGAAAGAAATGCTCAAAAAATACGGTCGCGGTGCTTCGAAATACGTCTATGACATCGTGACAGGTGGTGAGTCGTGGATTTACGCGTATGAGCCCGAAAGTAAACAGCAGTCGACTGTCTGGGTGTTTCAAGATGAGCCAAATCCAACAAAAGTTGTGCGCGCACGAAGCACTTCCAAGCAAATTGTCGCCTGTTTTTTCGGAAAAACTGGACATGTCGCAACAGTACTACTAGAACAACGCAGAACAGTCAATTCTGAGTGGTACACAACCATTTGTTTGCCAGTTGTCTTCCAAGAAATCAGGAAAACCAACCGCCGAAGACAGATCACTCTTCACCACGACAATGCGAGCTCTCACACATCGGCTGCGACAACTGCATTTTTGAGCACCCAAAACATCGATTTGATGGGTCATCCGCCGTATAGTCCTGACTTGGCACCGAATGACTTCTTTTTATTCCAGTACGTAAAAAACAAACTGAGGGGTCAACGTATTTCGACACCTGAAGAAGCGGTTGCTGCATTCAGAATGCATGTGTTGGAGATACCTCAATCAGAGTGGCAAAAGTGCTTCGACAATTGGTTCAAACGCATGCAAAAGTGTATAGATCTTCATGGGGAATATTTTGAAAAACAATAAAGTGATTTTCGATGATCAATATTTGTTTTTGTTCTCTAATCCCGATATATAAAAGGCAACCCTCGTACATCACAGTAAATTTTTAAAAATTGTATTGAAGAACGTTTTCGTACACTGATTTGGGAACGTCCATTACCCGGTTAAGGCTTAAGTAAGTACCCTTGGTATCCCTACCGGGATAACGTCAATCAATGTCTATATAAACAACACCCACCATCAGACAACTGACTACTTATGGCTTTAAATTGTTGGTGCATTATGAATCCTAGAACTCACTTCACTTAAAAAATGCACTGATTTTTTACATTAGACATTCGGCCATTCAACACTCTCTTTTCCACTTTTATGTTTCACTTTCCCAATTCGCTAAACGGCGGAGTACTTTCCTACACCCAAATAGTTCCTATTCCTCGCTAAACTCCACGTATCCTGTAGTTCTTCCTAAAATCAATTATCGTAATTGAGATATCGCATTCGGACACGGTGGATCATCAGGCACGTCAACAACAGCTAGCATCCAATCAATTGTTTCCCACGTCGTTTGTCAAAATAGAAATTCCCCCAGAGGGAAATATGAGTTTTATCGTTGGTCGTCAGTATTGGCGACTGCAAGTCTCTTTTTCGATATTAGTCATAAATCGTTTGTGGGTATTTCTGCCACGCCTTAGGGGCAGGCCCATCGAAGGGCAATAGAAATGTATCCAGTACATCCTGGTGTCACATCCTTATCCCTATGGTTATGTTATTTTGCAGGCTATCTGCGGCCCAATTTAGAATATATCGTCTGGTATCGTCTGTCGGATGTTGCCGAATGGCGCACAATGCGAATTCCAACAAAGAACCTAATGGAAGCGACCATCAAAAACCTGACCCCCGGAAGGGAATACGAATTTATGGTTCTCAGTCAGGATCGTTACGGTGATGGAATGTTTAGCAAATTATTTCGATACTCAACGAAAGGTAAGAACATTTTTTTTGCTCTTTTTGTCAATAATTTCTCCACCATTTTGTATAATTTTTAGCCTCAAATATGAGCGAACCCGAGCAGTTCCATGCTGGTATACCACCGTTCACACGAATAGGTCCCCCACGGAATCTGACTGCTATAGAAAACTCCTACGGTCACCTTCTTCATTGGCACCCTCCAGTGCATGGACTTGAGACACTCCGGCTCTACGTGGTTAAATGGTGGCGTGAACCGGAACATTATCTTATGGGGACCGCCGAAACGACAGACACTTACTATCAAGTGAAACATTTGAAAGAGGATGCTGTCTACAAGATGATGGTATACAGTCAATCCATCAACGGGGATCAGGAAGGAAGCAACGAGCTAGATGTCCTTGTTCCATCGCATCGAAAAATGAGAGCTGTAGTTATAGGAAGCGCTGTCGGGGGTATTTTCCTTGTAACGGCCTTTTGTGCGTTTTTATATGTGAAACGAAGTTGTTTCCTTCACATGAAGAACAATAATGAAAAGGCAGACGATACATAAGGACACTCAGTCCTTACAGCAAAGCACTACTTTTTCTATTCTGACTTGATTCGTATATGAAATCATGTTGCACGATTGTTATTGAATAGTAAATAAAAATATTTTTAAAATTGTGTAACCAAAAGTTAATGTCCGCGACATCTGTTAGAAATAACACAGCACCTGGTGGGTCGTGTCCTTACTAAATTATTTAACTGGGGCGACATCTGAACGTCGCTAAACGTAGTTATGGCGTTCTTCATATACAACAACCACCGGTTGTTTGACTACTATGTGGGTTGTGCCCCAAAATTTAAAGCTTATAACTTTTTATAACGAAAACTTATCTTCAAATTATACTTTTGAACGACTACAAACTTTCTAAAGATGATTAGTTCGTAATTTACGGGATTAGCGTAGGATAGGATTTTGGTTCTGAAATCTACCATTGAGCTCAGTAGGTAGAAATAATTTCATATTAACAAGTTGCTCAATAGCAAATGTTTTTTGTTCTTTTTATTTTGTTTGTTGCAAACTGGAAGTACAGGTTGTTTTGAATTCTTTACAACTTACTCGACAGAAGGTACAAGTGCCCCGAGTCCGCTTGGTTGCCTAACTCCGTCCTTATTTAATTTCCTATAAGTATCTACGCCCCACGCTTGAAAGAAACCGTGACGCGGTGCGGGGGCTTAAAGTACAATGAATCACTCAGGCTATGCTGACAGAAGCATATGCTTCCAGTAAGGTCACCCATGTCAGACAGGCTAGCGAGGGGTAACACACAAAGGTCTACCGCCCCTAATCCAAGGTGTTACGCGTCACCGTGCCCATTGGATGGTTTGCAGCCAGGGGTATACCGGCTGTATTATAACGGCGCCTCTCTGACACCGGTTCGAATCAGAGCAGTAAACAGACCTCACCACATCAAAACAGGGCTCTGATGTGGCGAACTATTTGTAACCCCAAGTCTCGTGGGATCAAAAATGAATAACAAATATATAAAAAACAATCCCACGAAAAACCCGGTAGGCGTAGGTGTGATGAGACGACACTACCATAAGGAAACAAATCATCAAGAAAACACCGACTCGGCAAAAAGAAGACGTAGGGAAAAACTGAAAAAGCGGGATATACGCGTCGGCACGTGGAATGTTCGAACGTTATATAAACCAGGCGCGATACAGACGGTCGTAGAAAACGCGAAACAATATAAAATGGACATCGTCGCGCTTCAGGAAGTTCGACTCCCACATCAAGTAATCGAAACCAACCGGTTTACACTGGCGTGTGGAGGTACCGATACACATAACATCGGAATGGGCATCGATCAGAGACACAAACAGCCCAAGAGGTATTAGGATTTAAGAAAACAACTAAGTCCAAACCTTGGTTTGACGATGAGTGCATGGCAAAGATCGAAGAACGTAAACGCCTCAGAATGATTCACTTAGAAGCACATGATGAAGTCAACGCAGTAAGATACACGACAATTCGGAAAGAAACAACTAAACTTTTCAAACGCAAAAATAGCGAGTGGGAGAAGTATGCCGGTATAAATTCAATTAAAAATGGCTACCGAGGGAGAGCCAAAATAATCCGAGACACAAACGGCTGTCTGGTGACAGAAACAAACAATATCGGGACAAGGTGGAAGCAGTACTTTGAAAACCTGCTCAATGTGCGCACCCATCAACCACAAATAAACGCACCAGACGTACATACAGCCGAGCACCAGATCCCAGAGCTCTCTTTCGACGAAGTTGTAGACGCGATAAATCGACTGAAAAACAACAAGGCCCCCGGAATCGATTGCATACCGGCAGAGCTTGTGAAGCATGGAGGAGGGGCAACCGCTCGAAAGATCCACCAACTGGTTTAAATAATATGGGACAAGGAAGTCATTCCGGAAGAATGGAAAACCGCAATAGTCATCCCCATTTTCAAAAAAGGCTACAGACCTGACTGCGAAAATTACAGAGGAATATCATTGCTCCCAATCACATACAAAATATTAACAAATGTCATATTGGCAAGAATCACACCGTACGTAGAAGAAATATTGGGAGACTACCAATGCGGATTCCGTCGGAACCGGTCAACAAGCGACCAGATGTTCACAACAAGGCAACTGCTGGAAAAGAAGTGGGAATACGGAGAGACGGTTCTGTTATGTTTATTTGTATAACAATTTGATAATATATTTGTATTATCTTTATTTTTAATATTTATTAATATGTGTATTGTTAAGTTCAAATGGACTTACTTGTACGTTTATTGTTGAGCGGTCGCTGCAGCTGTTGTTTGTCCGCGTCAGGTTGCAGGGGGCGTCGAACGTCGTGCTCCCCTGTTCAGCAAGCTGTTCCGTCGATATTTGGTTTTTAGTTGTTTTTAGTTTTGATTTGGTATTGTACTATTGGGTTGAATTGTTGAAGTTTCCGCAATAGCATTTGCCGCAGCCATGAAAATAAGTCCAATAGAAATTGCGGATAAGGTCCAGTGCTCCATGTTCTTATCACTAGATATAAATTGCTAATATTTCTTGAATCTGTGTTCTAGTCTCCTCGACAGCTTTATTTTTGGCCGAGAGTTGTCGTAGATGGAGTCTGTCGTATGTATTAAGTAAGCCACTCTCTTGAATGACTAATGAATCTCCCTTGTGAATGCAGTAATAGTACGTTTCCGTATGTTTGTTTATCATTCGGAGATTGACGGCGAATTGTCATTTTTGCGAATTTATTTCCGGTGTATTATGTTTTATTTTTTTCTCCGCCAAGTAGAATTTGCATAAAGTAGTTTATGCAAATTAGCTACTTGGCGCGTTATTTTCCTTTTACAGGTAAAGAGGGGAATCAAAGGGGGGTTAGTGGATTCTGGGGGGACCTGGACTCAATGTCGGTCCGTAACAGTTCACCAACTGTTCGTTGACTTCAAAAAAGCCTACGACTCAGTCGCAAGGCAAAGACTCTACCATATTGTGGTTGAGCTGGGGATCCCGAAAAAATATGCCGCCCTCATTCAAATTTGCATAAACGAAAACAAAGGGCGAGTTAGAATAGAAAACCACCTCTCAGAACCATTTGAAATCCGGGACGGACTAAAACAAGGGGATGGCCTCTCACCATGCCTTTTTAACCTTGTCCTCGAGTATGTTATCAGAAAGGTTCAAGACGACAACACGGCCGGAGCATCCCTGAACGGGGTCACACAAGTGCTCGCGTATGCGGATGACATCGTCGTTCTGGGCGATAATCTCGAAACTATAAGTTAAAACAGTGAAATCATCATGCAAGCAGCAGAAGAGGTGGGCCTAGAAATAAACGAAGACAAAACGAAATACATGATTACGACGAGAGCAGTTGGACCTCAGAGAACACATATAAACGTCAGAGGCAAGATATTTGAAAATGTCAAAGAATTTAAATATCTGGGAACGATACTGGCGACCAGAAACGAAACGTCAAAGGAAATTAACAAAAGACTACATTCCGGCAACGCTAGTTGGCATGCAGCCAGTAAACTATTAAAATCCAAACTGCTATCACGTAATATAAAGCTCCGTGTCTATAAAACCATAATCATGCCGATTGCTCTATACGGATGCGAAACATGGGCTCTCACAAAACGGGAAGAGAACAAATTCCGCGGATTCGAGAATAAAGTTTTAAGGGGTATATTTGGCGGTAAATACGACGAGGAGTCAGGAGAATGGAGGAAACTCCACAACCACGAATTGGAAGAGCTATACCGCAAACCTACAATAGTGAGAGTGATCAAGTCGCGAAGATTAAGATGGGCCGGACACGTAGCGCGAATGGGCGATGATAGGACCGTGCCTAGAATTCTTGACGGTAAACTAACGGGGAAGAGACCGACAGGATGGCCGCGACGGATATGGGAGGACAATGTTAAATTGGACCTCGAGGGGATCGGATCGGATAATCGAACGTGGAAGGAGAGCGCACAGGAAAGGGAACAATGGCGGAGCCGAGTCGGTGAGGTCATGAACTTCCTGGTTCCTACAGGCCAGTAAATAATAAAAAAAATAATAATAAGTAAGTATCTACGCAGTAAATCCTCTTCAAATATGATATGCATTTTTGTTTGTTCTCCTAGGAACCACCGTTCGACATTTCTTTCAGATGCAGGTTCAACATATTTTATCAATCCTGGGGTGCTAGTGTTTCTGCACAACTTTTGCACGACGTTGTCGTACTATGAATTAATAATTTACTATCCTTCATTAAAATAAACTATTAGCACTGTTATTGTTAATTTTCTCTGTGAGGAGTTCTGAAATCGGTTACGATAATGTAAATGTCCATTGTATTTAAATCGGTAGAGGAATAACGCTTTGTGCCCGAATAAACATAACTTTACCTTTTTATACAATCTTGCAAGGAATTAGAGGTGCTAATTGCTATTTGCGTACATGAGAGATTAATTTGGTATGCTACCTTTGTTTCAGGCGGAAGGGAGGACTTTTGAGGAACGTGTCTGTGGGCATGAGTAATGGATATAGGTGAGTATATTCCTTCGTGGAACGACGATATCTCAGCCTATAGTGGGTTGTGTGGTTCGTAGAACCGCCACAGAGTGATCAAACAATTTAATGAGAGGTTGTTCAACAATGAATGAGTGAATAAATGAATGAAGTGTGGGCGGGACCCTCATTTTATTTCGCTTAGTAAAAATGGTATAAAGATACAAATAAACTCACGACTTACGCGAAAACCTATGGCATGGGGGGTTTGTAGGGATTAATTTTAAAGTTTGGTAAAAACTGGGGAATGGTGATCTAAACAAAGTTGTATAGACAATAGTATAAGTCGTAGGACAGGGAGGGGCGAGAATGGGCCGCGGCCTAGGGGTATTTTCTTTTTGGTTTCGGTAGATGAGTGGAATTCTTCAAAAGATACCTCTGGACCGATGCAAAGAGATGCCGGACTTTTACCGACTAAAACCAACTCCCGCCAGGCACATATTCCCGTTGATCCCCGCAGAACTTTCTTTTAGATATTCCATCGCGGGGCGGGACGGAGTTTACCTGTTACTGCTACATCATGTTCTTTGTTACGGACCATGCCTGTTTGGAACTCAGCATGTATTCTCTTATTCCTGTCGGAGTAACTATACTTCTCATATGTCTCTCCAAAATCGTTCGTGCGGCCTCAAACCTCACGCACTCAGTGAGTACGTATTCCGCATTTTCTATTTTGCCTTCGCAATACAAGCAGTATAGGTATTTCACATGCTTATACTTGGGCAAGTATTGCTGAAAGCATCCATGTCCTGATATGAGCTGAGAATGGTTGTTCAGCTCGCCATGGTTTCTTTTCACCCAAGTTTCTATATCAGGTATCAGGGTGTGGGTCCATCTTCCTTTAATGGGAAAAATCCCACCTTCGTTGCCATTCTCTTAGGCTTGAGAGCTCTAATTGTGACCGCATTCTCCGGCAATTCTCTTGTAAGACTTCATGTAATGCGGCCTTTTCTTTAGCTGCAATGTCATCTATGGCATCTTCCGATACCGTTCGGAATGCGCAGCATAATTTTAATGATTCCAGCCTGTATGCTGAGTTCACTCCCCGCATGTACGACTTATACTGTGCGGCTCCGGCCTATATGCGAGCTGCATACACTATAATGGAGGTGTTCACACTGGTTATCAGTTTCCTTATGTGGGGCCGGGGTCCACCCACACTGAGTAGCAGTCTCACCAAAACTTTGCATACCCTTGCCATTTTGTCACTCATTTTCCTCAGGTGATCCTTGGAGGGTCACCTGTTGTCGAGTATAACTCCAAGATAGTTAATATAGGGACTGGATTCGATTGTTTGTCTTTCTATTCCCAAATGAAGATGTTCAACATTTTTGCGGCTGCTTATTAAAACTGCCTCCGTCTTATGTCCAGCTAGTTTCAGTCCGGTCATATCTAGTCAGCATTTAATGCTCTGAACATACAGGGCAAAGTCTCTGATTGCCTTCAACCCGGCGAAGGCCAGGACGATCCGTATCCCTGTTCAATCCAAGTTGACATGCAGTCTCCACGTGACACCCCTGGATAGCTTCTTTGACACCCGCCAAGTAGTGAACCAATGCATGCAGCGACATCCTGAGAAAGGTTGGCGCAAGGCTAATAACCAGGTCCGTAAAAATGAATTATTATGGCAAATTTAACAAGCCTCGGATATGGACCGGATACACGACGACGACCACGGAAACGAAAATGGCTAAATGAGTTAAGGATTTTTTCATGGAACATACGCTCACTATACAGAGCTCGAGTTGCACAGCAGCTAGCCGATGCCCTGTCCGAATATAAGGCTGACATAACAGCATTACAAGAAATAAGATGGACGGGGAGTGGTGTTTTTCAAAGAAAAGAGTATGACATTTATTACAACTGTCACGCAAAACACCATGTGCTCGGGGTAGGCTTTCTAGTCAGCCAAAAACTGAAGCCTGCCATCATCGGCTGTAATACAATAAATGAAAGGCTATGCACTCTTCGCATGCGAGGCAAGTTTCAGAACATTAGCCTCATCAGCGTTCACGGAGCTACAGAGGAGTCCCCTGACGACGAAAAAGAAGAATACTATGAGAACGTCGAACGGGCCCTCAATGCCTGCCCAAGATACGATGTGAAAATCGTTCTTGGGGATTTGAATGCGGAAATAGGTCGGGAGCCGGTTTTCAGGCACTACGCAGGTTCCCATAGTTTGCATGAGAACACTAACGACAATGGACTACGAGTCATCGAATCGGCAGCATCGAAAAACTTGGTCGTTGCGAGTACCAAGTTTCCGCGTAAGGATATCCACAAAGTCACCTGAGTATCACCTGATGGAGCCACTCGCAACCAAATTGACCACGTGTTGATAGATCGCCGCCACTCTTCGAGCCTGATGACGGTACGAACGTACCGAGGTGCCAACGTCGACTCGGATCACTATCTTGTTGGTACAATTTTCCGAGCGCGGATTGCCTTACGGAGACGTATTGCATCCGCGGATCAGGTTCGAATCAACACGGCTGCCTTACGCAATGAGAACACCAGTAACACCTTTGGTCATGCGTCAAGACTCGCCCTCGAAGAGCTCGATGGAAGAAGATTAAGTCCTGGGGCCAGAATGCCGGGGGTAGAAGAGAAATGGACACGCCTTAAGAATACTGTCATTAGTACTGACAATTCCATCTTAGGCTGTAGTCGTAGAGATCGGAACGACTGGTTTGATGATGAGTGCAAACTAGCGACTGAACGTAAGAATGCTGCATACCGGGCAATGCAGCAGTCTCATAGGGCGCGGGTACGCGAGGAGAAATACAAAGAGCTCAGAAGATCTTAAAAAGACTTCACAGACAAAAGAAAAGTGCCTGGGAAAAAAATCTTGTCCGTGAAATAGAGAAAAGTAGAGAGCGAGGTCCGCACCAGGCGCGGAAGTTCTACCAAATAATCCGCAGTATGACGTGGTACATACCACGCTGCACATACCCGCTGAGCTGATCAAACAAGGAGGAACAGTGTTACATCACGCAATTCACGAGATCGTGGTGCACGTATGGGAGCAAGAGGAGATGCTGCCCCATACATAAGAAAGGAGATATCACACCGTGCAGTAACTATAGGGGTAAAACATTGCTGAGTACCGCCTATAAGATACTCTCCACTATCCTACAAGACCGGCTATCCCCATACGCTAAAGCCATCATTGGTCAATATCAGTGTGGCTTCATCCCAGGCAAATCAGCAATTGATCAGATATTCACCCTTAGGCAGGCGATGGAAAAATGTCTGGAATTTAAGATTCCACTATATCATCTGTTTATAGACTTCAAGGCCGCCTACGACAGCATAGCCAGGGTAGAACTATATAATGCCATGAGAGAATTCGGCATTCCAAATAAATTGATACGACTTTGTAGGTTGACCATGACCAACGTAACTAGTCAAGTAAAAGTAGCGGGATTGCTGTCCAAACCAATAAACATCTATAATGGACTCCGACAAGGGGACGGTCTGGCCTGCCTCCTCTTCAGCCTGGCGTTGGAGAAAGCAATCCGTGACTCTGGCGTAACAACAAGAGGGACTATTGTCACCAAGTCCAGCCAGATACTTGCCTACGCAGATGACATCGACATCATCGGTAGAACCGAATCCGCGGTACAGGAATCCTTCACCCAGATCGAACAGGCGGCACAAAAACTAGAACATTAATGAGGGAAAAACCAAGTACATGGTGGCAACTTCTGCGAAGAGAAGACCTAACGTTGGTCAAACTATCAGGGTAACGGAGCACGAATTTGAAGTAGTGCAATCCTTTAACTACCTTTGGTCAATAGTATCAGCCGATAAGAATATGGAAGAAGAAATACGCGAACGGCTGATTAAATCCAACAAAGCCTACTATGGTCTATCAAGGCCCTTTAACTCTCGAAATTTATCCGAACATCCAAGCTACTACTGTACAAAACCATGGTCTTACCAGTACTCATGTATGGATCCGAGACCTGGTCGCTCAATAAAAGGCACTCTGAACTCATAGCCGCGTTCGAGAGGAAGGGCTTAAGGAGAATTGTCGGCCCTGTATGTGAGGGGGCGATTCCGGTGATGCTACAACCCTGAGTTGTACGCAATCTACCTTGAAGCTAATATTGTAAGAAAAATCAAGCTCAAGGGACACCTAGCTCGAATGAGGGAAGAGGAGCCTACCCGGAAAGTCCTTTGTGGCAGGATGTATGGAAGGAGACAGCGCGGCAGACCTTGTCTGCGATGGAGGGATGGCGTAGACCAGGACGCCCAGAGCCTGGGAGTGCTAAACTGGATGACATCGGCTCGAAATCGGGACCGGTGGAGAGATTTGTTAAATAAGGCCAAAACGGATCCCGGTTGTAGTGCCGATGATGATGATTGCTTGGCTGCAAATATTCTCCAGGTCATCTAGATGTTTAGCTAGGGCCACTATCGCCAAATCATCTGCGGCCAATGATTTTAACCGCTTCTGGTACAATGACGCAGCGCACACCATCATACATGACATTCCATAACAGTGGATCTAGTACAGATCCCTGATATACACCCACTGCTATTTTATATTCCTGTGGTCCCTCATCTGTGTCATAGAGCAGTCTTCTATCCGAGAGATAGTTTGTTAGTATACGCACCAAGTAGGGTGAGACTTGTAGATCGCCCAACGTTTCTAGAATCCGATTCCAGTCCACCGAGTTAAATACATTTTTAACATCTAGCGTTACCACCGCGCTAAATTTTTTCAGTACCACCTAGCCATCATGGTCCAACTATCGCATTGCGAACTTTGTCGCACATCACATATAGGGCCTTACCGGTTGATCTGCCTTTCCGGAAACCATACTGCGATTCAGAGAGCCCCGATGTCCCCTCAGTAGATTGTTCCGGGCGAGTGGCAATTACTCGCTCAAGCAGTTTCCCTGTTGCGTCCAGCGTGCACAACGGTAGGACGACGGCGCTTCTGGATTCTTGACTCCTTTTGGTAAGCAAAGCCGCTTTTTTTTCATTGTTTAGGAAATTGTCCTTTTTGAAGG
Organism: Microdon myrmicae; assembly: GCA_963931805.1. Lineage (NCBI taxonomy): Eukaryota > Metazoa > Arthropoda > Insecta > Diptera > Syrphidae > Microdon > Microdon myrmicae. Next base: position 41,347,487 of record OZ007497.1, on the reverse strand, counting down.
CAGGTTGTGAAGAAACTAGCTCCTCGATAGTATAGTGGTTAGTATACCCGCCTGTCACGCGGGAGACCGGGGTTCGATTCCCCGTCGGGGAGCCTCTGGCGCAAGACTAATGTCCTTGCCCGGAAAAAAGTATATCATATGGAAAATATAACAAGCCTCAGGACTTGCTAAATAAGGCCAAGACCGATACCCGGTTGTAGTGCCGATGATGATTATGATGTTGTGAAGAAACTGCTCAAGACTTCTGGCTTTTTTGTTAAAGCAGTCTTCACTAGAGAGTTAAGAATACCATCCAGTCCCGGGGTCTTTTCTTTTTTTAACAAACATTGCAGCCAAGACCACCTGTCCGGAGGTCACGGGAGGTATTTCTTTTTGAGTAATGTTCCATTCCACTTGCGCTCTCAACACCTCATCACACTGTGGGAAGTGGACAGCAACGATTCTGGCCATTTCAGCTTTACTTATTTGCATTTGACTACTATTGTTGAGTAGTCTTTTCATGACTAACCTGTAGGCGCTGCCCCATGGGTTGTTATTTAATTCAACCCTTAGGGAGCATAACGCGTCATATTTACTCCCGCCGTCACATTCCTCAAGTCCTTCCGTTTGTTGACGAATTCCACATGTTATTCTGGGGGTAGGTGTTACGGTTTCTTGCTCTTTGTTGCAAGCGTTGTAACTTGTTGCACTCCGATCATACATGGGCGTTTTCTGGGTTCCACCAATACACTGGTCTGATTGTCCCTGCTGGTTGCCTTTGTCGTGGCGTAGAAGCATCGCATGCTGTAGTTAGTCACTTCATGACATTTCCATCCTGCCCGTTCGCATTGGGCTCTGCGCCGAAGCGTTCGATTTGGTCTTCCAGTTTATAATCAAGCAGTTCCTCATTGAGGTCCTTCTCTTTTCATCCATTTTTCTGGATTTTCTTCGCCAATTTTCCGGTAATGAACCCCCTGTGTAGTATTTCGTACATCACGGTAGTATTTCATACATCACGGCTTGGTGGTCAATGTGGGCGTAAGTATCCAAAATTTGCCGCTCCATACATCTTACCAATATGGAGCTGGCAAATGTGATGTCGATTTTGGACCGGCCCCTCTCGTTTATGGAGGTGTCATCAGCACTATCATTAAGTAGCACCACATCTAGGACTGCGAAGTAGTACCTGGCCTCTACTGTTGGGTCTGGCATTTCCCCATTTTACCGCCCAAGCGTTGAAGTCTCCAACAACTATAAGGGCGCTCTTAGCTCTAGCTCCTTGTGTTAGCCTGTCTAAAAAGCATTTGAAGTCTTCTATTAGCCACCTTGGCGGAGCGTAACAACAGTAGGAATGAATTCCTCTAATCTTAGCATAGGCGAATCCTTCTCGCCCCTGGACACTTTTGCATTCTTTGAGGGAATTTACAGTTGTCCAGACGTCTACTGTTTTGTTGCTCTCTTCTTCCCATGTAATTGTACCAGTGCCAGGCATCCTGTACTGCTCATTGATGAGGACCACGTCTGCACCATATTCCTTAACCGTTTGGGAAAGGAGATCTTGTGTGGTTCCACAATGGTTTAAGTTAATTGAATGCCCTTAAACCTGTCCGTTTTTATTCAGGAGATTGGACATCGCGTTTTAAATGCTCAGCATACGTAACTCTCTGTTGAGTGGTGGTTACCGCCTTCGCACCCTGATTCGCAAAACATGCATTTGGGTTGTGCACTACAGCTCATCGCTTTGTGGCCTTCTCCACCGCATTTCAAGTAGTTTACCGAACGATATTCTTAGGATTTGCAGGATTTCACTACATGACCGTATTTACAACATCTGAAACATCGTGTGAGTGTGATGTGTTCTCGTAGTCTGCATCTCACCCATCCGACCCGTAGCAAGCAACATGCTAGCCTTTTCTCTTGGTAAGCGGATCATGGCAGCTTGCGTGCGATCTGGTGTCCTTCTTAAACTCTTTAGCACTTCCTTTGGGGTCGCGTTCAGTGCACGGAACTCTATAGCGACGCTGTCAGGATTTGTTCTATAGTGGTAACCTCATCTAAATCACGCCACTCAGCCGTGATTCCCTGTGACAATGTTTTCACACTAGTATCTTTCTTTAATACTTGTTTTACTTTTACTTTCAGTGTCTCGGTGGTGACCTTGTGGGGGTGAGGAAGTATATGTGCCAGCGTATGGCACTAGTTCACTACCACCCCACTAAAGAGTTCGCCGCAAACTGTCATCCGAAATTCGAGCACCAAGGTAAGGGTAAATAAAAGGCACTGTGGGAAATTCTGTGGCACAATGTTTTCTTTATTTAATTGTAAAAAGTATCGTCTGTGTTCTTTTCAGTTATCTTTCGTTATTTTATTTTACACAAAGTTTTTGGCACGAAACTATTCGGCGGGAATGCATCCGCGATTCGGATTATATTTGTTGCAACTAGGGTTGCTTACAAGGGGGCTCTAAAAACCGCGTTTATATTTATTGGTTAGCTTAGGCGTACTGCGCACTTAAATTTAGCTGTTAAACCGCGAATTTCGAGAAGTGTTGCTATGCCTGCATAAGAATTTAGTTCCAGCGAATCCTGGCCGTATAAGCTGAGTTGGATTCGTTGGTTGTGTATACCGGGAAATTGGCATAGCCAAGTATGATCAAGGGTCTTGATCGTAGTGATTGTTTCGTGGAAAATCAGCTGTCGCTTGTTCGCAGACGAGAAGTATGATTTAAGGAGGAAATGAACCGAGGTGGTTTTCGGGGGAAATTGGAATTGCTTGGGTGCAAGCAAGAAATATAGTTTAGATAAGATATTAACCGAAGTAATTTCGGGGAAATGTATGCGGCTTGGTATAGTTGGTGGCGAAGGTTAATGTTCAGTTGTGGATTTGGATATGCGTTTTGTTACAGCATATGAATTTCGGGGAAATTAAGATTGCTTGGTCGCAAAGAGGGAATATGAATTAAGTAGAGACTTGACCGAAGCAATTGTGGGAAAAATTATATGTGGGATGATGTAATTGAGGGAGATGATTTAGAATATATTCTATTGAATTGTAGTCTGTTGGGAGTTAGTGTGGTTATTGCGAAGTTAGGAATGTATGGTATTGCGGATTTTGCGTGGGTAGTTGGGTTACAGGTTAAGGGAAGGTGACGCGCTGTTAGCGGTCAAGGTTGGTTGGCATTGTGGTTTGGCTCTCCATGTAGTATAGAGAACCCCCATTAATAATAATTAATAATTTCATAAGACTTTTTTCAAGGGCCATCGGACACTCTAGGATACTACTTAACATATTGTAGCGAGCATAGGGTTCGCTGGATTGATTATTTCTAGTAAATAAGAGCCGTTAAATCGATTTTTAATTTAATTAATATAACACTCAACGATTTTCTTTTCTATCGCTTGCTTCGCTTTTTCTCTTCCTTTTTTGTCTGTCACCATCAGCTGTCTCCGTCTTTTTATCGTTTCTCACATTCTCAATTCGTTTCCGTCCGTTCCATAATCTTGGATGTTCTAGTCTCCAGTTTTCCAGTACTTTATAGAATATTCCAGTGCTTGTTTTGGACTTTCCCGAATATTCCAGTACTGGCTGTCATATGCGTCACAATATTGAAGTGAAACAATAAAGTTGACATTAAACCCATAATAGTGAGAGTAATCAGGTCGCGAAGATTAGGATTGGCTAAACATGTGGCGCGAATGGGCAACGATAGCACCGTGGGTAGAATTCTTGACGGTAGACCTGCGGGGTAGGAAGTAGGGTGTGCCGGCGTACGGCACTGGTTCACTTCCACTCCCATCGTCACAAAAAGATTCCGCGAAAAATTGTTCACAAAAAACCGGTCTCCGAAGGAAGAGAAACTCCACACCACATCCAGCACAGAAAATAAAACACACCGAATATTGTTTTTTTTTATGTATTATAAGTTGTGTTTATTGTCCTACTTTAGGTAAAAATATTTATTTAAACTTTAAAACGCAGTATAAGGATAACGGTAGCACTTAGTCAAAAAGAAACTTAAAATCTGTATTCACTTTACACAAAAACTGGTGAGAAAAACAAAACGACACCGACTTCGAACGGCACTCGACACAAATACTCAACGGGGACGTATGCGTCCTCGACGCGATACGGGGAGCGGGAGAAAAAGCGACCCACTCGGCCGGGTGATGGAAAATGACTCAGCGTTGCTCTGCTCGATGCAGAGCCACTTCGCAACTGGGGTGAGTATCCTCGAGAGAGAAAGTGTTTCTCTCGTGGTGAAAACAAGGAAGAAGGACTTGGTAATGTATGTATATGTGCGATCGTGTAGTTCATAGTGTTTTTCGAAGCGTTTCGGCAAAGGATAAACGAAACCTAAAACAAGGGAAAAAGAACAAAGGGAGAAGCTACCTAAAGCATCGGTTTATAACGAGGGTTGAGCTACATAAATACCCCGACACTCATTAGGTGCTAATAGGTTTGGGATACATCATCCAATTTGTATATCGTATCTTTGGTCATTGTAAGAAACGGATTCTTTATTTGCATTTGTTTATGCTATTGAATTCGAATCCGGCGGCTAAGCGCGAAGTTGGTGATTGTTTGGAGATTCAAACAAAGGAGCATTTCTGGGAGAAGTGCTTGCAGCTGAATCAATAGTTGCAAGTCATTGACATGCCATTTAGATGATTATACAATGAGTGTATAGCATCTATGTCTATTGTAAATGGCATCTATGGCGACTCAAGGGTCGAAATCGAATGTGAATATTTACACTAATATAGGATTCGGAGCCTTGCGGGAGAAATTCTTTTCAGGAATTTCTAGGTAATGCGTTGAAAGCATTAATTATCCTTGAGAAAGAAAATGTTTTTGATGCGGGGAGATTGAGGTGCAGATATGGGTTGCGAATATGTGGGTCCTTCAGGTGAGCTTTACGAACCCCCACAGTCTATCCGGAAAGAAACCGACAGGACAGCCGTGACGTTGTTGACATTGAAGTCAAGCTTTTCTGCTATCTTACGCTTTGTCAATATGGTCCTGCTATTTGCAACTCAAACGAAAAGACTTTCAGTTTTCGTCTGATGGTTGCCAGTACAGTTACTCACACCTATATAAAGGTGCTTTCATCATCCCATATTTGTATATATGTATGATACGGTTAGTTTACATGTACCTCGAAACTATACAGAACAAAGAAAACCCACTTTTACTCGAATTTTGCGTTCTTACCCTGTTCAGATTTTTTTCCAACCTTTTTAGTTTATTGTTTCTCTGCCCTACCGCACCATGGGTCAAAATGTTATTTGGATAATAATAAACAATAAAAGAATAATAATAATAATAAACAATAATAGAATAATAATAAAAAATAATAGTAATATCCCAGAAAATCTCGCAAGTATCTCTATAAAAAAAAAACAATGTACAAAATAATTCAAATTCGACTTGGCAGCATTGCTCTATATTCATTGTGATATGTCGGCAAGTGAAAAACAATCATCTGTGTTCTTCAAGTGTATTACTTAGTCAGATTTTTGAAAATTGTATCACTAATTTTTAGGAAAACCTATTAATGAGGAGTGGAGGAGCATGTGTGATCAATAGTAAGCATCACCTTCCCAACAATCTGTGCAGACAATGCGTCGAAGAAATATTTACGAAGATTCCTATTCGAGAGACACCTTGGACACCGTCGATCAAAAGGATGAACCCCATGAACGCCCAGTGTACAAAAGTCACAGTGCATTTCCCCTAAAGTCAACAATATTCATTACCATATTTTTAATTTTTGGAATAGTGAGTGTTTGGTAGATTTTTCTGAGTTGCTAATTATCCCATTTCATATCTGACTTATTGCTTGTGCATTTCTAGGCGTGTATTACCTTGGGAGTACTTATTGGACAAGGTTACTACGGCAAGCAGCATACGGACAGCGTCGTGCCACTGATTGTTGTAGGCCTTTTGACTTTCATACCTGGTGCATATTACGGGAGTATACTGATTTGCATTATATTCAGAAAAGGGGGCTTTACATATAATGACATTCCCGGATTTTGAATATTTATTATTTATAATAAAGTAACAATAAACAACAAATCCGCTGCTTTGTTTTATTTTTACGAATGTTTGACGTATCCCACGAACTGGACCGGTAAAGTTAGCGGAATTCATTGGGCGCAATCTAATTGGCAAGCAAATGTCATTGTTTAAAGTTGTCAACGTCACAAGTTGTGTTAAGTGGCCTTGCATTTATTATATTTATCAGTTTTAGAAGGCTTCGTTTTTATTTTAATTTTTTAAAATCTGTTTTCTGTTTGTCGTTTAGTTAAATTTATTTCAAAGCTCTCTACGCCATGGCTTCAAATACGTGGGAAGTTGTTACAAAATCAAAAAAACAAAGAAATTTTGAAAAGAAAATTGAAGAGCATGCTGAAAAGAAACGTCTAGCTCAAACGGCTCCACGTCTTGAAGAGATTCGTAAGATTATCATTAGAGATAAAGTTGTTGAATGAAATTGGAACGATATCACAATTCTAGTGTCGCCACATCAGTTAACACATCTTTTACATAAATCGAACAATGAGAAAGAAGATAAGCCACAGAAGAAGGTATCAGCCACAAATAGCAACAAGTCATCGAAACCCAAAAATAAGACCAATGAATCTAAAAAGAAATCACCTCCCCGGCCACAAATCACAGCACCTCCAAAACCGAAGAATCTGGAGACGGCCTTTCAAAAGATAACAGTCGATGAATTGAATGGCTTCATGGAACAATTGAGGACAACATTTCCTGACAATGAATTGTATTTATTAAGAGAGGTATGCGATATTATCTACCACACCTTCACACTATATAGCTTCGTTTGTCCTATAGGTCGCATCATTTTTAAACTCCAATTTGCCTTTCGAAACTGAACCGGTGTTTGCTGGTAAATCTCACATGTATCCAAGCAATGCAATTTCCAAGCAACTCAAGACTGCACTTGTTGATATTTTACAACCCCTGGGTGAAACGAACCTTTCCTATTTTTTTGATACCCTCATGCTTAGAATGACTGATGAACTTTCAAAGAATAAACCTGTTGTAGGATATAAGGTGAACCAAATGATAGTTTGCCGTCATATTTCATGGTAAATGTGATTTTCTTTTCTTTGAGTAGCTCCTCATTCAGATTATCGGCCAGAAGTGGCCAATAGTGTGTTCAAATAATTTGGCGAAGATTGCGATCCTAAGAAATTCATACCAGAACCGCAGTAACGTTGGTTTGAGTATTCTGTGGTGTGTTGGCCAAGGTGGTTATACTGATGTGAACGTGGGAGTTAAGGGTAAACTATCACTCATTTCTGGATATATTACATTAGTTTGACTTGCTTCTATTTTAGTTTGGCAAAACCTCATGCTGCCAGTTATTGAGATGAAGAGCTATTCGCGCTTTGTATCGAGCTACATAGAAAAAGTGCTAAGTTTAAGCAAAGGATATCAGAAGTAAGTAATTTATATCAATTTTTGTGGGTTTATTGTTTTTAGCTATGTGTACGTTGTTACAAAATGCATTTTTTTCGATAGTATTAGTGTTCCAGATTAAATCACATATATTTCCACAGATAACTTATAATAGTTTAGGCAATGCTAGAGGACATGCAGATTGGCTTTTATAATTTTATGAGATTTTTCCGTAACGAACGTTCGTTAATTAAACGTTATTACTGGGATTCTGTACATTTAGATATCGTACTAAACACTTGTGAGAACTGTTTGTGTTGGGAATACTAATATGGGACTTATTTTATATTTTACGTACATTGTACTTGAGTACGATTGTGGGCTGTTTTACTAGCGCGTCGACACGGATACTAATTCAGTAAAACCACCACCGAAGTTACCAAGTTCGAAACACCCAAACACAAGAGTAAATAGGAGAAAAAAAATGAAAACACGCGATTAGTTATTTTCTTTACGTTCTAAAGATTCTTTTAATTTGTAAGGTATGATATTACAGGTTCGGCTTAATGTAGGTTTCTCAATGTTTATAGATTTTAATTACTCTCGACAATATTAACATTGCACTTCAATTACTACTAACAATATTAACAGTGCACTTCGATTACAAGTTCGGCTTATTACAGATTACACCATGTGTATAGGTTTTAATACTATCAACAATATTAACAGAGCACTTCGATTACAAGTTCGGCTTATTATACCGCCCGTAGTTGTTCCGGGTGCGTTATCCTCTTGCACAAGTTTCCGGAAAGAGTTAAGTCTGCGTTCTAATTATGCTTATAATCACAATTCGAAACCCAATAGAATTACTCGCAGTTACAGCAGAGCAATAAACATTTCTTAACGCGGGCAACAAGACTGAACATTGGTTTAACTAGATCACGACAATTACACGGCTCCTCTGATTATTGGTTAGATCTCAACTTTTTGATATACTCCCCTGCGGCACGTGTGCGTGGTTGGAAAGCTAAAATCTGACTCCTCGATGCTGGGCAACATTGACCCAGCCTCGGGGATTGCGATGGGTTTCGACGCACACCATCGCAGGGGAAACAATCCTTCCGTCACGCTGTGACCCATTGTAAGGTTCTTGAGAGATATCCTTACGATTGGAAATGAATATCTTCCTCTTGGAAGGAAGGACAAACGAAACGCGCGTTGAAGAAGGAATAGAAAGAAAACATGCAGCTGTTCAAACAATGAACGTGCATAGACCGAAAACGTTTCTATCATAAACGATAGAGGGTATATTGTATGTACCGAAATGGTATCTAAAAGGGCAAGCGCTAAGATGCGCATTTGTTTGGATTGGCTAATGCAAACACATTAGGATCGCAACCAATTCATTGCTGGTTTATCGCCTATTCAACCGATCTGAGATAATTGGTTGCAGCTGTATTAGCTAGCGATTTGCATGTCTTGATCGTGGGATCAGCGGTTGCTTGAGAAAAAAAAACACAGTGAGATTGCTGTGAAAATGATTGGCATGAACACCGACGAAGGGACCGTGGAAGATTTCCTAATGGTTGGCAATGGTCATGGGTGCCGACCAGAGGAAACAAATATGTTTTTAGGAATACAGCGATGTGCTTGATGATGCGGCAAGGTGATGATCTTGCCATGGGATGCTTTACAGGTATTTAAGATGGTTGAAGGGTAGCTTAATGCTGCCCGATTGCAGGTAAGTACCATAGCCTTGTAAAGGTAGAGGAAGGTTAGGTGGGGTTAAAGTAATGGGTGGTTCTTCGGTGCCTTGAAGAAACCCCACACGATCACAACCACCGTTGAGATAATACATGAACTCCTGACTCGAAATTCCTACTCCCGGATTTTTGTTATGCAATCCGTCCCGCGAATCTTAAGTAAACACAAGGTACCCATTTGTACTTATTGGCTCGCACGAATTAATGAAACACAAAAAAATATATTTTTTGTTTTATGCCCTTTATTACTTATAACATATATCTAATATTCGGCGCTTATACGCTTCCCATATGGGACACTTAATAGTTACGGGGGATAAAGCACGGTTTGCTTTTCGTGACTCCCTTTTATATGATTAGAGTGTCTGCTGTTATCTTGCTGTTCCCATGATTCTATTTCTGGATGATCGTTCGTTATCAGAATGTCAGTGGTTATCTCACTTTTCCCATGATTCTATTTCTGGATGATCGTTCGTTATTAGAATGTCTGCGTGATTATTATTTTTTATGGTGGTGTCCAAATATAAGTCCTTAACTCGCGGGCAGTTTTCTATGGGGTTTAAAGACTGTTTATTGTTTTTCACATCCCTGTTGTGACTCTTAAGGATCAAAATTCAAATAATTTCAAATTACTCTTCATAATATTCTTCGTAGTCAATGGAAAAGGCTATCATGAATAGCTTCGATCTCTCCTCTTTTCCTCCATTAGTAACGGGGGAATAGCCATGAATTCAAAATATAAAGTGTGTGTTCGCGAATTCAACCCTCGATGCTGGTATTTAAAACCACGCCGGTACAGTCTTGAATGCCAGATGGGAAGTTCCGCTTTGTGCTATTCAATGCATTCTCCGTGGATTGGACTGTAAGAAAGTAACCGGCCAGATCGAATACCAACAACAATTCTCCACAAATGTCGCAGATTTTTAGCAAACACTTTTGATTGTCATATGAACAGAAATTCTTTCCTACCTGATGGAAAACCAATCGAATTCAACCAATCCCGAAGAAAGGCATAAAGTGTCTTCCACAAAATTATCGGCCCATAGCATAACCGTATATGTTATCCAAAGTGATGGAAAAGAAATTGGAGATGCAGCCCGAAAGGGCAAAATAAGTTTTGCCGTATACCAGGGCAACCAAAAACGCATATATATCATCATCGGCACTACAGCCGGGAACCGGTCTTGGCCTTATTTAGAAAGTCCTGAGGCGTGACAGGCGGGGATACTAACCACTATACTATCGAGGAGCCCTAATTGAGACCAATAATGTTTGATAATTGATCCCCTTTTTATATTTAAAAAAAATTAATTTTTTTTATTCAAAATATTGCCCATCGGTTTCTACACATTTCGCCCATAATTAAGGTAATTTATGAATAGCATGCCAGAAAAACTGCTTGTCGCTCGCGGCAAAACATTCTTCGAGCCATTTTCCTCGAAATCACTGAAATACTGCTCTGCGAGCGCATGTCCCATAGATGCGAAGAGGCGATAGTCAGATGGCGCCAAGTCTGAGGAGTACGGCGGATGCAGAAGGATGTCCTATCCAAGCGATTTCAAGGTGTCTCATTAGCTTAGCTGTGTAAGACGGCGCGTTGTCGTGTAACAAAATCACTTTGCCATGTCGCCTGGCCCATTCCGATCGTATGTGTGGTTTAAATGAATCATATGTTGACGATAGCGTTGCGCATTAAAGGTTTCGCCGGACTTCAAGAGTTCATAGTCTCTGCTTTCAACCCGGCGAAGCCCAGGACGATCCTTGTCCCTGTTCAATCCAAGTTGACATGCAGTCTCCACGCGACACCCCTGAATAGCTACTTTGGCACCCTCTAAGTAGTGAACCAATGCATGCAGCGACATCCTGAGAAAGGTTGGCGCAAGGCTAATAACCTTGCCGGGAAAAACGAATTATTATGGACAATTTAACAAGTCTCGGATATGGACCGGATACCGGTGGAGAGACTTGCTAAATAAGGCTAAGACCGGATCCCGATTGTAGTGCCGATGATGATGATCACTGGAACCAGTTAAGGTGTTCTTAGTTCTCTAACTACTTGGATGGGGGGATGGTGGGAAAGAAATCGTACAAGACCGGTAGGTCTTGAGTGCGGTAGTAAACGCAGATCACGTCTTTGGCGTCTGATAATCTGCGCTTTGGTCGGTGTGTATGTGTGTGTGTTTGTGCTGTCTTGTACTGTTCGTGCGTGTTTGTAGTGTGTCAGCAGTAGACCCTATGTGATGGGTCCAGGAATCCTCTATTATAAAGGACAATGTTGTTGGGAAGGGTGCTTTCTTCAGTTTTGTACTGAAAAAGAAATTGTGGTGGTCTGATTCGAAGAGATCGAAAGAGGGAAGGGTCAAGAACGCAAGACTCCCGTACAAGTGGGTTCTCACTGTGCTGAATGCTTTCGAGGTATTTAATAATTGTAGCAAGTACTCGTCGATAGTGATAATGGAGGCACCTTCGTATAGGTGAGAGTTCGGGTAATGGCGACCGTCAGGCCTTCTAAAGTGGTTGATGCATCTTCTGAGGAGTTTTCTTTCGAAAACTCGAAGTCTTTCCATTTCGGCCGAAGACATGCAGGACCATATGGGAAAGGCGTATGATATTCCAGATCGGATTAGCTGCTTATAGCAGAGAAGCTTAACTTTGGTGTCAACTTTATTGCTCCACTTCGAGATGTTGTGCAGTTGCTTAGACCGACCGAGGCCCCTTTGAAGAATGTTGGTCACATGTTTGATGAAATTCATTTTTGGGGTATAGATGACCCCAAGATATTTCATCCTGTCCTGTGGTCTAATCGTAGTACCTCCCATTTGTATTCGGATATTCTGTGAATATCGAGAAGTAGGTTGGGAGTGTTTACTACTCAGAATTATAGCTACTGCTTTAGATGGGTTGAGTCGAATTTGCCATCGACTGTAACTGATCGTGAAATAAAAATGTGCCACCCTTTTATACTCTGGTTCATCGAGATTTGTCAAGATTTTATGTAAAACTTCCAAGAAGTACAAACTAGAATTTGTGTGCTTCAATTGGAATAGGATTCCGGGAAGTTCTTAGGAATTTATTTGAATAACTTCCCGGAAGGAGAAATCATGAAATGCATTTAGAGTTAAGCATTTCATGATGTTAGAATTATTAGCGATTGAATCAATGTACGACGTACGAAATGGACTTGGTTTAATTCTGTCGTGCATCTGGTTCAATTGGGGAACATGATTTGGATTATGGGAATAGGGTTAAGATTATAGGAAATATTGGGGATTTGGATGGGAGTAGTGATTTAGGATCACTACACTTCTTTAAAAATAACGTTCTTAGTAAATCCTTTTACCTAAAGGACTCTGGGTCTTAATCCCAGCACTACTTTTACACTTACGATATAGTGCTATACACATTGTATCGTCATCATCGGCACTACAACCGGGATCCGGTCTTGGCCTTATTTAGCAAGCAAATGAATTTCATTCAAATCATGTGGAGCCCAACATCAAGCTTTTTGGCGAGTTTCATACGTTTGAAATGTTTCTCAATCGCTGTATGTGATACATTTAACTTTTTTGCTATCTCTCGAAGATTACATAGAGATCCGACTCCATTATTGCTTTAATTTGATCATCATCAAGCTCAGCTGGTCGACCTGATCGTTGTTCACCTTTCAGTGAAAAATCTCCGGAACGAAATTTGTCAAACCAATTCCGGCACACTCTTTCTTTTAAGGTTTCCTCACCATACACATCACGTAACTTTTTAGCAGGTTGCGCTGCGTACTTTTCTCTACGGAAATAAAAAAGCAAAATATGACGAAAATGCTCGTTTTTGCATTCCATATTAAAACTGACAATCATCATCATCGGCACTACAATCAGGATCCGGTCTTGACTTATTTAGAAAATCTCTGCACCGGTCCCGATTTCGAGCCTATGTCATACAGTTTGGCACCCCCAGGTTCTCGGCGTCGCTCAATTGCAAACGCGCTGTCTCCTTTCATACATCCCGTCATAAAGGACCTTCCGGGCAGGCTCCTCTTCGCTCGTTCGAGCCAGATGTCCCACCCACCCGAGTCTACCGCGCTTGATTTTGCTGACAACGTTAGCTTCAAGGTAGATGGCGTACAACTCATGGGTGTAGCGTCTCCGAAATCGTCCTACCCCATATACGGGGCTAACAATTCTCCGCAAGACCTTCCTCTCGAAAGCGGCTAAGAGTTCAGAGTACCTTTTATTGAGCACCCAGGTCTCAGATCCATACATGAGTACTTGGATGTTCTGGATAAATTTCAGGATTTAAGGAGCCTTGATAGGCCATAGTAGGCTTTGTTGGATTTGATCAGCCGTACGCGTATTTCTTTTTCCATATTGTTATCAGCTGATACTATTGACTAAAGGTAGTTAAAGGGATTGCACTACTTCCAATTTGTGCTCCGCTACCCTGATAGTTTGACCAACGTAAGGTCTTCTCTTCGCAGAAGTTGCCACCATGTAGTTCGTTTTTCCCTCATTAATGAGCAGTCCCAGTTTATGTGCCGCCTGATCGATCTGGGTGAAGGAGTCCTCTACTGCCGAATCGGATCTACCTATGATGTCGATGTCATCTGCGTAAGCAAGTATCTGGTTGGACTTGGTAACAACAGTCCCTCTAATTGTAACGCCAGAGCCACGGATTGCTTTCTCCAACGCCAGGTTGAAGCGGAGGCAGGCCAGACCCTCCCCTTGTCGGAGTCCATTAAAGATGTTTATTGGTTTTTTTACTTGACTAGATACGTTGGTCATGGTCAACCTACAAAGTCGTATCAATTTGTTTGAAATGCCGAACTCTCTCATGTGGCATTATATAGTTCCACCTGGTTACGCTGTCGTAGGCGACCTTAAAGTCTATAAATACATAATATAACGGAATCTTAAATTCCAGACATTTTTCCATCGCCTGCCTAAGGAGGAATATCTGATCAATCGCTAATTTGCCTGGGATGAAGCCACACTGATATTGACCAATGATGAGTTTAGTGTAAGGTGCTATCCGATCTTGTAGGATAGAGGAGAGTATATTATAGGCACTACTCAGCAATGTTATACCCCTATAGTTGCAACACAGTGTGATATCTCCCTGTGATGTATAGGGCAAATTATTCCACGACGTCAAACTTCCGGGATCTTCTGTTGCTCCCGTACGTGCACCACGATCTCATGAATTGCGTGATGTAACGCTGCCCCTCCTTGTTTGATCAGCTCAGCTGGTATGCCATCAGCTACGAAGGCGCTATTTGATTTGAAGTGTCTTATGGCTTTTTAGTTTCTTAAATGCTTGGTGGCGGCAGGCTTTGGTCTTTACTTGCATTGGTGGAGCCTCTAATTCTTCTGTGATCTGACCGTTCAGCAATTCCTTGAAGTGCACTTCCCATCGCTCCAGAATGCCTTCAGGATCGGTGATCAGATAACGCTCTTTATCCTTGCAGTAAGTGCAGCGTGGTGTGTACCGCGTCATACTGCGGATTATTTAGTAGAACTTCCACGCACGGTGCGGACCCCGCTCTCTACTTTCCTCTATTTCACAGACAAGGTTTTTTTTTTCCCAGGCACTTTTCTTTTGTCTGTGAAGCCTTTTTTCAGATCTTCTGAGCTCTTTGTATTTCTCCTCGCGTACCCGCGTCCTATGAGACTGCTGCATTGCCCAGTATGCAGCATTCTTACGTTCAGTCGCTAGTTTGCACCCATCTTCAAACCAGTCGCTCCGATCTCTACGACTACTGCCTAAGATGGAGTTGGCAGTACTAATGACAGTATTCTCAAGGCGTGTCGATTTCTCTTCTACCCCCGGCATTCTGGCCCCAGGACTTAATCTTCTTCCATCGAGCTCTTCGAGGGCGAGTCTTAACGCATGACCAAAGGTGTTACTGGTATTCTCATTGCGTAAGGCAGCCATGTTGTTTCGAACCTAATCCGCGGACGCAATACGTCTCCGTAAGGCAATCCACGCTCGGAAAACTATACTAACAAGATAGTGATCCGAGTCGATGTTGGCACCTCGGTACGTTCGTACCGCCATCAGGCTTGAGGAGTGGCGGGGATCTATTAACACGTGGTCAATTTGGTTACGACTGGCTCCACCAGGTGATACCCAGGTGGCTTTGTGGATGTCTTTACGCGGAAACCTGGTACTCGCAACGACCAAGTTCTTTGATGCTGCCAGTTCGATGACTCGCAGTCTATCGTCGTTAGTATTCTCCTACAAACTATGGGAACCTCCCTGAAAATTGGTTCCCGACCTATCTTGGCATTCAAATCACCAATAAAGATTTTCACATCGTATCTTGGGCAGTCAGACAAAACAAAATGCATGATTACGGCGAGAGCAGGTGTTGGATATTCGAAAAAGTTAAAGAATTTAAATAACTGGGAACGATACTGACGGCCAGTAACGAAATGTCGAAGGAAATTAACAAAAGACTGCATTCCGGCAACGCTAGTTGGGACGCAGTCAGTAAACTCCTGAAATCCAAACTGCTGTCACGTAACATAAAGCTCCGTGTCTATAGAACCATAATTATGTCGATTGCTCTATACGGATGCGAAACATGGGGTCTCACAAAACGGGAAAAAATCAAATTCCGCGTATTCGAGAATAAAGCTCTAAGGGGTATCTTTGGGGGTAAATATGACGAGGAGGCAGGACAATGGAGGAAACTCCACAACCACGAATTGGAAGAGCTATACCGTAAACCTACGATAGTGAGAGTAATCAGGTCATGAAGATTAAAATGGGTCGAACATGTGGCGCGAATGGGCAACGATAGGACCGTGCGTAGAATTCTTGACGGTAGACCAACGGGAAAGAGACCGACAGGACGGCCGCGACGGAGATGGGAGGACAATGTAAGGTTTGACTTTGAGGAGATCGGATCAGATGGTCAAGCGTGGAAGGAGAGTGCACAGGACAGGGAACGATGCCGGAATCGATTCGGTGAGGTCATGAACTTCGGGGTTCCTACAGGCCAATAAATAGTAGTATTAGTGATCTTAGGCAGTCATTGAGGTCCTGTTCGACGTTCTCGTAGAATTGTTATTTTTCGTCGTCAAGAGACTCCTCTGTAGGTCTGTGAACGTTTATAAACTAATGTTCTGAAACTTGCCTCGCACGCGTAGGGTGCATAGCCTTTCGTTTAATGCATTAAAGCCGATAATGGCAGGCTTCAGTTTTTGGCTGGCTAGTAAACCTACGCCGAGCACCTGGTAGTTTGTATGGCAGCTATAATAAACGTCATATTGAAATACGCCACTCCCCGTCCATTCATTATTTCTTGTAATGCTGTTATGTCAGCCTTATATTCGGTCAGGGCATCGGCTAGCTGCTGCGCAGCTGTGTAGTGAGTGGACGTTCCATGAAAAAATTCTCAAATCATTTAGCCATTTTCGTTTCCGTGGTTGTCTTGTATATCCGGTCCATATCCGAGACTTGTTAAATTTTCCATAATAGTTTGTTTTTACGGGCAAGGTTATTGGCCTTATGTCAACCTTTCTCGGGATGTCGCTGTATGCATTGGTGCACTACTACTGTACCTATCCAGGAGTGTCACGTGGAGACTGCATGTCAACTTGGATTGAACAGGGACAAGGATCCTCCTGGCCTTCGCCGGGTTGAAAGAAATCAGTCACTTTGCCCTGTATGTTCGCTCCCATCCTCCATACATACATTTGACTATGTGTAAATATGGTGTCTTCCGAATTAAGCAATAAACTAGCCCTTACAAAACTTTAGGTTCATGTTTTATTATTTATCATGGTGAATGCCAGTCGTACTGGAAGTTGTAACCTTTTCAATAGCGAAGATATGTCTAGATCGCATTTGGTATCTAAAGTTTTTGATACCTAGTCAGTATTTCAGCCATCAATAGATTCTTTTGTATATTTCTGATTATAAATCTGGCTTCATTACGCAGTCCATCCAAGATACATAGACTTCTCAACAACATTACACTAGATGCAATTTTTAACTTAAGCTCTGCTGATGATGGCCCAGATGGAATCAAATATGACAGATATTCTGGACGATATTGTAAAGTGATATTTTCAGGTGGAGTTTCATCTCCATGTTTACAAATTCGCTGAGAGCGTTCACTATTGATGGCGGTCAAACAAGTAATAAACAACATAGTGTCTTCAAACTTGAAACATATTCTTTCTAAGGTTGGTACTATCTACCACAGTTATTATATTTTAATAACTACCACCATCTATGTGTCGAGCCGATTAATTCTGGGACTGCACTCGTATGTAACATGTGTGTAAATTTAATTTTAATTGCCCTAGTACACGGCAACATTTATTTTGTCGTCTGTGGTTGGAGCTCCAATCCCTCTAGCCGGACGTTACATTTTTTTTTTTGTCGCCCAGACAAAAGTTGTAGTTGTGTTTCTCCATCTTAGTTTTATGTCCACAAATTATTCCAAACAATGTGCTTACTCTTGCACTGTTAATGGTGAAGAATGAGTAATATACTTAATCAAATTTTATTTATTTATATTTTGAGTATCTTGGTTGTTTTTTATATTTATGTATTCCACCTTTAAACTTTGTCGTCACCCGCAGTGATAATTATTTCATGCGATTTGGAGATCATGGAGCATCACTATCATCTTACATCCGTTATCCACAATTTAACATAAATTTTACAAGGTTAGTGGAAAAAACGATTTTGTGGTTAGTTTTCCCCCCAACTTTGTTAACACGGTTGTGAGTGTGCCTAAATTCCCCATAGTGATCTTGTTAAATTGTGGGCTGATTAATACCTTCCAGTTGATACTAATCAGTGTGATGTATTGTTGTCATAAAAATAATAATTGATGACTAAACGAAATAAGTAAATTATACTGGAAAAATAACATACAATCTATGGACAGTACAACGTTAAAGAAGATAGCACGTGCATTGTATTCTCGAAATCTTCATTGTCAGATTTCAGTTGCATAATCTTGTCTTATGTAAAGACAAGATACTCGGTTCGTGCTACCGACTTTGTGTGAAATCCAGAATAAACAAAGTTATGTCTGCGGATCCGCCACATCACTTTTTTTTGTTACACGCACACAAAGGGATTTGGAAATATCCTTAAATATCAGAGCACAAGAGGAGATAGGGAATAAGGAAAGGAGGTATCGATATATATTGGTCTTAAATGCTTGGATATTACAACGACGAGGAAACATGTGATATGGTAGAGCACTCCACGTCCGTGTGGTTCGGGTACAGAATGTGTGGCGATTCTACGAACCCGACAAAACCAACTGGAAAGCGAAATACCTTTTCCGCCCAGCAAAAAGGTTCCATACTTCCTAGTGTCCTCCGTCCCACGTATCCACAGGCACGTGAGATGCGGTCCTATACCAACCGACCAGACTTGTACGGCTACTGAAGGACACAGGATCATGGACCGAATTTGTTTAGCAACGATTTGTTGTGTAAACGTAAGTGGCTAGGCACACAACGCCAGATACAGACGGCCATCGAAAATCCCCCGCGAACACAATGGAGCAACAGACTTCTGACTTCGTCTTGAGCCAGGGCCAATCGGGTTTCCTTTGTGGAAAGGATCATTAGAGGAACGAAAAATAAACAATTAACGAAAACGAACACTGTTCCTACAATGAGTTACAATTCATACTAAATCTCTCCAATAAAGATCAACTAAATAATATCGCGTCGGAAGATAACGACTTCGACTGAAATAATTCAGACGGGTAATAAACCACAACCTGATAACTTATTTAAAAGGGTCATTGCCAGATGAACTCCCGAACAGTAAGGACGCAAATTTTAACCGTATTGTGCAGTGAAAGAATTGTGAACACAAAACCGCGTGTGAATATTTTATTACGGTACTGTGCGTGTTGTAAGTGTATTGCTTTTGTTAGTGTACTTTAAATTAACCGGTTCCAAAGTAAAGCAAAAGTAAAAGAGAAATAAATAAAAAATGGCCTTAGGGCCAAAGCAGCACACCGGCAACAGATTCGGTATGTTGCAGGAAACGTCCTTGGGTGACGTCCCCGTCAATAAAAAAAAACGGCAGGCATTTAGTCCTATTGAATCGAACTTCCCGGAATTACCAACAAAGACAAGTGAAAAAAACCCGAAATTTATACTAATTGTTCCTAATGACGCGACAAAACCTCTGACCGGAGTGAACGTATTCGTGTTAAAAAGAGCTATAGACTCAATTAGTACACAATATGAAAAAGTGTCCATGCTAAGAGACGGTTCAATTCTCTTACTAGTGAAAGATGAACAAACAGCTCTACGTTTTGTAAATACCAAACGGTTCGATCAACTATGTCCGGTAACAATAAAGTTGCATCCGAAATTAAACCTCTCGAAAGGTATTGTTTACGCACCATACCTAATTAATGTTCCGGAAGAAGACATCGTCCAAGAAATGAAACCTCAAGGAGTGGTAAGTGTCCATAAATTTAAAAAATCACAAAATGGCGAAATCAGGGCCTCCGGACTAATGTTGTTTTCATTTGACCGCTTCAATCCACCGAGTAACATAGAAATCGGATGGCACAAAGCCAAAGTAAATGAGTATATCCCAAGACCAATGCGCTGCCGCCAATGCCAACTACTCGGACATACAGCCAAATGGTGCAAACGAAACCCAGCGTGCAACAACTGCAACCTTCCTCCACACCCCGACTTAGAATGCGCCCGAACCCACTGTGCCAACTGTCAAGGCCCTCACCCTGCTTCATCACCATCATGCCCCCAATATATAGAAAACCAGTCCATTCTTGAAATACAAACGAGAAATAAAATGTCTCTATCCGAAGCGAAACGGATATATAGGGAACGAAATCCCACGCCATCAAACAAACCAAAGGAATCCTATGCCGCACTTCTCAAAACAACAGCCACACATATAACACCACCAATAAAAGAAACTACAAAACAAAACCCAACAAAAACTACACTCCAACCAACATCGACAAACACTTCATTCATTTCAAACTGCGCTTCTACATCTGCAGAATACCGTAAAGCCATACAAAACCAATCACCTCTAATCATAAAACCCACAACAACTAACCGTAACAACGAACCTATACCTATTAAAAAAAACACTAACATAAAAATAAATGAACCCACCATTCAAGAATTATTAAACTCAACACTCCCTCACAATAACCACATATAACCCTAACACTCCCAACGAAAGCACAGTCTCTGTGTCTCGAGAAAATCCCAACTCGGGCCGAAGCAGACAGGGCTTCGGCTTGAATGGATCAACACTCGAGACACGGAGACTGAACCCTTACAACAACAAAATCCCCAACAGCAGCAGGTTTAATATACACAATAGCATTCATATCCATAAACTCACAATACTACAGTGGAATCTGAACGGACTCAAAAACAATATGCATGAGCTCCAAATACTCATCAAAGATCTAAAACCATCCATCATAGCTCTACAAGAAACGCACATCCGCCACGACTCTCGGGCCACAGGACCCAAAGAATACGCGGCATTCTTTCACAACTTTACGGAAAATGTTGCTTCTAAACATGGTACAGGTATACTTATACATAGATCAATCCCACATAAACTTATAGTAGTAAACTCTGCAATCTCGGTCGTAGCAGTAGAAATAAATATCGGCAGAAACCTCACGATAATATCAGCATACACCCCCACATCCCAACCAATAACGATACACGATCTTACCACTATCACAGATAGCATCCAAACACCGATACTTGTCCTCGGAGATTTTAATGCGTGGAGTCCCATCTGGGGATCTTCGTCCACTAATAAAAGGGGAAAAACCGTAGAGAAATACATACTGACCGCAAATCTAGCACTACTCAACAACGGTAGCCACACACATTTTTCCACTCACAAATCCTTCACACATGTAGACTTATCACTAGCCTCACCTCAATTGGCCCCAATGTGCACTTGGAATACTTTACCCAACCTGCACGGGAGTGACCACTTTCCAATAATAATAAACATTAACACTAGCATGTGTCCCAAACCCTCCAAACTTCTTCCTAAATTCCAAACCGAACTTGCTAATTGGAGTAAATTTCAAAATATAACTACCCAGGCACTAAGTCAACATGTAGAGAGTCAAAATATTAATCAAGAAACAGCCATAATCACTAAAGCAATCCGAATAGGAGCAAATGCCTCGATACCACAAACAAGTCGAAAACTCCATAAGGCAGTAGTTCCCTGGTGGAATCCAGTATTGGACAACCTAAGGAAGAAAAAACAAGAAGCCTGGAGAATTTTCAAAAGATTCCCCTCCGATTTTAACCTAATCAATTATAAAAAGTTAAATGCTCTTTTTCGCAAAAATGCCAAGGAAGAAAAAAGAAAAGCCTTCCAAACATTTACCGAAAAGTTAAATCCGAACTCCACTCCCAGAAAAATCTGGGCGGATATAAAAACGCTAACTGGGCAGTATCGCCCCCTCTCAATAAAATGCATGAACACCGACTCAGGCACTCTCACATCTCCCCAGCAAATTGCAGACCATCTCGGCAAAACATGGTCAAACTACGCAGAAGACGTAAACTTTCATCCGTCATTTCTCTCTGCCAAAAGAGACACAATTAGCCCGTCCCCTCACACAAGCCCATCCTCTAAATTAATAGATCTCCCGATCAATGAAATTGAATTAGAGTCAACCCTACACGGCGCCACAAGTAAAACACCAGGATATGATCGAGTCGATTACATAATGTTAAAGAACAGTCCACCACTCCTGAGACACCGAATACTCCATCTCTTCAATAACATACTCCAAACAGGTGTAATTCCACAAGTGTGGAAAATAGCCACAATTGTACCCATACCAAAACCCACGGGCGAACCGACTTCGGCAAAAGGATATCGCCCAATATCGTTACTCCCATGTCTAGGAAAAACATTTGAAAAAATTGTAGCTAGACGACTCAACTGGTTCATGGAGAAAAACAATCTAATAAGCATTGAACAGGTTGGTTTCAAGCAAGGACGTGGAACGATTGATGCGCTACTCCATATCGACAACTTCATCACATCTTCTTTGTCAACCAAAAAGCATACAACAATTCTCTCCATAGATTTTAAAAAGCGTTCGACCGAATCGGTCCTCATGTGATTTTGAATAAATTAGCGCAATGGAGAGTTGGTAACAATATGTTCTACATAATCAAGTCCTTTCTTTCCAACAGGAAGTTTAGAGTCAAAACAGGTGGTGCATTCTCACAAATATACAACATAAAAAACGGTATTCCACAGGGTTCTCCACTATCAGTCCTATTATTCGCTATAGCCTTTGACGGAATAAACGACATTCTCGTAAAATATAAAAACATAAAACACTGCCTCTACGCTGACGACCTAGTTATTCTAACAAACGTAAACGATCTCAACGAAGTACAATCTACCTATTCAGAAATACTACACGACATCACTAATTGGTGTAAAACCTCAGGCGCAAAGATCTCCCTCGAAAAAACTAAAATGTTACACATTTGTAGAAAAACCAGCTGCAGCAAAAACATCACACTTCCCTTTCAGAATCACACAATCCCTACAATCCAATCCATGAAAATCCTCGGTATCCTCTTTGACAGTAAATACAATTTTAAAGAACATTGTTTAGCACTTAAGAAAAGCCTAGCTGTAAGATTAAATATTGTAAAATACCTAGCATATAAGAATGGATCTGCACATACTAACACCCTTATTAACATAACTAAAGCCATCATCTTATCTAAAATCGACTACGGACTAATGATATACGGAAAATGTAGCAAAACGACCCTGCAAACAATAAAATCTCCCTATCACGCCGCAGCTCGAGCAAGTACCAGAGCATTCCGTACTACACCAATTAAAAACATCCTCGTCGAATGCGGTCTCCCATCTATAGAAAAGAGACTAAAATATATATCAGCTACACTTGCTTACAAATTTACAATGTCTATAGCAACCCCCATAGTGCAGGACATCCGAAAAATTTATAAAAAAAAACGAAGGTCGAGATACCGCTCAGGACTGGAAAGGGCCATCGATATAGCCAAGGACTTACATATCCCTATAAATATTTCAAAACCCCACCGCACACAACACCCTCCATGGTTAATTCCGAGAAATACAATCTTAGATGACCTGTCCCATTATCCAAAACATTCAACAAATCAGATAATCTATCAAAAACTTTTCAAGGATACCATCGACAAACATCAAAACTGGAACCTGTTTTTCACAGATGGTTCCAAAAACGAATCAAATGTGTCATTTGCTATAGTCAACAATCGCAAAGAAATAATCAGAATGAGATCACTTCCCACCTTTTGTTCCATCCTATCAGCGGAAGCAACGGCAATTTTGGAAGCAACAAAACTGATCCAGAAAATCCCAACGATTATCTGTACTGATAGCCTTTCAACTCTAAAAGCAATAACCAACGTAAACTCCACAAATGCTGTCATTCGTCAAATCCAAGATAACATTATTAAGAAAGCTAATAAAATAAAGCTACTTTGGACCCCCGGGCACTGTAACATTAGTGGAAATGAAGCGGCCGACGCGGCCGCAAAACTGGGGACAAAGTCGCCTCTCGTCTCCTTCTATTATCCTAACAAAACGGACATAAGAAGACAGGTAAAAAATGCCCTTAAGAACGTGGAGGAAGAAGAATGGCACCACTACACCCACCTGTACAGCACTATTAAACAGGACACCAAACCCGTTACTTACCCAACAACAGTCTCAAACAGAAAAATAAAATGCTTCCTACGACTCCGGCTAGGACACACCAAAATCACACACCAACACATCCTTACAAAAACCAGCCCCCCACAATGCAGTAACTGCAACAACCAAGTCCCACTTACTCCACATCACATCATATTCGACTGCCCAAAAGTCCAAACCATCGCAAACCAACTATTTGGAAACGACCCCTTCAGCAACATTCTGGCAAAACCATCAGAACAGAATATCAACTACACATACGAATTACTAACACTTACTAACCTTCATAACAAAATTTAAAGTAACTCGATATTAGCCGAAAGCCCTAGCAGCTAGCGCTATTTAGAATTAAGTTATTGTGTAATTAATTACATCGTAATAAATAATAATAATAATAATAATAATAATAATTATTTAAAAGGGATACCGCAGAAATATGAAAACTAGGACGATCCTTGGCGTACCTTCGGCCACGAGGACGGCATCGTTCGGGTCTGTGTGTGTGGCTGTATCCGCACATAGTCTCGGCGAATGTAAAGAAAAGAGAGAACTAATAGAAGCGAGTGGATTCCAGGGGATGAGAAAGAAAATCATAGAGACAACAATCTAGAGTTCTTCCTATGGGAAAAGTTAGTGAATCGAAAAAGATCGGTCGAGAATCAACAGTCTAATGCGTCAGAAGTTAAATCAATGAATAGGGTGTGTACTGTATTAAAACACAAAGTCTTTATGAATATGTACTGTGAAATACGAGAAACGTGTGAATATATAACATCACACACAATTAGTTTGTACTAAATGTGCAATAAACGATTAAATAAAAAAGTGTTTTTCTTTAACTATAATGTTTGGCGGTAACACAGAATAAAGCTGTTTACTTTCAACGTGAACTGATGCGCGTTTTCAGATTGGCGGATATTGCGGGAAAATGTCTGAAGAGGCGGAGCACATTCATTTGAGCAATGACCGTGATAATACTCGTACGTATAGAAAAGAGATAAGCGTGTTATTATAGCGTTTGCGTTAAGCACGGCTAGTGAAGACGGTGATTTGAACATACGATTAAACGAGTGAGAAGCGAAGCAACGAAGTATCAGGCTACTGCCGCGTGAACGAATTCGATTTCTAAACTCAAGTACACTCAACTGATGTGAAATTATTATGTTATCGCTATGGTATACGGCTCTGATGCATTTTCTTATTCGATTTTCGTTCGGTGTTCTTCACTATTTGCTTGTGTATTGTGTGTTTATCTGTTAGAAACGCCACACTACTCCCTCCTCAGTAACTTTGTTACGAGCAACTTCGTGTGCGAACGACAGAGCGAGGAACGAGCGAGCGAGAGAACGTCGGAGCAGGCGAGTGTGCCGCTGCTCTATACGGAAGTCGTGATCGTAGACGTAAAGTTCTGTTTACTATGGGAAAGTGGGTGTGTGTGTACACACACCATGCCGTGGTCACCAATTATAACGTATTGCGACGATAGTGGAGAACGTGTGATTCGAACTGACGTTATGACGGTTGGAATCACTAAAAATGTAACCAATGCTCAACACACCAGGCCACTGCCGCGTGTACGATTTCGATTTCTAAACTCAAGTACACTCAACTGATGTGGAATTGTTATGTTATCGCTATGGTGTACAGCTCTGATGAATTTTCTTATTCGTTTTTCGAGTGTGCCGCTGCTCTATACGGAAGTCGTGATCGTAGACGTAAAGTTCTGTTTACTATGGGAAAGTGTGTGCTGGGTGTACACAAATCACGTCGGGGTGTTGCGTTAAGCAAGGATAGTGAAGACGGTGATTTGAACATACGACGAAACGGGTGAGAAGCGAAGCAATGAAGTATCGGGGTACTGGCCGCGTATACGAATTCGATTTCTAAACTCAAGTACACCCAACTGATGTGGAATTGTTATGTTATCGCTATGGTGTACAGCTCCCATGCCCTTTCTTATTCGATTTTCGTTCGGTGTTATTCACTATTTGTTTGTGTATGGTGTGTGTATCTGTTAGAAACGCTACAATATATTGTGCCTATGTTCTGACGACGGAATTGCAGGACTTACTGCTGGGTTCTCAGTAGGTTTCACTGCTCGTTTTTGAACATGTATTGCAGATTTGGATGCAGCTAGTCAAATAAGGGAGTTGGAATCCATTTGAGAACGAATATACGCCTTGTAAATAGTGGCCATGTTGGACAGAGTGAAGTAATTTATACATCTCTTATGGAACCTCATTCATCAGTCACCGCAGCTACGTCTGCCGAGGATTAATAGTTCCTTGCTTCGTCGATGCAAGTGCCGTTCATCGATAGTATATATATACTTTGCGGTTCGCCTTTGACAAGAGGTGGCACTGGGCTTTTAAGGTATTGTGTTGTACTCGATAAGATAATCCATATGGATATGTCTTGTTGAGGTCGGAATTCAATGTATTAAGCATAGCCTGGTGATTGATGATGAGGTTCGAAGGGTTTGGTTGGGAATATTCGTATTAGAATTAGGAACTCAACGTGCTATCATCAGCAAAAGAGTGAATTGGGCTGTGGGTAGAGATCTTTTATAAAGATTAGGAAAAGAGTGGGTGAAAGTACAGAACCCTGGGAAACACATGCATTAATTTGATTTGAGGAGAGTTGACAGCCTCAAGAACCGTCGGTGAAGATAGTCTCTTATCCATCGAATTAGTGAATTTCCACTCTATAGGAATGTAATTTAGAGAAAAGGGTTGGATGCCAAACTCTGACAGGACAACCTTGCTTTCACCGAAGAAGTGAATGGAATGGGTCCAATTTTAGGTAAGTTGTGCCGTGAAATTTGATGGAGTGAAGTATTTTTTGCATCTCTTAAGGAACCCCATATATTTGACCACACTTTTCGCAGCTACGAAAATATGGTCGCTCCAATTAAGAGTCGAATTAATTCGACTGTCAAGGATTGATAGTTCCTTGGCTTCGTCAATGCAAATGCCGTTCATCAACAGTGTATTTACTTTGGAGTTCGCCTTTGACGACAAGAGGCAGCACTGAGTTTTTAATGCATTGAATTCTACTCGGTTAGATAATCCCCTTTGATATATCTTGTTGAGGTCGGAATTCAGTGTATTAAGCATAATCTGCTGATTGGTATTGACGTTCGAAGAGTTTGGCCGGGAACATTCGTATGAGTATGAGAAACTCAATGTGCTATCATCAGCAAACGAGTGGATTGATCATTTATAAAGATCAGGAAGAGAGTGGGTGAGAGCACCGAACCCTGGGGAACACCCGCATTAATTTGATGGAAGGCAGATTTGACACCATCAAGAACCACTTGAATTGAACGGCCAGAAAAATAGTCCCTTATCCGTTGGATCAGGGAATTGTCCACTCCATAGGAATACAATTTTGACAAAAGGGCGGGATGCCAACCTCTGTCGAAGGCTTTTGAAATATCCAATGCGACTACCTTACTTACACCGAGGTAGTGGATGGAATTGCTCCACTTTTCGATAAGGTACGTCATCAGATCGCCTGTGGACCTGTTGCTACGAAAGCCATATTGAAGGTTATTGAGGAGATCATTTGGTTTCATATATTTCGAAAATTGACGGTTAATCAGTGATTCCATTTCCTTTGAGAGAATAGAGGTTTGTGCTATGGGTCGAATAACAAGAAAGGAACTATTTGTCGCCCTTTTTGGGAACTGGCTGAATGTTCCTGACTTCCACTTATTTGGGAAATGGCCAGCTGAACAGCGGAGATAGAAGAGATTCCACAGCAGTTTAGCAAGTGAAGAAGTACACATCTTTAAGAGAATTGGCGGAATGCCGTCCGGATCAGTGGATTTGTTTGGCATATGCTCAAGTTGTAGCTGAACCGATATGGTATTAGGGAGCGTTGAGTTGGTTGAAAAACGTGCAACAAGCAGATTCGCTTTGGTTATTGTGCTGGTGACTGGTCTGTCATTGACTATAAGCAAAGGAATGGATGAGGAGACCAAGTTTTGGATGTTTTTCACAAATGTCCAGAATCTTCTGCTACTTTGGAGAGAGTGCAGTATTTTTTGTCTCACTCTCTGGTGATGCAAGAACTTTCCGCGTTGAATATCTGTACTGCAGCCATTTCCAGTACACTTTAATTTACACCCGTTTTCCTCTATATTGTTTGATTTATATAACACTATAGCTTGAACGGTTCATAACCACGAATTGGAAGAGCTATACCGCAAACCTACAATAGTGAGAGTAATCAAGGCGCGAAGATTAAGATGGGCCGGACACGTGACGCGGATGGGCAACGATAGGACCGTGCGTAGAATTCTTGACGGTAGACCAACGGGAAAGAGACCGGTAGGACGGCCGCGACGGAGATGGGAGGACAATGTTAGGTTTGATTTTGAGGAGATCGGATCAGATGGGCGGGCTTGGAAGGAGAGTGCACGGAACAGGGAACGATGGCGGAGTCGAGTCGCTGAGGCCATGAACTTCCGGGTTCCTACAGGCCAATAATTAATAATAATAAATTTAGCTTGAGCGGCGTCTCGGAATCGAACCAAATATTTCTCTTGGGTTTGATACTCTTTACCCTGTGTGGAATAAAGATTCCCACGCCAAGTGGAATCGTGTCTGTCAATGTGTCCGCTATAGAGTCAACATCGTTATTGAGGAAAAATAACGACCAAGTTAACCTCCCAAAAATGTCGTTCAGACCTTCCGAGTTGGCTTTCTCGTAGAACAGTACTCTTCTTTTCGGAGCTTTCTCATTAACGTTACTGTTGGTTAGAGCAAATTTAGCTGACACGACACAGTGATCTGAAATGCTTAAGGGCGAAGAAACATCGATTGTAAGTTTTTAGGGTTGAGAGGAACAGATCCAGCGTGTTGGCGGAATGACCATATATGTCTGGTACTCGTGTTAGCTCATTGACGAGTTCAGTTAAATTATTTGAATCAGCAAAGAGCTGGACATACTGACGTCCAGGTGCTATGTACCCGGAGTGGCGAAGCCACTGAGAATTGTGCACATTGAAATCACATCCATTAACGATTCTAGTATGCGGATACAAGGTCAAAATCCAGTCGATTGACTCATATAGAGTATCAATTCATCAAAGTATACGTTTCTTACTGTAAAGGATATTTTTATCACTCACTTTAAACACCACACACACGTTAAATAAAACACAGTTTGTGCTTGATTTTAGTCTATTCAATGTTCCACCATTCAAACTTGTTTCTCCACTTATTCAACACACTCGTGGCTTACATACATTTAACGTTTCCCATTATTTCGGCAATTAAAGACAGTTATTTGTTTTTTATTTTAAGCTTTAATTTAATATTTATTATAATGTAGTTTCATTAAACAATGTTTTGGGTTTCATTAAACAATCTGCACATACATGTTGGGTTCCATTAAACAATCTTTTGGGTTTCATTAAACAATCTGCACATACATGTTGGGTTCCATTAAACAATCTTTTGGGTTTCATTAAACAATCTGCACATACATTTTGAGTTCCATTAAACAATCTTTTGGGTTTCATTAAACAAACCGCAAATACGTTTTGGGTTTCATTAAACAATCTGCACATACGTCTTGGGTTTCATTAAACAATCTTTTCTGTTTCAGTAAACAATCTTTTGGGTTTCATTGAACAATCTGCACATACATTTTGAAATCATCACCACTCGACACATCCGTACCGCACGACTCTCACTTCGATCTCTTTCTCTATTAACGGCTTCACAGAGACTCCCTCTCCTTTTACTTTTAACACACGACCTATTCTCGGCAATCACTCAAAACCAACTCTTTGTTATCTCACCGTCTCGGTCGAGATTCAAAATTCAACCCGCCAACGAAGACCTGTTTTTTCTTCATCCTGAAGGTCGAAGGATATGGCATTTCTTTCTTTATCTTTCCCGGCTTGGATTCAAACGCGGAAACACAAAGGGAAAAATCAACAGAGGATCGTGCACATTTATAATCCTCTATTTTGATATGCGCTAAACGAATGTGTAATTCGTTTTATGATGCCTGTTGTTTTTTCTTGCCGACTCGGTAAGGATCCCTTTTGTAAGGATACGTTAGGGAATACAAATAGAGAATTGTGTTAATGAGCATTTCTGATTCTCTATGTTGTTTACTTTAGCCGAATGGGCAAGGATCTTTTAAGTGGGGAATCGATACAAAGGCGAATATTTTCCTTTTGTTTGTTTTAACTTAATTTTGTTAAAACGAAAACTGGCGTTGGTTGTTTTAATTGTTTTAGATAACCATTTTTCTGAGGTCTCGTAAAATTGCTGGCGCGCAATTTTTTATGATACTCAATGGTTTTGTTTGAAGGACGGCATCTGGCGTGCACATTTGGCTCTTAGGGGTTTTTGTGGTGAACCTTTGGTTCAATGATTATATTTCCCAGTTTTTTATGTGAGCAAATTGAACGTTTAGTTCAATTTGCTTGGAGTTTAATTGATTAGCGCAAATCGAACGTTTAGTTCGATTTGCTTGCTATCAATTTATGCGGGACGAGGTGTATGGGGTAATGCTTTGATTTAGCATTATGTCACATCCTTTAAGTGGATGTTTTTGGCGTGTATCGCCGTTAGTGGTGGAGACTAGCTCCAAAGGAATAGGTATTATGGGATGGGTGGTTGTGGCCGTAACAATCCTCCCCCCTTTATAAAATGAGTATTATTCTTTGAAGAGGAAATAATACTCCTTGGTCGCCTATAGGAGCGTCAGTGGTGTAGTGTGGCGGTTACAAAATTTTATTGTATCTTTTGTCCCTTTAATTTATTCTGTATATGTTTAGTTTACATTTGTTGGGACTGTAGTTTATA
The DNA here is from genome assembly GCA_963931805.1 of Microdon myrmicae. Classification (NCBI taxonomy): domain Eukaryota; kingdom Metazoa; phylum Arthropoda; class Insecta; order Diptera; family Syrphidae; genus Microdon; species Microdon myrmicae. The sequence continues at coordinate 41,316,736 of OZ007497.1, read as the reverse complement.
GGGTTACTTATTTTGTATTTGTACATCATTGTTTTGTTTATTATTTTTGTTTTAGGCATACATGGATTTAATCAACTTAAGTTCATTCGTAGGTTTTCATTGTTATATTATAAGGTTCAGCACATTTTGTTTAGGTATTATTATGTATATATTGTGTACGTATAATTATGTATATATATGTAGGTATTACTATATCTTTATATATATGTATATATTTATTACTTTTTTTTTTTTTTTTTTTTTTGAATAGTTTATTTATTTTCCTAATTTGTTTTATAGGAATAGTTTTGCTTATTCATTTAAATAGTTTTTATAATAATAGAAATTATTTGTATCTTATTTTGTATCATAATTGAATGTGCAATAATTTTCACTCCTTACAGTATTTAGTTTTAACATTAGTGGCAATAGTAGTTTGGTAATAACAGACATTATTTGTTTATTAGTTCTAACAGTAATATTATTATATGTGCAATTATTTATCTACTGGTTTTATTTTTCTAATTAGTTTAATTGTAATAGACCTTATATGCGTATTAATATTTTTGCTTATATTCTATTTAATTGTAACAGCAGCAGTGACAATAGTCAAAGAAGTTATTTACCTAATCTGTACATCTTAAGTTTTGTTAAATGTTTGTATAATAGTTTTGTTTATTTATTTTCTACTTAGTTTATTTATTTATTAAATGACTTAATACTAGTGGTTACAGTAATGGTAGTCACATAGGAGTGACTTTTATCTATAGTAGTAATTTTGTTTATATATTCTGTAATATATTAATATTTACTAAAAATTTATTTTGTTTATTTTTGTGCAAGCTATGTTAACTTGTGGGTATATTTTCATTTGTGTGTTTATCTTTTTGTTGACAAATTAATATAGTTTTACTTCTATCTTTCTCCATATTGTTTTTCGTTTTAATTCTGGCTACGTACCGTTATTACTTTTATATTTAGTTAATCGACAAACGCATCTTCGATTTGCAGAACACCCTGGGAATAATAATTGTTTCGGATTGATAGAGGGCAGGAAGTTGGATTTGTTAAGGATGGGGTTTTAAAAGTACGGTTTTAACCTATTATTGTGAACTACCACTGATCTTCGGCCCATTTTAATGACCGTATTGACTGGGCCCTTTATAGCTATGACCGGGAAGGGTCCCTTCCAAATAGATGCCAACTTGCCCTTACGATTTTCGTTTTTCATCAACACCTTGTTTCCCACATAAAACGCTTGTGGTTTCGTTTCACTTCCGGAGCAGGTGCTCGCCTTTAATGAACGACATTCCTCACACTGCTTTTTATGTCTCCTAATATCGGATAGCATAGCTGGCCACCAGTACCTTTGTCGTATTTTATTATACGATTTGGTTATGCTCTGATGTCCACCGGAAGGGGAATTGTGATAGACCCTGAGTAAAGTTGCAATCTCATTGGGGTTCGTAATTTTTTCGGGTGTTTCGGGCTTCTGCAATAACTTTTTGTTTTGCTTATTTTGCGAGCGGGGGAGCGAGTTTGATGGATTCCGTGATAGAATGTCCGTTATTCGATCAATACCTCTATCATGACCACTTGACTCTTTGGGGTTCCTCTTTTTGTAGTTAGAATTTAACCTGAAAGATTTCCACTTATCTTGGGCTTGCTCTTGTTTTCCTTTATAGTATTTATTTTCAGGTGCCCTTTTCTCAACCGTTGAGAATTTGATCGGCACACTAAATACCGTTGGATTCATTTCCGTTCGAGGAAATGTGATGCACTGTTTGGGGCCTTCCACATTGCAATTCTTCGACAGAAAGTCGTTTCCAAGTAGTCCGTCTTCTGGTAGATCGGGCATACTGCTCACTACTTGAAACTTGCATGGGAGTTTGGACCTATTATTCAGTTGGAAGTTCACCTTGCAGCTTCCCAAGGTTCGGATACTTCCAAACGGCATCTGTAAGGTGCAAGCTTCTCGCCGATTAATCTTAACGTCTGATTCCTTGAGACTACTTTTGGTAATCAGACTGATCTCAGCGCCAGTGTCCACTACTAGAGTCGTGTTTTTATTTACACCTACATCTAATGGTAGTTGGACAGTTGGAACGCTGGTTATTGGCGAGCATGGAGTTCTAATATGGTAGCTCCTTTTTGCCACGGAGTGTTTTGGCCTACTTCTTTCTTGTTCTGAAGGGGGAGAATTTTTAGAAAATTGGCATTGAATTCGCGATTCCCATTTCAGCTTTTGCTGACAGGAACCTATGTTGTGGCCCTGCTGGCCACAGAAGTCGCAAATCTGCCTTATATGAAGAATCCTTTTTCCCTCTTTTAATCGCCAGCAATCACGGATATCGTGATTTATTCGCTGACATTGTGTACAAAAGGGTGTGTTTTTCCGTTTTACACACTCTTCATAGGTATGCCCCCGTTTCTGGCAGTAGCTACAAGTTATTTTAATGATAGGGGCATCCTGTGTAATGGGTTTTGTGTAGGGAACTACTTTGGGTTCAGGGGAATTAGGTTTATGCTCTATAACTGGAGGATCCACCACTGTACCTGTAATTGGGTTAAATGTCTGTGGAGAAGAATGGTATACTGGTGAAGATTGCGCAGAAGAGAGTGAGTTCGACTGAGGTTTTTCGAGCTCTTCCAAATCTAACGTCCTTTGCATTAGAGTGTCAAGTGGTTCTCCGTCCATTAATAATAGAAATTGACGGTGGTATGGATTTAAAAGTCGACTTCTATACACACTCCTGGCAAAGTCGTCTAACTGTATTTTTATACCCTCGGCGGACGCGGAGCCATATCTCTTCTCCGCTGCCAGCTTGCATCTTTCCAACGTTTGCTTCAAACGTATTTGGAACAAGATGACTGCTTCCGCTGGGTTCTGTCTGGTAGCCAGTAGTTTATTGACCAAATCTTGGTAGCTTTCTACTGGCTGGTAAACTTTCCTCAGTAGATCCTCTGCTTCTTCAAAAGATGAAAACGGAGTGGACGCGAATAAAGCAGATGCTTCCCCTCGTAACCTAGTTGGAAGGATTTGTAAAAACACATTGTGCTCCTCCTCCCGGAGACAATTCAATGCCCTCCTACTACAATCTAAAAATGTATGGAGTTCGGCACCTAAATGTGGATTACGTTCCCCTGAGAAGATGGGGATTAGTTGTGTTGACAACTTCACAACCTTGGTGTAGTCGACAGTCATTTTTGTTAACTTCGTTTGGAATAAAGAGAAAAGGGGAGAAAAACAGTCTGCAGATCCACAAATTCAGTTAATAAAGTGACTGAAAAACAAGGGGTGTTTCTAGAACAAGGATAACCACTAGTTCAATAGTGTATGCCATATTTATCAAGGTATTCTCAATATATTGTTTTAATTTAATTTTTTGGTGTGTTTCATATATGTCCAGTTAGAAATACTTCCCAATTATTGAAAAATTTTATTCAAACGACAGTGGAATATAGACAAATATAGAGATTATATTATAAAATTAATTTTGGTTTCATTTTGTTTGTTTTTTGGGATATTTTATTTCGGAGGTGTTTGCAAATTCAATATCTGTATCAAGACTTCATTTGTTAATTCTTATTGATATTTGAATCATTGATTTATATATTTGATATAGTGTCACGTGTGTATAGTGGGTCAAAAAACAAATTTAACTAGTCAACGTCAGCTCACACAAATCGTGCATTTATAACATATATAAAAAATTAAACACCAAATGCGTTCAAACGAGTATTATAGAATTCAATAAAATGTGTTTCTCTTTACTTAGCATATGATAAATAAATATGTTATGCACAGTAAGGGTACAAACTCAATTTTTAAAATCTGATTATTCAGATAAATACTTGTAAAATTCGTTAACGATAAGTTTTTAACCAGTCACTCAATATAATTAAAGATATAAGTAAAATGAAAAACAAAGCAAAATATTACATAAACGATTAACAATTTTCATGTAGAACTAATATAGGAACAACTCGGTTTGTAAAATATATATTTTTTTAGTAACATAAAAAAGATAAGAAAAAGGAAAAGAAACAATATTTACTTAACTTGTAGTAAAGCTGCTTGAAATTGACTGCTGCTGTTGTTTTATCTGCTTCCTATTGTTGATTTTTGTTGATGATTGATCTGCTTTCTGTCCATTGGTATATGTGTTTTTTATTATGGTGCTTTAATTGTGTTTAATTTTACTTCACTTGTGTGTTTATTGTTTCTAGTTCTAGTTAATTTTTTTAGGGTGAACTTTTGTTTTGTCACTTTTTATTTATTTATGTTTATTTTTGTGGGAGCTTTGTCGTTCTTGTCGACACAAGGCTTTTCAAGCTCTTATGAGACGGTAGTCTCGGGCTTCCTTGCGCTCACCGGCTGCGCCATTTGTAAAGGATATTTTTATCACTCACTTTAAACACCACACACACGTTAAATAAAACACAGTTTGTGCTTGATTTTAGTCTATTCAATGTTCCACCATTCAAACTTGTTTCTCCACTTATTCAACACACTCGTGGCTTACATACATTTAACGTTTCCCATTATTTCGGCAATTAAAGACAGTTATTTGTTTTTTATTTTAAGCTTTAATTTAATATTTATTATAATGTAGTTTCATTAAACAATGTTTTGGGTTTCATTAAACAATCTGCACATACATGTTGGGTTCCATTAAACAATCTTTTGGGTTTCATTAAACAATCTGCACATACATGTTGGGTTCCATTAAACAATCTTTTGGGTTTCATTAAACAATCTGCACATACATTTTGAGTTCCATTAAACAATCTTTTGGGTTTCATTAAACAAACCGCAAATACGTTTTGGGTTTCATTAAACAATCTGCACATACGTCTTGGGTTTCATTAAACAATCTTTTCTGTTTCAGTAAACAATCTTTTGGGTTTCATTGAACAATCTGCACATACATTTTGAAATCATCACCACTCGACACATCCGTACCGCACGACTCTCACTTCGATCTCTTTCTCTATTAACGGCTTCACAGAGACTCCCTCTCCTTTTACTTTTAACACACGACCTATTCTCGGCAATCACTCAAAACCAACTCTTTGTTATCTCACCGTCTCGGTCGAGATTCAAAATTCAACCCGCCAACGAAGACCTGTTTTTTCTTCATCCTGAAGGTCGAAGGATATGGCATTTCTTTCTTTATCTTTCCCGGCTTGGATTCAAACGCGGAAACACAAAGGGAAAAATCAACAGAGGATCGTGCACATTTATAATCCTCTATTTTGATATGCGCTAAACGAATGTGTAATTCGTTTTATGATGCCTGTTGTTTTTTCTAGCCGACTCGGTAAGGATCCCTTTTGTAAGGATACGTTAGGGAATACAAATAGAGAATTGTGTTAATGAGCATTTCTGATTCTCTATGTTGTTTACTTTAGCCGAATGGGCAAGGATCTTTTAAGTGGGGAATCGATACAAAGGCGAATATTTTCCTTTTGTTTGTTTTAACTTAATTTTGTTAAAACGAAAACTGGCGTTGGTTGTTTTAATTGTTTTAGATAACCATTTTTCTGAGGTCTCGTAAAATTGCTGGCGCGCAATTTTTTATGATACTCAATGGTTTTGTTTGAAGGACGGCATCTGGCGTGCACATTTGGCTCTTAGGGGTTTTTGTGGTGAACCTTTGGTTCAATGATTATATTTCCCAGTTTTTTATGTGAGCAAATTGAACGTTTAGTTCAATTTGCTTGGAGTTTAATTGATTAGCGCAAATCGAACGTTTAGTTCGATTTGCTTGCTATCAATTTATGCGGGACGAGGTGTATGGGGTAATGCTTTGATTTAGCATTATGTCACATCCTTTAAGTGGATGTTTTTGGCGTGTATCGCCGTTAGTGGTGGAGACTAGCTCCAAAGGAATAGGTATTATGGGATGGGTGGTTGTGGCCGTAACATTACCAACTTCGGGCTTCTGTAAAAAAAACAGTAAGATATGAAGTGCTTACGAATATGAAGTTTTAGCCACAAGAAATTAAATTCTATATTGCAACAGAGCCCATATTGTGCCAGAAGCTAATAAGCAATATCTCTTCGTATGTATGTTTCTCAACCACGATATGAGAAGAACAAAGGCCCTTATAACCAGGGAGATTGAAATCGAAAATATATGTATCAGTTATTATCTGGATTTCGCTAAGTGGAAGGACTGTTGGTTTCAGGTTGGAAAAGTGGGCAGGCACAGAGGAGAAATTACATCTTAGGGCGCGAATAGTACAATGATCGACGGGAAATTCAAGGCCGCATCTTTTCCATGACGAATATTATGCCACTCAAACTTCAAAATCCCACCAAAGATTATAAATTAATCGGGAGTATCGATGCTTGAGGGACGTAACAGAGATACGAAAAGGAGGAAAACGGACAAGGAAAGAAAGGAAAGGGACATTTTCCTATACTGCACTTTACTCGCGTGTATATTTTCGCACTTTCCACTGCACTAAGATGCGTGTGGTATGTGGAGATCCGTTTGTGTACATCGGATCCCCTGTAGTGATCTCAAATCACTGCTCTTCATGCAATCTAATAATTTATAACATTTTCACAAATCAAATCCTACTTCTGTGAATGTTTTATGAAAGTTTTGTCATCGATTCACAGAAGTACCACATATTTTAAGTACAAATCTTGACGAGATTTTGTATAAAAGAGGGATCCATTTCGGTTTCGAAGATCAATCCCACACACACCGGCCGAAGCGCAGATTATTAGACGCCGAAGACGTGATCTGCGTTTACTACCGCACCCAAGACCTACCGGTCTTGTAGACTTCTTTCCCACCATCTCTCCATCCAAGTAGTTAGAGAACATTTGAACTAACCCTGTCCACACTATCCTTAGATACCCCTGTGGAGGTTCTTAAAGCTCACCTGAAGAACCCCCCATATTCGCAACCCATATTTGCATCTCAATCACCACCATACCAGAAACATTTCCTTTCTCAAGGACATTTAATGCATTCAATGCATTATCTAAAGATCCCTAAAAAGAATTCTAACAGCATTCACGCATTTAATGCGTTATTCAAATTCCCTGAAAGAATCCACATTCAAAATATCTGAAAAGAATTCCTCCCACAACGGCATTCCCACATGCATCAATGCATCTCAGCATTAACAGCCAAGAACTGAATTCTATATTGGTGTAAATATTCACACCGGAATTCGACCCTTGAGTTGCCACAGATGCCATTTACAATCGATATAGATGTTATACACAACCGTCATTGTGTAACCATCTAAATTGCTTCATAATGACTTGCAACTATTGATTCAGCTGCAAGCACTTCTCCCAGAAATGCTCCTTTGTTTGAATCTCCAAACAATCACCAACTCCGCGCTTAGCCGCCGGATTCGAGTTCAATAGAATAAACAATGCTGTTTCTTACAACGACCAAAGATACGATATACAAATTGTATGATGTATCCCAAACCTATTAGCACCTAATGAGTGGCAGCTTATTTATTTAGCTGACCCTCATTACAGAACGATGCCTTAGGTCGCTTCTCTCTTTGTTCTTTTTCCCTTGTTTAGGTTTCGTTTATCCTTTACCGAAATGCATCGATAAACACTGTAGTCTACACGATCACACATACACATACATTGCCAAGTCCTTCTTCCTTCTTTTCACCACGAGAGAAACACTTTCTCTCTCGAGGAAACTCACCCCAGTTGCGAAGTGGCTCTGCATCGAGCAGAGCAACGCTGAGTCGTTTTCCATCACCCGACCGAATCGGTCGGTTTTTCTCCACAAAAGAAACACTTTCTCTCTCGAGGAAACTCACCTCATTAGCAAATGTATATCGCTGAGTCGTTTTCCATCACCCGACCGAATCGGTCGGTTTTTCTCCACAAGAGAAACACTTTCTCTCTCGAGGAAACTCACCTCATTAGCAAATGTATATCGCGGAGTCGTTTTCCATCACCCGACCGACCCGGTCGGCTCTCCGTCTTCCGCTCTCCGCAGCGCGCCGGGCAGACGTATTAATCCAAGAGTCGTAGTCATTGAGCTCAAGAATCATCAGCACAAGTCGATGGGTGTGTATTTAAGATAGTGTGTACGAGTGCAGTTTTTATACTATTTACCGGCGTTATTAATTCAAATGGTTGTGCTGTTGCCATGTTACCTGCTTCAGAATACTTACACGCAATGTGTATGCGTAATATTTAAAGACTTGATGTTCAATTAACTACAGTAACGATTATGTGAGATTGTGACATTTTATTTTTCGAATTATTAATTACTTAAGATTCACGAACTTGATTGGATTAAAATTTGTTCCGAGTGCGAAGAATTTACACAAATGGATTTTGTAAAGCGAATGCACAATAAATAAATAAACGTTAATTCCAACAACATACCAGTGTTTAATTTTCTTACTTTTCTAAAGCTTGCGGGTGAACTCAGTGCTTTCGCACTCGGTGGAACAAGTAGGTGGAATATTGGTGAATCCTTGTCCTTGCCGACACACCATACTTAATATTACCCCCCCCCCCCGCCCCCTTCTTTTTCAGATATCTTGAGACCGAGCCCATCATCCTCCCGGATGTGGGTGATTCTGATTATCGCAAGATGACCAGAAGCCAAAGACAAAATGAGGAATACATTTGTCCTTGTCTCGCTTAAGTCGGTCTCTCGCCACTCCTTTGTTTTTTTTTTTTTTTTTTTTGTTTCGAAGATCAGTCTCCAGTTGAGCCCCGAAAGTGGTAGACGCTAATTAACCCTTTTAGTGCTGAGCTAATTTTTACATATTTTGCATAAATGGCGAAAGGATTTTTGAAAAAAAAGTACCTTATTAATTAAGTGTGCACAGAACCTTAAATATTTTCCTCAAATGTAGATGGATTTTCGTAATTCTTTCTGTTATGTGTAAGGGACATATCAAACTACTCAAATGTAACATATTTTTTTACTGTATTTATTTAATTTAAAAAAAAAAAGAAAACAAACAAGAATATTAAAAAAAAATCATTGGCAAAAATGTTCCCCACACAAACCCCATGGACTCCCTTTTTACAGTGCACACAAACTAGCGAAGATCAAGTCACTCCTTTTCCTCCTTTATTACTACACACCACACAACGGCGAAGCTTCGTCCCTGGTAACTTTTCTAGACCAATATTTTGTTTGGATCTGGTTGGTGTCTCTGGGATGTTTTTTATCTCAAGCCATTCTTTGTCTATACTTTCGATTATCTGGCCAGTAAATTGTAGTCGAGATATTTTTTTTTTCTTTTGTATTATTGTTGCAGACGCAACAGTGGCGACACAATTATGCAAATACAAAATGTACGAATTCAGAACCATTCTCCCGAAGATGTTAAATGTTACGTTTTTCCAAAATTTTAGTGTCTTCCGTTCATCCAAATATACGTATAGCATTTTATCTGGCTCGTCTACTCCACCCATAAACTTATTATAATTGTGTATGATGCTTGATTTTGCTTTTTGATTTTTTCTTTTTCGTGGTTACGATGCTTGTATTAGCGTGTTTGAAACAAGTAAGACCGGGAGCTTTTTGGATTTCTTGTCCCTAAATGAACATAAAAGAATATCTTTATTTTTGTAGTACTTGGGTACTCCAACATTGGTTGTTTTGGCTTCTTTGGGTAAATTTTTTCTATTCCTTCTAATTGTGCCTGTGATGTGGGTACATTTCTCTAATAATGCTTTAGCTAGCTTCAAACTCGTATAGAAGTTGTCGGTGACAAATGATACCCTTTGTTTAGGTGGTAAGTAATTTTTCTACCACAATATATCCCAGACCATGCTCATTTATTTTATTTTGGTTTCCAGCTACTTTTGCCCCTTTATAACAAAAAAAAACCTAAGCAATAATTTGTGATGGAATCGCACAGCATCCAAAATTTAATTTCCCACCTGTGATGTTTCTTATTCGGTGGATATTGCTTTATCGACGAATTGCATTTGGCACCAACTAATGACTTGTGAATTGACAATTCTCGGTGAGGTTGGTAATACTGGCGAAAGACTTTATTGGCGTGGTCAACAATGGGGAAAATCTGGCAGGCGGATCATAGTCAGGATGGCCTGGAGGAATTATTTTTTTGTTATCCACCATGTGAACAAATTTGAGGATCAACAGGAAACGGTTGCGCGGAAACATTTTTTTTAACTACAGTATACTTCTTGAGAATATATGGTTGCTCTTCTAGTTATACCCATTTCTAATAAAACTGCAATAAATGCCTTCATTTCTAATTCCGTAACTGGCTTCCATGCCTTAACTCGTAATTTTGGTTTCATTTCTTGTCCAGAGTATAGAAATTGTTGGGCGTATCGATTAGTTTCTAGTCTGTAGTTTTGAGGAGCAAAGAAGTAAAAATCAATTCAAAATATCCAATAGGCCCTTCAATGTCGGCAGGTAAATGTTTTAGTCCGGGAATTTCGAAAAAAGTATTATTTATTTCGTTGGAAAAATTTATGTCAGAAGGAAGTTGCACAAATGTATCGGTATCGAGGTCGTCCAAAACAGCAGACTCATCTTCGGAAGATTCACCACTTTCGTTACAAATACGCATTCTTCGATTTGTGAACATTCTAATTTCATCGTCACTGTCACAATTTTCACTAAGAGAAACATGTTCACTCAAAGATTTACAAGTGTTTTCATCATCGCTACTTGACGAATTTGACATTTTGCAAATAGAAATAAAAAACTTTAACCTAAAAAACAAATGATAAATTCACAGAAAAATAATTTTAAATGGTTATTTATAAATGTTTTAACTTATTATAAACGTTATAAATGCGCGCCCTACGACACGTCCGCACAGATCGATACCTAAAATCAAACTGCGCAATAGTCGATATTCCGACGCTCCGCAAGTTATACGCATTAATAGAGAGTCGATTTATTGACGGTACGCGCTCTAAGGGTTAAGCAAAAAGAAAAAAAGGTGAAAAGTGACCTAAACAAAAAATAAAACACTGGAAAAAACGCCCTAGTGTAAGATGAAATAAATAAATGGATTGAACTGAATAAAACACTCGTTACTTTTACTATTATTAAATAAATATATCATCATCATCATCGGCACTACAACCGGGAACCGGTCTTGGCCTTATTTAGCAAGTCCTGAGGCTTGTTAAATTTTCCATAATGATTTGTTTTTTTCCGGGCAAGGTCATTAGTCTTGCGCCAGAGGCTCCCCGACGGAGAAACGAACCCCGATCTCCCACGTGACAGGCGGGTATACTAACCACTATACTATCGAGGAGCCCAAAATAAATATATATTACTGAATAAAAACACTCATTACTCACTTATCGCACCAACGTACGCATCCTTCTTTTTACACTCCATGTCATCGACTGTCTTTTCCTTCTCTTCCTACTACCTAACCGGCAGTCTCTCCTCATTCAGCTCGTCGGCCGGTAAGGTTGTTTAACATCTGATTTCTTTTGGGAAGTGCTGCCACAACAACGGTAAGGTTGTTAGCATCTGATTTCTTTTGGGAAGTGCTGCCACAATAGTATTCTTTTCTTGCACTTTAAATTTGTGTGCACAAGAAATTAATGATTAAAAAGGCAACGGGCGTACTCACGGTTTCCTTGGTTCGGATGTATCTTGAATCCTTCCGCTTTGGGGGTTGAGCGTTTTCCTTGGGTCCCGGTTCCCGGTTGAATCGTTGTGGTTTCTCAGCAGTGGATTATAATGATTTCCAATAGTTGATTTTAAATAAAGGGTTTTGCTAAATGGTAAAATGCATTACACTGCGTAGTTGTGAGTACAATAGTTATTTTTCACTGTTTTCCGATAAATGGTTTTGTTTGCATTGTTATTGTCTATTTCTCCAGTTGTGGTTGATTTGGAAACAAAAAACAGTTCTCAGTTTTATTTGCAACATTCACAGCTTTGCGTTTATATTTCTGCCAATAATGTCTAATCCATTACATAAAATGTAAATCAAAACACAGTTTTCAGTTTCCTTTTTCTGACAATAATGACGAATTCAATATTTGGTTTTTTTAAATGCATTTTCCTTAACGTTTATACACAGTCCTCAGTTTCCTTTTTCTGCAGCACTTTCGCTGGGGACCATGTACGTTAATCAACTGCTGCCCGGAGATCGCGATGCATCTTCCTTTTAAATGAAAACAAATCGAGACTTTGTATCTTCAAACGAACATTTCAGATGGAAAATCTCGATTTCGGGTGTGGTGTTCAATGTGCTCATTAGGATAGTGGTTCAGTTTTATGAGTTCTCATGAAACTATTGTGCATATTAGGATATGCATTGGAATTTTGGTTTTTGTTTTTGTTATCCGTCTGGCTTATGCACACAAGAGTTTGCGTGTCCTTCGGGTGGGTAATACAAGATCCGTGGGAATTAGATATTGGTTTTTGAATTGGTGCATTTACAAGTCATAAAACATCTGGGATGTGAAGATATGCATTAGGATGTTTATGATTGCTTGAATTGTGTGTCGGCGGAAATTAGATATGCCTTTGTTTAGACACATGCACGTTTTGGGCTTTGGATCTTTTAGGCATTTGAATTGAATTGAATTCAATGTTTGAGAGTTTGAACGTTTAGGTCGATTGGTTGACATTGAATTCAATGTTGATTTGGATGTAGGGATTTGTATGTAGGGGAATGAGATTGTTTCTATGGGGTAAGGAAGTTGTAGGGCTTTTCGGAGCACTACACAGTTCTCAGTTTATTTTTCTGACAATAATGACGAATTCAATATCGTTTCTTTTTTTTTAAATGCGCTTTCCTTAACGTTTATACACTTTTTCTTTTTCTTTCACAATACGTCGCGTTCGCACTTTTTTATTTCTTGTTTCGATACATTTTTCCGATTTTGAAGGCCATCTGAGCCGCACGTCTATTTATTAGCATGCATACCTCTACAAAGCCCTGCATGTTTTTTTTTTTAATATGCACACCCAAAAGGGATTTTTATGGTGGATGTGAAAATAGGGAAGGGTGGTAAAGATAGGTAGTGTAATATGCATTTTTACGACGGTGTGCCGGGATTAGGCTACTCGACATCTAAACGAATGTTGACCTTTACTTGTTTAAGGTTTTACTGGAAATTGAATGTAGTATCTGTTTTCATCATCATCGGCACTACAATCAGCATCCGGTCTTGGTCTTATTTAACAAATCTCTCCACCGGTCCCGATTTCGAACCGATGTCATCCAGTTTTGCATTCCCAGGCTCTGGGCGCCCTGGGCTCTACGCCATCCCTCCATCGCAGACAAGGTCTGCGTCGCTGTCTCCCTCCATACATCTTGCCGTAAAGGACTTTCCGGGCAGGCTCCTCTTCGCTCATTCGAGCTAGGTGTGCCGCCTACCGGAGTCTACCGAGCTTGATTTTTCTTACAATATTAACTTCAAGGTAGATCGCGCACGACTCATGGTTGTAGCGTCTCCGGAATCGTCCTCCCTCACATACGGGGCCAACAATTCTGCTTAAACCTTCGTCTCGAACGCGGCTAAGAGTTCAGAGTGCCTTTTATTGAGCACCCAGGTCTCGGATCCATACATGAGTACTGGTAAGACCATAGTCTTGCACAGTAGTAGCTTGGATGTTTTGGATAAATGTCGGGTTTTAAGGACTCTGATAGACCATAGAAGACTTTATTGGATTTGATCAGCAGTCCGCGTATTTCTCCTTCCATATTGTTACCGGCTGATACTATTGACCCAAGGTAGTTAAAGGATTGCACTACTTCAAATTCGTGCTCCATTACCCTGATAGTTTGACCAACGTTAGATCTTCTCTTCGTAGAAGTTGCCACCATGTACTTAGTTTTTCCCTCATTAATGTTCTAGTTTTTGTGCCGCCCGCTCGATCTGGGTGAAGGAGTCCTGTACCGCTGAATCGGATCTACCAATGTCATTGTCATCTGCGTAGGCAAGAATCTGGCTGGACTTGGTGAGAATAGTCCCTCTCTAGTTGTGACGCCAGAGCCACGGAGTGCTTTCTCCAACGCCAGGTTGAAGAGGAGGCAGGCCAGACCATCCCCTTGTCGGAGTCCATTAAAGATGTTCATTGGTTTGGATAGCAATCCCTCTATTTTTACTTGACTAGTTACGTTGGTCATGGTCATCCTACAAAGTCGTGTCAATTTGTTTGAAATGCCGAGCACTCTCATGTGGCATTATATAGTTCTACCCTGGCTATGCTATCGTAGGCGGCCTTAAAGTCTATAAATAGATGATATAATAGAATCTTAAGTTTCAGGCGTTTTTCCATCGCCTGCCTAAAGGTGAATATCTGATCAATCGCTGATTTGTCTGGGATGAAGCCACACTGATATTGACCAGTGATGACATTACTGTATGGGGCTATCCGATCTTGTAGGATAGAGGAGAGTATCTTATAGGCGGTACTCAGCAATGTTATACCCTTATAGTTGCTGCACGGTGTGATATATCGCTTCTTATGTGTACACAAATTATTCCACGACGCCAATCTTCCGGCATCTCCTTTTGCTCCCATATGTGCACCACGATCTCATGAATTGCGTGATGTAACCCTGTCCCTCCTTGTTTGATCAGCTCAGGTGCTATGCCATCAGCTCCGAGAGCTTTATTTGATTTGAGCTGCCTTATGGCTTTTATTGTTTCCTCAATTCTTGGTGGCGGCAGCATTTGGCGTTGACCTTGCATTGATGGAACCTCCAATTCTTCTGTGAGCTGACCATTTAGCAATTCATTGAAGTGCACTCCCCATCGCTCCAGAATGCTTTCAGGATCGGTGATTAAATTACCCTCTTTATCCTTGCAGTAAGTGCAGCGTGGTGTGTACCGCGTCATACTGCGGATTATTTGGTAGAACTTCCGCGCCTGGTGCGGACCTCGCTCTCTACTTTTTTCCATTTCACAGACTAGATTTTTTTCCAGGCACTTTGCCTTTGTCTGTGGAGTCTTTTTTCAGATCTTCTGAGCTCTTTGTATTTCTCCTCGCGTACCCGCGTCCTATGAGACTGTTGCATTGCCCGGTATGCAGCATTCTTACGTTCAGTCGCTAGTTTGCACCCATCTTCAAACCAGTCGCTCCGATTTCTACGACTACTGCCTAAGATGGAGTTGGCAGTACTACTGACAGTATTCTTAAGGCGTATCCATTTCTCTTCTACGCCCGGCATTTTGGCCTCAGGACATACTCCCCCTCCGTCGCGCTCTTCGAGGGCGAGTATTAACGCATGACCAAAGGTGTTACTGGTATTCCCGTTACGTAAGGCAGCCGTGTTGATTCGAACCTGATCCGCGGATGCAGTAAGTCTCCGTAAGGCAATCCGCGCTTGGAAAACTGTACCAACAAGATAGTGATCCGAGTCGACATTGGCACGTCGGTACGTTCGTACCGTCATCAGTCTCGAGGAGTGGCGGTCAATTTGGTTGCGAGTGGCTCCCTCAAGTGATACCCAGGTGGCTTGTGGGTGTGTTTACGTGGAAACCTGGTACTTGCAACGACCAAGTTCTTTGATGCTGGCAGTTCGATGACTCGTAGTCCATTGTCATACCAACTATGGGAACCAGCGAAGTGCCTGAAAACCGGCTCCCGATATATTTTCGCATTCAAATCACCAAGAACGATTTTCGCATGGTATCTTGGGCAGTCATTGAGGTCCCGTTCGACGTTCTCGTAGAATTGTTCTTTTTCGTCGCCGGGAGACTCCTCTGTTGGTTCGTGAACGTTTATGAGACTAATGTTCTGAAACTTGCCTCGCACACGAAGGGTGCATAGCCTTTTGTTTATTGCATTAAAGCCGATAATGGCAGGCTTCAGTTTTTGGCTGACTGAAAAACCTACCCCGAGTACATGGTGTTTTGTATGACAGCTGTAAGGAATGTCATACTCGTTTTTTTGAATAACACCACTCCCCGTCCATCTTATTTCTTGTAATGCTGGTATGTCAGCCTTATATTCAGACAGGGCATCGGCTAGCTGCTGTATGTAGCTCGAGCTCTGTATAGTGAGCGGACGTTCCATGAGAAAATTCTCAAATCGTTTAGCCATTTTCGTTTCCGTGGTTGTCGTCGTGTATCCAGTCCATATCCGAGGCTTGTTAAATTTTCCATAATAGTTTGTTTTTACGGGCAAGGTTATTAGCCTTGGGCCAACCTTTCTCAGGATGTCGCTGCATGCATTGGTGCACTACTTGGCCGGTGCCAAAGTAACTATCCAGGAGTGTCACATGGAGACTGCATGTCAACTTGGATTGAACAGGGACAATGATCTTCCCGGCCTTCGCCGGGTTGAAAGCAATCAGTCACTTTGGCCTGTATATTCGCCCCCCCCCCCCCCCCCCCCCCCCCCCCCAGTATCTGTTCTAAACCTTTTAAATCGTTAAGAAGTTGATCATACGCTGCATAAACATGTAATTTCCTACATAGAAACCAAATATGTATAAAAATAGAATCAAGAATAAACTATGCATGATACAAAACAATTCGTGACAATTTTGACTTTCTAACAAAATTGGGATAGCCACAAATGGACCCAAATTGCAGAGGTTTATATATCAGTTAACAAGTAATTTCTGTCACTCAATAACTAATTTAGAAGCATTTTCATTCGTCAAGTTTTTTTTTTAGAATAGATTAATATATAATAAGCAATCAATTAATGTATTATTAAAATAAGCCAACCATTTTATTTTCAGATTGTTGTTAAATCAACCGGATTTCTTTGCAATTTGCAAAGCTCTGAAAACCAAGTATAGCATCCCGAAAGAGTGCCAGCAACAACTATTGACAAGCTCCTCATATTATTTGGTAATTATATGATTGTCTTTTTTATTTACGCTTTATTGCAACATTTAGATTATATTTATTATTTTCAGAAAAAGTACATCGATAGCTCGACTAAACATTCGAACCTCTTTTTAAACTTATTCCGTGATATTGAAGACCCTGTCAAGAGTCAAGTCGAGATTGATGGATGCATTGGGTGTCTTTCTCAAGGAGATGAGTGCTATAAGATATGGAAAATGAACTATAAAAAGAATGTGCTTCCAACGTACCTATTGCTTCAAAGAATTTGTGAGTATATTCATCGATTTTTTTCTATACGATGGCGTTTGGTTGTTTTTCAAACGTTTGGGCTAGAGATGAACACAGTGCTCTTTAAGATAAAGCTCTGTGTTCTCAGAATTGCTACAAGTGAATAAAGTTTTCTTGATATTCGGTAATGAAAAAAGATATTGTTTCCAAATTAAGCAGAAATGAATAGTGACGCATAGTAGTTACTTATTTAGATGGCACTGCAGTCAGTGGAGAGCCTTAGACTCGAAAACGTATGTATTTTGCATTTTTCCTTTTTTTCCTCCTTAGATACCGGCTAGATACAAAAATGCTTAAATTCCAGTTTAATTATCTTAGATTATAACTGATTGGTCCTACGCGGACGCTCTAAGTTAAACTTCAACAACTTTATCCAGTTAAATTGGTTGAGGTTGTCTTGAGTGCGCTACCTCATCGTCTCATTGGGTTAATATAGAACATTTTTCGATTAGATAGGTTTCCATTGGTTGTGTGTTGTCTATAGAGGTTGATTCATTTCTTGCTGCCTGTGTCAACTTTTTTTTAAATATATTTCTCTCAGGAAGTGAGAGTCTGGCGTTTCTAACAGATATCGGCGCAAACGCTATAAGAGTGTCAGTCAGCGCCCTATGATGGCATTAGATAGCTGTTGGAGATCTTTTCAAACAGTTGCAAATTCTGTTTCCTTTAAACCTCCGAATCTCAGGGCGGTTTATAGCATTTCGCGAAGTAGTGAAGGACGTGATTTGAATTCACGCTATGAAAGGGTTGGAACCAAAGCATCTTTGCATTAAACCCTGGCTGTTCGATACAAAATTCGACACAGTATCCTGACCCTATACCCACACACTGAAATCGTTATTGCGGGTGATTTTAATGTGCATAACTCTCAGTGGTTTCGTCACTCCGGAACAACAACACCTGAAGGTCAATATGTCCACCTTTTTGCTGATTCAAATAGTTTAACTCAACTTGTCAATGAGTCAACACGGGTGCCAGATATATATGGCCATTTCGCCAGCACACTGGATCTGTTTCTCACCTCCCACCCAAACAAATACACAATTGAAGTTTCTTCGCCCTTGGGCACTTCAGACAACTGTGTCGTGTCAGCTAAATTTCCTCTAACCATCAGTAACGTTGAAGCGAAAGCTCTGAAAAGAACAGTATGGTTCTATGAGAAAGCCAACTGGGAAGGTCTGAACGACTTTTTTTGGAGGCTAAATTGGTCCTTATTTTTCCTCCATAACGATGTTGACTCTATAGCGGACACATTGACAGACACGATTCTACTTGGCATGCGGACCTTTATTCGACACAGAATAAAGAGTATCAAACCCAAGAGAAATATGTGGTTCGGGTCCGGGTGCAGAGAAGCCATTAAGGCTAAAGAGTTGAGCTTCCGGTTGTATAAATCAAACAATACTGAGGAAAACCGGAAAAGATTTAAGAGAGCTAGAAATGACTGCAATGCATATATTCAACGGGCAAAGTTCTTACATGACCAGAGAGTGAGACAAAAAATACTACGCTCTCCCACAGGTAGTAGAAACTTCTGGGCATTTGTAAAAAAAACATTAAAAACTCAGTCTCTTCATCTACCCCATCGCTTATAGTCGATGGCAAACCAGTCACCACTGCAATAAAGAAGGCGAATCTACTTGCTGCACATTTCGCAGCCAACTCAACGCTGACTAATACCACATCAGTTCCAGCTTGACTTGACCATAAGCAGCACACCATGAGCCAGATTCGCTTCCGAACGCGTACTTTTGCCCGCGCACTCAAAGAGCTAAACGCACACAAATCCGCTGGTCCGGGTGGCATTCCCCCAATCCTCTTGAAGAGATGTTCCTCTTCACTCGCTAAAACACTGCGGAAACTCTTCCATTTGTCTTATTCTACTGGCCGTTTCCCAAATAGATGGAAGTCAGCGAACATTCAGCCAATTCACAAAAAGGGTGACAAATCATCCCTTTCTTCTTATCGACCCATAGCACTAACTTCTATTCTCTCCAAGGTAATGGAATCACTTATCAACCGTCAACTTTCGAAATATCTGGAATCAAATGACCTCCTCAATAACCGCCAATATGGCTTTCGTAGCAACCGGTCCACATGAGATCTGATGGCGTACCTTATCGAAAAGTGGAACCATTCCATCCACTTCCTCGGTGAAATTAAGGTAGTCGAATTGGATATTTCAAAAGCCTTCGACAGAGTTTGGCATCCAGCCCCTTTGTCAAAATTGGATTCATATGGAGTGGACAATTCCCTGATGCAATGGATAAGAGACTATCTTTCTGGCCGTTCAATCCAAGTGGTTCTTGATTATGTCAAATCTGTCTCCCATCAAATTAATGCAGGTGTTCCCTAGGGTTCGGTACTCTCACCCGCTCTCTTCCTGATCTTTATAAATGATCTCTTGTCAATTACTCACAACCCAATTCACTCGTTTGCTGATGATAGCACATTGAGTTTCTCATACTCATACGAACACTCCCGTCCAAACTCTACGAACGTCACTACCAACCAGCAACTTATGCAACAAGATATATCAGTGGGGATTATCTAACCGAGTAGAATTCAATGCCCAAAAAACTTAGTGCTGTCTCTTGTCGTCAATGGCGACCCCCAAAGTTAATATACTGTCTATGAACGGCACTTGCATCGACGAAGCCAAGGAACTATCAATCCTCGGCACTCGAATTATTTCGACTCTTAACTGGAACGTCCACATATTTGAAGCTGCGAAAAGTGCAGCTAAATGTATGGGGTACCTTAAGAGATGCAAAAGATACTTCACGCCATCCAACCTGGCCACTATTTACAAGGCGTATATTCGTCCAAAAATGGAGTTCAACTCCCATATTTGGTCAGGCGCATCCAAAACTGCACTACACGTGCTCGATAGGATGCAAAAACGAGCAGTAAAACTTATTGGGGACTCAGCCGTAAGTCGATCAATTCCGTCGTTAGAACACAGGCGCAACGTATCATGCCTATCTCTTTTCTATAGGTATTACCACGGTCGTTGCTCAACTGAACTTTCTGAATGCGTTCCGCCCCTTCAGACATTTTCCCGCGATACCCGTCAATCTGTGAATGCGCATCAGTTCACGTTGAAAGCGGATTTCAGGCGCACAAATAAACATAGAGAGTTATTTTTTAGCCGAACCACACGAATGTGGAATGTTCTGCCTGATCATGTGTTTCCTGGCCATTGTAATGTCCAGACATTCAAAACCAATATACATCACCTCCTTTCCTTATCCACTTCCTCTCCATCCGCTCGCACTGTGTTCTGATATTTAAGGGTACTTCAAAATCCCCTTTTGTGCGCGCGTTAGTGTAAACAAAAAAATACAGCTCACAAGCAAGACGTTCATAACAGGCATAATAGCGCTTTGTGAAGTAATGAAGGACGTGGTTCGAACACATGCTACGAAATGGTTGGAACGAAAGTATCGGCGTAACAATTTATGGCCGAGGATGCCCCAACTCGCTGTATAACCAATGATACGTTCATGGCCTGATATACGCACTCATGAATTATTCGATTGTCTTCCGGTTCTTCACCACACAGGTTCTGCTATTTCACATTGATTGACATCAAATAGACTAAGGACTTAACGAAGCGGTTTCACGTTTGTTGCATAAACGAAACGACTCAGTAGAAATGGTCGGCTTCAATCACTCCAATCATCACCATCATCATCGGCACTACAACCGGTATCCGGTCTTGGCCTTATTTAACAAGTCTGAGACTTTTTTCCATAATAATTTGTTTTTCCGGGCAGGTTATTAGCCTTGCGCCACCAGTCACTCCAATACCTCCTTAAAATCCCCTTTCCTGATCTTGGACATTAAATTTGCGGCGTCGTCAAACGTCAGAGCAATTAACATACTACATACGCTGAAAAGTTCCGGGATTTGTAATAAAAACATGCGTTTCTTGAGCAAAGTTATATTTATTCCTCAACATAGTTGCTTTCGAGAGCGATATACTAGGTATGGCGATTTTCCAACATTTCAAAGCCCTTTCTGTAATACGAAACGTCCAGTATTAAGTACAGAAAAAATCTGCCCTCGTGTTCACAGGTCGTGGATGGATGCGGTCGTGTTTTGGTTCTAATCTTTTCCACTCTTCGCAGCCATTCCATTCACATTCTTCACTATCATTGCTAAACTTTGCTTCATAACCGTACGTTTTTCTTAATATGTTTTTTCTCCGGAAAAGCGAACCTGATATTGAGCCAGCGGTAAGAGATACTATAGCGTTCGCAACGATAGTGAAGGACGTGTGATTCGAACCGGCGCTATGACGATTAGAATTACTAAAATATTGAGCCAATACTCAACACATTAGCCCACTGACGCGTGTACGGATTCATTTCCAAACTCAAGTACACTTAACTGATGTGGAATTGCTATGTTATCCCTATGGTATACGGCTCTGATGTTGTTTGCTTATTCAAATTACTTTCGTTGTACGTAACAAATTGCTTGTGTACTGAGTGTGTATCTGTTAGAGACGCCACAATACTATTAGATAGTTGTTGGAATTGTTTTCGAACACTTACAGATTATACGAGGGCAGGTCAATAAGTCTTTAGAAAATGGGTACGAGTTTCTTTTATTTTCTCATTTAGCTGACCTAATAATGACGCATAATACGGTTCAATTATCGTCTGTCCCTTTTCCAAATAGTCGTGCCAAACACAGTAGCCAAAAAGACTATACTTCACAGATCGTGAAAAACAGTAGCCATAATCTTTCCAGCTGATTTCACCGTATTTGCCTTCCGTGGAGTCCGTTCGTCTTTAACAATCCGTTGTTTTGACTGTACTTTCGTCTCGGGATTGTGGTGGTGTATCCATGTTTCATCTACAGTTACTAATCTGCACAGAAACTCATCTGGGTTGCGACGCATGCGCTCCAAAAGTTCGCAGCTGAGAGCAAATGCGGCACCCATCTCGCAGATATTTGTTTTTATCGTGCAAAATTAAAACATGAAACAATTTGAAAATTGACAGATACTTAGTGAGGAATGATGCTTACTCAAAACATATCATTAGCGATGCTACGAGCGCCATCGTGGGCGTTTCTAAGGACTTATTGACCTACCCTCGTAGCACTCTGGCAGAGAGTTCAACAGACCTCGTATTACTGTTCTGTAACAAGATGACTCTTGATGTGTACCACCTCTAGATGCACGCGGCGTTAAGAGATAAAGTGCAAATTAATGAGATCTATAGGATTTCCTTGTGAGGCACAAACGATCCAATTCCTTGGAATAATATCACAAATCTCCAATGAGCAATCTCTTTGGAAAAAAAAACAAAGAGCACACCGCACGCTTTAAAAGTGATAATGACTGTAGCCTCCATGTTAGGGTTGTTTTGTCAACTAAGCGAATTGCTCGACTCTGAATATGAATAAATCAAGAATATGCAGAGGAACAGAACTCTAAACATATGAACACTATTCACGCACGGATCTAAGTTGATTTTATAAAGGATAGGATGTTCCAAAGTATAATATCTTTCAGCTTTGAACGCATAACCGACTTTCCTTGAGACAGACTTTGGAATGTTCATTACATATTCATGTGACGACACATTCGCACTGACTATGACACCGAGCAAATCTTGCTATTCAGTATGAAACGCCCTTCCGCGTTAGCTGCTTGAACACGTCAAAACCATGATATAATTCTTGGTCTTCTTTTTATATATTTATGCTTGCAAAATTGTTACAGAATGCTTGTTTCAGCTTTTGTATTGTCTGCCATGACGACTATTTATTGCTTGGACTGTTACTCTAATTCCAGACAGGTATGCTGGTCATAGAATGTCTGGTAAGAAGTTGTTCTGGAGGGGTTGCAATCGGATCATTTGGATTTGTTGAATACGTGCTTTCCTTAGATTTGATGACCTGGTCAATTATAAAAAGTTGTAGCTCTGACATTTGGTTTGTTTTATTGTCGTTTGTGCCAATTCCTTCGTCGCATTGATATCAGAAAGATTAACCTTTCCTTATGGAAGATTTAGTCCAGATCTCAATTTAAGGAGTTAACATGATTATCAGCTAGAGTGACATTGCTGCGTTAAACGACCGATCGTTTAGAAATGAACAAATCAGTGTTCTATCAAGATAAAATATCTTATTACCCGTTGATGCTAAAAATCATTAATATGAAACAAAAAAAGAGTTGCTTCTAATATAGAAACCTGAGATACTTCGGAATCAAGACGTGTCGCCTATAACCCAGATTTGTTCATCCAATCGCAAAGTCGTTGGAAAAGTACATAAGAAGTCCACTCTTCCTCTCTGCAGATGTGATCATACGATGCGAACGTATTTGACTCACCGTGTTTTTCAGTTGTAAATGTCCAGATGTTAATCATAAGGTTCAAAAGGTCTCCGGGAATTGTCTGCTGCGAAATCCATGTTGGCGATTAGAACTTAGTTGCATTCCAAATATGTAATTAATTCAGAATTGATGATTTTTCCATCACCTTGGACAACAGAGTCGATCATGCGGAAGGCACTTATTACGTTTCTTTGAGATAAGTTGAATGCGAGCGATTTTCCAACATGGGGAAAATGTTTTCGATTTGTCAGGTATATAGAAAACTCTGCCGAAGACTTGCAATAGTTTTGATGCGCAAATTTTAAGAACTATAGCTGCTTTGTTGTAGCCAGGGATGATGAAGTGAACAGCACGTGGGCGAACCTTTATACCCGATATTAAACACATGGTATTAGCGCAAACACAGACGACTGTAAAAGACGAGCATCTAGGGTAGAATTCGCGGTAAACAAATTGGCGAAAACATTGGTTTTTTCTTTTAAAAGTATAGCTAGTGCCCTTGTTCCTCCTGGTAACAGAGGTAAGGAATAGGAACCAAAATTATTTCTAATAACCTTTGCCATTAATCAGAAGGACCGTGAATCAGGCAGGCATTACAGTAGTTTCTTGATTACTTTGTCCTTCTTCTAGTTCGTTATTCGCCTTGTATAGTTTCTGAAAGATATTTTCTACAACATTCACATTTTTCAAAGGGATCTTAATTTACAGAGAGCTCATGGTTTAAGATGACAGAGCCTGGCTATGGCTTGGGCCAGATCCTAGATGTCACTGCTTTCCTCTTCGTGATACGGCGACCTGTCCTCGTGAGTTAGCTCCTCCCGACAGTCGTCGGGCAGCCTCGTTAGATTGCCCCATGGATCACAAGGGCCCTGCTGGTACTCGTCTTCGGTAACCTCGTTTTGGCTAGTCTCGTCCTCGGAACTTGCTCCCACCAATTCGAGTCTCGCTCGTGCCACTTCCGCCTTCGCCTCGGCGGTTTCCAGCTTTCGCTTGGCGACTTCCAACCTTGCATTGATCTCAGGCCTCCTCGATAACCTTACCGAGTTGCCTCTTGAGGGTATGCCTCGTGCTCCGTGCCGCGTTTCGATCTTAGCACGCTTGTCCCGGGCTCTGTCCTCCCCGGACACGCTAGTCCTCTGATCTACCTCTTGGTACGTCGGATCTATCTCACACCCGGGGGTGTGGGCTTCAGAGTGACTCTCCTTCATTTCGGCCACGTGCGCTGTTCCCCTTCTTCTGGCGAGCGCTCCGACAGGTCCGTCGTAATCTCCTCCGAGCCGTGCGGGAGATTCTTCTCCTGTGGCGCTTGCATCTTGTCCGATGCTGTCCACTCCAGGTTGAGTAGACAGTCCTCCCGTAGGGAATGGCAGCATCCTCCTTCCTTTGGTCGATCTCGTTATCGGCATCCTTGTTCTATCGCCGAAATCCGGCTCGACGGACTAAAATTGTTACTGAAAACCGCGGACGGCGCATTTTCCGGCGACGTCTCAGCTTCCCCCTCTTCGTGTGGACTGTATTAAATAGCGAAATGTACTTCCAGAGCCGAACTCTGCTCTGGACGGAGGACGTTATTGTCTTGCCCAGTACAAATCACTACGATCTGCAAATTAGAACGCGCTGCTATAACCGCTTAATCTAATTCTTTATTTATCTCGACGGAGCACAATTTGCAACAACTGTTCCGTATAATTCAACTCATTGTTCCTGTTTCTCTGTTGAGTGGTCTCGTTAAGATCGTGTGACGAGGAGTTCCCGTGACGACTCCTGTTCTTCTTTTTTTTTTTAATATACTGCATTTATTTGACCAAAAATTAATAGTTACAATAAGTAATACAGCTAACTTATAATAGATTGGTTACATAATAAGTGTTTACATGCTATTTGTTAACATTTTTCAAACAATTCGTTTTAGATGTGCTTAAGATTTAATGTGATTTATATACATTGTTAATTTTGTTTTTCCTGGAAAAGGTCAGTAGAAAAACCAGGAACTCTGTTTATTTTAACTTAGCCTACTTAAAATTACTTAACATAACTTAATCTAACTAAATCTAATCCTATTTACAATTTACAATATTTGATACTGCAATGATAGTGACAATTTGAAATTGACTTAAAAATAATATTTACAATTTTTAGTTAGTTATGGATTTCTCGTTGGGATTGAGGATAGTAAGGGATAGGATCAGGTAAGTTCTTGAAGGAGGGGGTTGCCACTCGATTCTGTGTTAAAAGTAAGAATCTTGGAGAATGGTTGGATGTTGGTGTATTTGAAATGATTGGGTGCCAGTTCGGTGTTGTGGTACACGACCTCGTTTAGATCGTTAACTAGTCTGCCTGAGGTGAAGAGAGTCCTGATTTGGAGACAATTAAGGTAGCGAGTTCCCGTATTGGAGGAGGGTGATGGTAGGTCTGTTATTATCCGGTTGGGATTGTTAGGAAGGTTTTCTGTGAAATTTATCGACAGTTCTAGGATCCGTCTATCCAGTCGTTCGATGCCTGCGGTGTTGTAACGGTCGTTGTTACAATGGTATCTATATGAGTTGGTTTTGCGGTGTAAGCCAGTGATAAACCGGAAACATTTTCGTTCAAACACTCGCAATTTCTCCATTTGGGATGGTGAGATGTGGTACCATAATGGGCAGGCGTATGTAAGAGTGGGTCTGATTATCTGTTTGTAGATGAGCTGTTTGACCTTGAGAGAGAGACCTTTAGCTTTCCACAACACTCGTCTGCACAGGTTAAGCTGTATTGAGGCTTTATGAAGGGAATTTTTGATGGTTGAGAATGGCCAGTCGTTGGAAAGGGTTACTCCCAAATATTTTAGGGTTTTGGAAGGTTTAATGAGGATGTTATTTAGTTTAGTTTAATTTTGTTGTGGCAACGTTTAGTGTTGTTTGTGCAGTGAGCGTTTTTGCCCTTAAACACTGTTAGCTGGGTTCTGGTTGGGTTGAGGCGAATTTTCCATTTGTTAAAGTATGCTGAGATGAGCGGGAGGAAGTTGTTAATGCGGTTTCTTGCCGCTTCGACAAATCTACTGCTAGAGTAGATTAAAGTATCGTCAGCATAATTTAGCATTACAACACTAGGTGGAGGTTGGGGAATATCGGAAGTATATAAGATATGGCGCAAGACTAATGACCTTGCCCGGAAAAAACAAATCATTATGGAAAATTTAACAATGCCTCAGGACTTGCTTAAATAAGGCCAAGACCGGTCCCTGGTTGTAGTGCCGATGATGATGATGATGATAGAAGATATAAAAGTGGTCCGAGAATGGATCCTTGGGGAACTCCCGCGGTTATGTTGTGAGTTTGTGAGGGGGAAGAGTTTATTCTGACCATGAATTTCCTCCCAGAAAGATAAGATGCTAAGAGCTTTGTGATGTTGGAATTTAGAGCAAATAAGCAGTGCAGCTTATAAAGAAGTCCTGAGATCCAGACACAATCAAATGCTTTGTAAATATCGAGAGATATGCATACGGTAGGGCATTGGTTTTCTAGACCAGTTGTGACATCGTGTGTAAGTTTTAGTAGCGCATGGCAAGTGGAGTGTCGCTCACGAAAGCCAAACTGAGAATTAGGGATGAGAGCGTTATCACTGGCAAAGAGAGAAGGTTTTGGTAGACCTTACATTCCAATATTTTGCTTAGGGTGTTTAATAAAGATATTGGACGATAGTTGGAGGTGTTATTGGAACTGTCGGACTTTTTAACGGGGATTACTACCGCAATTTTCCAGTTCTCTGGGAAATGTGAA
This sequence comes from Microdon myrmicae, assembly GCA_963931805.1. Classification (NCBI taxonomy): domain Eukaryota; kingdom Metazoa; phylum Arthropoda; class Insecta; order Diptera; family Syrphidae; genus Microdon; species Microdon myrmicae. Next base: position 41,289,561 of record OZ007497.1, on the reverse strand, counting down.
GCATTTATGATATGGTTAAGAAGGACGAGAATGGGAAGTAGATTTGGCGGGCGAAGTCTTTTAAATAGAAGGTGTGGTATTCCATCTAGACCGGTCGATTTTTTGTTGGGTCGTGATTTTATGAACTTGATTAATTCATCTGTGGTTAGAAATGTGGTGGTGTCTGAAGGATGTGACGCCTTGTTTGTGTCGTTAAATTCTCCAATGAAAGGAGTAAAAGATGCGGGTAATCTGTGTGAGATATATTCGTTTACAGTGTTTCGAAAATTAGGGACTGAGAGGGAATCATTTTGTTGATGGATTTTTGAGAAGTGATCAGCCAGGCAATTGGCTATGTCCGTGTCGGATGGGATAAGATTATTGTTGAATGAGTTGATGAGGTGATTGATTCGCGGTTTAAACTTCCGACCAGTTAGTCGGTTGATGTTTTTGAAGAGATCGCGATTGGGTTTAATATTGTTAAGTGTAGAGGTATAAGTCTGATCCGCGAACTTTTTTAAATGTTCATTTATTAGGGTGTTCAGGAGTTGGATCTGACTTTTAATAAAGGGGCAGAATCTTATATGAAATTTTCGGCGGAGTTGTTTTTTGAGACGCAGCAATTTAGTTAGGATGCTAGGTAATGGTTTTCCTAAATGATTATGAGGGATGGTGGTGGGTGTATTGCTGGTGAGGGCATCCTTGAGGGTCTGCTCAATGAGATGAGAGGAGGTCCAAAAGTTGGCACCCGTATTTGTTATTCTTTATGTCGTTGAATGCTGTATGTCGAGCGTTCCAGTCTCCACCGATTATGAATGGTGCGGGAGAGCCTGTCTGATTATTTGAGATATGTCAGAGTCAGGAAAGTCTGGTTCTCGTGTTGGGTGGATGTAAACGGATGTTATAATGATTACTTTTTTGTTTTCACAAAAAAAATTTAACTGCCGTGTATTCAATATTGAAAACATTGGCGAACCTGATTTCGGTGAATTGAAGTTTATTATTTATTAGGATACCGGTACCTCCATGGGATCCAGTAGTTCTGGGGTTGGAAATAAATGTATAATTGGGGATGTTGCTGTTCTGCCAATGTGCTCGCCTTATATAGGCTCGCGGCTGTCCTCTTGTTCTCTCGTGTCGTATACTGTCGATCTCTTTTCGCTCGTTTCCTGCAATCGGTGCTTGCCTTGTCTTTCCTGGGAATTCGCATCGCCAACACTTGTGTTCATTAGAAAAGGGACATTCTGTACTAAAAACATTCCCTGAATGTTTTTTGATTTTGATAAATAAAAATAAATATGTACAATTCCCGGCTCTTTCTTGACTGAGTGTACATCTCGTAAAGTATTGATCAGGCAAATTCGGACTTGTCTTCATTAGAAAAAATGAGACTAGGGAAGAGAAGTGAGTCCTATAGAATATTGTGCAAACACTGTCGTGGTCAAAGTGCGTTGAAGTTTGTCAAATAGTTTACAAATCAGAGCTAATAACCGGGAAGGTTTTTCTATGCATTTGTGGGATTGAAAACAAGTCAGCTATTATGATCTCTTCCATACGGCTAAACGATAAATCGGACCTCTACTGTTACCAATTGGATCGGTTTGAATATAACAGACCAGAATTGACCAACAGCAGAGTTGATGTGTTCTATTATGACCATATCAGGTACGGCTATAACGGCTCGACAGAAACTCTGGGAGATGGTTGAGAAGTTTTTGATGCATTCACCTAATGGTTCCGACCCAGCACCAAGCCATTGCCAAATTTTTCATCATTGCAATATATAATTATTTTAAAAATGGCAACACATTATGAAACAAAACGGCGCATATTTGATTCGAATCAAACAATCCAAACCACGTTAAATAAAGTCTTGCAGTAAATGTTAAAATATGAGATTTCTGTTTCCTCAAACTAATATTTGTGATTGGTGGAAGGTAAAATTCTGTTTGGATCATACTTTATACAATAACAATGCAACTGATTTTATATTTAGTAATGTTTGCTTTTTAATCTAGATACACAATGGGATACAATTGATCTGTCGAAATCGCCTGCCTTTCAAGACTTCCTAGACACAGCAACTCAATTCAACCTAGAACTGGAATCGGCAAAGAAGCGCGACCCTGCTTTAGACGATTTGCTATCATTGTTCGAGGTAAGTACCCTCATTTAAAGACTCTGAGAATGTTATTCGCTATGTGGTTTTGTTTACTCTTTTAATTTTTTGTAATTAAATTTTTCGTATATACAACCTGCTCTGGAATTTTTATACATTACATAGTGTCCTTTTTTGGGGGGTGTAATATCAAATACATTCTGGTCATTAAGTGTTATTAAAAAAGAAAGATATTGTAATGCGTGTCAAGTTGAGGAAGCAGTTGTGCCATAAACTTCCTTGTTTTTTTCTTAAATCCATGTGATAAAGAGAATGAATAACAGCAAAAGACCCAGTGCATGCGGAAAAGAGAAAAAGGTAGATGAGAAGAGATAAGAAAAAACTGGGTTAATACCAAGATCAAGTACAGGTAGAAAAGAAAAGAAATATTAGACAGCTAGGAAGATAGGAGGAGGGAGTACCAAGTCCTTTAGCTCTAGCCGTATGCAAACAAGTACACGATTTTCGCCGATATATTATAAAATATGTTTTGCATATTAGCTGGTACCAGTCACATATTCAGATGATTTTTCCGAAAAAAAAAAACATTAAATTCAGAACAAGTAGTTTATTCCAAATATGCTTATTTGCTAGTTACATATTTTTCTCATTTTTCGATGAATTTGTAAATATCATCCCAATAAAAATCTTCTCCTTTTGCCATTTTTCACAATAATGAATTAATTCGCTTCTCAGCAAGTGCCTGACCTATCCATACAAACAAGTGATAATCAGAAGGAGTCAATTCTGGTGAGCAAGTCGCTTGGGTTAGCACTTTCCAGTTGAGCTCTTGCAATGTATAGTAAACTAGTTTTCTTGTAGATAGTGGAAAAAAGTAAAATTGTGTTGGCATTCTTGATATCGTGGTCGTTTTATGGGGTAACACCTATTTGAACTTTTGGGGCGTTTTTTAATGATTTAATAAAATAATCAAAATGAAATTTCGAGGGTGTGCAAAACATTTCTTTTTGATTTTATTTTTCCGCACGTTCAAAGCAGCATTGTGTTATTTCTAAAAGAAACACAGAGTACACAAGTAAATAGTGAAGATCAACACCGAAAGAAAATCGAATAAGCAAAGCCCAAAAGTCGTATAATAGCAATAACATAGTAATTCCACGTCAGTTGAATGTACTTGAGAATAACGATCAAATTCGTACATGCGGCAGGTGTTACAGTTATTAAAGAATGCTTGGTGTACTTCGTTTTTTTTTTTTTTTTTTTTTCTGCTTACAGCAAAGGTGTGAACCTATATCGCTAAGTCAGCGCCCTGAAATTTTTTTTTTTCGACCAGATCCAGCTCCGAGGGATGCTTAAGGATTTCTCCCAACTATTTCACGAAACCTATAGCTTAATGGCGTGGTATTTCACCAGGCGACTGGGCTTTGGGAACCTACTTACCACTCAGTAATTCTACCGAACTGCACAATAGCAAGAGTCGTCAGTTGAATCTAGGTTTGGACAATCAAACGCAAGACACAGCTTCCTTACCAACTCACCCATTGAGGCGCGGTGAATTAATACAAAAAAGAGAATACTCACCCATAGTGAGTATCATGTATAAAATCATGTATTGCAATAAGCAAACAAACGACTGTTCGATCCTTTTAAAAATATTCTTGATGTTTCTGCTTTTTTTAAACACTTCGGCACGAGACTTTATTTTCGCTCGCTAAAACTTCCCTGCAATCACAAGTCGAATCAATTTAGTCTTTAATGAAATTTGGTTTTATTATTCTTAAAATATAATTAGGTAGTTATTAGTTCTAATGTCCTGTTTTACACTACTCTTTGTTAACTGTTTCGTTTTACACTCTTTGCTAACTTCTCTTAATAAGTTAATTATCAATTATCACAACCAATTTGGAAGCCAAGGGATGAAAATACACGATAAGAATTTTACACAACAACCTGCTAATTGCACATTCGCGTCCTTTTATATGGGTGACAAATTTACCCTCATTTTTTCGTTTTTCACTCATTTCGCTACCCTTCCAAGGTAGGGTTATAGCGTATTGCGATGATAGTGAAAAACGTGTGATTCGAACAGACGCTATGACTGTTAGATTCCCTAAAAATGTGACTAATGCTCAACACATCAGGCCACTGCCGCGTGTACGAATTCGACTTCTAAACTCAACTACACTCAAGTGATGTGAAATTGTTACTCTATCGCTATGGTATACGGCTCTGATGCTTTGCTTATTCGAATTTCTTTCGATGTTTCTCACTATTGGCTTGTATATTTTGTGTGTATCTGTTAGAAACGTCACACTACTCCCTCCTCAGTAACTTTGTTACGATCAACCTCGTGTGCGAACGATGGAGTGAAGAGCGGACGAGCGAAAGAACAGTGGAGCAGGCGAGTCAGCCGGTGCTCTGTGCAGAAGTGATCGAAGTAGTAAAGTTCTGTTTACTATGGGAAGGTGTGTGCTGTGTGTACACAATTGTAGCGTATTGCGGCAATAGTGAAGACCGTGTGATTCGAACTGCCACAGGGTCGTTTTCAGAATCCTTAAATGGCAGGGTGCGGTCACTCGTGTCCGACGCCCATTTCACACTTTCTGGAGCCGTTAACGAGCAAAATTGCCGCATTTGGGGAACGGAGAATCCACACGAGATCCATGAAACACCATTGCATGTCCGAAAAGTGAGTGCTTGTGCCGGCGTTTGCGCAAAAACCATCATTGGGCCATTCTTCTTCAGAGAAAGCGAAACAGTAGATGGTAATCGATATCGGTGGATGTTGGCTCATTATGTCTGCCCACAAATGTGCAGAAAAGGTCTGCAGGGGTTATTGGTTTCAACAAGACGGTGCGCCATACCACACTGCAAAAGAAACAATGCAGATTCTGCAACGAAACTTGTGCTGTCAAAAAATGGCGACATTGATTGGCCTCCAGATTTGACCCCTCCGAACTTCTTCTTGTGGGGTTATTTGAAAAGAAATTGTACACTAGCAAGCTAGCTGAAATCATCGCTATACCGCCCGAGATGCTCGAAAAAGAGATGGAAAACCCAGCAAAAAGGGCACATTTTGCTTTGGTCAATAGAGGTGGGCACTTGATTGATGCTGTATTAAAAATCTAGTCCAAATAAATTTTCAAGGACCAAATCAAATAAAAATATCGCATATATGGAAATCGGTTCTTTAATTTATTCAATATACCGACATAAAATATGGCGCACCCTGTGTAAGTAACATTTATAAAAGTACTGACTGATTAAGATGCTACACAGACGCAGTAAGTTTAAATGCGTTTCGGAACATCTGAGATTGATTGAGAATCATTTAAATATTTTTTTTCTGGACTACAGTTACGGTCTTAAAATATTTCGACTCATTTAAGTCAATAAAAAAATGAAAAGAAAAAGCATCAACCTCTTAATAAGTGGCAAATGCTGCAAATAGATAACATTCGTGGCGCTTAGTAGTAACCCTTATAACATACAGCTTATAATAAACCACACACTTCCAGTCCCACCAAACACAGGGCACTGTAGTTCTTAGAAAATTTTTTCGAAAGCCAGCCAGACACCCTAACTTTTCTTTGTTCAGCGCCCTGATTATTCTTTCAATAAGACACGTATTGTTTTAAAGTATTGAAGATATCCTTTTTGTGGTCTGGTAATCTTAATTTTTGTTTAATCCCTGCTTATAACCTTAGAGGAAATTACGAGGCTAGGTCCTCAAAACTGTTTGGGTATTAGAGCAATGGTCTACAGCATTCTCTGAATAGAAGGTAATAGTTTCTCCAGTACTGAGGCTGTTTGTCACATAGCGCATGTTTAACACACATGCGATGATCCATTATAACCCCTACATATTTTATAACAGGGCTAGATTCGGAAAGTCGGTTTTTCCACTTGATGTTTGTATCCTGCGACACTATTGTAAGCAATGTGCTCCTAGTGCTTTAGTTTCGTCCGTGCACCAGTAGCATGGTTTCCTTTCATTCGTTGGTATCCTTCTTGACATTGCTGAAACACACGCTGTATTCACCACCTCTATTAATTCGCGGACTTTTTCCGCCGCGCTTCCTTCGGTTGTTGTATTGAAGGCTTTTATTATTATTTTGAATGAGCCCTTCTCGAATGCACTGTCGTTCCACTTAGGACCTGTTCGTGCTATGCGATGGTTGTCATACCCTCCGCCTGATTCGACTATTATGCCATGGTGGTCACTGTCAGCGTATCTTTCACTAACCAACTTCCGCGCCTGGTGCGGACCTCGCTCTCTTTTTTTCTCTATTTCACAGACTATATTTTTCCTAAGCACTTTTCTTTTGTCTGTGAAGTATTTTTTCTGATCTTCTGAGCTCTTTGCATTTCTCCTTTCCTTATGAGTTGATTGTAGGTAAGGGCGATATCTATTACCGACAGTATATGTTTTTTCTGTCCATATTTGCTATGCCAATTTCTAAGGGCGCACATGTTTCCAATAGTCTGCGTCGTATATTGTTGTGTTTGCTGCCCCATTCAGTCCCCTATGCGTTGAAATCGGCTATAACGGGCTCTCCGCATCTAGCATATACCATGAGATAATCTAACATAGAGTGATATTCAATTATTTTCCAACTAGGCTGAGCATCATCATCATCGTCGGCACTACAACCGGATCCGGTCTTGGCTTTATTTAGCATGTCTCCCCACCGGTCCCGATTTCAAGCCGATGTCATCCAGTTTGGCACTCCCGGGTTCTGGCGTCCTGAAGCACGCACTGCTTCCATCGCAGACAAGGTCTGTCGCGCTATCGTCTTCCAAACATCCTACCACAAAAGACTTTCTCATTTGAGCTAGGTGTCCCGCCCACCGGAGTTTACCGAACTTGATTTCTCTTACAACGTTAGCTTCAAGGTAGATCGTGTACAACTCATGGTTGTAGCGTATCCGGAATCGTTCTACCTCACATAAGGGGCCAACAATTCTCCTTAAGACCTTCCTCTCGAACGCGGCTAAGAGTTCAGAGTGTCTTTTATTGAGCACCCAGGCCTCGGATCCATACATGAGTACTGGTAAGACCATGGTCTTGTACAGTAGTAGCTTGGATGTTCTGGAGAAATTTCGGGATTTAAAGAGCTGTGATACGAGTAGACCATAGTAGGCTTCGCTGGATGTGATCAGCCGCTCACGTATTTCTTCTTCCATATTGTTATCGGCTAATACTATTGACCCAAGGTAGTTAAAGGATTGCACTATTGTAAATTCGTGCTCCACTACCCTGATAGTTTGACCAACGTTAGGTCTTTTCTTCGCAGAATTTGCCGCCATGTACTTAGTTTTCCCCTCACTAATGTGCAGTCGCAGTTTTTGTGCCGTCTGCCCGATCTGAGTGAAGGACACCTGTACAGCCGAATCGGGTCTACCGATGATATTGATGTTATCTGCGTAGGCAAATATCTGGTTGGACTTGATGATAATATTCCCTCTAGTTGTGACGTCAGAGTCACGGATTGCTTTCTCCCATCCCAGGTTGAAGAGGAGGCAGGCCAGACCGCCCCTTTTTCGGAGTCCATTAAAGATGTTTATTGGTTTGGACAGCAATCCCGCTATTTTTACTTGACTAGTTACCTTGGTCATGGACAACCTACAAAGCCGTATCAATTTGTTTGGAATGCCAAACTTTCTCATGGCAATATATAGTTCTACCCTGACTATGCTGTCGTAAGGGGCCTTGAAGTCTATAAATAGATGATACAATGGGATCTTACATTCCAGACATTTTTCCATCGCCTGCCTAAGGGTGAATATATGACCAATCGCTGATTTGCCTAGGATGAAGCCATACTGATATTGACCAATGATGGCTTTAGTATGGGGCTATCCGATCTTTTCGGATAGAGGAGAGTATCTTATAGGCACTACTAAGCAATGTTATAGTTCTGTAGTTGCTGCACACTGTGATATATCCTTTCTTATCATGGGGCAAATTAATCCGCGACGCCAATTTTTCGGCACTCCCGTGCACCACGATGTCACGAACCGCGTGATGTTACGCTGTCCCTCTTTGTTTGATCAGCTCAGCTGGTATGCCATCAACTCTGGAGGGTTTATTTGATGCGAGCTGTCTTGCGGCTTTAAATGTCTCCTCAATCCTTGGTGGCGGCAGCATTTGGGGTTGATCTTGCATTGCTGGAGCTTCTAATTCTTCTGTGAGCTGATCATTTAGCAATTCGTTGAAGTGCACTTCCTATTGCTCCATAATGTCTTCAAGATCGGTAATCAGCGTGCTGTGTACCGCATCATCATCATCATCATCGGCACTACAACTGGGATCCAGCCTTGGCCTTATTTAGCAAGTCTCGAGGCTTGTTAAACTTCCATAATAATTTATTTTTACGGGCAAGCTTAGCAGTCTTGCGTACCGCATCATCATCATCGGCACTATAACCGGAATCCGGTCTGGGCCTTATTTAGTAAGTTTCGAGGCTTGTTAAATTTTCCATAATAATTTATTTTTACGGACAAGGTTATTAACCTTGCGCCATGTACCGCATCATACTGCGGATTATTTGGTAGAACTTCCGCGCCTGGTGCGGACCTCGCTCTCTTCTTTTCTCTATTTCACAGACTATATTTTTTCCTAAGCACTTTTCTTTTGTCTGTGAAGTATTTTTTCTGATCTTCTGAGCTCTTTGCATTTCTCCCCGCGTACCTTCGTCCTATGAGACTGCTGCATTGCCCGGTATGCAGCATTCTTACATTCAGTCACTAGTCTGCACTCATCATCAAACCAGTTGCTCCGATCTCTACGACTACTGCCTAAGATGGAGTTGGCAGTACTAATGACAGTATTCACAAGCTCTGCCCATTTCTCTTCTACGCCCGACATTCTGGCCTCAGGACTTACTCTCCCTCCGTCGAGCTCTTCAAGGCGAGCCCTAGCGCATGACCAAAGGTGTTACTGGTATTCTCGTTGCGTAAGGCAGCCGTGTTGACTCAAACATGATCCGCGGATGCAATACGACTCCGTAAGGAAATCCGCGCTCGGAAAACTGTACCAACAAGATAGTGATACGAGTCGACCTTGGCACCTCGGTACGTTCGTACCGTCATCAGGCACGAGGAGTGGCGGCGATCTATCAACACGTGGTCAATTTGGTCACGAGTGGCCCCATCAGGTGATACCCAGGTGGCTTTGTTCATGTCTTTACGCGGAAACCTGGTACTCGCAACGACCAAGTTATTTGATGCTGCCAGTTCGATGTCCACTGTCATACAAACTATGGGAATCCGCGAAGTGCCTGAAAACCGGCTCCCGTTATATTTTCGCATTAAAATCACCAAGAACGATTTTCACATGGTATCTTGGGCACTAATTGAGGGCCCATTCGACGTTCTAGTAGAATTGTTCTTTTTCGTCGTCAGGAGACTCCTCTGTAGGTCCGTGAACGCTGATGAGGCTAATGTTCTGAAACTTGCCTCGAAGAGCGAAGGGTGCATAGCCTTTCATTTATTGCATTAAAGCTGATAATGGCAGGCTTCAGTTTTTGGCTGACTAGAAAACCTACCCCGAGCGCATGGTGTTTTGTATGACAGCTGTAAGAAATGTCACTCGTTTTTTTGATTAACACAACTCCACGTCCATCTTATTTCTTGTAATGCTAGCGTGCCAGCCCTATATTCGAACAGGGCATCGGCTACCTGCTGTAGAGCTCGAGCGCTGTATAGTGAGCGGACGTTCCATGAGACAATTCTCAAATCATTTAGCCATTTTCGTTTCTGTGGTTGTCGTCGTGTATCCGGTCCATATTCTAGGCTTGTTAAATTTTCCATAATAGTTTGTTTTGCGGGAAAGGTTATTAGCCTTGCGCCAACCTTTCTCAGGACGTCGCTGCATGGATTGGTTCACTACTTCGAGAGTGCCAGAGTAGCTATCCAAGGGTGTCACGTGGAGACTGCATGTCAACTTGAATTAAACAGGGACAAGGATCGTCTTGACCTTCGCCGGGTTGAAAGTAATCAGTGAGCCCAGTATGTGAAAAACATGGTTTCGCGAAAAATGCGTTTAAGGTTTCAAAATGATATACAAGGGTAGGTTGAAAAGTTTCCGATCCGACTTATAGATGGCACCAACACGTCTAATTACTATGTCAGGTTCTATAGTAGTATGTCTCATTAGCTTGTATATACATTTTCAGGTCGATTGCGCTGTTAGTATACATTTTGCTGGTGCCGACTTGTATCCTTTCCCGAGGCGGTATTGGTTTTCTGTGTAGGGCCATTTCAATGGAGCGGGAATTTCGCGTTGATTTGTGATGCAATTTCTCTTCTGTGTCTGCCCCTGTTTCTAGCCAGAATCCAACTATCCTTGCACTTAGCGAAACCCAGGTTATTACTAATACAGATATTTCCGATTTTAATCTACCTGGATATAACTTAGTGCCACTGTTCTTTCCACATCGTGGTATAGCCACTTACATACGAAATGATATTGCTTATCAGCGTCTGCCACAATATGGGCTCTGTTCCAACTCAGAATTTAATTTCTCTTGGCTAAAACTACACGCTCGTAAGCATATCATACATTACTACTTTGTTTACAGAACCCAAAACTTGGATAGAAATGCATCCTTTAACGAATTTGATGTTATGTCTGATTCTATCGATAGGATCTTAACCCTATATCCGCACACTGAAATCGTTATTGCCGGTGGTTTTAATGTGCATAACTCTCAGTGGCTTCGTCACTCCGGGACAACAACACCTGAAGGTCAATATGTCCAGCTTTTTGCTGATTCAAATAGCTTAACTCAACTTGTCAATGAGTCAACACGGGTACCAGATATATATGGTAATTTCGCCAACACACTGGACCTGTTTCTCACCTCCCACCCAAACAAATACACAATTGAAGTTTCTTCGCCCTTGCGCACTTCAGACCACTGTGTCCTGTCAGCTAAATTTCCTCTAACCAACAGTAACGTTAAAGCGAAAGCTCCGAAAAGAACAGTATGGTTCTACGAGAAAGCTAACTGGGAAGGTCTGAACGACTTTTTTGGGAGGTTAAATTGGTCGCTATTTTTCCTCCATAACGATGTTGACTCTATAGCGGTCACATTGACAGACACGATTCTAGTTGGCATGCGGACCTTAGTTGTGTGTGTTGTTAGCAATTTATTAATTTTAGAATATAACTTTAAGTATGTTTATTTTAATGTAAGTTAACGTAAGAAGAGGACTTACTGTGATTAAGTTTGTGCGACCGTTGAGCGGTCGCTGTGCTGTTGTTGTTGCTGTGGTCCGCTGGCTGGTTGCAGGGGGCGTTGAGATGTTGCTCCCTTGTTAAGTCTCTCGTTCAATTGATCCTATGTTATTTATGTAGCTGTATATTTCGACCGTGCTGGTTCGGAGATTTACGTCGAATGAATTTATTTTTTATTTTCGCCGTTGGCGTTTTATTTTATTATTCGACGCCAACGCCGGTTTTTATTATTTTCTCTGCCAAGTTGAGTTTGCATAATGTAGTTTATGTAAATTAACTACTTGGCGAGTTGTTCTCCTTTTATAGGTAAAGAGGGGAAACTAACGAAGGGGGATTAGTGGATTTTGGGGGGATCTGGACTCAAGGTTGGTCCGTAACACCTTTATTCCACACAGAGTAAAGAGTAGCAAACCCAAGAGAAATATGTGGTTCGATTCTGGCTGCAGAGAAGCCATTAAGGCCAAAGAGTTGAGCTTCCGGTTGTATAAATCAAACAATACTGAGGAAAACCGGAAAAGATTTAAGAGAGCTAGGAATGACTGCAATGCGTATATTTAACGCGCAAAGTTCTTGCATGACCAGAGAGTGAGACAAAAACTACTACACTCTCCCACAGATAGTAGAAACTTCTGGGCATTCGTAAAAAAACATTCAAAACTCAGTCTCTTCATCTACTCCATCGCTTATAGTCGATGACAAACCAGTCACTACTGCAATAGAGAAGGCGAATCTACTTGCTGCACATTTCGCAGCTGACTGATACCTCATCACTTCCACCTCAACTTGAGCATAAGCAGCACACCATGAGCCAGATTCGCTTCTGAACGCGTACTGCTGGCCGCACACAATTAAAGAGCTAAACGCACACAAATCCGCTGGTCCGGACGGCATTCCCCCAATCCTCTTGAAGATGTTCCTCTTTCTTCACTCGCCAAACCACTGCGGAAACTCTTCCATTTGTCTTATCCTGCTGGTCGTTTCCCAAATAGATGGAAGTCAGCGAACATTCAGCCAATTCCCAAAAAGGGTGACAAATCATCCCCTTCTTCTTATCGACCCATAGCACTAACTTCTATTCTCTCCAAGGTAATGGAGTCTCGTATCAACCGTCAACTTTCGAAATATCTGGAATCAAATGACCTCCTCAATGACCGCCAATATGGCTTTCGTAGCAACAGGTCTACAGGAGTTCTGATGGCGTACCTTACCGAAAAGTGGAGCCAATCCATCCACCACCTCGGCGAAGGTAAGGTAGTCGCATTGGATATTTCAAAAGCCTTCGACAGAGTTTGCCATCCAGCCCCTTTGTCAAAATTGGATTCATATGGAGTGGAAAATTCCCTGATCCAATGGATAAGAGACTATCTTTCTGGCCGTTCAATCCAAGTGGTTCTTGATTATGTCAAATCTGTCTCCCATCAAATTAATGCAGGTGTTCCCTAGGGTTCGGTACTCTCACCCGCTCTCTTCCTCATCTTTATAAATGATTTCTTGTCAATTACTCCCAACCCAATTCACTTGTTTGCTGATGATAGCACATTGAGTTTCTCATACTCATACGAACACTCCCGTCCAAATTCTTCGAACGTCAATACCAATCAGCAGATTATGCTTGATACATTGAATTCAGACCTCAACAAGATATATTAGTGGGGATTATCTAACCTAGTAGAATTCAATGCCCTAAAAACTCAGTGCTGCCTCTTGTCGTCAAATGTGAACCCCAAAGTAAATATACTGTCTATGAACGGCACTTGTATCGACGAAGCCAAGGAACTATCAATCCTCGGCACTCAAATTAATTCGGCTCTTAACTGGAGTGACCACATATTTGAAGCTGCGAAAAGTGCAGCCAAATGTAAGAGATTCCTTAAGAGATGCAAAAGATACTTCACGCCATCCAACCTGGCCACTATTTACAAGGCGTATATTCGTCCAAAAATGGAGTTCAACTCCTATATTTGGCCAGGTGCATTCAAAACTGCTGCTCACGGTGCGTTTACCGTGCAATTCAAAAGTTCGGTGAAACGAACGACGACAAAATAACGACACGAAAATGTTTAAATTAAACGAACGACACTTTATTGTTGTTTCTTATATAACATACGATATATTTCACTCTTGTTTACGAAAAACGAGCGAAACTAATAAATCGACAACGAAACGATAACGAAAAAACTAGCTAAATGCTATGAACGAAAACGAAAATGTTGTACACTGCTTGTGTACGACGAACGACGAAGTGGTAGAGTTGAAAAGAAATCTTCAACGACAAGAATCCTTAATGGCCGCCATCTTGATCCTTTGATGAGCGGAAGTAGGCGGGGCTATGCCTTCCAGAACGATAGCTGGACGAAACTCGACGAATGTTGTGGCGTACTATTGACAGTTAAGGTGCCAATACAATGTTGATGATATTGTCTGGTCGAATTTTGTCGGCAGTCAATGTCGTCTACGCTATTTTGTGGAGCGAGATGCGACAACTTCACTACACGTGCTCGACAGGATGCAAAAACGAGCAGTGAAACTTATTGGGGACCCAGCCGTAAATCGACCAATTCCGTCGTTAGAATACAGGCGCAACGTATCATGCCTATCTCTTCTCTATAGGTATTACCACGGTCGTTGCTCAACTGAACTTGCTGAATGCGTTCCGCCCCTTCAGACATTATCCCGCGATACCCGTCAATCTGTGAATGCGCATCAATACACGTTGAAAGTGGACTTTAGGCGCACAAATAAACATAGAGAGTCATTCTTCAGCCGAACCACACGAATGTGGAATGTTCTGCCTGATCATGTGTTTCCTGGCCGTTGTGATGTCCAGACAGTCAAGACCAATAACATCGACACCTCCTTTCCTTATCCACTTCCTTTCCATCCGCTCCCACTGTGCTCTGACATTTAAGGGTACTTCAAAATGCCCTTTTGTGCGCGCGTTAGTGTAAAAAAAAAAAATAAAAAGAATTTGAGAGCCTACTGACAAGACGCGTCGCAGTGGAAAATAAACGACATCACTTCACCTCGTTGGCGCAAGGCTAATAACCTTACCCGAAAAAAACAAATTATTATGGAAAAATCATAAAATTTTATTTGCTAAATAAGGCCAACACCGGATCCCGGTTATAGTGCCGATGATGATGACTTGACCTCGTTCTGATGTAACTTTTTTATAAAATCATGTTCGCAAAAACGGTTTGGGGACTTACTCTACACACTATAAACTATTAAAAAAATCGACTTTTTAAAACTTCTTGATGAGAACGTCCCCTTAATGTGATCTATCTTTAAAAAAAAAAATATATACATATATATATATATATATATATATATATATATATATATATATATATATATATATATATATATATATATATATATATACATATACATATACACACATATATATATATATATATATACTAAAATGATATATATATATATATATCTATACATATATATATATGTTGGAGACGGTGCAGCACACGACGGCCGACTAGCAGCACACGACTGCCGACTGGCAGACTGAGCATCGCACATTTATACTCTGGCTCCTTGTTCCTGTGACAACGTGCGAACGAGGGAAAGGAGACAAAAAGCGAATAAAGGCAGCGGCAGTTGTGGAGTTAGTAATCAGTACAAGTCGAGCAGTCAAACGCTGCACATGCGTTTATAAAGATTGTTATATTTAAATTAAACATTTAGAAATTGTAAATCGAGTTTACAAATTGGTCCTTCGAGCCGGATCAAGTCATCGAGGGAAACACAGCAGCTGCCGACTGGACAACACAAGCTGTGCAACGTGGGATCCAAGCGTTTCAACTACAACGCATTGAAGCACACCCTCTGCGACCAAGCAGACAGACGGTCGTGTAGCCTAACCAGCCAGTAGCAAACAGCAGCGCACTCAGTTGCGTAAGCTACAGCCGATCCACAAGCATCGGATTCAAGTAGCTAGTGGCAATTTCGACCCACAAGCATCAAAAGGAAGGCAGCTGAACCACAATGGCTACCAGTGATTCGCCAAGCAAGGCAATGGCGGATCAGACTGTTCCGGCAAGCAAACGAAGACGAGGAGTCCTTAAGGGATTCCTCACGCGTTTGGAGGAGTTCGCGACCAAGGCGAATGAAGTGACCAGAGAGGAAGTCGCATGCAGACTAAGCAAGCTGGAAGACGCGTTTAAATCCTTTGAGCGCCTCCAGGAAAGCATCGAGGAGAACGATCCGGACCTGGACATCGACAGGGAGAACGAGGAGCGAGCAGCCTTCGAGGAACGATACTTTTCGCTGCAAGGCAGACTCACCCAGCGTTTGAACGTGTCAACAAGCACGGGCGCCACCGTATTGGATACTTCAGGAGACACCCTGGGACCGTTAACTACTCCAACGCTAACAGTGGAGCAACCAGGAATGGAGAGGTTGCTTGACACACTAAATTCCAGCCAGACGCTCATGAACAGCTTGGTGGAACAATTGGTTACGCGGTCAACAGACCTGACAGCAACAGATTCCACCGTTGGAACGGCAACCCGACCGATCAAGCTGAAGCATATCGACGTGCCTACCTTCGATGGGGACTACAAGCAGTGGGTAACGTTCCGGGATTTGTACAAACCACTCATCCACGACAACCCCCAGTTATCAGCAGTAGAGAAATTCCAATTTCTCCGGACTTCCTTAAGAGCGGACGCATTATCATTGGTTCGCAATGTTCCGGTCACAGCGGCAAACTATCTGGAGGCTTGGGCTGCACTGGTCTCGCGGTATGACAAAAGGAAGATCATCGTGGAGGCACATCTGCGATCACTAATGACAATTGCAGCTATCCAAACACCAGGTGCTACGGAGTTCCGCAGATTTATCAACGGCCTTTTCGAGCAGGTTCGGGCTTTGCGAGCATTGGAGCTACCAGTGGAGCACTGGGGTTGTTGGTTGGTGTTCACTACAGTCGAGAAGCTCGATAGTGAAACTAGGCAGCTATGGGCTCGAGAAACCAGCAGGAACGAGATGCCGACATTTGAGGAGCTGACCGAATTCCTGGAAGCTCGACTCACCGAACTAGAGAGCATTCCGACAGCGAAGAACTATTCAAAGGGTCACTTTGTTCGGGACAGAGGTATAGTAGCTGGTCCATCCAAGAAGACGTACTCGGCAATCACATCACCAGGGACGGCTAAGTGTCCCAGATGCGCACAGCCGCATCCATTGTTCCGATGCAGTGCATTCAGGAATCTCTCAGCTCTACAGCGAGATCAGTTTGTCCGCCGCCATAAGCTATGCAGAAATTGCCTCAGCCCCGACCACAGCATTGACAAGTGTGAGAGAGGTAACTGTCGAGAGTGTAACGGACGGCACAACTCTCTGCTGCATCAGCCGGTAGACGTTCCGATGTTATCACCAGAGGCTGGACCATCAGAGGGATCTTGCGCGACAGTACAAGCCCAGGATTCACTGCTGCCTACGGCAATCGTAACTGTGGTGGGCGACAGAAACCAGTTGATCCCTTGTCGGGTGCTTCTGGACTCCGGTTCGACCACATCCTTAGTCCGGGAATCATTCGTTCAGCAGTTGGGCTTGCGACGCACGCAGGCGAAGGTGAAGATAAGTGGCATAGGCGAGGCGAATCCACAGGTCAGCCGAGGAAAAATCGAGATGCTGTTGAAAGGCCGAATAGGGGAAACAAGCGTTCGGGTAACGGCACTGGTGCTGGGGCGATTGACTTCGGATCTGCCGTCAAGGTCACTGGAACACGACTGGAGAAGCTTTTCATCGCTGGCGTTGGCCGACCCGCTATTCTACAAATCGAGACCCATTGACTTGTTGCTGGGGTCGGACACTATCTTCCAGGTCCTGCGCGATGGACGGCTGATGGATCCCGCCAGTAAAATGATGGCTCAGAACACCATATTCGGCTGGGTGATCGCAGGGAGTGGACCAACTCTGCCCGATCAGGAACAACATTGCTGCACTGTCACCCATCAGGTCGACCCATTAGAGGGGCAGCTGAGGGCCTTCTGGGAGATGGAGGAGGTACCAGAGATTAAAGAGCGCCTAACAGAAGAAGAGAGGAGGGCAATGACGCATTTTGCGGAAACTCACCAGCGTTCAGCAGAGGGACGCTTCGAGGTGGAGATGCCGTTCAAACATTTCCCGCCGCCATTGGGACATTCCAGGGAAGCCGCCATCCAAAGGCTTCTGTCCATGGAGAGGCGATTCAGGCGAAACCCGGAGCTAGGCCATCAGTATGCCGAATTTATGAGGGAATACCAGAACATGGGTCACATGCAGCGGGTGACCGAAGGAAACTCAAAATTACCAAACAACCAATGCTGCTATCTACCCCACCATGCAGTAATTAAAGCCGAGAGTGAAACCACCAAGCTCAGGGTGGTGTTCGATGCTTCTAGGGTCACCAGTAATGGAACTTCTCTTAACGATCACTTGATTGTTGGACCATCCTTGCAGTCGGACCTCATCTCAATCTTGATCCGGTTTCGCAAGCATCCCATAGCGTTTGCTTCGGATATCGCCAAGATGTTTCGCCAAATTCGAGTCCAGCCTGGTCACACCGACTTCCAAAGAATTGTTTGGCGAGACAACCCAGAGGAGGAGTACCAAACGTTCAAGCTGCTAACCGTAACATACGGAACGGCGTCTGCTCCATTTTTGGCAACGCGTTGTTTGGTCCAGATTGCCGAGGAGATCGAACAATCGTGTCCGGCGGCAGCGCGAATCATCAGAGAGGACTTCTACATGGATGATTGTATATCTGGAGCGCAATCCGTGGAGGAGGCAATCCGGTTGGTGGGTCAACTGACGGAGGCTCTTAAGAGCGGCGGATTTCCGCTACGCAAGTGGAAATCAAATTGCCACAAATTACTGGACTGGGTGTCCGCCGATTCACCGGGTTCTGAAGAAGTGTACCAGTTCATCACGAGCGAGGGAACGAAGTTACTGGGAGTGAATTGGCACCCCGGGGCAGACTATTTGAGCTACAAGGTGCAGAAGATTCCGGAGGTATCATCGCTCACGAAGAGGAAGGTCCTGTCACACGTCTCCAGGCTATATGATCCATTAGGCTTGGCCGCTCCAGTGGTGGTGCCAGCCAAGCTGGTATTGCAAAAACTGTGGCTTAGAGGTGTCGATTGGGATGACCCCCTTGATGAAGAGATTCGGAGGGAGTGCAAGGAGTACTTCGAGGGATTGTCGGCGCTGGAGTCGATGAAGATCCCACGTTGGTTGGGACATCCGAAGCCCCTTCAGTTACATGGATTTTCGGACGCAAGCGAGAAGGCGTATGGAGCGGTCCTCTACGTCAGATTTGAGGAGGACGGGGCTTCCCAGGTGCGTATCATCATGGCAAAGGCAAAGGTAGCCCCAGTTAAGCAGGTGTCCCTCCCAAGACTCGAGTTATGTGGCGCCCATCTATTGGCTCGGCTGTTTTCGTTCGTGAGGAGGGCGCTTCAACTTAGCGAGGTTCAATGCTTCGCATATACCGATTCCACTATAGTTCTACAATGGCTATCGGATCATCCCAGGCGGTGGAAGACATTCATCGCGAATCGTACGTCGTACATTTTGGAAAGGCTGCCAAGAGGCCAGTGGCATCATGTACCGACTGCATCAAACCCAGCGGATTACCTGTCAAGGGGGCTTAGCGCAAAGGAGCTCGCCGGAGCAGATCTGTGGTGGCGAGGACCCGCCTTTCTGCGAGACAAGGAGCTGAAGTTGCCCCGGACGCCCACTTACCAAGTCCGAAAGGCGGACACCGGAACGCCGGTAGATCTCGAGGAGCGAAAGGAATCGTGCTTCGTAATCCAGCAAGAGGAGCTATCTATAACAAGGAGATTCTCCAGCTTCACTCGAACGGTACGAACAGTAGCGTGGATGAAGCGGTTCATCGACAACAGTAGCTGCAAGGGGGGCGGCAGGTCAGCGAGGCGGTCGGGCGTTCTCGATGCTGACGAAGTGAGGGTGGCCACACGCATCATATTGCGAGCGGCTCAGACCGAATCGTTCGAGACGGACCTAGCGGCCATTAGAGCCGGGAAACAATTATCAAGACGAAGCGAACTGGTTGCGCTCGACCCATTCATCGATGACCAAGGTATCCTCAGGGTGGGCGGAAGACTAGAGGCAGCAAGGATGGAATACGAACGCCGACATCCACCAATCTTACACCGGCAGCATCACCTTGCAAAGATCATAGTGAGGGATTTGCACTGGAGACTGATGCACGCTGGAAGCCGGTTACTGCTCGCCGCGGTGAACTCCCGGTACTGGATCATAGGGAGTCGAGGACTTGTCCGGAGGGTCATCGCTGAATGCACGGTTTGCGTTCGTCACAAGGGACGGGTGCTATCTCAACAAATGGCCGCATTGCCAGCCAGTCGGATAAATCCCGCACGGCCATTTAGTAACACCGGCGTCGATTATGGAGGTCCTATCACTCTTCGGACATGGAAGGGACGCGGCGCGAAGCGAGTCAAAGGCTACATCTGTCTCTTCGTGTGCTTGGCAACCAAGGCAATACATCTCGAGGCGGTTAGCGAGCTGTCCAGCGAGGCTTTCCTGGCAGCATTAAGGAGATTTCTCGCGCGTAGGGGTTTTTGTCACACTTTATGGAGTGATAATGGTACCAATTTTGTTGGGGCATGCCGAGAACTGCGAGAAGTTTATGAGCACATAAACCGTAAGGCTACCCAGGACCGGATCATGACGGAGTTGGCCACCAACGGCATCACTTGGAGATTCATTCCCCCGGCAGCCCCCCACTTTGGTGGCTTGTGGGAGGCAGGAATCAAGTCCGTGAAGCATCACCTGAAGCGAGCTATTGGAAATGCGTTTCTGACGTTCGAGGAGCTCACTACAGTGTTGGCCCAGATCGAGGCTTGTCTAAATTCCCGACCGCTGGTCGTCCTGCCAACAGAGCCTGGCGACCCCGAGGTGTTGACCCCCAGTCATTTCTTAGTTGGAGGACCGGCTATGAGCGTCCCGGAAGTCGATCCGGGAGAGACAACAATCACTTGGCGGTCCAGATGGAAGTACTTGCAGGCGTTGCATCGAGCATTTTGGTACCGGTGGAAGAACGAATACCTCCACACGTTGCAGGCTCGCAACAAATGGTATCATCCGGAACCAAACCTAGGAAATCCGGTCGTGGTGCTTCTGAAGGACGAGCAACTATCTCCGACCTATTGGCCCATGGGAAGGGTTATCGAGCTTCATCCTGGCAGAGATGGCAAGGTGCGGGTGGCAACCGTAAAGATTCAGGGGGGCACCCTTAAGCGACCCGTTACGAAGTTAGTACTACTCCCGGTTGCAGAGGATGAGACGGTTGAACCGACAGTTCAAGGTGGGCGGAATGTTGGAGACGGTGCAGCACACGACGGCCGACTAGCAGCACACGACTGCCGACTGGCAGACTGAGCATCGCACATTTATACTCTGGCTCCTTGTTCCTGTGACAACGTGCGAACGAGGGAAAGGAGACAAAAAAGCGAATAAAGGCAGCGGCAGTTGTGGAGTTAGTAATCAGTACAAGTCGAGCAGTCAAACGCTGCACATGCGTTTATAAAGATTGTTATATTTAAATTAAACATTTAGAAATTGTAAATCGAGTTTACAATATATATATATATATATATATATATATATATATATATATATATATACATATACATATATATATATATATATTTCCTATTAATAACAATATTTCATAATATTAATAATGTTTCCTAATAGAAATAATGCCAGTACTTCGCTTGCTAACTATGCTATCGACTAGTAGCAATTTTTCCTATAAACAACAATATTTCTGTTAAATAATAATTTTAGTCACAAATTTTAATAATTCCTTAATAAATACGCAATAATACAATTTATTTGTTACTACCACACATCTCATCAGTTAAAATTAATTTACTTCATTTCGATTATATAAATTCAAAACATTCAACCGCCATCTGTTGCCTTGTCATTCTTTTTTCACCACATTTAAATCCAGTGAATCAGTGTTACAATTCACTCAACAATTCACTGAGCGCCAACCATTTTTATTGATTACCGACTAAACATTCAGCCATGAAGTCATGTACAGCTGAATAGACATCAGCCGTTTTCACCAGTTCTTTTGCCACCATCGTTCAAGCATTTAGTATACCAAAAAACAATTGTGAGCGTGACGTTCGTTTAAGTAAATCGTTTGGGTAATTTTTTTTAGTTAAAGTAATTATTTGGAGAAATATTTCTTCCTAAATCTAATTGGATAAAAGTGTGTAAAAAGAACAAGAATCCGTGGCAGAGTGCAGAGTGATTTTTTATTGAAAGTGTCCTTCATAGTCAGATTGAGATGGAATTGATGATGACGGTGGAGACATCGAAAAACAGGAAAATTACTCATAGTCGGTTTAAATTATGGATGTTGTATCTGATTTGCCGGATATAGTAGTGTTCGATTGTAATTTGAAGCGGCATCTCGAAAACTAGTTTTGATTGTGAAAGCATCTAACGTGGTGTCAACGGCGTTTGATTCCCACTTCAATTCGGCTAATGAGAAGAGTCTATTGACCTAAAGATGAGCTCTAGTTCTATACCATCCATTTAAGCTGGTGAGCTGGTGCCTACGTGGAGCTAGTGGAGCTCGTGAGAAATTGGCGTTTAGTTTAAGAAGAATGCGATAAGTGGCGCAATTGATAAGAAGCAACATCAGTCGATTCGATGTTAAATCTTTCACAACAAATCGTGGCACAAGCTCAGCATTCCTATTCTTCGAACTGAAACATTTTCTCGGTTTTTTTAACTGAATGCGTACGTGAACTTTTTCGACTCGCGCTACATCTTCACGTTTTACATTCCTTTGTTCCTTAGTAAAGGTAGTTAAGGTAGGAAATAAACATTCTTGGTGCTTGTTCGCCTGCGCGGTAGTTAAACCATTGTTGTTGAATATTGTAAGTCGAAAGCAGAAGTAATGTAAACAAATGCATAGGTACTCATCCTTCTGGGGTTATGGAAGTAGGTCACTGGGCGCATGTTAAAGGATGTTTTACTTTCGCGTTTATTAATTTTTGTTTGTGGCAAATCAATTGTTAGTCGAGAAGGTTGGAATTCATATCAGATCCCTATTCGTATTTGTTATTAAGCATTGTCACGCAAAGATATACTGTCGATCGTTTATGTCAATTCGAGAAGCTTTTAAATATTTTTGTTAAAACATCTAGCAATTATGTTCTTTAGAATACTTTCCATCATTCATTGTGTAATAGTTTTATTGTGCTTAAAGCAAGTAAACATTTTTTAGAAATTAATCCCAGGTTCCGAATTTATTGCCCAACCATCACCTCTTATCAATTGAACCATTTAGATGGGTTATGTATCCTAGTGAAACAATCGTATGACAGCGATTTAAAAAAAAGGCAACAAGTAAATCAATATTAATTATTTATTTTAAATTTCTGATTATTTACTTGCAATTAGTAGAATGCGGACATTAAAGATGTGATTTTCCATAAATGAACCTTCAAATTGATTTTTTGTTTATTTTACTCCAATCCGACCTTCCGGGTTGCGTTCCAAAATCTTAACTGTGTAAGCGAAGTAATAAGTCAACTGCTTTCGTCTATTTGCTCTTCAAAAAATTGTTTGATTATTCGAGGTCGAGATTTTAGAATAACTGCGAAATATGTATGTTTTCTTGAGTTATAGGTTATTCTCTTTTTGTTCTGCTGGTGGTTTTTGGATAGAGGTTAGTAAACGAAAGAATGTACTCATTGTTATACGCCTGCTGACGGAAAGAAACTGCTATCACAATATCAATTGTTAATATTGTAGCGAGCTGGATTAATTATTTTGAATAAATAAGAGCCGTTAAATCGATTTTGAATTAATGTAACACTTTATTTGTCCGTTAATAACAACCGTTAATTTTACCGTACACTTAACGATTTCTTGACTTATCGCTTCCTTGCTTATCGCTTGCTTACTCTGCTTACTTCTCACTTATTACTTTTTACTTATCGCTTGCTTCATTTTCTTACTCCTTACTCCTCTCCATGATCTGTGGGCGACGTATTTATGCCGTTTCCTTATTCTGATTCTGCGTTTCGTTTCCGCCCGTTCCATAGTCTTGAATGTTCTACTGTTCACGGTCTCCAGTTTTCCATTACTTTATAGAATATCCTAGTACTCTGTTTCGGACTCTCTAGAATATTCTAGTACTGATTGTCATATGCGTCACAATATTAACCTTTAATGAACGATTGCATTTTTCTAGAATAACGACCAGTCTATCGACGGATTTTTAAGATATTGTAGCGAGCTTAGGGTCCGCTGTATTAATTCTTTTTAGTAAATAAGAGCCGTTAAATCGATTTTGAATTAATGTAACACTTTATTAGTCTGTTAATAACAACCGTTACTTTTACCGTACACTTAACGATTTCTTGACTTATCGCTTCCGTACTTATCGCGTCTTTTACTGCTTACTTCTTACTACTTACTACTTATCTTCCCGATCTGCGTGCGACGTATTTATACCGTTTTTCCTCATTCTGATTTGGTGTTTCGTTTCTGTCCGTTTCATAGTCTCGAATTTTCTATTGCTCATAGTCTCCAGTTTTCCAGTACTTTCTAGAATATTCTAGTACACTGTTTTGGACTTTCTCGAATATTCTAGTACTGATTGTCATATGCGTCACACTACCCTCCGCCTAGATTAGTTCGTCCCGAACTAAGTTCACTGGTCTCCTGGGTTAACAAAAGTCGACAGTCGGTCACGATGTACCACTTTCATCTTGGCGTTCGGTCCTCGCTGAATCCTATAGACAACGTCGTTAATTCTTGTAAGAATCTTATACGGTCCTTCCCAATGTTGCTGCAACTTCGGAGACCTTCCTTTTTGCCGATGAGGGTTATAAAGCCATACGTTATCGCCTACATTAAATCCGGATGCGTTGGCTCGAACGTCGTACCTTGTTTTCATCCTGTCACTGGATACCTTGATTTGCTTTCGAACCAAATGATGAATCTCATCGAGGCGATTTCTCCATTCGGCTACGTAGTCTTCGGTCTTATCTATGGCGTCTGGCGGTATTCCTAATCGCAGATCGGCTGGTAATCGTATCTCCCGTCCAAATATAATTCTTGCTGGAGAATGGCATGTCGTATCGTGATTAGCCTCTCTATAACTCATGAGAAAGGTTTGTACATATTTGTCCCAATCTCATTGGTGATCACTAACGACCTTCGATAAATGCTCTTTTATTGTTCGGTTCAACATTTCGACCATTCCGTCTGACTGCGGATGTAAGGGTGTGGTCCTGGTTTTCCTTACGCCCAGTGCCGCACAGATGCCTTGAAATATCTGCGATTCGAAGTTTCAGCCTTGATCGGAATGAAGCTCACAGGGAACTCCATATCTGCTGATCCAATTATTGATAAGCTGCTCAATGACGGTTGTTGCTTCTTGGTTTGGAATTGGAAGGACTTTCACCCACTTGCTGAAGTAATCCATGATGACCAACATGTATTTGTTGTTGTCGTTTGTTTTTGGAAATGGTCATGAGATATCTTCTATATTGGATACTGATGGATATGTTACTTCCATCAGTATCCAATATAAATGGGCGATCGAACCTGGGAATGCCAATGTTGGAGTCTTACATAACTCGGCCTTCAATGTGTTGAATTCTGTCTCACACTTTTCTGTCCAATTGAATTTCTTGTCTTTACCCGTGAGTTCGTGTAGCGGTTTAGCCACATTGGCGAAACCTTTAACAAACCGTCGGTAATATGTGCCTAATCCCATAAAGCTTCTTAACTGTTGCTTATCTTCTGGAGTAGGCCACTCTTGGACAGCTGCTATCTTATCAGGATCCATTTGAACTCCTGGAGATGAAACGATGTGTCCCAGGAATTTTACTCTCCTTTGGAAGAGGTCACACTTCTTCGAATTGAGATTTAAGTTGGCCTGTCTTAGTCGTTCGAAGACGGAGCGCAGATTATTGATGTGTTCTGGTAAATTCCTTCCGACAACGATGATGTCGTCCAAGTACACAAGACACGTCTTCCATGTAAGTCCCCGTAGAACACTTTCCATTAATCGTTCAAACGTTGCTGGAGCATTACACAATCCAAAACGCATCACGTTGAATTGATAAAGTCCGTTTCCGGTAGTAAACGCTGTCTCCTCCTTGTCTGCCTCCTTCACTTCCGCTTGCCAGTAACCGCTTTTTAGGTCCAATGTTAAAAACCACTGAGCTCCAGAAAGGGTATCTAGTGTGTCGTCGATTCGAGGTAGTGGGCAACTGTCTTTCTTCGTAACATCGTTTAACCGCCGCTAGTCGACACAAAATCTCGTTGTCCCATCCTTCTTCTTGACGAGCACTACCGGGGAAGCCCATGGGCTCGATGACTCCTTGCTCTTCCATATCTCGAATCATGTTGCCTACTTCTGATTGTTTGGCCAACGGTAGTCGACGAGGTGGCTGCCTTATAGGTCTTGACTCACCCGTGTCAATGCGATGTTTAACTATACCGGTGCGTCCGAATTTATCATTTCCTGTCACAAAAATATCAGAAAAATCATTCAGGAGTGATTCAACGCTTGTCTTTTCTCCGTCTGTTAATCCGATTTTCTGGGGCATCAACCTATTAACCACAGGGGGTGCACCAGTGGGCTGTTGAATTGAATGGTCCTCTCCCCTTGTCTGAATTGAGCTTATCATTGATATGGGTGCACATTCTGCGATTACCTCTCCTTTTCTTATTGCGACCGGCTCCTTGGACGCATTTAGTACTCTGACAGGTACGATGTGCTTCTTCGCATCGATAAGGGCTTTTCCAACAAGGATGTTCCCCTTACGCTGATTTTGTACTGCTTTGGTGAAGTTAAATCGATTGTCACCGGAATCACTCTCGAGACTGGTCCAAATTACCGAGTCTGAACGAGCTGGGATCTCATCCTCCTCACGCACATAACATTGCAGTCTTCGCAATTGTTCGTCCTGCAATGTAATAGCAACTTCCAAGTTACCAATTCGCAGTGTTCTTTGCCCGATATCTAGAACAACTTGATGCTCCTTCATGAAATCCATTTCAAGAATGCATTCGTCCGTAATATCGCCAACCAAAAATTGGTGGGAGGTGGATATATTGCCCAGCACTATTATGTTCTCCACTTCTCCGTAGACTGTAGAACATTCTCCTGTGGCAGTCTTCAAAGCGTATCTTCTATTTTTATTAAGGGTTATTTTGCCGACGACATCCGGCCGAATTATGGATCTCGTTGCTCCAGTGTCGATTGTCACTGTTGTTGTCCTTGCATTAACAATCGTAGTTATAACCAAACTTTGGTTATCCCGTTGGAATTGTGATACAGTTACGATGCTGGAGCTGCACATTCCACCAGGCGACTTTCGCCCATTAAAGTCTGCCCTTAAGTTTCCCGAGCTATTGACCTCAGGTTGGTCGGTTGATAGTCTCCTCTTATGATTACCGCATGAATAACAATTCTCACTTGATGTTTCATTCATTCGTCGACGTTTCCTGCAGTCAACAGCGATGTGGCCGACTTCGCTGCATGTCCAACACTTCATATTAGGTCTCGGGGTTCTTCGTTGTACATGCCCGATTCTTTGTCAGGAACATTCCTCGACGGACGTTTCTCGAACTCTGTATGTACTCCTGGTAGCCAGTTTAGCGGATTCATATACCAATGCGAACGCCAGTATTTCATTTGTCGTCTTCTTTCCCACCAAACGAACGGCCTGTTGCAAGTCCCGATCTTGGAGTGCGTTTATAAATGCATCTATAGCGTTTGAAATGATAGTGAATGAAGAACGTGTGATTCGAACTGACGCTATGACAGTTAGGATCACAAAAAATTTAACCTAAGCGTTACCCATCAGGCTACTGGTCGTATTTAGAATTCGATTTTTAAACTCAACTATACTCCACTGATGTGAATTATTTTTGTTATCGCTATGGTATACGGCTCTGATGTATTTTCTTATTCGATTTTCGTTCGGTGTTCTTCACTATTTGATTGTGTATTGTGTGTATCTATTAGAGACGCCACACATCCATTGGTACATCGAAATTCCTTAGTCATATTTGAATAAGACAAGTTTGCCAATCGCTCAATGTCTGCCTGCAACTGTTGAAGATTTTCTCCAGGTTTCTGCGTTCTGCAGTTGCATGCGGTAGACTTGCTGCATGTGGTTGTCTCCATACCTAGCTTAAAGGCCGCCTCTTACCGCTTGGAAGTCTGTTTGCTTCTCTGTTGGTATGGTTTGTAGCAATTCTGCAGCCGCCCAGCGGAGTGACAAGATTAGTGATGTTGACTGTTGCTCATCCGGCCACTTATTATAATTGGTCGCGGCGTCAAACTTGTATAAATACGGAGAAGGGTCCCGTTCCATCGAAGGTTGGCGGTTGCATCCTTGTATCTTTGTAGTCATGTTGATTGCTAGGCGATGTCTTATTTCTCTCAACACACTCAAGTCTCTTTTCGATTCGCGTTATTTCATCGGTGACTTTTAGATCCAGATTTTCTACTTCGTTTCGAATTTCTTCCTTAAAGTGTTGAAAATTACATTTCATCCACTGCGTTTGGGCATCCAACTTTGCATTAACATCTGCAGCTTGCGCGTCCAATTTTGAATTAATATCTGTAGCTTGCGCGTCCAATTTTGAATTTTGCCCATTCAGTTTTGTCATCATCATCCTGAACATCTCCGAAATGTCCAACTGTGGCGAACTCTTCTTCGTTACATTGGCACCATCTTGACTCGCTGTATTGATGTCAACATCAATACCCTCTTCCTCCATTGCTGCTTGCAGACGCCGTCGAAGAATTTGCTTCTGTCCTCTGCTATCCAGATTCCGGTCCTCAAGTTCCTTCTTCAACTCAGGAACGCGAAGATCCTCCAAATGTCGATATGACATAGTCACAACACACTTTCACTGACTTATTTACTTCACCAATAATTAATCCCACTTCTGACACCAATTGTAGCGAGCTTAGGGTCCGCTGTATTAATCCTTTTTAATAAATAAGAGCCGTTAAATCGATTTTGAATTAATGTAACACTATATTAGTCCGTTAATAACAACCGTTACTTTAACCGTACACGATTTCTTGACTTATCGCTTCCTTAATTATCGCTTGCTACTCCGATTACTTCTTACTTCTCCGTACTTCTTACTTTTTACTTCTCCCTGATCTGTGTGCGACGTATTTATACCGTTTCCTCATTCTGATTCGGCGTTTCGTTTCCGTCCGTTCCATAGCCTTGAAATTTCTACTGTTCATAGTCCAGTTTTCCAGTATTTTCTAGAATTTGCTAGTACTTTGTCTTGGACTTTCTAGAATATTCTAGTACTGATTGTCATATGCGTCACAATATTAACCCTTTGCACTCGCGGCCTTTTCCGCGCGGACTAACCAGCAATTCGAAGCGCTTCGTAGCGCTTTTGGTGAATTTCTTACCTCTAACTTAAAATGATTACACACACAAATTAACACATAAAACTTTGATATTTTAATATTTAATGTATCTTTAAAAAAGATAATTTCTTTAACATTAGTCTTTGTAATTTTGCTTTGTATGGCATTTCATGTAACAATTGCCGAGATGCGTGACCGGCTTTTCGGGACAAGTATCACAATAGTATGTCGTTTCATGTCTCTTTTGCTGGGTTAATTTTTTTGAGAGCAGGCTTTGCAATCCTTCCTATCTCCTGTTAGAATGTTATGCAGCTTTCCATTTAGACGGATGTTTTGCGAATCGGAGGTTAACGTTGAAACTCGAGCACGTGTCTGACGAAAATCTCCAGTCAATTGGCGAACTAAGGGTTTCACATACCGCAAGTGATTAAGCGGCTTCTCTATCTGTTGTTTAGTGGCTTTTTAAAGTATATATGTGGCGTTTCTAGCAGATGCACACACGACTAGTAAAGAACAACACCACCAAAAGCACATCCATTAAAGCCGTATACCATAGAAATAATATACCATTGCCACATTAGTCGAATGTATTTGAGTTTAGAAATCAAATTCACAATACGCGGCAGTGGCCTGATGGGTAAGAGCGTTGGTTCTATCTTTTAGTGATTCTAACCGTGATAGCGTCGGTTCGAATCACTCGCTCTTCACTATCGTCGCAAACGCTATACATATGCATCTATTGAGCAACGCCACCATTTCAAGGATTTTCTTAAGAAGCAGTACGTTCATCTGCACGATCGACACCGCCAATAGTTTTATATAATTTATTACAACATTAGGCTGTCAAGTTCGAACCGAGACCTAAAATGCAGTCCGCTTCGTGGTACCGTTCTAAGCTCAGATAAGTAAGTCTTACGTAGTTTGAAAGGGAGATTAGGTCATCTTTGTAAGATTATATAGGCAGTGCTAGGAACGAACTTCAAAGAACAAGATCATATACCCATAAATAAGATATCACCGGATAAGAAAACATAAATAGTTATCACCGCGCATCGAATTTCCACACCAAACAAAGTGGTGAGCGAGAGTCACCTCTCGGTGTAAAGGGTTAAGTGCTTTATTTCCATAGCGAGAAAAAGTGTATAATTAATATTGCTTTATTGGATTTTATGTTCATTTTCAGTAGTATTATTTATTTACTAGGTGAATGTATAAGTTGTCCGGTTTTTGGTCATCGGCTTCTACACACTTTGTCCATCTTTCAGGTAATTTATGAATCATCATCATCATCGGCACTACAACGGGGATCCGGTCTCGGCCTTATTTAACAAATCTCTCCACCGGTCCCGATTTCGAGCCGATGTCATCCAGTTTAGCATTCCCAGGCTCTGGGCGTCCTGATCTACGCCATCTCTCCATCGCAGACGCTGTCTCCTTCCATACATACTGCCACAAAGGACTTCCCGCGCAGGCCCCTCTTCGTTCACTCGAGCTAGGTGTCCCACCCACCGGAGTCCACCGAACTTGATTTTTCTTACAACGTTAGCTTCAAGGTAGATCGCGTACAACTCATGGTTGTAGCGTCTCCGGAATCGTTCTACCTCACATACGGGGCTAGCAATTCTCCTCAAGACCTTCCTCTCGAACGCAGCTAAGAGTTCAGAGTGCCTTTTATTGAGCACCCAGGTCTCGGATTCATGCATGAGTACTGGTAAGACCATGGTCTTGTACAGTAGTAGCTTGGATGTTCTGGATAAATTTCGGGATTTAAAGAGCCTTGACAGACCGTAGAAGACTTTATTGGATTTGATCAGCCGTCCGCGTATTTCTTCTTCCATATTGTTACCGGCTGCTACTATCGACCCAAGGTAGTTAAAGGATTGCACTACTTCAAATTCGTGCTCCACTAACCTGATAGTTTGACCAACGTTAGATCTTCTCTTCACAGAAGTTGCCTCCATGTATTTAGTTTTCCCCTCATTAATGTGCAGTCCCAGTTTTTGTGCCGTCTGCCCGATCTGAGTGAAGGACGCCTGTACAGCCGAATCGGATTTACCGATGATGTTGATGTCATCTGCGTAGGCAAGTATCTGGTTGGACTTGATGATAATAGTCCCAATAGTTGTGACGTCAGAGTCACGGATTGCTTTCTCCCATCCCAGGTTGAAGAGGAGGCAGGCCAGACCGTCCCCTTGTCGGGGTCCATTAATTATGTTTATAGGTTTGGACAGCAATCCCGCTATTTTTACTTGAATAGTTACCTTGGTCATGGACAACCTACAAAGCCGTATCAATTTGTTTGGAATGCCAAACTTTCTCATGGCAATATATAGTTCTACCCTGACTATGCTGTCGTAAGCGGCCTTAAAGTCTATAAATAGATGATACCATTGGATCTTACATTCCAGACATTTTACCATCGTGTGCCTGAGGGCGAATATCTGATCGATCGCTGATTTGCCTTGGATGAAGCCACACTGATATTGACCAATGATGACTTTAGTGTATGGGGCTATCCGATCTTGTAGGATAGAGGAGAGTATCTTATAGGCGGTACTCAGCAATGTTATACCCCTATAGTTGCTGCACAGTGTGATATCTCCCTTCTTATGTATGGGGCAAATTATACCACGTCGCCAATCTTTCGGCTTCTCCTCTTCCTCCCATACGTGCACCATGATCCCATTAATTGCGTGATGTAATACTGTCCCTCCTTGGCCTGTTTGATCAACTCAGCTGGTATCCCATCAGCTTCAGGGGCTCTATTTGATTTGAGCTGTCTTATGGCTTTTAATCTTTCCCCAATGCTTGGTGGCGGCAGCATTTGGTCTTGATTTTGCATTGGTGGAACCCCCAATTCTTTTTATTTTATGAATAGCATGCCAGAAAAACTGCTTGTCTTTCGCGACAAACCATTCGTCGAGCCATTTTCCAACTTCCTCGAAATCGCTGAAGTGCTGCTCTGCGAGCACTTGCCACATTGATGCGAAGAGGTGATAGTCATATGGCACCAAGTCTGAGGAGTACGGCGGGTGCAGAAGAATGTCCCATCCAAGAGTTTTCAAGATGTCTTTTACTAGTTTTGTTGTGTAAGACGGCGCGTTGTCGTGTCACAAAATCACTTTGCCATGTCTTCTGACCCATTCCGGTCGTCTTTCGAATAATGTGTCGCTTAAATTAATCATTTGTTGACGATAGCGTTGGTTTAACGGTTTCGCCGGGGTTCAAGAGTTCATAATACACAATACCGCCGTGGCCCCACCAGACATTTTTGAAGTTCCGAAAAGTGCAGCCAAATGTATGGGGTTCCTTAAGAGATGCAAAAGATACTTCACTCCACCCAACCTGGGCACTATTTACAAGGCGTATATTCGTCCAAAAATGGAGTCCAACTCCCATATTTGGTCAGGCGCATCCAAAACTGCACTACACGTGCTCGACAGGATGCAAAAACGAGCAAGGAAACTTACTAGGCACTCACCCGTAAGTCGATCAATTCCGTCGTTAGAATACAGGCGCAACGTATCACGCTTATCTCTTTTCTATAGGTATTATGGTCGTTGCTCAATTGAACTTGCTGAATTTGTTCCGCCCCTTCAGACATTTTCCCGCGATACCCATCAATCTGTGAATGCGCATCAGTTCACATTGAAAGTGGACTTTAGGCGCACAAATAAACATAGAGAGTCATTCTTTAGCCGCACCACACGAATGTGGAATGTTTTGCCTAATCATGCGTTTCCTGGCCGTTGTGATGTCCAGACATTCAAGACCAATATACATCGACACCTCCTTTCCTTATACACTTCCTCTCCATCCGATCGCACTGTGCTCTGACATTTGAGGGTACTTCAAAATACCCTTTTGTACGCGCGTTAGTGTTAAAAAAAAAAAAACTTCGTTGAATGGAGGCACTGTGATCTGTGGATCGGCTGGTACATTTATTTTCCGTTAATTGGCATGCAATTAAGCAGCTTTTGAAAGTATTGCTTCCATCTTGCCACGATATTGATATACTGCAACCAAACGTCCATGTGGGGCTCGAATAATTTTCGTTCTCCCTCGGTACCCGTTTCTAATCGAATTTATGCCTGCGTACATTCCTCTGATGTTAGCTCTGGTATTTTCTATGATTTATTCGGATCGAATCTTCTCCCTTAAGTTGTCTCTTTCCGAATTGTTGCTTTCTGCATTGGCTTCATCATATTTTTCTAAGTGGATCCTAAGACGCTAACAATCCTCGCCTGGCACTCATCGTCAATCCATGGCTTGGATTTAATTGTTTTTTAAAACCCAATACCTTTGTGCCGTTTGTTTAATCGCGTCTCTGACTGATGTCCATTTGATCTCCACATTATTTCTACACGCCTACTGTTGCTATATTTTCTTCACTGCGTGATGAATGTTGTCGCCAATAATAAAAATTGAGTTTCGTAATTTTTCGATGTCATATTTCGGTAGAACGATTGTGTGGATCATAAGTTGCTCAAAGTGCAAGCAACATATTCCCAGTAAAACGCAGATTCTCGTCATACAGTTGAATAATTTGTAAACCATATGCTGAGCTGTCTTTGACTGCTGACTTTGAAATGTCAAACAATACTGAACAGAAATGTGATGACAGTTTGACAGTTTAAGCTGTCATAAAATTCATTGGAAAACTGTCTCCAAATGAATCAAACCAATCTAAGAATCGGTATACTTATTGTTAGTAACAAATGTGTATTTCGACTTTATTTAGTAAGATCGTGGATATCATTCCTAGAAGACCACCATCTAGTCTTGCGTAGTCATTGTCAGCAACGTTTGGTGTTTTGTTACAATGTGAATAGTATGCCTTATAAAAAGGCTTGCCACGGCTGTGTTCCCAGTCATGGGTGATTGATTAATTGGTGGAGCAGCACGCTTTGTTGTGCGGGTATAACATTTGGGAGACTTTGTGTTTGGGAAACTAACAAGAATTTCACTTTGTCGTGTGGTTGCGGTGGTGGCAGGTGAATCTAAGGGAGTGTACATAAACGTCAAGGGAAAGCTATTTGAGAATGCTAAACAGTTTAAATACCT
Source organism: Microdon myrmicae (assembly GCA_963931805.1). Taxonomy (NCBI): domain Eukaryota; kingdom Metazoa; phylum Arthropoda; class Insecta; order Diptera; family Syrphidae; genus Microdon; species Microdon myrmicae. The sequence goes on along the minus strand of OZ007497.1, from coordinate 41,255,706 downwards.
GGGATCAATACTGACGACCAGTAACGAAATGTGAAAAGAAATTAACAAAAGGCTGCTTTCTGGCAATGGTACGCAATCAGCAAACTACTACCAAGCTGCTATCACGTAATATAAAGCTCAGTGTCTATAGAACCATAATCACGCCGATTGTTCTATACTGACGTGAGTCATGGCCGCTCACAAAACGGGAAGAAACCAGATTCCGCGTATTTGAGAATAAAGTTTTAAGGAGTATCTTGGGCGGTAAATGTGACGAAGAGGCAGGACAATGGAGGAAACTCTACATCCGCGAATTGGAAGAGCTATACCCGAAACCTATAGGGTGTGCCATCTTTTATGTCGGTATGTGAATATTGGATAACGTTAAAAAACCTACCGGTTTATTTGAGGTACTTTTATTTAATTTAGTTCTTTACAATTTATTTGGACCAGTTTTTGAATATAACATCAATCCAGAGGCCGCCTCTATTTACCAAAGCAAAATGTGCCCGTTTTTGCTGCGTTTTCTATCACTTTTCGACCATCTCGGGCGGTATTGCGATGATTTCGGTACGAATGTGACTGAATGACCGTCAATGGCCTGAGGCTTGCCGGCGTATGTTGGTATTAGTTATTGTCCTCCCTCCCAGGTAGCGTGTCTCCTAATCCTGAACGGGATGAGGGATCTCTATTGACCGCTCCTGAGGGGACCCGTTGTGGTCGCCGCCGTGCTTCCTCAAACCTGAGGGAAGAGTAGCGACCGATCGTTGTTGATTCTAGTGCCGCAAACTTCCGAGGGCAACCGCCAGCGGCTTCCGTGGGGCAAGTGATCTTCAGCATCAGCGACAATCTGTGAAGAAAAACGAAAGGGGTGAGAGCCAGAGCTCTACTCACCATATCAGAATAAAACTCCGTTTTATTTAGGCGTATAGGGTCTTCTTTATTTTGTCAAATCATTTAGTTATTATCCTGATGGTCTCCTGCAGCACTTCCTCCAGGGACCATGTATATCTATCAACTGCCCCCGGAGATCGCGATGCATCTTTCTTATAAATGAAAAGAAATCGAGATTTTGTATCTTGAAACGAACGTTTCAGATGGAAAAGCTCGATTTCGGGTTTGGTGTTCAATGTGCTCATTAGGGTAATGGTTCGGTTTTATGAGTTCTCATAAAACTATTATGCATAATTAGGATATACATTGGAATTTGGGTTTTTTGTTTTTGTTATCCGTCTGGCTTATGCAGACAAAAGTTTGGGTGTCCTTCGGATGGGTAACACAAGATCCGTTGGAATTAGGTATTGGTTTTTGAATTGGTGCATTTGCAAGTCATAAAACATCTGGCATGTGAAGATATGCATTCGGATGTTTATGGTTGCTCGAATTGTGTCGACGGAAAATAGATAAGCCTTTGTTTAGACACATGCACGTTTTGGGCTTTGGATATAGGAATTTGAATAGAATTGAAATCATTGTTGATTTGGGCGTAGGGATTTGTATGTGGGGGAAGAAGACTGTTTCTATGGGGTAAGGAAATTGTAGGGCTTTCCGGAACACTACACGTACACTTTACCCCACAAAAAGAAGTCCGGAGGGGTCAAACCTGGTGATCTGGGTGGCCAGTCGATATAGCCATTTTTTGACCGCACACGCCCAGGGAATTTTCGTTGCAAAAACTGCATTGTTCCTTTTGCAGTGTGGCATGGCGCACCGTCTTGTTGAAGCCAGTAACCGTCCAGACTTTTTTCATACTTCTAGTTTTCTTATATTTGATTATACTCGATAATATTTGTCAATTGTATTGTAAAATTTAATGTACAAACCATATAAGAAATAAAACTACTACCACTACTACACATTTGTGGGCAGACATAATGAGCTAACATCCACCGATATCGGTTCCCATCGATTGTTTCGCTTTCTCTGAAGAAGAATGACACGATGATTGTTTTGGCGCAAACGCCGGGCCAAACCGTCGTTTTTTTTTGTCATGCAATGGTGTTCCTTGGATCACATGTGGATTCTCTCCAAAATAGGGCAATTTTGCTTGTTAGCGGCGCCAGAGAGTGTGAAATGGGCCTCGTCGGTCATCAACATTTGCTTCAAAAAATAAGGTCCAGTGTCAACCATTCGAGCGACTGTTTGGGCGTATTACAAAACACGTGGCCGGTCTGTCGCCAATGTTCTTTGAATCAAATGCACTTTATACGGATGCAATGCTAATCATCCTTCAAAATGCGCCGCAAGGTGGTTCCACTGACGCGAAAATATTAAACGCGGTGACAATACGACACATGTGTTCTCGGCAACACTCTCTTACCGCTTCAACCAGTTCATTTGAACGTCTTGGGCGTTGGTGAACGGCATGGGGACGATCTCCTACTGTTCCGTGCTCAACAAAATTCGACACCAAACGGCGAATAGTGTTGTCAGACGGTGCCGATTGGCCACGATATTTTCGACGACATGTACGATTATTTACAATGTACAGCATCGCTATTCCGGCGCGTGGTTTCGGTGTGAAGCGATTCCTAATTAATATGGTAGTGAATTGTCGTTTCAAAAACATGTCTACTCAAGGCCATCGATTGATAAATGTCAAGGTTATTTAATGTTTACATACCTACATAAAAGATGGCACACCATATAGGAATACAACATCTCTCCTGTTGACCAATTCGGATCAATCACTAGTCTTAAACGGTCCAATTGTTGATAAAACAGATCCAACTTCAGTGTTCAACCATAAATAAGCATTCATAGTAGATGATTCCTTCCCAATCCCATCAAATCTGTGTCCTGATGGAACACAACATCTATTCTCCTGTTGACCAATTCTGATCAATCACTAGCTCAAACGCTAAATATAGATGGGACTAGTACAGGTGTACTAACCCGTGTAGCTAACAGAAGGAACAAGTTACTGTTTTGAAGTTTTCATACTCTACTCAAGTCAATCGGTTGATGAATGTCAAAGTTATTCAATGCTTACATACCGAAATAAAATATGGTGCACTCTATACTAAATATATGTTGGCGCAAGGCTAACAACCTTGCCCGTAAAAATAAATTATTATGGAAAATTTAACAAGCCTCGAGACTTGCTAAATAAGGCCAAGACCGGATCTCAGTTGTAGTGCCGATGATGATGATGATACTAAATATAGACGGGACTAGTACAGGAGTACTAACCTGTATAGTTAACAGAAAGAGCAAGCTCCTGCTTTGAATTTGTCATACTCTACTCAAGTCAATCTGTTGATAAATGTCAAGGTTATTCAATACCGATATAAAAGATGGCGCAGGCTATACAACAGTGAGAATAATCAGGTCGAACGATTAAGATGGGGCGGGCATTTAGCGAAAAGGGACAACGGGAAAGAGAGAGGTGGGAAGACCGCGACGGGGATGTGAGGACAATGTAAGGCGAGACCTTGTCATGTACCCATTGAAACTCAAACACATTTTCCCATACTATACACTCGATAATTGAATTATGATCCAATTATCGGGTGTATAGTATGGGAAAATGTGTTTCAGTTTCAATGGGTACATTACAACCTTCAGAATATCGGATCAGATGACCAAGCGTGGAAGGAGAGTGGGCGGGGAAGAGAACGATGGCGCAGCCAATTCAGTCATATAATGAACTTCCGGGTTTCTATAGCAGCAAGTGGTAATAGAACTTTGTCGTATTGGCTATTGTTGAATGTGACGTTTATTCGTGCGATTGACTTCTCCAAAATTAAATATCCTTTACATCACGTTGTGGGGTAGGTCGTCGTAGCGCCTGGCATGGGCGCTGGTTTTACTACCAACCCACGACATAGTTCGCTGATGAAACCCTGCGCGTCGCCGAGGGAAGATTGAAAGCCGGAACAAATGATCACCACAAGAAAAATAAAACACTAGGCTTGGCTTTGTAATTTTATTTGAACACTGTTATTTTTGCACATGGTGTACTTAAACTCGAAATCGTTATTGGCAAATGGTTGATTGTTCTATTGTACGTAAAAATATTTGCATTACTTTAACACTCGGTACAGAAATTCGCTTAAGGTATAATTATGTAGGTAACAGCGGACCAGTTAAGATAAACAACACACGTTTAACTCGCGCTTTGACTATTGTTCGCGCACCGTACCCTGTGCACTGTGCGGTGAATGGGGCACTCGACCGACTCCTGCGATGGATGAATGGTGACTCGCCGAGGTTTGAAATCTGGTCCTTGATTCACCCTCGATTCGGTCGTGGTGAATATCCTCTCGACTTAGGATACGTTTTTACCTCCAGAGAAACGTAAAGTCTCTCTTTGTGAAATAGAAAACCAGATTTCGTAACGTAAACCATGGTGGTATGTATGTATGGGTGATCGTGCAGATCACATTGTTTTTTTCGTGCAACGAGGCCATGAGAACGAAGCAGAAAAACTGTAAGGACAAAGGGATCGTAAGATCATTGTTTATGATGTGCATTGTGGCTATATAAATAGACGGCAATGCATCGGAGAAATGGTGCTAATGGATTTTTATTTGCATTTGAATATACTGGTGAGGCCAAAGCAATTTAGGTATACGATGGGTGATCGTGTACCGCATTTTGCTGGACAAAAGGAATCGAATATAATGAGGTTCAGCTATATGAATAGGCTGCACTCCTTAAGTGTGAATGCATTTGGGATACTTCAAACAAATTGAATTGTTTATCGTATCACCCGAATGCCTGCGGACGAACCGAATTTTTTTGTTTGGCACATGGTGCATGCTGAAGAACTCGGTTTTGGCGGCTTTGCGCTAATTGTATGCAGCTGCGTCCACAAGCTGCTTTGGTGTTGCATTATGTCGTTAGACAAATAAGTCGCCAAGCAATGCGCATGCAGGAAAAATCGACGAGATTACAAGGTTACATTAAATGTGAACCATAATGTATTTGGAGAAACGCAATGATGCGTCGATGCAAGGAATCAGGATGGCCTTGGTGGTGGACATGTGGTGCCCACTTGCGTAGCAGGATTGCTTGGCATACAAAGGGTGCCGAGTAGGTTTGGGGTTTAAGATACTGTATGGGTGAAAAGAATTCTTGTAGGGAATTTGAAAGCGAATTGATGCATGGGGGTAAGAATTCTTCTACAGGAACTTTTAGGGTATGTGTTAGATAACCTTGATGCGTGAAGCTTTTACAGGGGCTAATGCAATTACATTAGCGAAAAACAATGGGAGTTGGGTTGCAATTATGGGGGGTTCTTCGTGTAAGCTTAAAAAGAATCCCCACAACGTCATCGATATCAGTTTCCTTGAAGCATTGACTTACGGGGAAAGAGGATACAATTGTGTAGACACAATTTTCTTTTTTCTACCATTTCACATATCCGTTTTTCACTTTCCCATATGTGCCGTAGCTTTGAACAACATAAGATATTGATAATCACTTTGCCGCGTGCGTATTAATAAAAAGACAAAAAACTGAACTTTATACAAGCTTAACCCGTGATAGAGACAATGCCTCTTTCGTTGATCTATCGAGATTTTATATATGCTTCAATAGCATACCGTTCTCGGAATATATTTGTCAATTATGCTAATATTAAATCGATAATCATCTCATGCAAAGTTGTTGTGCAGGTGGCCTGGGTGTATCTGTGAATTGCTGCCACTTGACATTTACCACGGCAATAGTTTCAGCAATCTGTTCTCCCTTATCGTTTGAATTATTACCATCATTGTATCGCACGTATCGCCTATTTATTTGAAGGCTATTTTTAGTCGTGTACTTGGGTAACTTTAGTCGTGTTATCACCAATCAAAGTAGTTTATGATTCTATGTGCACATTTAAGCAGACGTAACACCTTATCAATTAGTTGCACATGTTCAATGTTCTCCCAGGCATTAAGTCAACAATTATTCGTTTAGATAGACTGTATTTACATTATTCTCAACCGAGCATCAATTCCAACCAATACTTGACATACTTAGAAACACCTGTAATCGATTTACAGGGCTGTACTTCATTATTAATTCGCCTGATCTCTCTGCACTTGCCGCTCCCGATATTCATCTCCACATTCAGTTACACCTTATTCTTTCCAGTTTATCCGTAAATATACAAATAAATTATAAAGCATACCAAAATGGTACAAAATCAAAAGAACCAAAAGAGTAAACAAACCAAACAGCAAAACAAGAAGGTAAAATCTATCTGCTCGGCAGAAATAATCAGTATTGTCTTTTGAAAATTCAATTGTACTATTTTTGTGTTTTTTCGTAGAATGTCGCGGACAAGACACTCCAAGAGAAGCAAAAGGAGAAATCTGCCGCAAAGAAATCATCCTGCTGTTCTTACTGGTTCCTTGGAATATTAGTCTTGGTGGTTTCGATTTACGCTGCTATTCAGTACGATACAAATGTGAATGGTAAAGGAGTGTTTGAAGAGTCAGCAACGGGGAAAATGCTTAAAAAAGCTGGTCTACTGCACCATGCACAACATGCTCGAATTGTTATTTTGCGATCATCTGCACGGGCGTATAAGTGGGCGGAAGCAACTCTGCCGGATTATTGGAGACCATTCCGGAACCTTATTATCGACTTGTACAAATTATCCGTAAATGCCATCTGCAACCTTTCTAAATCACTCCGAAACTATAGTGTTTCAAAATGGCCAGCGATCGCGGAATATGTAAGTATTGAATTGTTTTATGTGTTCATAATAGGTGTTTTTCGGGACATGGGGTTGCCAATGATAAAAATGTGGGGGCCAAAGAGACGTTACGTTCGGTGACGAAAAAAAAAAACATGTTCTCCTTATTGGAATCAATAACTTGTTGAGCTGTTAATCTATTTATCTACAGGATTTTTATTTTGCACTTTTTCTTTTTTACTTTAAAACGCATTTATTTCTTTGTTTAAATTACATTTTGTCTCCAAGCAAACGAATTAAAACCAAATGAAAAACCAACAAACAATAAGTGGGTTAAGAGAAAGGGGATTTTTTTTTATTACACTTCTATAGCACCGAGTGGGCGCTCCGAGATGCCACCAAAAAAACGGTTGCAGTACCTCTTAAAGAGCTGCATGTTGTAATGTTCCGGAAACACTCGCGCGGGAAGGGAGTTCCACAGCTTCTCCGAAGAACAGTAACCCATGATAATATCTGTAAAACAGACAGAGGTCGGCTACGCGCCTTCGATGTGATAGCGTCTGTAGTGCCGACGTCAGCGCGGAGTCCCCGATCAGGCGGATCGCTCGTCTCTGTGTACTCTCAAGTAAGTCGAGGGTATGTTTAGAAGCCGAGCTCCAAACATGCGGGCAATATTCGAGCGTGGGTCTAATTTGGGATTTGTACAGAAGAAGAAGTTGGACCGGGGTAAAATATTTCTTGGCTCTAAAAAGGTAACTCAGTTTTCCAGAGGCTGACCTGGCGATGTTCGACACGTTTTCCCAGATTCGAGGCCCTGGTCATTCATCATCAGCTATGGAACCGATAATCCACTTTTCTTTGCGAATGTTGTATACTGTGTCTTCGTTGCATTAAAGTCGACGAGTTTGGCCTTTTCCCACTGCAGGACTTTATCCAGATCCCGATTCAGAGAGTCAATCTGTCTACATCTCAGCTGGCGCGACGTTGATGCACTAATCGGCGGATCACTCAAAGAAGAGGAAACAAGCATACTATCATCCACAAAACTGAACACAATGTTATCCGTTGTTTCCAACAAATCATTTATGTAAAGCAAAAAAAAAAGGTTGAAGCCAAAATAGAACCTTGAGGCACCCCAGAATTAACAGGATAGCGTCCACAACAACCCGGATAGATCGATTTCCAAGGAAGCTCCTCCTCCAGTCGTAAAGCTGCTGGGAAAGTCCATATGAAGGAAGTTTGCTCAGTAATGCCTCGTGCCAAACGCGATCAAAAGCCTTGGAGATATCCAATGCGACCGCTCTTGCCCACCATGCCTCTTAATAGCAGATGTCCATATATCGGTTATATGGGTCAAAAGGTCTCCCGAGGATCGCCTGCCACGGAATCCGTATTGACGATCATTCAGAAGCCCGTTGTACTCCAACTACTTAATTAACTCAGCATTGATGACTTTTTCCATCACCTTAGATAACATAGACAGTAATGCTAACGGACGGTAATTTTGTGGGAAACACTTTTTTCCCGTCTTTGGGATTGGCTCAATTCGAACGGTTTTCCAGCAGATGGGAAAGGTCCTCCGTGTATATGATAACCGAGAGAGTCTGCCAAGAACCGACGATAAGTGCGATCACAGGTGGCTCCAAAACACCGGGATCGAGGTTTGAATTCGCGGAAAAAAATTCGCGAACACATTAGCTTTAGCCTTTGAATTTGTGACTAACATCCCACTGTCCGTCACCAACGGAGGGAAAGAGGAGAAAGCGACGTTTCTGCTGACAGCCCTTGCCATCGACCAGAAGAAGCGCGAACCGGGCACTGAAGGAGTTTCCGACACTATCACGGTTAGAATCAGTAAAAGATAGAACCAAAGCTTAACGCATCAGGCCACTGCCGCCTGTATGAATTTGATTTCTAAACTCAAGTACACTCAGCTGATGTGTTGTTATGTTTTCGCTATGGTATATGGCTCTGATACTTTTTGCTTATTTAAATTTCTTTCGGTATTTGGCTTGTGTGTGTGTGTATCTGTTGGAAACGCTACACTACTCCCTCTTCAGAAACTTTGTTACGATCAACTTCGTGTGCGAACGAGCGAGAGGACGTCGGAGCAGGCGAGTGTGCCGGTGCTCTATGCGGAAGTCGGGATCGTAGTAGTAAAGCCATGTTTACTGTGGGAGAGTGTGTGCTGTGTGTAGAGATCACATGAGAGGATTGTCGCGTTTAGCAAGTATTGTGAAGAAGGTGAACATACGATGAAACGGGTGAGAAGCGAATTGTTGAAGCGTCGAAGCATCAGGCCACTGACGCGTGTACGAATTCGATTTCTAAACTCAAGTACACTCAACTGACGTGGAATCGCTATGTTATCGCTATGGTATACGACTCTGATGCTTTTGCTTATTCGAATTTCTTTCGGTGTTCTTCACTATTTGCTAGTATATTGGTGTATCTGTTTGAAACGTCGCACTACCTTCCCAGTAACTTTTCGTTACGATCAACTTTGAAATGCGAGCGACTGAGCAAGGAGCGAGAGAGCGATCGAGAGAACGTCAGAGCAGGCGATTGAGTCGGTGCTCTGCGTAGAAGTCGTGTGATTGTAGCAGTAAAGTTATGTATGCGTATGGGAGTGTGCGTACGTCGTACAGATCACGTCGGGCTCAACAGTTATAGCGTTTGCGACGATAGTGAAGAGCGTGTGATTCGAACCGACGCTATCACGGTTAGAATCACTAAAAGATAGAACCAAAGCGCAACGCATCAGGCCACTGCCGCGTGTACGAATTTGATTTCTAAACTCAAGTACCCTCAGTTGATGTGTCGTTGTTCTATCCCTATGGTATACGGCTCTGATGTTGTTTGCTTATTCAAATTTCTTTCGGTGTTCTTTACTATTGGGTTGTGTACTGTGTGTGTATCTGTTAGAAACGCCACAAGTTTATCGGTGACTGTCGTTGTGAGCCTTCTTCGCGGTATCAAATGCTTGGTTGCACGCGTTTCTGATTCTAACAAAATTCGTTCTGTTAATATCGGTGGGATTGGAGCGCCATTATTTAAAAGCTCGATTTTTTGCTGCTGTAATCTGCGCGCATTCTTTATCAAACCGTTTTATGGAATGCGGAATGTAGATCTCCATCCCGAGAAGAATAATCTTTGTGACCGGCTCGGCGCAAGCGCTAACATCGCAGTCTCCGAAGCACACCTCCGACCACGGAACGGATGCGAAGAAATCTCGCAAATCGTCCCAGTTAGCAGCCCCATACTTCCATACATGACGAAGCTGCCTAGGCCGGTTATTCGCTTGATATGCAAGTGCTTGCGCGCCAGATACCAAAGCAGTGATCTGAGTTTCCCAGTGGCACAGAAACCTCCACGTTTTTGTGACTAAATTTTAGTCATTTACAAGCTGTCATTCCGTGTGCATCAGTTGCCTAAGAGATGGATGTCGATGAGCAACATTTACGCCATTGCATTCTATTCTGTTTTCAAATGAAAAAAAAAAATGCTGCTCAAGCTATGGAATTGTTTAATTCGACTTTGGGTGAACATTCTGTGAGTCATTCACCAGTAAAAAGTGATTTGCAAAGTTTCCTGAAAGACATTTTTGTCTTGAGGACACTCCACGTCCAGGTGGGTTAAAAAAAATTTGGCCTGGGAAAAAGTATAATCTCAAGACGTTTATATTTTAATTTTTTGTATAATAATTTATTTATTGAATGAAATGATTTGTCCGTTATTTCTTATAAAAGCTAACAATCTTCGTGTTCGACTGGAAATTATATTGTTTAAAGTGTTGCCCTGTATATTATTCCAAGCTTCAACACTTCTTTCTTTGAGTTGTTCCACATTTCGAATTTCTCGCTTTTCCTGATCGTAAACCGCCCTTGCCAGGATCCCCCACAGGTTCTGAATGAATGTTTATGTCTCAACTTACAGCTGGTCACCGTAAAGGTTTAGTTCCATGCTCTTGAAACCACCCTGTTGTTGTTCGTGCTGTATGGATAGGAGCGTTGTCCTGTTGAAATATAACATCTTAATCCTCTGTTGGGATTATTGAAGGAAGAATATGCTCTTCCAACCCTTCTTGGTACTTTTTGGCGTTCATTCTTCCAGAAATAAAAACAATTTCTGTTTTTAGACTTCCAATGAAAGGTGTCCACACCATAAATTCTCCTCCTAAAGGCATGCGTGATATGATTTTCCTTTCTTTCCTGAGACCATGCCAATAGTACTGAAGCCATCGGGGGCCGTCCAGATTACATTTTTTTCTCATCACTGAAGATTACATGATTAGGCTCCTCGATAGTATAGTGGTTAGTATACCCGCCTGTCACGTGGGAGACCGGGGTTCGATTCCCCGTTGGGGAGCCTCTGGCGCAAGACTAATGACCTTGCCCGGAAAAATCAAAATCAATATGGAAAATTTAACAAGCCTCAGGACTTTCTAAATAAGGCCAAGACCGGTTCCCGGTTGTAGTGCCGATGATGATGATGATGATGAAGATTACATGAAACCATTTTTCACTGTGTTTCAGCGAATTCTATGTCGCTGTTTGAATGGTGCTTTGCACTAGCACTTTCGATATCTCAAGTTGTTTCAGGCTATTTTCTAATGAGGCTAGAATCGCAGTCCAAATTATAACGCCGAACCATTTGGGACGAGGACCTCCTGTTTTGGACATCTCACGTAGAACAGCGTGTTCTACCGTCGGCGAAAATGTTGTTGGTCTCCCAGATCGCTTATTTCTTCCGTAAGTTTCAATACCGGCTTGTAGAAAATTCTTCACTACACCTTGAGAGCGATTTATTTCATTGGCAATTTATCTGCGTCATTCCACTATTTTGTAAATCGACTATTCTTTGTTTTTCAATGTCCTTTAATTGTTTTCCACGTGACATATTTAGAACTTTAGAAAAATTCACTACGGAAAAGAAAAATCTGTGTATTACCACTCCAGAATGTCTGCACTATTAAGAACTTTTGTTACACCAAGCTATGCGTTACAACTAAGCCTGAGATCGGAAAAAAGGCCTGAGTTTATACTTTTTCACAGGGGAAATTTGCGTTTTTTTCAGAAAATCAATTACTGTTCCTGGTAACAAAGCAAATAAGTCATTGAAGGGTTTTCTCTGAGTTGGTGTCGGTTGGCAATATTTTGTCACAAAACATTCCAAAAAAATCTGAAAATTTACATTAGATTCTATAATTTTTCATAGGACGGTTTTACTGGGTGAAAATCGATGTCAAACTCAAGAACAGCTTGCTTGAATAGTTATGAGTTTCTCACCAAGCAATATCACTTCGATAGCTAAGTATTTCTTCCGTTGCTCTAGTTGCAGTTCTATCGACGAACGGCTGAAAGTTAGCTTGAAAGAAGAGCGTTAATACAACCCTTTCAAGTCCAGACATAGCATCAAGCGATTACCATATTTTTTATCATTGCAAAACTCTCTTATTGATATGAAATTAGTATCAAGAGAAGTTTGTGAAAATCGTTTGGTCGAGTTTTTTTTGAGAGAGGCATTATAAAGTTACCTTTAAAATGCCAAATAATTATATAACACAACGGTACGTATTTAACCCAAATCGGACAATCTGAACCATGTTAAATAAAACTTTGAAGTAAGCGTAAAAATGGATTTCTATTTTCTCAAACTGATATTACAGTTAAAATGCATAAGAAAATGTTACATTTAAAATTAAGTAGCATGTCCGAACAATCCTATACTTTATAAACAATATACCATGTAGTGGCTGTTCATTCTTAAGAAACTAAAAGGGTTGCTTTCTCCAAGTTTACCCCCGCTTGGTTGAAACCTTGACGTGGTGCGGGGGCTTAAACTAAAATGAATCTCAGGCTCAGGCTATGCTGAGTGAAGCATATGCTTCCAATAGGTCACCCATGTCAGACAGGCTAGTGAGGAGTAACACACAAAGATCTACCACCCCTAATCCGGGGTGGTACGCGTCACCGTGCCCGTTGGATGGTTTGCAGCCAAGGGTATACCGGCTGTATTATAACGGCGCCTCTCTGCACCGGGTCGAATCAGAGCAGTAAGCAGACCTATTTGAAACCTCAAGACTAGTGGGAACAAAAATGAATAACCAATATACACACAATAATCCCACGAAAAACCCGGTAGGCGTGGTTGTGACGAGCCGACACTACCATAAGGGAACAAATCAAATCAAGAAAACACCGACTTAACAAAACGAAGATGTAGGGAAAACAGAAAAATCGGGATATACGTGTCGGCACGTGGAATGTTCGAACGTTATATAAACCAGGCGCGATACAGACGGTCGTATAGAACGCGAAACTGTATAAACTGGACATCGTCGCGCATCAGGAAGTCCGACTCTAGCATCAAGTGAAACCAACCGGTTCACACTTGTGTGTGGAAGCACCGACACACATAACCTCGGAACTGGCTTCATCATAAGCAATAAGATTACGCCATATGTAAAAGATGTGAGATTTATAAATGACCGATTGTCGGAGAAAAATATACAGGACCCATGGTAAAATTATGTACTTATAAACTTACACGCCCCAACATAATCTACCGATGAAGAAACGAAGCACACGTTCTACGATACCCTAGAGGAAGTATTTGATGGGATCTCATCATTAGATATTAAAATCCTCCTCGGGGACCTCATCGCGAAAATTGGGAAGGAAGATATCATCCAACCAACTATAGGTAAAGAAAGTCCACACGACGTTTCAAATAATAGTGGAATTCGAATTATTACGTTCGCAGTCTGAAAAAATCTGGTAGTGAAAAGTAGCATGTTCAAGCACAGGCAAATTCACAAAGTCATATGGATATGTGAGGGTTCATTAAAGCATTCACAAAGAACCACCCATTCCCTTTAAATCAACCCGCCTTTCCACACCCAACAAAGCCATTACCTGTAATCGAGCACCGTAAGCTACCCGTCAGTATCTCTCACCTGAAACATAAATCCACGGCAAGATTACCATCTGCCATTTTATCAATTAAAACCATTTCGGTTCGTTTGCATGAACCGATCGGTTACTATGGGCGACCACATGCCCATCAAACACAGACCAATACTTCCGAGTATTCTTGTTCGCTACAAAGCAAAGCGCAACTCGCGCCTAATTGCCAAGAGCCGAATTCTTCGCCAGTGTAAATATTTACACTGGAATTCGACCCTCTGCTCACTATGGATGCAATGAACAATTGACGTGGATAAATACACAACCGTCATTGTGTAATCATTCCGATCACCAAATCAGGTCCCACGGTATCATTCCCTTAAACAACTCTCGTACCATTAACCAAGGTAAACAAACGCGTATCTTAGCGTACGAACCCCGAAATAGCGTTTCTGTTGACATAATGCTCAGAAACCTATTTCTGCATCAACGAATCGTTAGTTCAAAATAGCGACCGTCTATTTGCACAGCTGACCAAGTCGAATTCAAATATCAGTCAGTCAGTTTGTGCTGTCGCTTTTCCCTCTGTTCAGGCCTTTTTTTAAATTTCTTATATTGTTTAAAAAAATTAAAAAACATGAATATAGGGAGTGGTTGTTATACAAGGATATGGCGCTAGGCTAATAACCTTGCCCGGAAAAACTAATTATCATAGATAATTTAACAAGCCTCAGACTTGTTAAACAAGGCCAAGACCGGATCCCGGTTGTAGTGCCGATGATGATGATGATGATGATGATGTTATACAAGGATAGTTAATGAAGCAACATGCATTTTTTCAGATTTTTTTGAGCACTTTTAGGTACTTTTTAAAGCGTCGGACACGAGTGACCGGACCCTGTCATTTAAGGATTCCGAAAACGACTCTGTGGCGTTTCTAACAGATACACGCACAATACACAAGCAAATAGTGAAGAACACTGAAAGAAAAGTGAATAAGATAAGGCATCAGCCGTATACTAAGCAATAACATAGCAATTCCACACCAGTTGAGTGTACTTGAGTTTAGAAATCGAATTCATACACCCGGCAGTGCCCTGATGTGTTTTGTGCATTGGTTCATTTTTTAGTGATTCTAACCGTCATAGCGTCAGTTCGAATCACACGATCTTCACTATTGTCGCAATACGCTATAATTGCTCACCCCGACGTGACCTGATGTGAATTGTTATGTTATCGCTAAGGTATACGGCTCTGATGTATTTTCTTATTCGATTTTTCGTTCGGTGCTCTTCACTATTTTGCTTGTGAATTGTGTGTATATCTGTTAGAGTCGCCACACCACCCCCTTCCCACTAACTTCGTTACGATCATCTTCGGTGCGAACGACGAGCGAACGAGAGAATGTCGGAGCAAGCGAGTGTGCCTTGGTGCTCTATGCGGAAGTCATGATCGTGTGTGAAGTTCTGTTTACTGCGGGAAGTGTGTGCTGCGTGTACAGATCACGTCGGGGTGACCAATTATAGCGCTTGAAATAATAGTGAAGAAGAACGTGTGATTCGAACTGACGCTATGACAGTTTGAATCACCAAAAATTGTACCTAAGCGTTACCCATCAGGCTACTGGCCGGTTTAGAATTTGATTTTTAAACTCGACTATACTCCACTGATGTGAATTGTTATGTTATCGCTAAGGTATACGGCTCTGATGTATTTTCTTATTCGATTTTTCGTCCGGTGCTCTTCACTATTTTGCTTGTGAATTGTGTGTGTATCTGTTACAGTCGCCACCTGTTACTCATTCTTATCGACTGCCCGATTAGTCCATTTGCAACCACTCTTTATACACCCAAATTATGGGTGTAGAAGTGCAAATGCGTTTCATTCAGTTTGGACTTTGATCCAGAACGTATGACCTGTATTGACAGATTTACCAGCACGAGCCATCGATATGTTTCAATTATCATTTTAACTTAATTGCCATTCGCAAGGTGGAAGGGCTTACGTCAACTAAACGTTAGCTGCACAAACGATTTCCCCTGCTCAGGTCGTTCTCATTGCTCAAACGTGAATCGTGAACTGCGCCCGACCAAGGCTATTTAAATATGATAGATCTCGTTTGCTCCGTTCAATGGGTCGACGCTTTGTTGTTAAGTTCCACTGGCACGCTCTTTGTCGTAGTGTCCGTGGTAACGTTCTGATGTTGGACGTGAAGTCACCGGTGTGCAAAATGATGCTGTGGGGCGTGCACAGGACAGGGAACCATGGTGCAGCCGAGGCGGGGAGGTTGTAGCGAATCTAACAGATACACACAATTCACAAGCAAGATAGTGAAGAAGCACCGAACAAAAAAATCGAATAAGAAAATACACCAGAACCGTATACCTTAGCGGATAACAAAAAATAATTCACATCAGTGGAGTATAGTCGAGTTTGGAAATCAAATTCTAAACACGGTCAGTAGCCTGATGTGTAACGCTTAGGTAAACTTTTTTTTCGTGATTCGAGCTGTCATAGCGTCAGTTCGAATCACACGATCTTCTTTACTATTATTTGAAACGCTATAAGGTCATTAACTTCACGGGTTCCTATAGGCTAATAAATAGTGTAGTATAGTTTTCCAAGTTTAAGAGATGCCTGCATGTTTAGTGGTCCGGTTGACAAGGAGGTTGAGACTTGCTGTTCTATTCTCATAGATCGAACGTATGATATTTCAAGCTTTGGACAGAGTTTTATTTTTTCCTGAAAAACTGTGGCCATTGAAAAATTTTGGACTTTATATCATACATCTTTTTTATTCTATCTCATTTATTACTTTTTTCTTTTAAGGGAACAGCTTTTTATACGAAATTCGGATTTTTGTGGAACCATTGTAATTTACCATAAACAGCAAATCACTTATTTTTGTATGAATCGGTTGTAATCAGATTAATGTAGCATCAATCAAAAGTACTGCTGCACTCTCAATATTACTAATTTTACAATATTAAGGCAACTCTTCTATTAATTATAGTAGATGTTTAGATTTGTCTTTGTCCATATAGACCACAAAAAAAAAAAAAAAAATATGGAGTCAGAACACAATGTCAGTGCATGCTTTCCATACATCTAATAAAGGAGAACAATACGAGACTACACCGTAGTATAATAAGACTACACAAACTGCTTATTATATATTATTCTATCAACTTGCTTATAAATACGCAAATATTTGAATTCGTTCTAACCTTTTCCACGACTATCATCCAATTATATTTTACCTGTGCTTTGAAACTGCATATCAGATATTAATCTCTACCTATTTTGCTGAACCAGCGAGTGACCTCCATTAACCCTACTACCAGAACGTCTGCTTTTATGCTATTCTTTCAAAAGTGACCGATTGATTCGAAACGGACAGTAGCCCTCAGCAATTGGCAATAAAAAATGCAAACGTTTTCATAAAACAAAATTATTTCACACAACATTTATGCTTCATTGTAAAGCAAGCCCCAGACAATTGCACCAGCTCGAGAAAGTATGTCCGTGGAAGTGAATGTCCGTTGTCATGTTCAGTGTAAATGTAGACTGCTGAACGTTTTAATTAAATTGGTAATTTTTATCCGGCTACCTTTGATATTCAGATTTTCGTTTCAATTTGACCGTATGATTTGCAGATTCAATGAATAATTCAACTAATATCCCGTTTATTGTATTCCACAGCTGGAGCAGTACGTACCCGGGCTACCGAAGAAACTGGAGGATGCGACTGTGACAACTTCTGTGTTTGTGACCGACAGCGTGGGCCGAGTAACTGAATTTTTAAAAGTAAACGTGTTTACGTAAGTAGGCTGTTAATTTCAATATCATGGCCCACTCGATATTCTCATTTATTCCTTGCGATACAGGGGGTCAGCCTTGCCGGAGAATCTTCAAAAAGTCTTGAATCAAACACAAACAGCCGTTTTGAATTACCTCAAGGATGTGGACAAAAAAATTGACTCGTGGGCTAAACACAAATGATTTTAATCGAATAATTGGCTTGCAAAATAAAAAAAGTAAACTAATAATGAACAGAAAAAAAAAAACAACACAAAAAAAGAAAGGAAACTTTAAGGAATACTAAATGAAATTGTAATTTTGAAGTCAGTAGACATGTAAATCATGAAGAAACAAAACAAACAAAAACTAGATATATTTTTTAAGAATAATAAGTGAACTCGGAAAAATAAAACTTTAAATAAATTGTGTGCGGATGGAAATAATCTAGAGATTGTTCTGCATTTGATTATTGTTGGTTAATCTTTCAATATAAATACATACACCTACTTATAAGTAATTTAGCCCGTTAAATTTTGTTTACCTATTTAATTTCTCAGGTGGCATAGTGAGTTATGATCCACGCCAACAATATCATTTTTTTTTTTTTTACATTGATTATTCAAAATTGACTTTTTTTATACGAAACAGGTTTAGGCTTTTTATGCGCAACTTACTTTTTTAAATGAAATACACTTTTTATATGAAACCGGTTTTTGTTTTAGTACGAAACAACTTTTTTGTTCGAAATTATGTAAAACTGACTGTTGCGGATTCGCAACTTACCGGTGGAGAATTATAGTACAGTCTCATTTGCCTGCTACCAGCTGACAACGCATCGACGACAGAGAGAGAGAGGGCAAGAAAGTTTTAGGCGTCACACGGTTTTGAATTCTCAAGGGTTGTTGGATTCGAGAGCTCGGCTGCAGTTCTTCGATGTTATATATTTCTGAAGTTATATATTACAATAGCCCCCGCTTGGTAGACACCTTGACGTGGTGCGGGGGCTTAAACTACAATGAATCACTCAGGCTATGCTGACGGAATCATACACTTCCAGTAGGGCCACCCATGTCAGACAGGCTAGCGAGGAGTAACACACAAAGATCTACCGCCCCTAATCCAGGGTGTTACGCGTCACTGTGCCCATTGGATGGTTTGCAGCCAGGGGTATACCGGCTGTATTATAACGGCGCCTCTCTGACACCGTGTCGAATCAGAGCAGTAAGCAGACCCCTTACCATATCAAAGAGGGGTCTGATGTGGCGGACTATTTGAAACCCCAAGACTCGTGGTATCAAAAATGAAGAATCAAACTACAAAAAACAATCCCACGAAAAACCCGGTAGGCGTAGGTGTGACGAGCCGACACTACCATAAGGAAACAAATCATCAAGAAAACACCGACTCGGCAAAAAGAAGACGTATGGAAAAGCGGAAAAATCGGGATATACGGATCGGCACGTGGAATGTTCGAACCTTATATTAACCAGGCGTGATGCAGACGGTCGTAGAAAACGTAGAAAACAATATAAAATGGATATCGTCGCGCTTCGGGAAGACCGACTCCCAAATCAAGTAATCGAAACCAACCGGTTTACACTGGCGTGTGGAGGTGCCGATACACATAACCTCGGGACTGGCTTCATCATAAGCAAGAAGATTACGCCCCATTTAAAAGATGTGTAATTTATTAATGGCCTAATGTCGGTGCCAAAAATACAGGGACCATGGTACAATTATAGCTCCTCAATAGTGTACTGATTAGTATACCCGCCTGTCACGCGGGAGACCGGGGTTCGATACCCCGTCGGGGAGCCTCTGGCGCAAGACTAATGACCTTGCACGGAAAAAACAAATCATTATGGAAAATTTAACAAGCCTCAGGACTTGCTAAATAAGGCCAAGACCGGTTCCAGGTTGTAGTGCCGATGAAGATGATGGTGATGGTACAATTATGTACTTATAAACGTACACGCCCCAACAGAATCTACGGACGAAGAAATGAAGGACGCGTCCTACGAGACCCTAGAGGAAGTATTTGATGGGATCTCATTATTCGATGTTAAAATCCTCCTCGGGGACCTCAATGCGAATATTGGAAGGGAAGACATCTTCCAACCAACTATGGGTAAAGAGAGCCTGCACGACGTTTCAAATGATAATGGAATTCGAATTATCACGTTCAAAGCGTCAAAAGATCTGGTAGTGAAAAGCACGATGTTCAAGCACAAGCAAATCTATAAAGCCACATGGATATCACCCGACGGCGTAACGCGTATCCAAATAGACCACTTCCTCTTAGACAAAAGACACCACTAGAATATCCTTGACGTAAGATCATAAAGAGTAGGCGCAAGGCTAATAACCTTGCCCGGAAAAACAAATTATTATGGACAATTTAACAAGTCTCGGATAAGGACCGGATGCCGGTGGAGAGACTTGCTAAATAAGGCCAAGACCGGATCCCGGTTGTAGTGCCGACGATGATGATGATGAAGATCATATAGAGGAGCAGATTGCGACTCCATCACCTTCTAGTGATGGGCAAAATTAGAAGCCGGCTCGCAGCAATCCCACATGGGCAATCACGGGAGACGAGCAAAAAGTTCGACATTGATAAACTAAAAGACCTACGCAAAAGGGCTGAATATCAAGAGGAACTAACGAATAGATTTAGCATCCTAGAGAATGGGAGCAGTGAGGAAGAGGAAACCAATAACCTGGGCACTAAATGGGCATCGATCAGAGACACAATCAAACAAACAGCCCAAAAGTATTAGGATTTAAGAAAACAATTAAGTTCAAACCTTGGTTTGACGATGAGTGCAGGGCGAAGATCGAACAACCTTAACACCTTAGAGTGATCGACTTAGAAAGATATGATGAAGTCAACGCAGAACGACACGCGACAATTCGGAAAGAGACAACGAGACTTTTCAAACGCAAAAAACGCGAATGGAAGAAGACTCGGATCGAAAAAATCCTAGAAAATTCTAGAGCAAAAAACATCAGAGGCATTTATGCCGGCATAAGTGTAATTAGAAATTGCTATCGAGGGAGAGCCAAAATAATCCGAGACACAAACAGAAACAAACAATATCGTGACAAGATGTAAGCAGTACTTTGACAACCTGCTCAATGTGCGCACCCATCAACTACAAATAAACGCACCAAATGTACATACAGCCGCGCCTCAGATCCCAGAGCCGTCTTTCGACGAAGTTGTGGCCGCAATAAACCGATTGAAAAACAACAAGGATTCCGGAGTGTACTACATACCAGCAGAGCTTGTGAAGCATGGAGGAGAAGCAACCGCTCGAAAGATCCTCCAACTGATTAAAACAATATGGGATAAGGAAGTCATTCAGGAAGAATGGAAAACGTCAATAGTCGTCCACATTTTCAAAAAAGGTGACAGATCTGACTGCGAAAATTACAAAGGAATATCAATGCTCCCAACCATATACAAAATCCTAACAAATGTCATACTGCCGAGAACCACACAGTACGCAGAAGAAATATTGGGAGTCTACCATTGCGGATTCCATAGTAACCGGTTAACAAGTGACCAAATGTTCACAATAAGGCAACTACTGGAAAAGAAGTGGGAATACGGACAGACGGTTCACCAACTATTCGTTAACTTCAAAAAAGGCCCATGACTCAGTCGCAAGGCAAAACTTTACCATATTGTAGTTGAGCTGGGAATCCCGAAAAATATGCCGCCCTCATCCAAATCTGCATGAACGAAAACAAAGGGCGAGTTAGAATAGAAACCACCTCACAGAACCATTTCAAATCCAGGACGGACTAAAATAGGGGGATAGCCTCTCACCATGTTTCTTTAACCTTGTCCACGAGTATGTCATCAGAAAGGTACAAGACGGCAACGTGGCCGGATCATCCCTGAACGGGGCCATACAAGTGCTCGCATATGCGGATGACATCGCCGTTTTGGACGATAATCTAGAGACTGTAAATAAACAGTGAAATCATCATGCAAGCGGCAGAAGAGGTGGGTCTAGAAATAAATGAAGACAAAACAAAATACATGATTATGGCGAGAGCATGTGGACCTCAGGCTCCTCGATAGTATAGTGGTTAGTATACCCGCCTGTCACCCGGGAGACCGGGGTTCGATTCCCCGTCGGGGAACCTCTGGCGCAAGACTAATGATCTTGCCCAGAAAAAATAAATCATTATGGAAAATTTAACAAGCCTTAGGACTTGCTAAATAAGGCCAAGACCGGTCCCCGGTTGTAGTGCCGATGATGATGATGATGTGGACCTCAGAGAACACACATAAACATCAGGGGCAAAATATTTGAAAATGTCAAAGAATTTAAATATCTGGGAACAATACTGACGGCCAGTAACGAAATGTCGAAGGAAATTAACAAAAGACTACGCTAGTTGGCATGCAGTCAGTAAACTGCTGAAATCCAAATTGCTATCACGTAATATAAAGCTCCGTCTCTATAGAACCATAATCATGCCGATTGTTCTACAAGGATGCGAAACATGGGCTCTCACAGAACGGGAAGAAAACAAATTCCGCATATTCGAGAATAAAGTTCTAAGGGGAATCTTTGGCGGCAAATATGACAGGGAGGCAGGACAATGGAGGAAACTCGACAAGCAGGAATCGGAAGAGCTATACTTCAAACCTACAATAGTGGGAGTAATCAAGTCGCGAAGATTAAGATGGGCCGGACACGTGGCGCGAATGGTCAGCGATAGGACCGTGCATAGAATTCTTGACGGTAAGCCAACGGGAAAGAGACCGGCAGGGCGGCCGTGGCGGAGATGGGAGGACATTGTTAGGAGCTCGAGGAGCTCGGAACGGATGGTCGAACGTGGCAGGAGAGCGCACGGGACAGGGAACAGTGGCGGAGTCGAGTCGGTGAGAGGTCATGAACTTTCTGGTTTCTACAGGCCAATAAATAGTATAGTCATATATTACAATAGATTAAATGTGTACGAAAAAGTTCTTTTATGAATAAAAAAAAAAATAAAATAGCGACGCTACAGCTGACCAAACTCGACTTCTCGGTTTTGCGCCGTGCAACGCCCGGGTCCTTGTAGTTATCCGAAATCAAGGAACACAATCTTTTCCATTAAAATATAAAATTCTTCTTTGCATGGACTTCAATTAACAAAAAAAAAAAAAAATGAAAAATAAAAATATGCAAAAAAAAAAACACAATAAATAAATTTTTAAAAAATTTCAGGTTCCTGCAAAGGCCAATAAGTTAGAGAAAATCTGTGTAAAATCTCAAGGGAATCGGCTTAAAACTTCGTTATTTACGTTACATGGCGCGATAAAAAAAAACGTGTTTCGAGAAAAACGCCATTTAAGTTTTCGTTCTTGAAGCGTTTTCAGTGAAATCTCCAATGCAACGCTCCACTAGATCGCCTCGTAATAAATCTTCGTATCATCATCATCATCAACATCATCGGCACGACAACCGGGAACCAGTCTTGGCCTTATTTAGCAAGTCTTGAGGCTTGTTAAAATTTCCACAATGATTTGTTTTTTTTTCGGGCAAGGTCATTAGTCTTGCGGCCGATGCTCCCCGACGAAGAATCGAACGCCGGTCTCCCGCGTGACAGGCGGGTATACTAACCACTATACTATCGGGGAGCCTAATAAATCTTCGTATATCGGAAGAATATTCTTTTGTATTTCTGGGTGTAGGGCGGCTGGATGTTCCCCAACTTTTCAAAAAACAAACTAGCAAACTTGTTCGGCTTAGAAATTAAACGGTAGGTGCCGTAAAGGGCGCTCGTTCGCTTACCTGCTATCGGTACTTTTGTGCAGCATTTTGGTGACTTTCTAGGGGCATTAAGGACTTTCTGTTGGGCCCCAAACTTTGAGAATACATTCTTCAGACGCCAAATTAATTTTTAAAGAAAAAACATTTTTTACGGCCCCCCTGAAACCAAACAGTATAACGGATTTATTCAAACTTCTTTGAAATATTGTCTCATCTCTAACATTTATGGTCCTTCGAGCCTGTCGTATTCCAAAACGCAGTGCTTCCTCGTCTCGACCGAGGGAAGAGCGTGGAATGTATTTTTACTAAAATTGAACTTTTAAATCAAAAAACTTTTATTTATATTTCTTTTACACAAGACGTCCCCACACGTCTGTGTTTATTTTATTTTCTTTTATTTATTTTCACAAAAACAAAACACGACCTTCCTGGTTGGAATTATTTCTCCTTCATCGACACTACTACATCATTCTTCTTTTCTTATTTACAATTTCGTATGAACGAAATCAATCTGTTACCCTTAGTTACCTTGTGGCGACTATTACAGATACACACACAATTCACAAGCAAAATAGTGAAGAGCACCGAACGAAAAATCGAACAAGAAAATACATCAGAACTGTATACCTTAGCGGATAACAAAAAATAATTCACATCAGTGGAGTATAGTCGAGTTTAAAAATCAAATTCTAAACACGGTCAGTAGCCTGATGTGTAACGCTTAGGTTCAGTTTTTTTCGTGATTCAAACTGTCATAGCGTCAGTTCGAATCACACGTTCTTCTTCACTATTATTTCAAACGCTATAATTGGTGACCCCGACGTGATCAGTGTTCGGCGGAACACTTCGGTGACGTACATGGCAACAACATTCAAATCCGCCAAAACCTATATATGAATCATTCCCTCACATTCCATTTCCGCCTGCGAAGACTTTTGGTCACTCGCTCTTGCTCGGCAGAAGTCCTTTGCAGATAAGGAGAGCCTGTTTAGGTCGACACCGCTGCACGACTGCTACTCCAGCAAGGTCTGCCGACAATGTAAAAGGAGACCCCCCCTTGCTACATGCCGGGACAAGCATTTACAGGCCGCCCTCATCATCATCGCCAAGAGTGAGTCTCACCGACTCAAGCCTCCCTCACATAAGCAATGTCCCAAAATATATGGGGAGACAACTGGACCTCGTGTTTACAACGGACCCCTATAATTTCTCAGTCGCTTCTAGTCCCACACGCCCTCTCTACCATTGACAATTGCCATCCCCCGCTTCTCTTATCCACATATCGAGATCACATAGCCCAGCCCTCTCTATCTCGTGACGGCTTTTCCTACAACTTCCACAAAGTTAACTTTCGCCTTCTAAATGAGCATCTTAGCAAAATAGCATTTTGCTTTGAGCATCTGGGGGTCGAAGAATCCACTGCCAAGTTCTATAAGGAGATATACTACCCTATCGCCCTATATGTCTCCCATTCTAGCCACAGGTCATCGATTTCATCGCCCCAAATGGTACAACCGCACTCTTCGGAACAAGAGAAATAACCTGTGAAACCTTTTCCTAAAACCGCGTTCCTCCCAAGACTACTCCAACTATCTCGGTTCCTTTTATAAATTTACCGAACTCTACAATTCCCTCATCTCCAACTGCCTCTCAAAAACACAATCCAACTTGATCAACGACCGCAAATCTTGTTTCCACTTTATAAATTAAAAACGGATATCCGACGCCTATCCTAACTCTCTTTCCTATGACACGATTCAACTGATCCCCAAACTATTGCCAATCTATTCGCTTCTTTCTTCATAAAATACCTTCATGGGCATCACTTTCGAGTCTAACCTGTCTTACTTCAAAGACCTGCCGGAATTTTCCCCAGGCCCCCTCATCTCTCAAATTATTCAGCATCATCTAGTTGAGGAAAAATTAAACCTACTTAAAGACGAGTTCAGCCCTGGACCTGATGGACCTTCGGCTGTCCTTTAAAAAGACTGTTCCTCTTCTCTTTTTCTCCCGCTATCAAAGATTTTCAATCTATCCCTTACACAAGGTGTCTTCTCTAGTATTTGAAAATCCTCCTATGTCACCCCCATACATAAAAAGGGAGTTAAAAACGATATAAGCAACTACCGTCCCATCGCCAAAATGTCTCACATCCCTAAACTATTGGAAGGGATTCTTTACAACGCGTTATCTTTCCGATGTAAATCCATCATCTCACCCAATCAGCATGGTTTCCTTTCAGGTAGGTCCACCACCACGAATTTAGGTGAGTTCCCCTCCCATACTCTCCGTGCCTTAGAGCAACGATGTAATCACCACCGATTTCAGCAAGGCCTTGTCAAAATCTCCCATAATCTTATCCCCTTTAAGCTGTCCTCCCTTGGTTTCGAATCTCCATTGAATAAGTGGTTATCTTCCTATTTGGAAGCTGGAACTCATCGTGTCAAATTCAGATCTTCCCTTTCCAATCATTTTCTTCCCACGCCAGGGGTTCCCCAGGGCAGTCATTTGGGACCCCTCCTATTTATCCTTACCATTAACGACATAGACGACAATATCCAATATTCAACCATCTCTCTTTACGCGGACGACACTACACTCTACAAAACGATCCGCTCACCCCTCGACTCTTCACTCCCCCAATTGGATCTCGACAGCTTCTCAACTTGGTGCCTTAACAACTGCCGCGAACTCAACGTTGTCAAATGTCACTCAATCACCTTCTCCCGCAAACATCCCCCTCCCCACCACGTTCCTATTTCCTACTAAACCAGGAGATATCATCTGTACCTTCGATATGTGACCTTGGGAGCTTATGCGACAGGGAGCTTAACTTCATCCCACATATTGATGACATTATCCTTAAGGCCAACTCTCCCCTTGGATTTATGAAACGCTGGTTGAAGGAATTCTCCAATCCCTACGATTCCCGTTCACTCTACATAGCCTTTGTCCGCCCCCTTCTAGAATAAGCCAGTCAGGTCTGGTCTCCTCACTACTCGTCTCATATTCACAGGATCGAAAGCATGCAACGTCGTTTTCTGCGTTTTGCCCTCCGTTGACTAAACTGGGAAAACCATCGGACTCTCCCCCCATATACAAGGCGTCTATATCTGATAAACCTCAACACACATGAAGAGCGCAGAATCATGCCGACATCCTTTTCATCCACCGTCTCTTCTCAGACTCAATCAACTGCCCAAGCATGCTCTCCTCCATCACACTCCACACTAACCCCCGTGACCCGCGAAACCCTGGTCTCTTCTATTTGGCCGGCCACCACACATCTTACGAGTCTAAAGAACCCATTTCGCGAATGCTGTGGTGGGCAAACTCTTACCCTACCTCCTTCGATTTCAATTTCATCTCTACTGCTCTCAAACTTCGTCCCCTCTCTTTATGTTCCTGACAACGCCCCACCCACCGTCTACACTCTTACAATCCACACACATTCCAATACCCTACCCTTTTATCCTACCACCCTATCCTTCACCATCCCACCACTCACACTACCATATTTCTACCTTATCCAAATACACCTACCACCCGGGGTCTCTCTCTCCCTTTTTGTTTACTTAGATAACAAGTCAGATTGTAACTCAAGGAATTTAGCGCGAATCAAGGTAAATAAATAAGTAAATAAACCCAGTAACCAACTCGACAAACACACAACACAAGGTCATCAACGCCGAGTTAACTCGGTATTTGAAGTGCAACGGACTTCTGAATGGTCGTCAATACGGATTCCGTGGCAGGTGGTTCACGGGAGACCTTTTGATCCTTATAACCGATATATGGACATCTGCGATTGAGCGGCATGGTGAGTCAAGGGCGCTTGAATTGGATTCTCGACAGCAGAGAGATCAGAGTCACTGTCGAGGTTTGTCAGTTCAGGTTGACTTTTTGAAATGAAGATACATGCTCTTTTTATCCAAAATCTCGTCGAGCTTTGTACAGGAAAAATTGATTTAAATTTCAAGAAGAGCAGACGAGAATTGTCATGCACTTCGACTGGGGTAAAGTTCCAGGCAATCGTTTGGGAATTTGGTTAGACAAGTTCCCGGAAGCTAAATTCATATATGGTAAGATATGAATTGTGATATCAGGGTTTTGGAGAATTTGTGTTTATCCATGGTAATTGAACATCTGATTCAATTTACCATGCATTTTGTTTAATCGGGGAATGCTGGGAATTGGGTGTATGCAAACCAAATGAATATGTGGTTGGGTTATAACGTATTTGGTTTCATTAGGAATTTGTGTGTTTAACTGGGGATTTGAATGCACTATAAAAGAATGCATTGTTTTATAATGATTTATTGTTAATTTGATATATTGATTAGTGGTGGCGAGCGAACGTCCACCAATGATGGTATGGAGGCGAGGCGCCAGGGAGCTTGCGTCGGGGATGATGCGGCAGAACTCTTGGCCACTGTCCTTCAACTTCCGTTGCCTTTTAAATGAACGCGCATACAAAATGGTTACTGTAACCAACAGTGACTAGTTTATATTTTGTTTTATTTTTTAATTGCATACTTAGTTTAACAAACACTTTACTGTAATAATAATGAATAAAATTGCAACTCCTGTAAGAAGGCAGACTGACTGCAACAGATGGAAGCTGATGGTCGACTGACTGAAAGTCATTAGTCACATTCGAATTTGTGTGACAGCTCGATGGCATCCCTCAGCGATTACGTATTGTCAGCTGGTTGCTCACAAGCGTGGTGAGTATGTTGGTTGGGGAGTGTACTAGACGGTGAACGTACTAGATTCTCCCCGATGCATTTAGTTGCGAATCCACAATAATTAGTATGTAAATATGTGTTGGTTGACTCGATTTTATGAGGGTATTGTACGTAAGTACGCCCGGGGGAGGGAAATGGTAGGGTTTTACAGTGCGTTACACGCTGTTTACGTCTAAGTTAAGGCGGAGCTGATGTGGTATCGGGGACCGTTGAGTTGGTAGCAGAATGTGCAGTAAGTAGATCCGCTTTCTCTATTGCAGTGATGATTGGTTTGTCATCTACTACAGGTAAAGGAATGGACGATGACAGCATTTTTGATGTATTTCACGAATGCCCAGAAAGTTCTACTACCTGTGGTAGAATGTAGTGTTTTTTGTCACATTTTCTGGACATCCGCTGGGAAGGCCACGGCGGAGGTGGGACGATAATGTAAAGTGTGACCTTGAAGAAATTTAATCAAGGGGCGAAACGTGGGGGGGGGGGGGGGAGAAATGCACAAAACAGGGAACTGTGAAATACTCGAGTTAGTGAGGCCATAACCTTTCGAGTTCCTATAGACCAATAAGTAGTAGTGTGGCGTTTCTAACAGGTACACACACAATACACAAGCACATAGTGAAGAGCAATAACGGAAGAAAATCAAATATGCAAATAGCATCAGAGCCGTATACCATAGCAATAACATAGCAATTCCACGTCTGTTGAGTGTACTTGCGAATAATGGTTGAATTCGTACACGCGGCAGTAATCTGATATGTTGAGCATTGATTCTATCTTTTAGTGATTTCGTAATAGCCCCGGTTAGAATCATATGCTCTTCATTATCGCCACAAAACGCTATAGTAGTAGTAAGTAGTACCCTTTTGACGTGCAAGGATTTTGCGCTTTGAATGTACACATTGCAGTTGTTTATAGCCCCCTTGAATCTTCTTGTTCATTTACAAAAACCGAATCAACTACATGACGATGTATCAGCTATACCGTCATCGTCGTTATCGAGGAAAAATAACGACCAATTTAGCTTTCCAACAAAAACAAAAATCTTTTATATTCCCTAGTTGGGAGTTTTTTTCGGTAATGTTGCTGTTCATGAGGGGAAATTTAATTAAAACAACACAGTGGTCTTAAGTACGTAAGAACAAAGAAACTTCAAATGTGCATTTAATGGGTTTTTCAAAAGGGATATAACAATTTTCTATGTTAATATGAACGCACCCTTAAAGTTTTTTCAGGATCTGCCAAGTTCAAAATGCCAATCGAGGTTTCAATTTTGATCGTGGTAAAGTTAACAAACGTACAATGTTTGGAAACTTTTAAAAATTAATAATCGTCCCACCAGGCAGACTCTGTGTGATATAGCGAATAAATTTGAGTCGATACATTCACTATTGAATATTTGTATGTCAGTAAAATAACGCAACGATCTAGGTACCAAAAATATTGAAGCCGCCAATGCTTCAGTTTAATATTAGCTAAACCAGTTGATTTGATACTGTCCCTAAAAATTGCGTATCTCTCAAGCAACATTGTGATGAATTTTGCGTAAAAGTTTCTCACAAGGTCATGTGAGGGTTCTTTATATCACACGGAGAACCAACCCACAATTCCTACCTAACTTTGACCGCTAAAAGCGCGTCACCATAACCCAATCTGTAATCCATTTCCAAACAAGCAAAGAACACATCCCAATAGGCAACAGCATCCGTCCCCAGATCTGCAATTGCATACATCCCCAACCTACCAAGAACCTGTAGGAGCAAAGTCGTGGCACCGACATGGGCGCTGGGTTCCACTTCGTTCTCACAAATTAACAAGTTCGCCGCGGCCTGTAAACGAACGATCACCAGGGGAAACCATACAGAAATTAAAACACACTGCCACAGATTTAAATGGTTATTTCATTTTAATTTATTGTATACTGTTTGATGACGGTGACATAAATACACAACTTGAAAAATGATTTGATGTAACTTTAAGTTTAAATGTCATTTGACAGGGAAAACACCGAATACATTTCGTGGTTACTGAACGCGACTCTCGACTCACACGATTATCCTCCATTATCGCTTCCCTGTGCGCACCAGGGTAGCGATGGAGCCGCGACCCGCTCGGGTCGAATGATGCAATTTGACTCAGCGATCGTCATCTCATGCAGAGATGATTTCGCTAAGGAAAAAAAGGAAGAGAGAGAAAAACTCTTCTCTTAAGGGTTTGAATATATCCTTGCCAAGGATATGTTTTATCTCCCACAAGTGTAACGTAGAGTCTCTCTTATGGGAACAAGACAACCAGATCTCGTAATAAAGGTCATGGTGGTATGTGTGGGATCGTTCAGATAGATGCGATTCACACGTGCAGTGGAACGACGAAACAGGCAGGCGGCAAAGACAATAGGGAAAAATTACCAAACGCGCCGTTGGTAATGCGGGTCATTGTTTACACGATACCTCGTCGCCATTTTCGACGTTAGAAGAAAAAGGTGCTAAAAGCAAATTGGATTTTTATGGCATCTCTGGCTGCAGTAGAAACCGGGTTCATATTTGCATTAGGAAATGCTGGAGAATTTGGTTTCAGCGTCTATTGCGCTAATTATATGCAGCTGCTTGGGTTGTTTGTTGATAAGAAAAACAAAAAAGTTGCCAGACAATGTGTATGAAAAGGTATATTACGCGGCTGGGAAAGTAGACGGCGCGATATTTATGGTCCCTGTCATGACGGTTACAATGAATGCAATCCGAATTATTTTGTTTACAGGAATTCATCAAAGGGAATTTAACTGGCGACGTAGATGCCGAAATTGATTGGAAATTCCTGGTAAGTTGATAAAGGAATCTTAAGGAGCAATGGTATGCGAAGAGAATGCATGAAGGTAAGTTTTCTTTACAAGGACTTAAAGATCATGGATTTGATCTCTTAAATGCGTGCAGCATTTTTAGGTACTAATACTGTTGCATTAGCAAACTAAAGGGAGTTGGGTAGTAGTTATGGGGGTTTTTCAGGTAAGTAGACCGTAGGGTTTTGCGGAACCGCTACAAACCCATTCCCCAAGCTGTAATAAACGCATATTCAAATTTACAACGAAAAACTCATCATCCCCATTAACTACACCGAGCCGCATACATTTTCCCAAAACCCGTTTCGGTTAATTCTCTATCTAAATCATTATCCTTGCTTGCGACCAAGCAATCCTAATTTCCCCCGAAAATCATATTCCGTAATAAACGCATATTCCAATTTACAACGGAATACTCACCATCTCCATCAACAACATCGAGGCGCATACATTTTACTAAAAAACCGCTTCGGTTAATATCTTATCTAAATTATATCCCTTGCTTGCAACCAAGCATTTCTAATTTCCCCCGAAAATCATTCCGGCTCACTTCTTGCTTAAACTATCTCCTCGCTTGTAACCAAGCAACATTTAGTTCCCACGAAAACCATTTCGGTTCCCATTCCACCTAAACTACGTAGAACCACACCAATTCCCTCTTACTGGCAAGCCACCAGCATGATGCGTCGCCCTTCCACGAAACGACCATCGCAACGATCAAGACCCTTGACCATGCTTGGCCATGCCTCCGAAACCAATTTCTCGGTACACACAACCAAAGAATCCAACTCAGCCTATACGGCAAAGATTCTTCGGAACTGAGTTCCTTATACAGGCATAGCAACCCTTTTTAAAGTTCTTAGTAAATGGCAGTGAGTTTATTTGAGCTATGACTCCACTGTCACGGCGCGACGAATTATTCCCCGCCAGTAATTAGTCAGTCGAGATTCAACCGCACCCGGGGCCGGACACATCAGTCGAGCATTAGCCTACATCGAGTGCGCACACGCCACAAAAGTCGAGTTTCGTTACCCAAACCGTGCGCACGAGTCCGGTGAACCCGTAAAAGGGCGCAACATAATCTAGCGTATATGCGATGTATCCTTCAAAGTATTTATGGGTTGCTAAGAAGTTTTGGGTCTATAAGCGTTCCCGAGTGTAAGGTGTCGTCGAGTGCAATACCCTTTAGAGGACGTACTTATTACAAGTACCGAACTAAGCGATTAATTACGAGTATACATGTGTAGACGATATCGTTATCTGGTCAGTGAAGAGTAATACGCGAACGAACTCGGAGTTATGTAAAACACAAATTTAAGATTTGGATAACAGTTTAATAACCTTTGTATAGATTCTTCGTAAAGTTAAACAAAGATTAGTTGGACTACCAAGCAAACCACAAGAGTTTCATTTTTGCTTCTTCTTGGCGGACAGTTATCGACGGAATAGTTGACCATTCCGCTGTGAAATCCCGGCGAACGACCTTCAGCGAATTAGACTACGGAAGTTTAGTGAACCCCGCGCCCTTGCCGGCACCCGGACTAAACTTACCCGCAGTTACATTAACTTAAGAACTGAAGCCTCTTGATAATATGAAGCGTTGCAACTTCTCTAATTGTTACGCCGACCAAATTGTTACGTGTCATCATCAACACTATAACTGCTTAATCTAAAAAACTTGAAGTCTTCACTAGCCCTTATCATCATCATCATCGGCATTACAACCGGGGTCCGGTATTGGCCTTATTTAGCAAGTCTCTCCACCGGTACTGAGTTCGAGTCGATGTCATCCAGTTTGGCACTCCCAGGCTCTGGGCGTCCTGGTCTACGCTATCTCGCCATCGCAAACAAGGTCTGCTGCGCTGTCGCCTTCCATACATTTTGCCACAAAGGTCTTTCCGGGCAGGATCCTCTTTGCTCATTCGAGCTACGTGTCCCGCCCACCGGAATATATCGAGCTTGATTTTTCTTATAACGTCAGCTTCAAGGTAAATCGCGTACAACTCATGGTTGTAGCGTCTCCGGAATCGTCCTCCCCCATATACGGGGCCAACAATTCTCCTTAAGACCTTCCTCTCGAACGCGGCTAAGAGTTCAGCGTACCTCTTATTGAGCACCCAGGTCTCGGATCAATACATGAGTACTGGTAAGACCATGGTCTTGTACAGTAGTAGCTTGGATGTTCTGGATAAATTTCGGGATTTAAAGAGACTTTATAGACCATAGTAGGCTTTGTTGGATTTGACCAGCCGTTCGCGAATACTTCTTCCATATTGTTATCGGCTGCTACGAGGGTTGCCTTTTATATTTCGGGATTAGAGAACAAAAACAAATATTGATCATCGAAAATCACTTTATTGTTTTTCAAAATATTCCCCATGAAGATCTATACACTTTTGCATGCGTTTGAACCAATTGTCGAAGCACTTTTGCCACTCTGATTGAGGTATCTCCAACACATGCATTCGGAATGCAGCAACCGCTTCTTCAGGTGTCGAAATACGTTGACCTCTCAGTTTGTTTTTTACGTACGGGAATAAAAAGAAGTCATTCGGTGCCAAGTCAGGACTATACGGCGGATGACCCATCAAATCGATGTTTTGGGTGCTCAAAAATGCAGTTGTCGCAGCCGATGTGTGAGAGCTCGCATTGTCGTGGTGAAGAGTGATCCGTCTTCGGCGGTTGGTTTTCCTGATTTCTTGGAAGACAAGTGGCAAACAAATGGTTGTGTACCACTCAGAATTGACTGTTCTGCGTTGTTCTAGTGGTACGGTTGCGACATGTCCAGTTTTTCCGAAAAAACAGGCGACCATTTGCTTGGAAGTGCTTCGTGCGCGAACAACTTTTGTTGGATTTGGCTCATCTTGAAACACCCAGACAGTCGACTGCTGTTTACTTTCGGGCTCACACGCGTAAATCCACGATTCATCACCTGTCACGATGTCATAGACGTGTTTCGAAGCACCGCGACCGTATTTTTTGACCATTTCTTTCGACCAATTGACACAAGCCTTTTTTTTGGGCGATTGACAAATTGTGTGGGATCCAACGCGAACAAATTTTTTTGACAGTCAAATGTTTATGCAATATTGAATGTATGCTGGTCCCACTAACGCCTAAGGTTGTCTCAATCTCACGATAGGTCACATGACGATCTTCCAATATCAGTTCGCGCACAGCATCAATGGTTTTCGGAACAACAACAGATTTTGGACGACCTTCACGAAATTCATCTTGGAGTGAACTACGACCACGATTGAATTCACCATACCATCGATAAACACTGGTCCTAGATGGAGCTTCATCGCCAAAAATTGAATTAAGTTCATCCATACACTGTTGCTGAGTTAATCCACGCCGAAAGTTGTAAAAAATAATCGCACGAAAATGTTGACGATTTAATTCCATTTTTGGGCCGAGATGAATCTTTTAAGTAACTGTAAACAACACAAATAGCGCTCGTATGTCAAAACGTTCTGAGTGCGTATAACCTCAAAAATGTCCAACTTTACGACAGAGCTGTCAATTGCCGGATTGCAACACTAGGGTTGCCAAATCCCGAAACATAAGAGGCAACCCTCGTACTATTGACCCATGGTAGTTGAAGGGTTGCACTACTTCAAATTCTTGGTCCACTACCCTGATTGTTTGACCAACGTTATGTCTTCTCTTCGCAAAAGTTGCTACCATGTACTTAGTTTTCCCTCATTAATGTGCAGTCCCAGTTTTTATGCCGGCTGCTCGATCTGGGTGAAGGAGTCCTATACAGTCGAATCGGATTTACCGATGTTGTCGATGTCATCTGCGTAGGCAAGTATCTCTCAGGATGGTGACAATAGTCCCTCTATTTGTAATTCCAGAGTCGCGGATTGCTTTCTCCAACGCCAGGTTGAAGAGGACGCAGGCCAGACCATCTCCTCTTGTCGGAGTCCATTAAAGACGTTTATTGCTTTGGGCAGCAATCCCGATATCTTTACTTGACTAGTTACGGTGGTCATGATCAACTTACAAAGTCGTATCAATTTGTTTAGAATGCCAAACTATGCTCTCATATGCGACCTTAAAGTCTATAAATAGATGATACAATGGGATCTTAAATTCCAGACCTTTTTCCATCGCCTGCCTGAGGGTGAATATCTGATCAATCGCTAATTTGCCTGGGAAAAACAACACTGATATTGACCAATGATGACTCTAGTGTATGGGCATATTCGATCTTGTAGGATAGAGGAGAGTATCATATAAGCGGTACTCAGCAATGCTATACCTCTATAGTTGCTGCACACTGTGATATCTCCCTTCTTATGTATGGGGCAAATTATACTACGACGCCATTCTTTCGGCATCTACTCATGAATTGCGTGATGTAAAGCTGCCCCTACTTGTTTGATCACCTCAGCTGGTATGCCATCAGCTCCGGGCGCTTTATTTGATTTGAGCTGTCTTATGGCTTGTAATGTTTCCTCAATGGCTGGTGACGGCAACATTTGGTCTTGATCTTGCATTGGTGGAGCCTCCGATTCTTCTGTGAGCTGACCATTGAGCAATTCGTTGAAATGCACTTCCCATCGCTCCAAAATGCCTTCAGGATCGGTGATTAGATTACCCTCTTTATCCTTGCAGTAAGTGCAGCCTGCTGTGTACCGCGTCATACTGGGGATTATTTGGTATAACTTCCGCGTATGGTGCGGACCTAGCTCTCTACTTTTCTCTATTTCGCAGACTGGTTTTTTCCAGGCACTTTTTTTTTTTGTCTGTGAAGTCTTTTTTCAGATCTTCTGAGCTCTTTGTATTTTTCCTCGCACCCCCGCGTCCTATGAGACTGCTGCATTGCCCGGTATGCAGCATTCATACGTACAGTTGCTAGTTTGCATTCATCATCAAACCATTCGCTCCGATCTCTACGACTACTGCCTAAGATGAAGTTGGCAGTACCAATGACAGTATTCTTAAGGCGCGTTCATTTCTCTTCTACGCTCGATATTCTGGCCCCAAGATTTACTCTCTGCTGCAGCGCAACAACATAATCAGCAAGATTAAAATACCATACCAGTTGAAGGCGTATTCGTTTTACAGCGCCCAAAGGTATGCAATAGAGAGCTGGCTCTGGCAAGGTTGTGGTCGGAGCTGAGCTTTGCATTCCAATCGTTCACTGGAGGAAATCTGGAGTGTGCTCTCAGGCAACGGAGAAAACAGTGAAGTGGAGGTTCCGGTGGAACCATTGCCAACCAAACCATCCTCTCTTCGGTGCCATGGTAGGCACAGTTCTCTAGCAGTTAGACCCCGCTGCTGCAAGCGCTTAAAACCAGAAGTCTAAACTGGATTGAACTGCGTGGATTGGAGAAGAATTCAACATATAATAGCAGTCTTAAAAAATGTTTTTTAGTTCCTGTGTTAAAAATCGATAGAAGGTGATACATTGTTCGATGAAGTATTAAATGAAAAGAATCAATTATTAATATCAATTTGTTTTTCCTTTCGGCTAATTTCATATCGAGTTCTTCGAGAGCGAGTCTTAACGCATGACCAAAGGCGTTGCTGTCGTTCTCAATGCGTAAGTCAGCCGTGTTGATCCGAATCTGATCCACGGATCCAATACCCCTTCGTAAGGCAATCCGCGTTAGGAAAACTATACTAACAAGATAGGGATCCAAGTTGACATTGGCACCTCAGTACGTTCGTACCATCATCAGGCTCAAGGAGAGGCGGCGATCTATCAGCACGTGGTCAATTTGGTTGCGACTGGCTCCATCAGGCGATACCCAGGTGGCTTTGTGGATATCTTTACGCGGAAACCTGGTACTTGCAACGACCAAGTTTTTTGATGGTGCCCGTTCGATGACTCGTGGTCCATTGTCATTAGTGTTCTCATGCAAACTATGGGAATCTGCGTTACGCCTGAAAACAGGTTCTCGACCTATTTTGGCATTCAAATCGTATCTTGGGCAGACATTGAGGGCCCGTTCGACGTTCTCGTAGAATTCTTCTTTTTCGTCGTCAGGGGACTCCTCTGTAGGCCCGTGAACGTTTATTAGGCTTATCTTCTTAAACTTGGCTCGCACGCGAAGAGTGTATAGCCTTTCGTCTATTGCATTAAAGCCGATAAGGGCAGGCTTCAGCTTTTGGCTGACTAGAAAGCCTACTCCGAGCACATAGTGTTTTGCATGACAGCTGTAACAAATGTCATACTCCATTCCTTGAATAACACCACTTCTCGTCTATCTTACGAGGGCCTGAAAAGTTTCCGACCTCAACGTGAAGATAGCAGCACCCGTCAATAAAAGCTTGTGAATGTAGTTGTGCATCTTTTGACAGTTACCCATCAAAATTTCAGCCATTTTGGACCTGTACTTTTTATTTGACATTCGTTTGAGTTAGTCG
Organism: Microdon myrmicae; assembly: GCA_963931805.1. Classification (NCBI taxonomy): domain Eukaryota; kingdom Metazoa; phylum Arthropoda; class Insecta; order Diptera; family Syrphidae; genus Microdon; species Microdon myrmicae. The sequence goes on along the minus strand of OZ007497.1, from coordinate 41,218,645 downwards.
ATGTGAGTGTTTTTGTGAAAATGGACAAAATTGAGTATCGAGCTATCATAAAATTTTTGTTTTTGAAAGGCAATCATCATCATCATTGGCACTACAACCGGGATCCGGTCTTGGTCTTATTTAGCAAGTCCTACGGCTTGTTCTTCCAGTGCCGAAACAAAGCTATTGAGAATTGTGTACATTGAAATCACCCGCAATAACAATTTCAGTGGAAATATAGCGTCCAGACATTGTCTTATCTTGTCGATTAAGCATTATATCCTTAAGGGATCTATTTTTAACTTCGGGACATAATTTGTGTTTATGGAGAGACTATTTACGCCATCGCCTTCTCGAGAACTAAGCTACACAAAAATGGAGGTCCCAAACGTATTGATGTCAGGATCGACGTCTGTTACTGAAGCTGGCGAGGCTGGATTTCGGTTATGGAGCTACGGAGGGTCCGGCTATATAAACAGCTGTGGGTGGAAAGTAATCTGTTCTGGTAAATCATTATTCACCATGCAGCATTGAGAACGATCGTTCAAATATAAGTACCATATTCAGGTGATTAATCTCGCTTGATCTTGTCTAGAGTGTATTTCAATCTACCATAGCATATCTATTTCCATTCATGATAACTCTGTTGTTTTACTAATAAATTCCTTCTTGAAGCGTTTCCTAAATCATTTTAACTTCTGTTCACTCTGGGTGTTCACCTTTGTACAAATTATTTAATCCCGAAAATTTCAAAGAACCATTTTCTCTCCCTGATTTTCTTAGAATACAAACTTAAAAGTTATACATACATTGATGATCCATATTTTAAGACTAATTAAATAATATACGTCATGCAACTATAAACTGGGTTATTTTTTAACAGCGGAAATCGACTTCCTTATTTTGGAATAGCATCTCTCTCTTTAGCCTTCCGCTTGAATTATCTTTTGTCGACTTAATTCAAAAAGTTTTCCTCGGATTCTTTATCTAACTTTTCTCGTCAAATACATCAACCCTTACAATTAAGAAAGTCGTTCAAACAGAGTTATACCTTTCTTCTTACGCTTAAGGATTCTTCAACACATAAATAAGTTAACATTGATCCGGTTGGATTACCTTCGCCGAATGAGCCGCATTCAAAAATTTAATTAGGCACCTCCATCACTGTCAAGGATAATGAAAAGTTAACAAATACGATGTTGAGTGAAAAGCTCTCAGTAGTTAATTACAAGGTGAGCTCATTTGCGCCCAATTGAGATTTGAGAACTCAAGGATAACGTAATTTTCGTAAAACCACCTCCTGAATTTGCATTTTGCTCGATTTTAAGACGAAGTCTTTGATAATTCGAGGATATCAAGTAGCACTCCAGTAAACGTTGACAAACATTTACTTCGTTCCTAGACTGATGTATTTTTATTGGAGCCAAAAAAAGAATAATACAAAAAAAAAAAAAATCGAATTCTCTAAAATGAAGAATTTCCCGAAATTTTCAAAACGCCAACCATTCTCACCGCATATGACTTGAGGAACAGCGTGCTGTGAAATTGTTCAGACACTTTCTTCTCGCGACGGTGAAATACTCGAGGACCAATATTTTTGAAATTCTTGAGGACATTTTAATCCTAGTGTGTTATGAATTTCAAGTTAGAGAGGAAAGGAAATTTGCAGTATCTTAAGTTAACGACTCATGATGGGAAATGATGCCATTGAAAATGACGGTTGAACTTTTAAGTATCTAATGAAATCCAGAAAGGGTTATATGTTGAAAAAGCTATTAAGGTGCAAGAGTTTAATGAGACTGCTGGAAAGGTAAAAGCGTTTTTACTTTATTAGGATTTATTGATTTTTTTTATAGTATTTTTTAAGTCGTTGTACAATAGAATGGAAAGCATATGAAACGTTTTCTACGATTATCTGTATTGTGTTGTTGACGCAATTGTGTATAATGCACCTATGATCATTTGACTATTTTGTTCCATTGACTGAGTTAGGACAATAAATTTACTCTAAACTGTGAAGGTATTGAGTACTTTAATTATCTTTGTTTTTTTTTTTACACGAAATGCGCAGACAAAAAATGCATGGAATATCCTTAAATACCAAAGCGCAATGTGAGCAGAAGAAGAGAGAGGATAAGGAAAGATGGTACATCGATTTAAAGATACCTGAGGATTGTAGTTATGAGAAGTTACATAGTCAGACAGAGCGTTCCAAATTCGTGTGGTTCAACCAAAGAACGATCCTGTGTTTAACCGCCCATCTGAAGTTAGTTTTGATCGTAAACTGATGAGCATTCTCTGATAAACGGCCATCGCGGAAAATATATATTTGGAGACCTGGACAGCATTCTGACATAGTAAAGGAATGGACAGGTTATATTCTTATGACAGAATTGAAAGATTTTCGGATGGTGACTGGGGATGTGGGGGTTCTTTAAAGCTTTCCCAAAGAACCACCCACTTCCTTTAAATCAACCGCATTCCCCTCACTCTACAAAGTCATTTTACTTACCTGCAATCGAGCAGCGTAAGCTACCTTCATTATCGTTCACCTGGAAAGTAAATCACTAGCATGCATATCAGCAAATCATTCCGTTCATAATACATGAACTATACCAACCCAATCGGTTCAGCTCGTCAGCATTCATGGTTGGTAAACACACGCCAATCTTTCAGCGTGTTCTTGTTCCAACAATCCGTTGGTCCAAAAAGACACGTCGGGCAACGTACTTGTTGACACAGCTGCAGCCGATTTTTCCGACCATTGATCGCCCAAGCGACATCCGATCATTGAATAGGACATGACCGCGATAGCTGTTCAAATAATCATCCTAATGATCATGTCCTATGATGCAGTTTTCTGAAAACTAACATCCATTGAATCGGACACGATCATGATTGCTATTTAAACAATCATACCAATTGTAGGGTTTTTGCTTATCTTACCTCCTTTGGGGTGTTTTCCTTTAGGTTTTCCAAATTAAAATACCATTTAATTCTGTTTACTTTATTTATTTCATTCATTTATTTAATTTCCTTTAGGTTTTCCAAATTAAAATACCATTTAATTCTATTTACTTTATTTATTTAATTCATTTATTTAATTTTTCATGAATTATCCTTATCCTTGCCTTGGCCTCTGGATTTCGACTGATCACGAATGCAAAAAAAAAAAAAAAAAAATGGGTGGCGAGAGGGCCGACTTTGGCGAGACAAGGGCAGATGTGTCCTTCATCTTGTCTCTGACTTCTGGTCATCTTGCGATAACCAGAATCACCCACATCCGTGAGGATGTTGGGCTCGGTCTCGCGATATCTGAAAATAAAAGAAAAAAGTGGGATATCCAAGGATAGTGTGGACAGTGTTAGTCCAGGTGTTCTCTAACTACTTGTATAGAGGGATGGTGGGAAAGAAATCGTACAAGACTGGTAGATCACGTCTTTGGCGTCTGATAATCTGCGCTTTGGTCGGTGTGTATGTTTGTATTTGTGCCATCTTGTACTGTGCGTTCGTGTGTGTGGTTTGTTAAGAGTAGACCCTATGGGATGGGTCCAGGAATCCTCTATTATAGAGAAGAATGTTTTTGGGAAGGGTGCTTTCTTCAGTTTTGTACTGAAGAAGAAATTGTGGGGCTTTGATTCGAAGAGATCGAGAGAGAGAAGGGTCAAGAACGCAAGAGTTCCGTACAAGTGGGTTCTCGCTGTTCTGAATGGTTTCGAGGTACTTGTATGCTAATTGAAGCAAGTACTCGTCGATAGAGGTAATGGAGGCGCCTTCGTTGGGTGAGAGTTGGGGTAATGGTGACCGCCTTCTAGTGTGATTGGTGCATTTTCTGAGGAGTTTCCGTTCGAAAACTCGAAGTCTTTCCATTTGAGCCGAAGATATGCATGACCATATGGGAAAGGCGTACGATATTCCAGATCGGATTAGCTGGTTATAGCAGAGAAGCTTAACTTTGGTGTCAACTTTGTTGCTCCACTTCAAGATGTTGTGCAGTTGCTTAGACCGACCGAGGCCCCTATGAAGAATGTGGGCCACATGTTTGATGAAATTCATTTTTGGGGTATAGATGACCCCAAGATATTTCATCCTGTCCTGTGGTCTAATCGTAGTACCTGCCATTTGTATTCGGATTTTCTGTGAATATCGAGAAGTAGGTTGGGAGTGTTTACTACTCAGAATTATAGCTACTGATCACGAATCCAAAATGTACTGCCCTTTTTATACTCTGTGGCAACAGAGATTTGTTAAAGATTTTATTTAAAAATTCCAAGAAGCACAAACAATATTTTGTGTGCTTCAATTGGAATAGGATTCCGGGAAGTTGATGGGAATTTATTTGAATAAATTCTTGGAAGGGGAAATCATGAAATGCATTTAGAGTTAAGCATTTCATGATGTTAGGATTATTAGGAATTGAATCAATGTACGACGATTGGATTTTGGTTTAATCATTTGGTGCATATGATTCAATTGGATTATGGGTGAGGTAATTAGGAATTGGATCAATGTGCGACAAATTAACTTTTGGTTTGCTCAATGATTCACTATGGGAATTAGGTTGGGGGTATAGGTAATATTGGGGATATGGATGGGAGTAGTGATTTAGGATCACTACACAATGATCGTGTCCCACGTACAGTTTTCTTAACCAAACAATAGCCACCCTAGCCTTTGCCATAGGCGAACAAATTTTCGGTTTGCTTATCGTCACAGCAAAATCGATTGCCTGCAACGGCATGATTCTGGGCGATTGTGTAAACAGCCGACGTTCCCATGTAGTATTGGTTAAACCAAACAAATGCGCATCTCAGCGTATGACCCTCCGAAATAGCGTTTCTATTTACAAAACACACAGAAACCTATTTCTTCCTCCGGCGATCTTGACTATCGCTTATCACAACGATGCCTGCATCCCCTAATGCTTGTTCCTTTGTTTGTACAGTTGCAGGGTCGATCGTTGCCGCACTTCCATCGAAAGGGCATTGTACTTGACCTGTACGGTCGTATGGGAAATTCTCCTATTAAACTCCAATTCGATCGCTCATTGGTCATCCCCAAAGAAAAAATCGGATTGGCTTCTTCCATATCGATGGAATTCCATCACGATTGCCGCTAGCGGAGGCGAGTGCAACGGTCACCAGGAGTCAGATGTCAATCCCCATAGCGACGGTCGCGCCTTTTAACATTAATTTTCATCCCTCGCCGCGTTACAAGGAGTCAGTTTTAACCACGGTCAGGATACTAGAGTTCAGAGTGCGAGTTAGGGCCTAGTGTTTTTAGTTATTGAGCCGATAAATCCGTTTAGTTTCTTTTTAAAGTGAAATTGGTACGATACTTTTGGCCGTCCTGAAATAGTTGCCGGCGTTCATCGCCAGAGGATTATGCGAACTTTGCTGCGAACAGTTCTGAGGTAGTGAACACTAGAATTAATTAAGACTTTGTGAAGTTTTGTAGCGAATCATTTTTCACTTTTTAAAGCCGATCACCCTATATGGTGAACAGTGAGCCATTTCTGATTCTATGCGCATGTGCCGATGCTGTAATATAAATAAAATAAAGAACACTTAATCAACTAAATAACTTACGTGACGCGGGCAAACTCCAACCCTACCTCCTTCGATTTCAACTTTATATCTACTGCTCTCAAACTTCATCTCCCCTCTTCCCCCCCTGACCGCGCCCACCCCCCGTCTACACTCTTACATCCTGTACTAAGCGAGGTGAATGGATGAGTGATAATTTACGGATAAACCCAGTAACCAACCCGCCAAACATGCCGCCCCCCCCCCCCCGCTTTTATTTCTTTTCTTTTAAACCATACTTTATATCCTTGTATATAGTTTTAAGATAGTTGTTAAGTTTTATCGCTTGTACTAAGCTGAATATATGAGGGTTCTGCCCTCACTAAACTAAAGTAAATGCCGTGCGCACTATACTTCACTCCCACAGAATAGGTCACCGCACCAGCAGAGGGAGTCCCAGAAGAAAACACATCCAGGACCATCCGAGTGTCTAGCGGCCCGATTGGCTGCGGCGTGTGTGGCGGTATGGATCACACGTGCGACAAGTGCGAATAACCGGCGAGGGGGATTAAAACAAGCAATTCCCCTGTAACACCCACCCCAACACAAACGTGCAAGGCTAAGATTTCACGTCAACGCCACCGCCCACAAAACGGCACTTCTACCAAAGGCGGCAAACAATTCTCCTTACCAACGTATGGATGAAAACTGCCGGCCCTAGACTCGGTTCTTTTACATCCCGCACACAGCACCCCGTCACTGCGGCGACGAATAAATTCTGGGCTTGAAGCTCCTCCATCCCGCACGCGCAACTTCCCCATCGCGGATGTGAGCAAGCTCCCGATAGGCTCGGACCTACTTGGACGTCATACCTGTTGGTCCATGCACACCACAACAGGCCAGTGGACCGCACCGCAATCCCCTTGCCACTGTCCCAACCAGGCCCACTCTCAATAACGACTTAAGCCCAGCTACGACCAAGGAACTCGTCAACACGACAGTTCCAATTTTTATCACCGCGACTACTGGAGCAAACAAAGCTCACCAGATCTCTTGGCACATAACTCTCCTCCCGCCACACACCAACCTACTCCGTCGTCCCTACCTTTATTTCGTGACTACGTCACGGGGGGGGGGGGGGGGGGGTACCGTGGGGGTTCTCTATGTTCATGGAAAACCAAACCACAATTCAAACCTAATTTTGACCGCTAACAGCGCGCCGCATCAACCCCCACCCCATCGTTCAGCTATTCCACCTAAAAACCATGTTTTCCAAAAGGACGCATAGCTAAATTCATTATTCTATGCAGATAATGCATAATTGAGTTTACCTGCCTTTTTACCATATGGCAACTCCATTTAGCTAACCCCATGAGATTTCCACCGGGTCGGTTAGCAACGGCATAGTCTGATCAAACGATGCGGTTGCTTAATCTTGCGACCGCTGGGGAAATAATCAAAGCATTTAAGTTAGTTCCCATGATCAGATTTCCCTAGCCAAGTCGGCGACCTTTTCACTCTCTCTAGACACTTCATTCGCTGGGGATCAATGCTCTCTTTTCGCAGGTGAATAGCGCACGCTTAATTTTCCCCTCTTTCACAGTTCTGTCTTCGTACAGAACAATGTACTCTGAGATCACCATATTACCGAATTAGGTCAATGGATGACACTCAGAACTACATTGATTCATGCACACACAACCAAATCCACCCCGAGATCAACATACGTCGTGTTTCTGTTCTCTTATTCTCCCATGTTCATCGATTATCAATTAACCGATTATCCACCACACATCGATGGACGTGGCAATGAGAGAGCAGAAGTATGTTCTCTTTTGGTTGTCAAGTGCGAAAAATAAAATTACCCAACTTCATCCCTTTTCTATTCAGTCGATTTATAACCATCTACCAGATCGGCCGTGATTTACCAACCGCAGCGCGTGCACACTAGTACACACGCTACGAGCACCACAACCAAAAGGGAAGACGTGTCTGTCGGCAATTTGAGTACTTACAACCCTTCTCATTATAGAATTAAAACGAGTTCGATTTCAAATTACATCCATTCTAATTCCATTCGGTCAGCAAGTTTTTATTGTTCGCTTTTTATAATGCATACAGTTTTAACTCGCGGAAATGCCACCGTGGCGTACTCTCTTAGTGTGTTGACGTACCTTAAATTCTGCTGTTTCATCTCTACCGTATTCTTGGATTATCGCACGCACGTACGGATCAACCTCACCAAATGTGAATGTATGCAAGTGTATAATTAACAATAAACATAGAATCAACGAAAAAAAAAGATAATTTATTAAAAAAAATTACATCTGTGCATCATTATTCACGGCTTTCTCCGGATATTTTTGTACCTTTTGTGAAGTGGATATTCATAGAAACTTTAATGGGGCTCCGAGTGAACCGCGTGCCCGTGTTCGGCACACCTAATTGGAACCCCACAGCTGCATAATCTTGCAACCGCTGGGGAAATTATCGAAGTATTTAATTTAGTTTCCACGGTCAGAATTCCCTAGCCGATGTAGCGTCACTCTGACTTCCCCCAGACACTCCATTCGCTGGGGATCAATGAACTCTTTTTGCAGGTGAATAGCTACAAACCATTTTTCTCTCCTTCTCATTTTTATTTTCCCATAGTTGATTGCACTCTGAGATCACCACAGTCGCCGAATTAGATCAGTGGGCCATCCTCAGAGGCTGCATTGGTACACGCACACAAGCCAAGCCACCCCGAGATCATTGCACTGTCATTTGTTCGTGGTTTATAAATTTTAATAATATAATTTCGTGGTTTATCAATTAAATTTAAGTGTACAGTACATCTAAACTAAACAATAAACGTAAATATAGTTTTTAGACCGCCCTTGTAAGTGAATCCAGTTGCAACAAATACAAGCGAAATAGCGAATGTATTTCTGCTGGATAGTTTCGTGCAAAAAGAAAAACTTAGTGTAAAATAAAGGAAAGAAAACATTACAGCAACAAAAAAAAACCCCCAGAGCGTTTTATTTATCCGCTCTTCTCGGGTGAATAATCTTCAGGAGAACAATCGTTTTTTTTTTTTTTAGTTTTTAAACCACATTTATTTTCCTAATTCTTTTTACATGTATAATATTAGGGGTAAATGTTAAACCCTTTTCTACGATCACAATCCTTAAATTAACTTACTGGCTCTATGCGAGCTCTCTAAATTACACATTACATCTTGATTTTTATATATGTCTTTCGGCGTACATCTTTTTTTTTTTTGTTTCTTATATATATATATATATATATATATATATATATATATATATATATATATATATATATATATATGTATGTATATATATATATATATATATATATATATATATATATCATCATCATCATCATCGGCACTACAACCGGGAACCGGTCTTGGCCTTATTTAGCAAGTCCTGAGGCTTGTTAAATTTTCCATAATGATTTATTTTGTCTGGGCAAGGTAATTGCGTCTTGCGCCAGGGGCTCCCCGACGGGGAATCGAACCCCGGTCTCCCGGGTGACAGGCGGGTATACTAACCACTATACTATCGAGGAGCTATATATATATATATATATATATATATATATATATATATATATATATATATATATATATATGAAATAAGTCATATATTAGAGGGACTCCTCGTTTACATGTATATATTATTATTACATTTTTTTTTTTTTTTAAATTATTATAACAAACAAAACGAATAAAACATAAAATAAGAAATAAAAAATAAAATAAAATAGCTACACAAAAGTAATTGGGAAAGGCGGACAGGGGGAGGGGGGACAAGAGGAAGGAGAGCGTTGCTCTTGAGAGGCATACTATATCTGAGGAAGTGAAGTCTTCTCCTCGTTGAGAAGCCACCACCATTTGGGAGATGTTCGATCTGTGGCTGATTTATCTCTTTCACTGATCGCCGTGCTAAAACGCATGCGGTCTGGGGAATTGGAGATATCACTATCGTGGCGAATTCGTTTGTCCCTGGCACCACGGAGAGCGTGGTAAATAATCGGGACTCCATGCATGTCTTGGATAATGCCTTTTTGATCCAAGAAAGGAAACGCTTCTGGGGGAATAAACCCATTCTGGAGGGTATTCTCCAGATACATATCATTGGGATAGAATGCTCCCGAGATAAGATTATTGTCACTGCACATTGCCCTTGCTGTGTGACCACGAATAATTTTAATTATGAAATTGTCTATCTTATTTAACCCTGATTTATTATACAGGATTTTGTTGGGATAGAATTTTTTGTATTGCGACTCTGGTGTTCTATAAAGTCCGAGGCAGGAACGCAAACACTGCCGTTCGAACACACGAAACTTCTCCATATAAAGTGGAGATATATTACACCATACTGGACAGCCATAAATCAAAACTGGTCGGATGAATGCCGAGTACGAAATTATTTTGACTCTGGGGTCAAGAAGACTACTCCGGAATAGACTTCTTGTCATAGAATATGCACTTTTAGCTGCGGAGAGAGACGCTGCTACGTGCTTGTCAAAATATAAACACTGGTCTAGCCAGATACCAAGTATCTAACTACAGTTTTCACTTGCAGTGGAAGGTTATTGTTACCTACAATAGAAAAGTGTTTCCAGTTGTATTTTGTATCCCTCGAGGCCCTGGATAGGGGCGTTCTGAAAAGGATAGTCTCGGTCTTCTGGAAATTAATCTTTAATTTCCAGTCGTCGCAAAATAGTTTTATTTTGTTGAAGTCATCTTGGAGGTGCCTATTGATGACGTCTATTTTTCCTCCTGTTCTGTACACCACTATGTCATCGGCGTACGCAATGGCGTTTTCGAGAGAACTCACTAGATCACTAGTGTAAATATTGAATAGAATGGGAGAATTTACAGCTCCCTGCTGTAAGCCATTTTTAATTTGGAAGGTCTTGTTGGAGAGTATGTCCCCGCATTTCACCACAAAACGTTTGTCCATTATCATATCATAAATGATGTATAACAAATATTGCGGCATACCCAGGTTTGTTAACTTATAGACAAGTCCTTCTAACCATACGGTGCCGAAAGCCTTTTCAAAGTCAACCAAGCATGCACCTGTACATTGTCGCTTTGCCTTGTTCCACTGTATATCGGAAACAAGTTTCGTCGCTGCATGAACTGTATCATGTCGCGCTCGAAAGTCAAACTGGTTGTTGGGGATGATATCGTTTTCATCACACCAACCTATCAGTGCTTTGTTTATAATTTTTTCGAATACCTTGCTGATGTTGGGAAGCAGGCTGATCGAGCGCATATTAGCTGGATTGCTCTTATCCTTACCCTTTTTGGGGATAGGGTGGACTACTGCAGTCTTCCAATGGGTTGGATAGTGTGCATTGTTTAGAGCGTTGTTAAACAAAGTAGTGTATATGTTCGCTGCTTCGCGAGGCAAGTGCCTTAGAACCACATTTGGAATGCTATCTATTCCAGATGATTTCTTATTTTTAATTGAGCTAAGTATGTTTCTAAGTTCATCCTTGCGCACAAACATATTTGTATTTTCATTTCTGACGGGAGAATCCGCTTTATTATTTTCGCCGAATGTGATGAAACTACGGTTTTCGGATCGCCAGTTGTGAAGTTGATTGCGCAGCGAGCAATGTCTTTGACGGGCATTGCTTTCAATTTCAGTGTTAGCATGAACTGATTCGTCAACTCTATACACTGCTTCGAAACAGGCTCCAATTGAATTCGCTTTCTTTTGCGGATCTTCGACTACTATTACTTCATCATTGGAGTTGATGTACTCTAAGGTGAGTCCTGCGTTCAGCAGTATCTGACAATCCTCGGGAGTCCGTGGAATTCGGAGACAGGGAATGTCATTGTGATCTTTTCTTCGACATATTTTCTTGATTTGTGAAAATATGTTCGGTCCGTTTGCTTGGACAGCTCGAATTCTGTTGCTCCACTCCTCATTTATTACTGCTCGGTAATTATCCCGGATCAGTTTTTGAAGATTTTTAATCAAGGACTTGATTGTTTTGATTTCATTGTTATTTGGGTCACTGAACTGCCTATAGCACAATTTCAGCTTTGAGAGCAGGGTGCTCTTTTGCCTATACAAAGCATCGATAGTTGCATTTCTGTATCGGTGGGTATAGCCATCCATATGAGCTACTTTGGGGATGGAACGATTCATTGTGTTAGTAACAATATCGTTCATAGTTAGGAGGTAATGATCGATTTCAACATTACGGAGGTTTCTATTAGTCGGTGGGTCTATGCCAATGTTGCGTATTTCTCTTTTTACTATGCGATCGAAACGCGACCAATGTGCTTTTCGGAAATCGAAAGAGTGTACCTGGTCGTACTGCTCAAGTATATGGTACTCGTTTGGCACGTGTATTATGGCTCCAAGTCCGTAATGATCGCTATCGTACTCAATTGTGCGAAGACAATTTCGAGTAGTTACCTCGGTATCTGGTAACTGAATTCGATCATCTGTCATAAGTAAATCCAGGAAGGAGTTACCTCTTGGATAAGACGGTGTACTTGTAGCGTACAATTCTAGTTTATGCTCGATCGCTTTTGTTTGCCACCAATCAAACAAGGCATTGCCTCTGGTGTTCGAGGTCAGATTGCCCCAGGCACTGTGCTTGGCGTTAAAATCACCAGCTATTAAAAAGTAAATGTTTTCCGAATCTAACTTGAGACTTCGGAAAAGCGTATCGATTTCACTGATAAATTGGGTACCTTGAACAGATTCAGGAGCGTAAGCAGCGACTATATATAGATGCCTTTGACTTTTTAGCGGAATGTCTATAATGCATGCCTCTAGCACCTGGAATTTGTGTACTTCCGTGCTGTAAACGACCTTATGGTGAAGACCTTTCTTAACTAAGATAGCGACCCCACCCCATCGAGTAGAGTGTGGTCGATCTCGTCTAATTATGTTATAATTTTTGTAGCCCATTTTGTGCCTTTGGTTTAGCTTTGTTTCGCTAGCCAAGAGCACATCTGGGCAGGGGAACAATCGTTTGGTTCGTATTATTACAGTGTCGAGTTGGGGGAAGTTAGTGAATCAAGTGCCCGTGTATTGGTATCAAAACTTCTACCCCACAGCCTCTTACGGCAAGCCGATCTAGCTGTGAGTATATTCTAACGCCCTACTCACAGGGCCAGATAAATAAATAAATAAATCAATAAACAAATTAATTCTTAAAAGACTGTATATTATTATCCGTAAGTTTGTTTTTTGAGACACACCATGTTAGTGTCCTTGTTATGACATATCAATATACAACGACGGCTTTTAAATTGAATGAATTTTAAATGAATAATCTTAGTCGAATTTATTTCCAAATATCTGGACGACTATCCTTAGAATAAAATGATTGTAATAAAACAATTTTGGATAATTTGATGCATTTTAATTATTCCCTTGGGAACTGAATATCACTTGAATGTTATATAATCACTTTACACTCAACGAGAAGCCTGTTGATCTTTTCAATTAAACCTGACGCACACTATGAAACTTATCCTCTACACGGCGCCATTTTAGCTATTTCGAGGCTTAGTGACTCTGCCGGTCGATTGATATTGCAAGTAAATCCTAACGGGATCCTCGAGTGTAAATTGTTGCCTTGAGTGAAAACATAGGATTTGACGTGCTTCTTAGTATTCCTCAGTCGAAAGCTAAAGTCATTGGTGATTGGAGGTGCTTCGCAAATGGTGCGTAATCGAATTAAGCTCGGGAGGTGTGAAATCTGATGCGTGATCAGCGGCATATCGACTTTTCTTAATCTATTTTTTTTTCTTGCTGGTTGAAATCCTTGTTTTCCCTAATTAGCCTTAGCGTGTGTTTTAAATAATCAGTGAATAAAAGGCTAATCAGAACCCCACAAGTGCGTACCGCGAAATGTGAGATTAAGGTGTTGTGTGTTTATGGTGTTTAGAGACGTAGAATATGGCAACACTTAAATCGATCAAAGGGTGAGTTTTTTGAATTCATTTTAATTCTAAAACATGTTTAACCACACAATTTGAGTCTACTTACATGACTCCTTGTTATTTGATAATTATCGTAATATTAAAGATGGTGTGTGGTTATCGCGCAGTATTTTGCTTCGGATGTAATGGCGTCCGCTTGACTTGTTTTTGATTATTATTTTGAAGATTTTGTGATGTCCCTCTAGATACCATAATACCGAAGAAGACAAGAAGTCCTAAAGAAGCAAAATGATCCACGGTTTTTTCCCTTGACGAAATTTATTTTAGGTAATATTTTTTCGGTGATGACATATGGCTATCGCTTTGCTCTCAGAAGTGTTTCAGAAAACAATTGCCCTTTCTTTGGTCAGTTTTTTCTGTTTATTTATTATAGTAAAAATAAATTTCATACTGTGAAAGGTAAATATCGTCTAGAAGTTTCATTGATTTCCTTTTTTATGGGATCTAAGGACCATTTTACGTTCAATAGTTTATTTTATTTGTTTCAAGCCATTAAATTTGTTCTTGAGATTCTAGGAAAAATGCCGTGTGATTAACTTTATTGTAAGAAACATTATTTTTATATACCACAAACTTTAAATAAGACCAAGACTAGTATTAATTTCAATTAATATTAGATGGTAAAAGATAAAATTTGCAATTAATAATATTTGATATTGATAGCTTATTGCTTCATATATTACCATTCTATTTTTTTTTTTTTTAAAGTTGCACATCTCACTTGTTTAAAGAAGTCAGTGTAAGCTTTAAAAAATGTTAATAACATACTTTAATGAATAAAATGATTCTTGTATTTCTAAGTTATCAAATAAGAACCGCTTTTCTACAAATTTTATTCTTGACGACCCAATGTAATCTAGTTTAATTCAAGTTCTCGTACAATAATATTTTTATATTTTATATTAAATTTTTATATATTTCCTGGAAGAAGTTCTCTTTTTTTTTTTTTTTTTTTTTTTTTTTTTTTTAAGAAATAACAAGATAAAATAAAAAGCTAACAAAAAATAATAAAAATATTAACAAACATATTACCAAAATGTTAACATACAGAGATTTTAAAACGAAAAGGAATTTAGAAGCAAAATGGAAACGAAAAGGAAGAATAAATATATATGAAAAGGGAAATGAGGAATGGGAAGAGAAAGCGTAGCGTATGAAGATCTGACTATATTTGGGGATTTAAGTCCTTTCTTCATTGTCAATCCACCACCAATTGGGATGGGATCGGTCATTTATAGACTTATCTCGCTCGCAAGTGAACTGCAGCATTTGATATATCACTGTTATAAAGAATCCTTTTGTCCCTGGCACCACGAAAAGCGTGGTAAATAATAGGGACTCCGTGCTTGTTTTGGATAAGACCTTTTCTATCCAAGAGAGGGAACGCTTCAGGTGGGATAAACCCATTTTGGAATGTATTCTCCAGGTACATGTCATTGGGGTAGTATGCTCCCGAGATAAGATTATTTTCGCTGCACATTGCCCTTGCAGTGTGACCACGAATAATTTTGATAATGAAATTGTCTATCCTATTCAGTCCTGATTTGTCATACAGTGTCTTATTAGGATAGAATTTCCTGTATTGAGACTCAGGTGTTCTATGTAATCCGAGGCAGGAACGCAAGCACTGCCGCTCGAACATGCGAAACTTTTCCATGTAGGATGGGGAAACGTTAAACCATACCGGGCAACCATTCACTAATATTGGACGGATAAATGCTGAGTACGAAATTATTTTAACTTTGTGATCTAGGAGACTATTTCGAAACAGACTTCTTGTCATTGCATATGCGCTTTTAGCTGCGGAGAGGGCAGCTGCTATGTGCTTATTAAAGTATAGGTATTGATCCATCCAAATACCAAGGTACTTGGCAACAGTTTTCATTTGCAGCGGAAGATTATTGCTTCCTACAATGGAAAAGTTTTTCCAATTATTCCTTGTATCTCTTGAAGCTGTAGAAAGAGGTGTTCTGAAAAGGATGGTTTCTGTTTTTTGGAAGTTAATTTTCAATTTCCAATCGTCACAAAAGCGTTTGATTTTATTAAAGTCGTCTTGAAGAAGTCTGTTAATGGCATCGATTTTTTTTTCTGATCTGTACACCACAATATCGTCGGCATATGCAATAGCATGATTAAGAGACCCAACTAGATCACTAGTATAAATATTGAAGAGAATGGGAGAATTCACGGCTCCCTGCTGCAAGCCATTTTTAATATGGAAAGTTTTATTGGAGACTTTATCCCCACATTTGACCACAAATTGCTTATCCATTATCATATCGTAAATGATGTATAACCATACGGTATCGAAGCCCTTATCAAAGTCAACCAAACATACGCCTGTGCATTGTCGTTTTGCCTTGTTCCACTGCATGGACTGTGTCAAACTGGTTGTTCGGAATGATGTCGTTTTCATCACACCAGTTTATCAATGCCTTATTTATGATTTTCTCGAATATTTTGCTAATGTTTGGCAGCGACTAATCGAGCGAAGATTGGCGGGATTGTTCCGGTCCTTGCCCTTTTTAGGGATGGGAAAGACTACTCCTATTTTCCAACGTCTAGGAAAGTATGCATTATTTAGAGCGCTATTGAACAAGGTAGTGTAAATTTTCACCGCTCCCGGAGGCAGATGTTTAAGAACTGTATTCGGAATACCATCTGTTCCAGAGGATTTCTTGTTTTTAATGGATCTAAAGATGTCCATGAGTTCATTCATGTTCAAATTTGTGCAAATTTCTAAACGGCGCATCCGCTCTACCTATTGTTTTCACTGAAGATGGTGAAACTTTTGTTTTCGGAATGCCAACTTTGCCGTTCATTGTGCAGCGATATATGGTTTTGGATAGCTCTGTTTTCGATGTCGAGGTTAGTATGAATAGATTCATTCATTCTGTGTACTGCCTCGAAACAGGCGCCTATTGAGTTCGCTTTCTCTTGCGGATCCTCGACTACTATTAATTCTTCGTTGGAGTTAATGGTTCCGGGGTGAGTCCTGCGTTCAGCAATATTTGACAATTCTCGCGAGTCCTCGGGACTCGAAGGCAGGGAATGCCATTATGATCTTTGCTTCTAAATACTTTATTTATTTGCGGAAACATATTCCCACCACTGGTTTTAATGGAGAGAATTTTGTGTTTCCATTCTTCATTAATTACTGATCTGTAGTTGTCACGGATCAATTTTTGAACGTTTTTAATCAATGACTTAATTGTCTTTATTTCTTGGCTATGTTACGTGTCCGACGCCATGCTTCCTCGGTTGAGGGAAGAGCGTGGACCTTTTATTATTTTTTATTTGATATTATATTTTAGAATATGGATTATTCTAATTTAAACTATTTTTATTTAAGTAGTTTAGTCACGATGAGAAATGTTTATTTCTTTTTGTTTATTTGTTTTCTTCTTAATCTTATCTTAATCAATCTCAACTACTTGTCTCTCACTGTGTAAATCTTCTCTTTTCTCAATCTCTAATCTCAACTACTTCTCTCTCACTGTGTATTACACAAACTCAAAACTCAAACTAAAACTCAAAGTGATTCTACTATTAAAATTTCTCTCTTCTTATGCTACTTATTGTTCTAATTGGTTGGAAATTATAATGTGTACAAAACAAATTTTCTCAAAGTATTCCTTTTGTCTCTGTGACTTTTAATTTTGAATAAACTTTGAACGAAAACGAAGGTGCATGTTATGAAATGTGCTGTAACAGGCTTGATATAGAATATTGTGAAAGTTTATTAATGTTATGTATTAAGTGAGAATAAGATATGAACAGAGGTAGTTTTAAAGGTGTGTTAGAAAAGTAATGAGATTCAGTGTTAAAAATCTAATAAGGGTAGTATTCTGGAATACAACAGCTATAAGGATCGCTGAACTGTCTGTAGAGTAGTTTGAGCTGGGAGATCAGAGCGCTTTTTTTTTCGATGACAATGTTGTCCATTGTTGAGAGATAATGGTCTATTTCCTCATTTCGAAGATTTCTATTAGTCGGCGGATCTACGCCATTGCAGGGTAGTTCTCTTTTTATTATGCGATCAAAGCGCGACCAATGTGCTTTTCGGAAAACGAACGAATGTATCTGGTCTTACTGCTCAAGTATTGCATGTTCGTTTGGAACATGTAAAACGGCGCCGAGGCCGTAATGGTCACTACCATACCCGATCGTGCGAAGGCAATTTCGAGTATTTAGGTCCGTGCCTAATAATTGCAGTCTCTCGTCCATCATAAGTAAGTCCAGAAAGGAGTTTCCTCTTGGATAAGATGGTGTGCTTGTAGCGTACAATTCCAGTTTATATTCTGTTGCATTTGTTTGCCACCAGTTGAGTGCATTATCCCTTGTGTTCGGCGTGATATCACCCCAAGCACTGTGTTTGGAGTTGAAATCTCCCGCCAGAACAAAATAATTGTTTTCCGAGTCTAACTTGAGATTACGAAAAAGGGTATCCAGTTCGGTGACAAATTGCGAACACTGTGGAGCTTCAGGTCCATACACGCATACCACGTAGAGGCCTTTGACTTTTCAAAGGTATATCTATAATGCAAGCTTGGGTTGTCTGAGAACAAGGACGAATAAATAATATCTATTCGGGCCGCTTGTTCAGTCAGTTTTTTTTTCAAATCCAGCAATCTATCCTTGTATGGCTAACAGGATTGCTATTATATCTGAATTTTAATTGACGATCGACCATTTTTCGAAGATCTTTCACGTACCGTCGACTCGATACAGATCAACGACCCTACTATATTATTATTTATTGGCTTGTAGGAACCCGAAAGTTCGTGACCTCACCGAGTCGACTCCGCCATTGTTCCCTGTCCCGTGCGCTCTCGTTCCACGTTCAACCATCTGATCCGATCTCCTCGAGGTCTAACCTAACGTTGTTCTCCCATCTCCGTCGCGGCCGCCCTGTCGGTCTCCTTCCCGTTGGCTTACCGTCAAGAATTCTATGCACGGCCCTATCGTTGCCCATTCGCGCCACATGTCCGGCCCAACAGATCAACCACCCAGTTTCTGAAATTATCGTCCTTGGCGATTTTAATGAACACATTCTAACAGAACCGACGAGGCTGGGAGGTTGGCGGAGATGTTCGCTGTTAGCTGCAGTTTGACTCAACTCGTAGAGGAACCTACGCGAGTCTCGGACGCCCGAGGTGACTATGCGAACACCCTGGATTTGTTTTTGACATCTGAGCCGAGCATTTATACAGTGGAGATTGCTGCGTCACTGGGAAACTCAAATGACTGCTTGGTATCGGTCGCCCAATCACTTGCATTTTAAGCGAATGGCCGACCTAAACATCTTCGCCATTATGGAGGTATGGGGCTGCTAACTAGGACGATTTGGGAGATTTCTTCGTATCCTTTCCTTGGTCGGAGGTGTGCTTTGGAGACTCGGATGTTAACGCATGCGCGGGGTCGGTCATAGAGATTATTCCGCTCGGGATGGAAATCTACATTCCGCATTCCATTAAACGAAGTTCATCTGATAAACCTTGGTTTGATAAAAAATGCGTGTAGATTACAACGGCAAAAAATAGAGCTTTTAAACAGTGGCACTGCAATCCCACCGAGGTGAAGAGAACGAATTTTGTTAGAATCAGGAACGCCTGCAACCGGGTGATTGATACCGCGAAGAAGGCTTACAACGACCGAGTACCCAATTAACTCCTACCGTGTCCGACTGGCCCGGGCTCCTTCTGGCCAATGACAAGGGCTGTCAGCAGTAACTTCGCTTCCTCCCCTTGTCCTCCGTTGATGACGGGCAACGGGACACTAGTTACAAATTTAAAGGAGATAGCTAATGTGTTCGCGAATTTATTTTCCGCGAATTCAAACCTGAATGCCGGGGTTTTGGAGCCACCTGTGATCGCGCCTGTGCGGTCTTCGATGCGGGACAACAGCCCGGGCGGAATACCAGCAATAGTCCTTAAGAACTGTGCTCCAGAACTATCGCCGGTTCTTGGCAGACTCTTTCGCTTGTCTTATGCACGAGGGACCTTTCCAACCTGCCGGAAAATTGCTCGAGTTCAGCCAATCCCAAAGACGGAGAAAAAGTGTCTCCCACAAAATTACCGGCGGATAGCACTACTGTCTATGTTATCTAAGGTGATGAAAAAGATCATCAACGCCGAGTTAATTAAGTACTTGGAGTGCAACGAACTTCTGAATGGTCGTCAATACGGATTCCGTGGTAGGCGGTCAACGGGAGACCTTTTGACATTTATAACTGATATATGGACGTCTGCGTTTGAAGGGTATGGTGAGAAAGGGCGGTCGCATTAGATATCTCCAAAGCTTTTGATCGCGTCTTGGACGGTGCATTGCTGAACAAACTTCGTTCATACGGACTTTCTCAGCAGCTTTGCGACTGGAGGAAGAGCTTCCCTGAATATTGATCGTTCCGGGTTGTTGTGGACCGCGAGTCTTCGGATCTGTGTCTTGTTTATTCCAGGGTGTACCAAGGTTATATTTTGGCTCCAACCTTGTTTTTGCTTCACATAAATGATTGGTTGGAGACAACGGATATCAAAATGTACAGTTTTGCGGATGCTAGTTTCCTCTTTTTCAAGTGATCGACCGATGAATGCATCAGCATCGTAACATCTGAGATGTTGTCAGATCGACTCTCTGAATCGGGATCTGTATAAAGTCCTGCAGTGGGGAAAGGCCAATCTCGTCGACTTCAATGCAACGAAGACACAGTATGCAGCATTCACAAAGGAAAGTGGATCGTCAGTCCTATAGCCGGCGATGAATGACCAGGCCCTAGAAGCTGGGAAAGCTTGAAATTGCTCGGCGTTACAGTCGGTGGGATTGTATCGTGGCATAAACAAGTGTCGAACATCCCCAGGTCCGCCTCTGGAAAACTGAGTTGTCTTTTTAGAGTTAAGAAATATTTTCATCATCATCATCGTCATCATTATCGGCACTACAACCGGGATCCGGTTTTGGCCTTATATAATACAATAATTATAAGAAATATTTTACTCCGACTCAAATTCTTCTCCTGTATAGATCTCAAATTAGACCCGCGCTCGAATATTGCTCTCATGTTTGGAGCTCTGCTTATTTGATTTTGCATTATCCAATGAGATGGTTTTTAATATTTGTTTTAGTATTCCTGGAGATAAATTTGTTAGTCGGTGTTAGTGCGCCATGGCGGCTAAGTTTTTAATTAACATTTTGATAAGTAGAACGTTCTTGGGCACTCGAGGTGCGTTAGCCTGTTACGCGCAAAACAGCTAAAGATACATTTTTATCGCAATATAAATACAATTTAAATCACTATAAACTTTACACTTCTTCTGTTTCATTAGGAAGTATCCGATTTCCTACAGTAAACTTGGTTATATTAGGGACTCTTTGCGGGCGAGCGTGTGCATAAGCATGCACACGCTGCGGTGGTTAGCGTAACGACTTACTCCTGTTAATGTTGTTAATCGACTCACTCGAAAAGGGATGAAATTGGATAATTTAATTTTTGCAATTGACAACCAAAAGAGGACATACTTCTGCTTTCTCATTGCCACGCTCGTCGATGTGTGGTGGATTACATCGGTAAATTGATGATCGATGAAAGCGGGAGAATGAGAGAACAGAAACTCGATGTATGATTACCTTGGGGTGTATTTGCTTGTATGTGCACCAATGTAGTTCTGAGCGAAACCCATTGACCTAATTCGGTAATATGGTGGACTCAGAGTACATTGATCTGTACGAAGACAGAACTGCGAAGGAGGGCAAAATTAAGCTGACGCTATTCACCTGCAAAAAGAGAGCATTGATCCCCAGCGAATAAAGTGTCTGGAGAAAATGGAAAGGACGCTGACTTGGCTAGGGAAATCTGATCATGGGAACTAACTTAAATGCTTTAATAATTTCCCCAGCGGTCGCAAGATTAAGCAACCGCCGTTCGATCAAACTATGCCGTTGCTAACCGACAATATGCCATTTCCTATGGAAATCTCATGGGTTAGCGAAATGGTATTGCCATATGGCGAAAATGGTAGCTAAACTCAATTATGCATTATCTGCATAGAATAATGAGTTTAGCTATGCGTCCTTGGGGAATACATGTTATTTCAGATGAATAGCATATAAGGGGAATGGGTAGAAATGACGCGCTGAAAGCGGTCGAAATGAGATATGGAATTGTGCGTTGGTTCTCCATGTAGTATAGAGAACCCCCACAGGCCCCACAAGACAATCCGACGGATCGCACCAATTTGCCGTTCATCTCCGGACCGCGCGAACATCCCTGCATCAGAACTCGTTCTCGCTGTGGAACTCCCTCCCCGCGCGAGTGTTCCCGGAGAGTTACAGCCTGCAATTGTTCAAAAAGAACTGCAACAGTTATTTGGTGGCATCTCGGGGCCTGTCGGCGCTATAGGATCGCCTCTTCGGAGAGAAATATATTATTTAAAAAAAGAAAAACAAATTCTAATGTTAACTTACTCGCTCAGCGCAGCAAGGCTAGTCAACCAGAAGGGCTGTTCAGTCTGGAGAGAATATTCTCAAAAGGGGGATTGGTGTGCCGAACGGGCGTCCTCGGATACGAGATTAGTCGATTCGTCATCAGAATTAAGTCTCGTCTCGACGTGTTTACTCGTATCTCCAAGGAAATAATAATCCCTGGTTGGGTGCACCTTAACTAGGTCGATTGTCCGGGGGCAATTCAGAATATTAAGTGCCGCTAGTTTGGCACTTTTTGTTCTTTTCAAAATACAATTTGACAGTAATATCCTTTTTGTACTTCTTTGGGCACCAGAATTACCTCCTCAGGGATTTTTATGGGAAATCAATTATCGTTCGTGAGCGCCCCGGTACTATTACTGGTTTGTTCAGAACGATTTCGAACTCCGAAGGGTTGGTTGCTGGGAGTTCTACCACCGCTTTCTCTTTATTTCACACTTCGGTCTTCGGAGTACGGTCTTGTTGGGGCAACGGGGTCCGGCATTTTTTCGCAGCCTTCCTCTACGGACCGTGGTTTGGATCTTCCCAGACCCCTTTGGTACGGTTCCCCGTTCGGCTGCTCACCTCTTCCCATCTTATTATTTGCAAAGTCAATGGAGACATTTTCGGGATTTATGGTTGTTCGGGGAAACTCCAAACAACCACCCGGTCTATTGACCTTGCATTTTTTTGACAGGAAGTCATTGCCCAGTAGGCTGTCTTCCGACAACCCCGGCAAGGAGTCCACTATCTGGAAACTACAGAGGACCTCTTGGTGTAATTTCAAATTCCTCTTGCAGCATCCCCTAGACTTTTCCCTGCCAAAACATTTTTTGAATGCAGTGCTTTCACTCTTAGAAGACTGTTCTCAGCGCCGGTGTCCATGATATTTCTACGGCCAATGTCCAATGGGGGTTGGACAATCGGGACTTTGGTTGGGGACAGCTGAGAACATCTTTTTTTACTGAGTTGGGAGGTTACTACGGTCGGGAGGGGCTGTCCCGACCCAAGCTCTGGGCCTTAGTAGGTTATTACGTAAGAAGGGTTCTGTAATCTGCCTATCTTGTGCTTTTGCAAGGCTCAAACTCAACTCTAACGCTAACTCTTTTTTGTCTGAGAGTATTTCTGAGTCCTAAGGACAATTCCCATAATTCTAGGTATTTATATCCTTAACTCACCTGAATTGCAACCCCGATCGGCATTCAGCCTTTAATATTGTTTTGCGAAAAGTCAGTTAAACCGTGTATATGTTAAGACTGATGCACTCGGGAATCAAATAATTTGTTGCAAACAGTCCACTAGTTTGCAGCCAGTCAAGTTTTACATACTCCGGCTAGTTGCCCTTTACAGATTCTATAAGTGGGTATAGATGGAAAAGGGATTCTCAAGGGTTTACATGTAGGGGTGTTTTATGATGTGGGTATTTAACAACATATAACTGGTGTGATTCATTAAAATTTATTAAAGTGCGGACATGAGAAAGAATTCCAACAGCATTCACGGTTGCTTGTAGATACATAAACACATTTTTAATGACCCTCTATCGAAGGGACACATCCACTGAACCATGCAATCCGTTGACGGCGTACTGTTGTGTGTTCAATACACTTTGTAATCCGTTCTCATTCTACTTAATAATTTATATCCACAATTACTACCATGGTAGTAAGTATATTGCATCAACAGTTTTACCCAACAAGCGACAGGAATTAATGAAATCTCCACAAGTAATCCAACTGAAGTTTGTTCCAACAATATTTTTACTCAGTGCCATCCTTCTGGATGTAACAGGTCCTTCATCACTATGACCATTGGGATATGCGGTCTTCTGGATCCTTTGTTCGCGCACCGGCATACAAGTGAAAATCCACGAAGGACACGTATCCGGCTCGTTCATTCATGCAAACTGCTCATATGTACACCAACCCCACTAGAGTTATTCGTAATACTCGTATCTGATGGTCAAAAACAAATACTTTTCTCAGGATTTATGTTTATAGCAAATGTGTTTTATCTGAATAAATTATAGCTGGCCATGGAATGGGTGCACATGATAGTTATTTCAAAATGTCCCCACGAAACGTTGTTGGCCGACTCTAATGAGTCCACTTAATTTATACCAATTGTGCGAGTAGAACAAAATTAACAGTGAAATTAAGGACATTCGAGAAGTTGCCAGTGTGTTGTACCTTTGCAATTCAAAACCGATCTAATTTGCTTAATATGGTACCCTGTTCAAAATAGCTACTCACTAAGCGATACCAGATTCTTGTGAAGTTATTATTCAAATTGTAAAGTCCTGGATTAGGTTCGGGGTAGAATGCGAAGCTAATTTGATCAAACTTGAGTTTGTTAAGTTAATTAAGTTTGCTTTTATTTGAAATAACTTTTCTAGCTTATGACGGAATTTTGAATTTAAATGCCAACTGGATGTTGCTTGTTTAACACCGTACTTCCGATTTTTTTTTATGTCAACGTGGACAGATGGTATGATTCTGCCTTTATGCATTCGAGTCAAAAAGCAGAGTTTTTGACTTGCCCTAAACAATTTACTCTTCAGAGTTACTTCCGATTCAGACATTCATTCAACACGTGAACTTTGCTTGTTCCTTTTACTCCCTATTTTTATTTGTGATATAATTTCGTATATATTTGTGAGCAGAATTTTTAGATACATATTTGATTTATGACCGGACTAAGCCGACGTTTTAAGTGTACGTGCCTTACATCAGCAAAATAATTTTGAATTCCTATCTCAAGATGAAAACAGAGAAACACAACAAGATATAAATCCTGACAAGGAGAAGACAAAACAGTGAAAATTGGTATTGAAGATGAGGTTATTGAAGAGCAATGACAATATATAAAGCCTTGTACGGGGTTACAAAGTTTATGCCACAAAACATATTTATGTCTGCAACGTGATCGAAAACGAAAACCAGAGTGGCTGTGAAGGAAATCGACTCTTCACAAGGAGTTGAAATACCACCGATTATCGACGATTTGTGAATATTTACAATTTGTCTGTTCAAAAAGATTGCATTCGGTTTAGAGAATGGTTGGGCGGTGGGGCAGTAGCTGTGTAGCTGTCACGTCATATTCACATTCACGTCGTATACCTCTTTGCCCACTTTATTGAATACAGTAAACTTGAATGCTTTTATATCTTGTTACTGAGATGTCAGCAATGTGCACGTCGCATGCTTTGATTCAAGACATTGGTGTGAACAATTTCATTGATTGGATAAGGAGCACTCGTAAAGGGATGAAAAACACAATTCTGTACAAATCGCGTAGGAAGTTCTGACAGATCAGATGAAAATACACGAGTGCCGTGATTTAGCCAGAAAAAGTGTACTGAGCGTTTCTACAAAAAATATTCCTCTTTTACTAAAAAGTTCTGCAAAAGCTCTTGATCACCTGTAATTCCTTTACCCTGACAAATTTGCCCTAATTCTCGGCTTTGGTGATTATCGAAAACCATACCTTAAAGGTCAAAGGGTTTGGAGTCAATCCCGAAGATATTATAATATTGTGTTTATTACTTTCGTTTGTCTTTTAAAAACTCTTTTAAAAACGTTTGTTGGCCTTTCCTGCCATATTGACCCATGTTAACCACTTATAGGAACCATCTAATAGCGGATTCAACTGGTAGATTTATCTCTATGAGCGTAACTGTAGGAAAATTGTGATTTATTTTCACTCTGACGGAATACAAAACCCACCAAAGCGTGCATTTCAGATAAACTGAAGAATGACACATTATATTTAATAGCCCGATTTTGCTGGCGAATACTTGGGGAGAGGGTATAGTGTTTTGAAATGTTTTGAAGAAAGTGATTCAAATCAACTATATGAACAAGTTTGAACCGAAGCACAACGTTTCAAACCACAACTGTATGTAACGAGGATGTTTGGACTTGTTACTTAAGATGGATGATTGGTACGTGAATTCTGTGGTATACGGCACTTATAATTTTTTATTCAATCCTCTTGTATGCTGTGTTCTTCCCTCTGGGTGCCAGGTCTGAATTAAATTGAGCAATATTTGTCGTAATATTTGTAGAGCTCAGTAAGACAGTACGCATGCTATCAGACTTCTGATAATTGGATTAAAAATACTGTGATTAAGTTTCCCATGAGTTTCATTACTCAATTTTGCTTCACACCGAATTCGTGTAGTACTGATTTTGTTAGTGTTCCTAGCCTATCACTGGTGTTTCAGCTTTGGACGAATATAAGTTTTGTAAAGCGAGATTAAATTAGGTGGGGCTCAACATCCCTCTACTTCTTTCTAAACCCTTGAGCCCACTTTTCGTGGGTGTGAATATGTGCTTGTGGGGGACGAAGTTTTGTACCAAACACGGGCACTAGGTTCTACTTCGCCTTCACCGACGTCACTATAAGTTTATCCGCGTATTGTCCACAACGAAAAGAACAAACACACCCAGGATAAAACGTACACGGCAGGAAAAGGAAACACATTGATTTAGTTGACTTGTAATATGCATTTATTGTTTCATTTCAAGACTCAGTACAAACTCTCACTGAGAGTTTCATTTAAGCGGGATGTCATACACTAATCACAAAATGCCGAATGTTCTATTTAAGTTGGTGGAGTCATACACGAATTTCACAATTATGCGCGTTAACAGTAACCAGGTAAGGTGAGCAGCATAACTAAGTGACAAGAAAACTCGATTCGCGGTTGAAATTTCGCGTATCCGCAGCGCTACGGACAGCGGGAGATCGCGCGACCAGCGTGGTCGGCGGATGGAATTAGACTCCTTGATATTAAATCACCGTCCAAGGGAAATTCACTTTTCATTCACTTTTATGGTGGTGATAACCGGATCTCATAGAGGAGATCGCCATGGTACACATGTATATGTGTACGCCGGTTCTTTTCATGGGTCGAAGCCATGATAACGAATCTGAAACACCAAGGAGGTGCATAAGGTGCATCCTGGAGATCTGTGTTCGTTGAAATAAACAAATTGAATCTCTTGGGATGCTAATGGGGTTGTGTTTGATTATGCATCGAGGTTATGAGGGATGGATTCAGGGCAATTACAAGATAAACGGAAAAGCGACCTAATGCATCGTTCGGTAATAGGGGTCAGCTGGATAAATAGCAGCCACTCATTAAATGAAAAATGCGTTTAGGATACCACAAACGATATGGATTGTTTATGGTGTCGCCAGGAAGCCTATGGAGGAACAGCGTTCTTTTGTTTGCACTTGGTGTGACTTAGAGAAATTGGTTTCAGCTTAAGAGATTTATCATACACATGGCGAAGCTGAAAAATAGACGGCGCAATGTTTATGGTCCCTGGTGAAGGTTACATAGTATGTAATCCAAATCCTTTGTTATTAGGAATTCGTCTAGGGGAATTTGCCTGGCATTTCCTAATAAGTTAAGCAAGAAATCTTACGGGGAATTGTATGCGAAGGGATGCAGGAAAGGTAAGTCTTCTTTTACAGGGACTTTTAGGTTAAGGGGGTATTCTGGTCTAGATTTTTTAATATTTTTTTATAGTTCATACTTTTAAGAATATGCTGTCCAAAGGAAATTTTAAAATTCCAATAATTGGCGAAGTTACAGCTGCTTTAGCAATATTATGTCACTTGAAGCTACTATACCCTGAAATTTTTAAACGCGTTTTTCTCAAAACCACCTTTTTCAAGTCTATTGACACGATATCTCAAGTTATAATGAACCGATTCACCTCAAATTTAGTATATGTCTTCTTTATAGGTTTTTCTATTGCATGAACTATCCTCATCCCCGAATCTTAATGTTAACTATTTTTAAAAAATTCGAAAAACTAAAAAAAAGTGGTACAAAAATAAATTTTGTTTTTCAAGTAGTCGCCATTTTGTTAAAAAAGATTTTTTCCAACTTTTTTTTAGTTCCAACGAAAGAGGCATTTCTGTAATTTAATAATCTTTTTTTTTTCAGATTGCTAGGCGGGTTGAGTCGTGGGTATGGTCGCGTGCCAACTTTTTGAGATCCCCCACTTCATCAGCTGCTAACTTTTTGAATTTAGAATTTTTTACTTTCAATTTTTTTACTGTATTCTTGAAATATTAATAAACATCCTATAAAAAATGAATAGTAAAAATATTGATTGGTTTTTTTTTACAGCACTTCAAAAATGGCGTTAAATTCGTGCGTCTAGATCAGAATACCCCCTTAAAGATTTGATCTATTTAATGCGTGAAGCATTTAAGATGCTAATGCGATTGCATTAGTGAAGTTATGAGATTGGGGGGAAGTTATGGGGGTTTTTAGGTAAGCGAACCGTGGGGTTTGACGGAACCGCCACATGCTCATTACCCTTGATAATTCTAATAAATCAAGTATCAGCAATTGAGAATTCTTTTGCTGCGATGAAATAAGTGTCATGCATGTATATCGAGTTGTTGACGGTTTTGCTGTGTACTGCTAACACAAATTAGAAGTCATTAAATAAGCACACATTTGCTCTGTGTAACAATGAGTGGGATTGTAATGTGCCATGAACGGGTGGTGAATATCACCAAGTCCGTCTCCAGTAGGAAACTTACATCTTTTTAGTAGGGTGATATTTTACTCCGACACAAACTTTTTTTATAGTTGATTAGGAGACGGACCTTGTGAGCACAAGTGTAAAGTCGATAGAGGTTGATCTTGAGTTAGCATTTGGCAGCATTCTGGAGGTAGGTTCTTGTACGGGGTTACGAAGTTTATAACACAAAACATATTTATATCTGCAACGTGAGTAGGGTGATATTTTACTCCGACACAAACTTGTTTTTTTTAGTTGATTAGGAGACGGCGCTTGTGAGCAGTGATTAGGAGACAGAGGTTGTGAGCAGAAGTGTAAAGTTGATAGAGGTTGACCTTGAGTTAGTATTTGGCAGCATTCTGGAGGTAGTTTCTTGTACGGAGTAATGAAGTTTATGCCACAAAACATATTTATATCAGCAACGTGAGTAGGGTGATATTTTACTCCGACACAAACTTTTTTTTTATAGTTGATTAGGAGACGGAGGTTGTAAGCAGTGATTAGGAGACAGAGCTTGTGTGCAGTAGTGTAAAGTCGATAGAAGTTGATCTTGAGTTAGCATTTGGCAGCATTCTGAAGGTACTTTCTTGTACGGGGTTACGAAGTTTATGCCACAAAACATTTATATCTGCAACGTGAGTAGGGTGATATTTTATTCCGACACAAACTTTTTTTTTTAGGTGAATAGGAGACGGAGCTTGTAATAAGTGATTAGGAGACAGACCTTGTGAGCACAAGTGTAAAGTTGATAGAGGTTGATCTTGGGTTAGTATTTGGCAGCATTCTGGATGTAAGTTCATTGGAGTCGTATGAATGTGAGTAAATAGAATAAATGTGCACCACAAGTCAATCTGACGGAAGATCACCATTCTGCGGTTCATCTACCGACGGCGCGAACATCTTTTCATCAGAACTCGTTCGGTTAGAGAGCGGGAAAGCTATGGAATTCCCTCCCCGTACAAGTGTTTCCGGAACGTTTCAACCTGCAACTGTTCAAAAAGAATTGCAACCGTTATTTGGTAGCATCTCGGCGCTATAGGTTCGTCTTGATACGTAGTAACTCCCCCACCGCCTTTGTCTCAACGGGAAAACATTAAACACGAACAAACATACAAAACATATGAAACATTAGAACCCTTTAAATAATAAATACCTACATTGCCAGAAATTAACAGATTTTCAACCTTATAATAAATCAACCATAAATTACATTTCATCCACTTACAACATAAAATAAACATATTCATTCAAATAACGTACATTTTACACTTTAAACATACATAAAATACATATTACATTTGGTATAAAAAATATAAACAACAAAAATAGCTGGTGCATAAACCCAGCTTTATTCGGCGATGACATCTTCGATTCGTTTTGAAATTGGTCATAGACAAATTTCTTCTCTGAGATAACGGCACTGATAAACAAGGAAAACGGAGAGGAACAGGAGCCGTTTTTACGGTTTTCGTTTTTGGTAAAAGAGACACGGTTTTGCTCTTTAACGGAGTTGAGGTTTTTTTCTTGTCGTGGTGTCGTGCTGTTTTTTTGTTGAGAGAAGGAAAAGAAAAAGGCTACGGTGTTTTTAAAAGAAAAAGTTTTTTCCCAGGTTATATTTTTTGAGAGAGTTGAGATAAAAATAAGAGTGTAAAAAGAATTCTACAAATACGATTAAGAGTTTTTTTAAATAAATATTCCCAAGTGCCATGTACAAATTCGGTTTTGTTATTTTTCTTAGTGCGGTGTCAGTGTAATATAAAACGTCGTTAATTGTTTTGTGAGTTGTAAAATTAGTCGGAGACAGTATTCTCAGGGGAAAATTTCAATGTGAGCTGGACAGCGATGGCGGCTCTCCAGAGCCAATTCTAAATCCTCGAGGAAATGCTGCTCCAACTGATTATGGATTCTTAACTAAGGCGGTATCAGCGAAGCTCTATGAAGACATTCACAGCGTAGTTCTTAGGTTCGAATCGAAGTACAACGAAGAGAGTGAAAAATTGGAGGCTCTGTAAGACGGTTGGACAGAACATAAAGAGGATTGCCCCGGCCCCAATTAAGTTAAAATTAACTGTACAAACATAATCGTGTATTCATTTGCAGTTAACCACCAACAAACTAAACCGAAAGTACCGAGGGCAGTGCAATCATCAGTGGCAAACTAATCGAGCACTATCCTAACCGATTCCATGGCAGACCCAGAAGCACCGGTGGCGACGCAGTCGTCGACACTACAACCACCATCACCTGCGGGGCGCCAATCCCGGAGCCATCACCGGTCCCAGGTAGGACCCATACTGTGAGTACACCCTGTTGTTCCTCATTAAAACAATATATGTATATTTATATGGCTCCTCGATAGTATAGTGGTTAGTATACCCGCCTGTCACCCGGGAGACCGGGGTTCGATTCCCCGTCGGGGAGCCTCTGGCGCAAGACTAATGACCTTGCCCAGAAAAAATAAATCATTATGGAAAATTTAACAAGCCTCAGGACTTGCTAAATAAGGCCAAGACCGGTTCCCGGTTGTAGTGCCGATGATGATGATGATGATGTATATTATATATATATATATATATATATATATATATATATATATATATATATATATATATATATATATATATATATATATATATATACCGGAACTCCCTACTACCGAAACCCGGCCCGAAGGCGCGAAGCTTTTTCACTTCAACACATAACAAGTGTATAGCCAAAACAAGGCATGACAATATATACATGTACACATATATATATATATATATATATATATATATATATATATATATATATATATATAAGATATATATATACACACACACACATATATATATATATATATATATATACATATTTATATATATATATATGTATACTAGAAATATAATAAAAGAGTTGGTGCAATTTTTTCCCTCGCAGTCGCGCTGTACCGGGTAAGACTCAAACGCCCGCTAACGAGAAAAGAGTCCGGTTCTGGGATACGGCAACCCGACAATAGGAGGAAACTGTAACATAAATTGACGCAGCCGGTGACCACTAGCTGGGATGGTACTGGATAAATCTCTGTCCTTAAATCCGAGAGCAAGTCAGACCCCCGAGGCACTCGTCCGGTGGTGGGTGGAGTCCTGAGGCTCCGTACGTCCTTACGCTCACACGGCAAAGTATATTATTTACCATATTATTCGTTTTCAACCTTGTTTCGCAACTGGTTGGATGTAAGAGAAGACATTGTACGACAGAAGATGATGGTATAAGGAGGGTGGAATGGCACAAAATTAACAAGGCTATTAATTGATGAAACGAGGACAACTGGCGACCCGGAATATAGGAGAAATAATACATTTACACAATTGATTACCGGGCAATTAAACCGAAATCCCAATTTCACGGACGATTCAGCGGAGTGATGGCACGGGCGGCCCAACCAGCGGAACCCCGCGCCAACAGCGGAGCTTTCTTTTGGAAGAGAAATTGTTTTTTTGGTCAATGTAATAACCGTCGTTGTTTGCTGATTTTTAGCATAATCGTTTAATTAGTATTTTCAAATATTTTTATATTTATTTATTTATATTTTTAGATTTATTTATTTATATTTTTATATTTATTTATTTACATTTGTATTTTGTTCATAATTTGTGCTAGTGTAATTAATTTTTTTTCCTTAATGTTCGAGATCATAGCAGTTTTCCTTTTTGCTGGTACAGTACAAGACGGCACAAACATACACACACCCCGACCAAAGCGCAGATTATCAGACGCTAAAGATGTGATCTGCGTTTACTACCACACTCAAGACCTACCGGTCTTGTACGATTTCTTTCCAACCATCCCTCCATCCAAATAGTTAGAGAACACCTGAACTAACCCTGGCCACACTATCCTTATATACCCCCCCCCCCTTTTTCTTTTTCAGATATCTCGAGACCGAGCCCAACATCCTCACGGATGTGGGTGATTCCGGTTATCGCAAGATGACCAGCGCCAGAGACAAGATGAAGGACACATCTGTCCTTGTCTGGACAAAGTCGGTCTCTCGCCCCCCATTTTTTTTTCGTCATTGGCAGTTGTGTGCTGTTCCGTCTCCAATACCTACTTAGGTCTATCGAGGCTCTTTAAATCCAGAAATTTATCTTGAAGATCCAAACTAATACTGTACAAAACCATGGCCTCACCAGTACTAATGTATGGATCCGACACATGGGTGCTCAATAAAAGGCACTCTGAACTCTTAGCCGCGTTCGAGAGGAAACTCTTAAGGAGAATTGTTGGCCCCGTATGTGAGGGGGATGATTCCGGAGACGTTACAACCATGAGTTATACGCGACCTACCTTGAAGCTAACGTTGTAAGAAAAATCAAGCACAGTAGACAACGGTGGGCGGGACACGTAGCTCGAATGAGCGAAAGTCCTTTGTGGCAGGATGTATGGAAGGCAGACCTTGTCTGCGATGAAGGGATGGCGTAGACCAGAACGCCCCGAACCTGGGAGTGCCAAACTGGATGACATCGGCTCGAAATCGGCACCGGTGGAGAGACTTGCTAAATAAGGCCGAAACCGGATCCCGGTTGTAGTGCCGATGATGATGATGATGAAGAGGCTAGTGAAGACTTCTAGCTTTTTAGATTAAGCACTTACAGCGGCGGAACAGTTGATCTTTGTGTTAGTGATGAGGTGGGTTGGTAGCAGAACTCTCGCCCATGCGGGCGTCCCAAAAACCTTCCCCACAGACATTGTATAAGCAAGGGTTTCGAAGGTTAGCTATTGAAATCGTATTCAAAGACATATTGAGCGTAACACTAGCATGTAATTCTCTACACTGATTACGCCCCACCAAAGTGGAAAATAGAAAAATTCAAATGTTTTTTGGACAGAGTAACAGAAGAAGTTAGAGCGTGACCATCGAAAAGGTTATAGCGTTTGCGATGATAGTGAAGAACGTGTGATTCGAACTGATGCTATGACAGTTAGAATCACCAAAAATTGAACCATGGCTTACACATCAGGCTACTGGCCGCGTATACGAATTCGACTTCTAAACTCAAGAACACTCAACTGATGTGGAATTGTTATGTTATTGCTATGGTGTACGGCTCTGATGCATTTTCTTATTCGAAATTCCGATGTATATGTGCGATCGTGTAGAACAGTGTTGTTTACTCATGCGAGGAGGTCAATGGGATAACAAAGCTGAAATATTGAAGAGACCAAGGGCATCGAGTGCAATGGGGATCGGCTAAGTAAATAGCTGTATTGCTATCGAGAAAACAAAGGTGCTAAAAGGTTTGGGATACATCATACAATTTGTATATCGTACCGGGTGGTAGCCGGGGTCCCAACGCCTGTGCGCCCGGTGAAATACCACCCCATCAAGCTTTAGGCTCCGTGAAATGGACGGAAAAAATCCCCGACAATCTTTCGGAGCTTGGCTGATGAACCGGATCGAGAAGAGGTTGGTTAGGTGGTAGTCGGTCAGCTGTGTATTCCGCGATATCGCCGAGAGAAATCTTCGACGGTGTTTCAGATGTGTGGCTGATGGCCCGGACTGACACGGAGATATGTCATGATGGTGCCTTCTGCTATAAAGAATTCCGGAGGTAAACTAGTCTCCCATTCGGATCTCCGGGGGGGACTATGTCAGGGGGAACATCATGCAGATATCATGATAAATAACCGAACTTTAAGTGGTTCGTCATCGCATAGCCGGGCTCGCTCTCGAGGCTCTGCTACGCTCGACTGGTGACGGCATTTTGTAACATCAGGGGCATCGGTTTCACCAATACGAATGTAAACGCCGTCCACCAATATTTGCAAACAACGCAACCTGATATCCTTGCCCTAACTGAGACCCAGTTCGATTCGTCAACTGATTCGACATATCTTCCTTGCTCAGGATACGACTTACATTCGAGATTCCGTTTTAAGGGCAGAGTCCGTGTCTTCGCGCGGTCTGATCTGGCTTACCACAGGATGGAAGCGTTGGAACCCAATAATATGGGCATCATTTTGTTAAGGGTCGTGCTGAGGAGTTCCGTTAAATTTCTTTGTTGTCTATACCGCTCCCCGAATGACGATCGACCGGCGACATTTTTCGAACATCTTTCATATACCGTCGACTGGATACAGATCAACCACCCAGCTTCTGAAATTATTGTCCTTGGCGATTTTAATGTGCACAATTCCGACTGGCTGTAACATTCTAACAGAACCGACGAGTCTGGGAGGCTGGCGGAGATGTTTGCTGTAAGCCACAACTTGACTCAACTCGTGGGGGAGCCAACGCGAATACCGGATGCCCGAGGCGATTATGCGAACACCCTGGATCTGTTTTTGACATCCGAACCGAGTATTTATACCGTAGAGGTTTCTGCGCCACTGGGAAACTCAAATCACTGCTTGGTATCTGTCGCGCAACTACTTGCATGTCAAGCGAATGACCGGCCTAGGCAGCTTCGCCATGTACGGAAGTATGCTGCTGCTAACTGGGACGATTTCCGAGATTTCTTAGCATCCTTTCCATGGTTGGAGGTATGCCGATGTTAACGCTTGCGTGGAGTCGGTATCAGAGGTTATTCTTCTGGGGATGGAGATGTGTATTCTGCATTCCATCAAACGAAGTTCGTCTGATAAACCTTGGTTTGATAAACAATGTGAGCAGATTACAGCGGTAAAAAATAGATTGATAATAATTTTTGTTAGAATCAGAAATGCGTGCAACCAGACGATTGATACCGCAAAGAAGGCCTACAACGACAGAGTGATCAATGAACTCCTTCAGTGCCCAACTGGTTCGCGCTCCTTCTGGTCAATGGCAAAAGCTGTCAGCAGTAGTTTCGCATCCTCCTCACTCCCTCCGTTGGTGACAGACAGTGGGACGTTAGTTACCAATTCAAAGGATAAAGCTAATGTGTTCGCGAAATTATTTTCCGCGAATTCAAACCTCGATCCCAGCCTTTTGGATACACCTGTGATCGCGCCCGTACGGTCTTCCATGCAGGATGTGAGATTTCGTCCGCGCATTATTCAACGCATTCTACGTGAACTGGATTGTAGGAAGGCAACCGGCCCGGACGGAATACCAGCAATAGTCCTTAAGAACTGTGCTCCAGAACTATCGCCGGTTTTTGGCAGACTCTTCCGTTTATCTTATGCACGGAGGACCTTTCCTGCCTGCTGGAAAATCGCTCGAGTTCAGCCAATCCCAAAGACGGGAAAAAGGTGTCTCCCACAAAATTACCGTCCGATAGCATTACTGTCTATTTTATCTAAGGTGATGGAAAAAGTCATCAATACAGAATTGGTTCAGTATTTAGAGTGCAACGGTCTTCTGAATGATCATCAATACGGATTCCGTGGCAGGCGGTTCACGGGAGACCTTTTGACACTTATAACCGATATATGGACATCTGCGATTGAACGGCATGGTGAGTTAAGGGCGGTCGCATTAGATATCTCCAAGGCTTTTGACCGCGTCTGGCACGTGGCATTGCTGAGCAAACTTCGTTCATATGGACTTTCCCAACAACTTTGCAACTGGACGAAGAGCTTCCTTGAGAATCGATCGATCCGGGTTGTTGTGGACGGCGAGTGTTCGGATCTGTATCCTGTTAATTCGGGGGTGCCCCAGGGTTCTATTTTGACTCCAACCTTGTTCTTGCTTCACATAAATGATTTGTTGGAGACAACGGATAAGAAAGTGTTCAGTTTTGCGGATGATAGTACGCTTGTTTCCTCCTTTTCGAGTGTTCGGCCGATTGGTGCTTCTGCGTCGCATCAGCTGAGATATAGACAGATTGACTCTCTGAATCAGGATCTAGATAGGGTCCTGGAGTGGGGTCGGGCCAATTTCGTCGACTTCAATGCAGCGAAGACAAAGAACAGTGGATCATCGGTTCCACAGCTGATGATGAATGGCCAGGCCCTAGAATCTGGTGAAGGCTTGAAATTGCTCGGCGTCACAGTCTGTGGGAATGTATCATGGCATAAACACTTGTCGAGCATGCCAGGTCAGCCTCAGGAAAACTAAGCTATCTTCTTAGAGTCAAGAAATATTTTACTCCGGCCCAACTTCTTCTCCCATATAAATCCCAAATTAGACCCGCGCTCGAATATTGCTCTCATGTTTGGAGCTCGGCTCCTAAACATACCCTCGACCTACTTGAGAGCATACAGAGACGTGCGATCCGCCTGATCGGGGACTCGGCGCTGACGTCGGGACTACAGACGCGATCACATCGAAGGCGCGTGGTCGACCTCTGTCTGTTTTACAGTTATTATCACGGGTACTGTTCTTCGGAGATTCTTGGCATTCTTCCACGCAATTCGGCTTATGTGTGTTCCACAAGACAATCTGATGGATCGCACCCGTTTGTAGTTCATCTCCTGACGGCGCGAACATCCCTGTATCAGAACTCGTTCCGTTACAGAGCGGGGAAGCTGTGGAACTGCCTTCCCACGCGAGTGTTCCCGGAGCGTTATAACCTGCAACTGTTCAAAAAGAACTGCAACAGTTATTTGATGGCATCTCGGGGCGCCCACTCGGTGCTATAGAAGTGTAATAAAAAAAATCCCCTTTCTCTTAACCCACTTATTGTTTATTGGTTTTTCGTTTGGTTTTAATTCGTTTGCTTGGAGATAAAATGTAATTTAAACAAAGAAATAAATGCGTTTTAAAGTAAAAAAGAAAAAGTGCGAAATAAAAATCCTGTAGATAAATAGATTAACAGCTCAACAAGTTATTGATTCCAATAAGGAGAACATGTTTTTTTTTTTTCGTCACCGAACGTAACGACTCATTGGCCCCCACATTTTTATCATTGGAAACCCCATGT
Source organism: Microdon myrmicae (assembly GCA_963931805.1). NCBI lineage: Eukaryota > Metazoa > Arthropoda > Insecta > Diptera > Syrphidae > Microdon > Microdon myrmicae. The sequence goes on along the minus strand of OZ007497.1, from coordinate 41,181,309 downwards.
CCCGAAAAACACCTATTATGAACACATAAAACAATTCAATACTCACAAATTCCGCGATCGCTGGCCATTTTGAAACACTATAGTTCCGGAGTGATTTAGAAAGGTTGCAGATGGCATTTACGGATAATTTGTACAAGTCGATAATAAGGTTCCGGAATGGTCTCCAATAATCCGGCAGAGTTGCTTCCGCCCACTTATACGCCCGTGCAGATGATCGCAAAATAACAATTCGAGCATGTTCTGCATGGTGCAGTAGACCAGCTCTTTTAAGCAATTTCCCCGTTGCTGACGCTTCAAACACTCCTTTGCCATTCACATTTGTATCGTACTGAATAGCAGCGTAAATCGAAACCACCAAGACCAATATTCCAAGGGACCAGTAAGAACAGCAGGATGATTTCTTTGCGGCAGATTTCTCCTTTTGCTTCTCTTGGAGTGTCTTGTCCGCGACATTCTACGAAAAAACACAAAAATAGTACAATTGAATTTTCAAAAGACAATACTGATTATTTCTGCCGAGCAGATAGATTTTACCTTCTTGTTTTGCTGTTTGGTTTGTTTACTCTTTTGGTTCTTTTGATTTTGTACCATTTTGGTATGCTTTATAATTTATTTGTATATTTACGGATAAACTGGAAAGAATAAGGTGTAACTGAATGTGGAGATGAATATCGGGAGCGGCAAGTGCAGAGAGATCAGGCGAAGTAATAATGAAGTACAGCCCTGTAAAACGATGACAGGTGTTTCTAAGTATATCAAGTATTGGTTGGAATTGATGCTCGGTTGAGAATAATGTAAATACAGTCTATCTAAACGAATAATTGTTGATTTAATGCCTGGAAGAATATTGAACATGTGCAACTAATTGATAAGGTGTTACGTCTGCTTAAATGTGCACATAGAATCATAAACTACTTTGATTGGTGATAACACGACTAAAGTTACCCAAGTACACGGGTCAAATAAATAGGCGATACGTGCGATGGTAATAATTCAAACGATAAGGGAGAACAGATTGCTGAAACTATTGCCGTGGTAAATGTCAAGTGGCAGCAATTCACAGATACACCCAGGCCACCTGCACAACAACTTTGCATGAGATGATTATCGATTTAATATTAGCATAATTGACAAATATATTCCGAGAACGGTATGCTATTGAAGCATATATAAAATCTCGATAGATCAACGAAAGAGGCATTGTCTCTATCACGGGTTAAGCTTGTATAAAGTTCAGTTTTTTGTCTTTTTATTAATACGCACGCGGCAAAGTGATTATCAATATCTTATGTTGTTCAAAGCTACGGCACATATAGAAAGTGAAAAACGGATATGTGAAATGGTAGAAAAAATACTGAACTCTCACCTCACCAGTTTAAATATTGTAATATACAACCCTTCTCTAATATCTTGGGTTTCAACGACCAATTGGAAAGTGTTCCCCCAACCCATATCCCCGACTGATAGTACCCACCTTAACCCAAATCCTATCCATCGACCACTATACCTCCCGCCCCACCCTACTCTAACTTATTGTAATAATAATAGATTTAATAATTAGATAAGCTAGGCTAAGCTAAGTTAAGTTAAGTTAAGCAAATTAGTTATAGGTTAAGTAAATAATTATATCCTGGTTTTCTGACCTTTTCCAGGAAGCCCCACCTACTCCTATCTTGTCCACCCATGAAATATGTAACTTTATAATAATGTTTGAAAAATGTACTAGCAAGTATGTGTAAACGATTAAAGCTAAGCTAATTATAAGTTAACTGTATTACTTATTGTAACAAATCATTTACGGTCAATAAATACAGAAATGTAAAAAAAAAAAAAAAAAGACCCGCGCTCGAATATTGCTCTCATGTTTGGAGCTCGGCTCCTAAACATACCCTCGACCTACTTGAGAGCATACAGAGACGTGCGATCCGCCTGATCGGGGACTCGGCGCTGACGTCGGGACTACAGACGCGATCACATCGAATGCGCGTAGCCGACCTCTGTCTGTTTTACAGATATTATCACGGGTACTGTTCTTCGGGGATTTGTGGTATTATTCCATGCAATTCGGCTTATGTGTGTTCCACAAGACAATCTGATGGATCGCACCCGTTTGTGGTTCATCTGCCGACGGCGCGAACATCCCTGCATCTGAACTCGTTCCGTTACAGAGCGGGGAAGCTGTGGAACTCCCTTCCCACGCTAGTGTTCCTGGAGAGTTACAGCCTGCAACTCTTCAAAAAAAAAAAACTGCAACCGTTATTTGGTGGCATCTCGGGGCGCCCACTTGGCGCTATAGGTTCGCCTCTCCCGAGAGAAGTCTAATAAAAAAAAAAAGGTCTTTGTAAGAAACGGATTCTTTATTTGCATTTGTTTACGCTATTGAATTCGAATCCGGCGGCTAAGCGGGAAGTTGGTGATTGTTTGGAGATTCAAACAAAACAGCATTTCTGGGGGAAGTGCTTGCAGCTGAATCAATAGTTGCAAGTCATTATGAAGCAATTTAGATGGTTACACAATGACGGTTGTGTATAACATATATATAGATTGTAAATGGCATATATGGCAGTTCAAGGGTCGAATTCCAGTGTGAATATTTACACCAATATAGAATTCGGTTCTTGGTTGCTAATGCTGAGATGCATTGATGCACGTGGGAATGCCCTTATGGGAGAAATTCTTTTCAGAAATTTTGCATGTGGATTAAAGAATTCTTTCAGGGAATTTAGGAAACGTATTTGGATACACGAATGAAAGAATTCTTTTTACAGACTTTTAGGTTATGCATTAGATAACCTTAATGCTCGTAGCTTTGTAGATGCTAATGCAATTGCATTAGCGAAAAACAATGGATTCCAATCATGGGGGGTTCTTCGGATGAGCTTAAAAGAACCCCTGTTGTGGTCCTTCTCTCAGGTAGCGTGTCTTCTTATCCTGAAAAGGACGTAAGATCTCTTAAAGACCGCTCCCGAGGGGACCCGTTGCGGTTGCCGCCGTGCTTCCTCGAACCTCGAGGGAAGAGCAGCTACCGGTCGTCGAGTAGGAAGAATCGGCCAAGCGCAATAAAAAATCTATCACCTTTATTTCCAGCATTTAAACCTCGATTTATTTATTTAATTACATTTATTTTATAATTTTATTTAGTTTATTGCCGTACTACCACTTCGGACGCCAATCGAGACTGAACCTCGAATCTGAAATTCATCACCCTTATAAAGAGAAACAAATCGAAATTTGTATCTCGAAAATACACAATTTCCTACAAAAATCCCGATTTTGGAATCCTGAGTGAGATGCTCAGTGTTTATTTAAGATAAGGATTCAGTTTCCTGAATTCCTATGAAACTATTGTGCAGATGTGGATATGTAAATGAATTCGGGTTTTTGTTTGTTCACTTTGATGGATTTTACCAAATTGAGATAACGTATCTCTGGTTTTTGAATTTAGATGATGCCGCTGGGCGAATATAGAACAATAAACGAATATTAGATTCGTTTATTGGGAATTTGATTTTAATTTAAGATTTTGGATTTAATTATGCCGTGGAAGCAGCTAATAAGCGATAAACGAATGTTTGATTCGTTTATTGCGAATTTTGGTTTATGTTTGGTTTTTTTCGGATTTTGATTAAATTTCAGGTTTTAGTGTGTTACTGCTAGGATTTGGATGTAGGTGTGGGGGAAGGAGATGGTAGGGCTTTTCAGAGCACTACACCCCCACACGTTATTCTTTTCTTTCTCCCTTTATTTGAATTATCACAAAGTCCCTAGGATGTATCCGAGTTGTAAAACTGATATAATAGCAGGGTATTATGTGTGCTATGGTGTGGATAGTATAAAATAAATAAACACAGGTATTTCAAAATAAAATACCTGTATTATCAAAAACCGTTTAATTACATTTCGGTTTTTCTTTAAAACTTTGTTTTAAGGTTAGTCACTTTTATGGCGCCTTCTGTAATCGCTTTCTTAGGATTGAGAGGTTCAATAATTCACAAAAGGAATCCTTCAATGAGTTAATAAATTCTAAGCTGTGGGGGCAAATAAAAGTTCCATAAAGAGTGAACTTGAAAGTGTAATTGCTTCACAAGGATTCTTGTGCACTAAATATGTTCCTTGTAAAAAGCTTGCTGTTATGCTGTATGGAGAAATCCATGGTGAAAAGCTGATTCCCCTTTCATTTGATGTTGCTGTTACCGAAAGCTCACCCGGTCTGGGAACAGTATTGTGTGGATTCTATCGCGGAATGAATTTTCGGAGTCATCTCCTTTAAAGAGCTTGCGACGAAAAGCAGTTTGACACAGTGAATAAAAGTGCTTTTTGTATATTATTTTGTTTTCTATTTCAATACGGTCTTAACGCCGCAACAAAACAGTCCGGTTCGTGGTGGTGTTCCAGCAATCCTTCATTCGTTCGAATTACCCAATCACGTATTTCAAACACTGTACAACAGAGTCGAGTTTTCGTTCCGCAGATTCGAATGCTTCGATTTGGTGTGAACGCGACAATGTAATGAGATTATTGGTCGTTAAACAAACAAGAATTAAAACGAAGGACCTTTCGTTGTCAGGATTCGGTATAATTAGGTTCTAGGTTCGAAAGAAGGATAGTTGCGGCTTGTAACAGTGAGTTTGACCTTTACCCACATTCGGTACTATGCAATTGCCTGGACGGTGGTAAATGTGTGCTTGGCGATCGTTTGGGCAACAATTTCGGCTCTGGTGTAGTGAGGATACTTTATGCAAATGCAGTTTCCGGTGTGATTTGCAAATTAGTATGATAACGTTGATTGGTCATGTATTGTGTATAGTTGTGCTTGGGAAGGAAATATGTGCGCGTAATTGAAATATACAACGGAAAGTAGGCTTAATGTAAACACCCCGTACAAAGAATTGTTCTTTGACGTGTAATCCGATTTGCGGGAGGTAATTTAATGATAGCGTGCATCCATGACATACTCGTAGAGGTGAACGTTAGAAGTGCGATTGAAATTGTGTTGTGTGTAAGTGTAGATTATAATCTGTGACAAGGAGGTTACAAGTTGTGGTAGTTTAAAAATACATCTTTGTTGTTTTAAGTAAATAATGCTGACGGATAAGAATTACGAAGGACATCAGCAGCAGAATAATACTAACAATAGAAGTAAACCACTGCAGGACGTCTCACAAATTGGAATAATCGCATCAGCATAAGGATACAGTGAATGCAATATAATCATAAACATACAGGACACACAGGATGTGTTTGACAAATGGATTTACTTTGCTGATTCTCATTATTAATGCGGAAACTTTTGGTATGTCCTTAACTTACTTTGTTTTGCTTCACTCTCTCGGTTTATTGTTTTCTATCTATGCTCTGATTAGCGTACTTATCATTCAGCTTGACTTGGGTGATTGATAACTAGGGTAATCCTTAAGGGGCATTTTGACTTTAAGCCGAGATAATAAACCAAAAAAAAAAAATTATGATAATGAATAACTTGAGGCAGGTGTCACCGGGAGACTTCTTAGTCCTTTCACAAGAGGTGAGATATCAATACCACGTTGGACGAAAAGTACAATGGTGTCACGTTGTGTACTTTGCGTACGGAGGACTGTCCTTGTTTTGGCATGATTTATTGAATTGTATTGTCTGCAAACAACGTGCGGATTTCGAAAAATTGGAATCGGAAATGTTTGGTGCTGGCAGTAGCACGGCTTCGACCGTTGTAAAGGAATTAGTTTGTTCTGCTCAATACGGCAGTTGTTCAAATGCCAAAAACTGCTAATTTTGAAATTAGGTTAGAATGAAATTGGAAATTTATTATCAACACAGCACTAAGGAGCGTTGGGTGGGCCGATCGGATATAGTAAGCCAGTAGCTTGTTTAGAATTTCAAACGTACGTACAAAACAAAACAAAAAAATTAAATCCCAATCATGTCTTTAAATAGATTAAGGACTTTATGTTTCTTAAATTCAATTGTGAACTTTTTGATGAAGATTAAGAGGACTCTCAGATCGGCAGAGTAATTAAGTTCAAATACTTTGTAAACAATTTTCTTTCGATCTTTTTTGAAAATGATTTTTAATTAAGAATGAATGAACCATCGTATTCAGCTAAGTTGAAACTAAATGCGGGAGCATTGGAGTTGTTGGTATGCGTTTTCATTCAATTTGAGAATAATTCCACAAACTGCGTTTAGATAATAGAGAAATCGATGGGAGATGACTGGAAAATTCAATTTGTTGGTCATTACTCGATTGATGAGCGCTCTGAGAGTTGCAAAGTGTCCTTTTTAATGTTCGAGTGACATCGAAAGATGCTTTTGGAAGATATGAAGTGATGTCGATTTGGATCATTTATTTTCTAGACATAGACCTAAGTCAACGATTTGGAACATGACGTCTATGTTTAGTTTAGTCTAGGCGGTCTTAAGATTTGATGGATTTGTTATGTTTTTTTTTCTTTTTTTTATAACATTTACGAACTACGTCATTCGTCCATGATACTTAAGGAAATCAGTTTATCTAATACCTATAAGAAATTCTGAAACATGGGAGTTTGTGAAGTCACATGTCAAGCGTTGTTTCTGCAGCATGTAACTTTGGGTGACATGTGAACTAATTTCGATCTAATTTTTTTCATATACTCGTATAGCATGTCTATCCAAAAATGATTTTAAATATGGAACCACAGTTAATTGTAGAAAAAAAACCAAAAATAGGCAAAGTTTAACCGCAGAAGGTACAGAGTGTTCCAATAAGGACGTTATGCTTTCTAAATAAAATAAAGGATTTCCCAATAGGGGCGAAGTTTTGAACCATTATAGCAGCCACCTTAAGAAGATAGAGATTTCACTAGGTTTTTTTTTTTTAACATACTGTATTTATTTGACCAATAATTAATGTTTACATTAAGTACTACAGCTAACTTATAATTCTAGTGATACAATTGTTTACATGCATAATTACACATTTTTCAAACATAACTGAATGTGTGAATAACTATTTGAGTATTATAGGTTTTAATATTGACAGTTTTCCTGGAAAAGGTCAGAAAGCCAGAATTTTTATTTTTTAATTTAATCTAATCTAATACTTAACTTAACTCTAACTTATTCTAGCTTAACCTAATTTATATTATAATAAGTTAAATATGTAATGTGAATTGGGGAATATAGGGATTGATGGTTAAGGAAGTAGGTTGGTGTGGGATATGGTCAGTTAGTGGTCTCGGGTGCGGTAACACTTTCCGGTTGTTCGTTAAAACGCAGAATGTTGGAGAATGGTTGTATGTTACAGTATTTGAACTGATTGGGTGTCAGCTCGGTGTTATGGTACACTACCTCGTTGGAGTGCTGCTGGTGAAGAGACTTCTGGTGTGGAGACAATTCAGATAGTGAGCCCTGTTATCTAGAGGAGTTAGTAGTAGTGAAGTTATTATGGGGTTGGGATTATTTGGGAGGATTTCAATAAATTTGATAGACAGCTCTAGGAAGCGTCTATCGAGACGGTCAACATTAACGGCATTGTATAGCAAGCTGTTATTGTAGTACTTGTAAGAGTTGGGTTGTCGGTTGAGGCCAGTGACCAGCCTGAAGCATTTCCTTTCGAAAGTGCGTAGCTTCTCCATTTGGGCTGGTGTTATATGATACCACAGTGGACACGCATATGTAAGTGTGGGTCTGATTATTTGTTTATAGATGAGCAGTTTGACTTTGTGAGAGAGACCATTGGGTTTCCACATCACTCTTCTACAGAGATTCAGTTGTATTGTGGCTTTACGTAAAGTATTTTTAATGTGGGTGGAGAATGAAAGGTCATTGGAAAAGGTTATTCCCAGATATTTTAAAGTTTTAGAAGGTTTTATCTGGGTGTTATTTAGTTTGAGTCTAATTTTGTTGTAGGTGCGCCTTGTGTTGTTTGTGCAGTGCTCATTTATATATTATACGATTATATTACACGATTGGGAGATAGAAGAATTTATTTTGACCATGAATTTTCTACCAGAGAGGTAGGAAGTAAGAAGTTTGGTAGTATGGGTGTTTAATTCAAATATGTAGTGCAGCTTGTAAAGCATTCCTGAGATCCAAACACAGTCGAATGCTTTAGATATGTCGAGAGAGATACAGACCGTCGGGCTTCGGTTTTAAAGATTAGTTGTGACATTATAGCGTTTGAAATAATAGTGAAGAAGGACGTGTGATTCGAACTGACGCTATGACAGCTCGAATCACGAAAAAAATTTTACCTAAGCGTTACACATCAGGCTACTGACCGTGTTTAGAATTTGATTTCCAAACTCGACTATACTCCACTGATGTGAATTTTTTTCTTTGTTATCGCTTGGTATACGGTTCTGATGTATTTTTCTTATTCGATTTTTCGTTCGGTGTTCTTCACTATTTTTGCTTGTGAATTGTGTGTGTATCTGTTAGAATCGCTACACCACTCCCGCCGCAGTAACTGCGTTACGATCAGATTCGTATGCGGACGACGGACGAACGAGAGAAACGAGAAAACGTCGGAGGCTGTGCTCTATGCGGAAGTCGTGACCGTGTGTGAAGTTCTGCTTTACTATGAGAAGTGTATGCTGTGTGTACAGATCACGTCGTAGTCACCAATTATCGCGTTTGAAATAATAGTGAAGAAGATGGTGTGATTCGAACTGACGCTATGACAGCTCGAATCACGAAAAAAATTTTACCTAAGCGTTACACATCAGGCTACTGACCGTGTTTTATATTTTATTTCCAAACTCGAGTATATTCCACTGGTGTGATTTCTTTTTTTGTTATTTATCGCTTGGTATACGGTTCTGATGTATTTTTCTTATTCGATTTTTCGTTCGTGTTCTTCACTATTTCGCTTGTGAATCGTGTGTATCTGTTAGAATCGCTACACCACTCCCGCCGCAGTAACTTCGTTACGATCAGATTCGTATGCGGACGACGGACGAACGAGAGAAACGAGAAAACGTCGGAGGCTGTGCTCTATGCGGAAGTCGTGGCCGTGTGTGAACTTTTGCTTTACTATGGGAAGTGTATGCTGTGTGTACAGATCACGTCGTAGTCACCAATTATCGCGTTTGAAATAATAGTGAAGAAGATCGTGTGATTCGAACTGACGCTATGACAGCTCGAATCACGAAAAAAATGTTACCTAAGCGTTACACATCAGGCTACTGACCGTGTTTAGAATTTGATTTCCAAACTCGACTATACTCCACTGATGTGAATTATTTTTGTTATCGCTTGGTATACGGCTCTGATGTATTTTTCTTATTCGATTTTTCGTTCGTGTTCTTCACTATTTTGCTTGTGAATTGTGTGTATCTGTTAGAGTCCCCACAACATCGTGCGTTAGTTTCAACAGACAATGACAGGTGGAGTGTCATGAGCGAAAGCCAAACTGGGAATTTGGGATAATAGCGTTGTCATTAGCAAATGAAAGGAGATTTCGATATATCTTGAATTCCAATATCTTGCTTAATGTGTTTAATAACGATATCGGGCGATAGTTGCTGGGGTTGTTGGAAGGAGTGGACTTACTGATAGGGACTATAACCGTTGTTTTCCAGTTATCTGGGAAATGTGATGCGTTAATTATGTGGTTAAAAAGAACGAGAATAGGGACTAGATTTGACGGGAGACGTCTTTTGTAAAGAAGGTTTGGAATTCCATTTAAGCCTGTCGACTTATTGTTATTGCGTGATGTTATAAATTCAGATAATTCGCCTGCTGTTAGGAAGGTCGCATTGTCCAGAGGATGAGACGCTTTGTTTGTTTCGTCGAATTCCGCGATGAAAGGGGTGAAGGGTGGGACCATTGTGCGTGAGATGTAGTCGTTTACAGTATCTTGAAAATTGGAGACTGAGAGGGAGTCGTTTTGTTGATGGATTTTATAAAAGTGATTAGCTAGACAATTTGCTATGTCAACATCTGATTGGACTGGGTGATTGTTAGTAGGGTTGATATTATACGAGTAATCGATACGGGGTTTGTATTTTCGACCCGTTAGTCTGTTGATATTTTTGAATAAATCACGATTGGGTTTAATATTGTTAAGTATGGACGTGTAAGCCTGGTCGGCAAATTGTTTTAGTTGTCCATTTATCAGAGTAGTCAAGAGTTGGATTTGATTTTTAATAAAAGGGGAGTAACTGCTATGTAGTTTTCGTCTAAGCTGTTTTTTTTACGCGTAACAGTTTTGTAAGGATGTTGGGTAAAGGTTTTCCCAGGTGATTATGAGGGATGGATGTAGGTGTGTGGCTGAAGAGGGCATTTTTTAGTATTTGCTCTATTCTTAGGGCTGCTTGATCAATTTCAGCAGGGAGTAGATTTAAAGTCTCTGGCAAAGTATAGTCTGTAAAACTGGCAGCAATGTCCCTATTGACTCTTTTCCAGTTTGTCCTGGAGAAATTCGGGATCGGATTGAATATGTAACATGGTTCGAAGGCTGGGATTTGGACAGTGGTGTGGACGGACCCATGATCGGAAGGGAATTCGAAGGATACTGTAGGGAGGTTAAGTGAGTTAGACGTCTACGGATTTTAGGAAAAAATCTATTGTTGATTTAGTAGTATTGGAGATACATATTGGCTGTAATGGACAGTCCGCATAGATATATGGATGGAGTTGAAGGAGTGCTAGAAGTTGGCCACCCTATTTATTGCACTTAGTGTCGTTAAATGAAGTATGCCGAGCATTCCAGTCTCCTCCTATTATGAAAGGTGCAGGTAGAGACTGTTGGATTATCTCAGTGATGTCGGAACTAGGAAAGTTTGGTTCCCGGGAAGGGTGAATATATACGGACGACACTACAAGCACTTTGTTGCTTCTGCAAAAGATTTTAATTGACGTGTACTCAATATTATTTATATTGGTGAACCTAATTTCGGAAAATTGGAATTTCTTGTGTACTAGAATTCCAGTACCTCCACGAGGTCCAGTGGTTCGTGGATTAGAAACAAGTGTATAATTCTGGGTAGATACTCGGGAGTTTGGTTTAAGCCACGTTTCTGAGAGGAGGAGGATATCTGGAGAAAACTTGTCAAAGAACAATCGGAGGTGTTCTCTGCGAATATTGGAATATATGGACTCTGCGTTGAGGGACATTATGGTTAAATTAGCCATTAAGGGAGAGGATATGTGAAGTTATAAGAGATAAAATCCGACCTTTTTTTTTCTAGTTCTGAGCTGTGCTTCAGCGTGGGCAGCATCTTCTGTAAGCTACTTAAGTATCCTGTGATATCCAGATTAAGATCGTTACTGTTGGATTGGTGATTTCTTGTTATGCTATGGGAATCCTTGACAACCTTAGCGTATGACATTCCTGGACTTGTAGTTTAGTTTAGTTTACTGTGAGGGCAAAATCCTCATTTATTTAGCTTAATGCAAGCTTCCATTAACTTAAATTTAATTAATATAAAAAGTCTTACAGACTATCTTAAAACTAGATTTTTTGGTTGAGGTGATGTTGTTTTGGTTGGTGAAGGTTTGTTCGTTGCCATGGGTGTTGTTCGCCTTTGGAGAATCCTCAGCTTATGAGGACATTGCGAGAGGTCGCTCGTCGTTCGTCAAGCAACAAACATCCTAAGACGGTGAGCAGTTTTAAAACAAAGAATATCGAGTGCGTGTGTGCGTGAATTCGTGAATAAACTGTGTTTTTCGCAGTTCGACCGGCGTTGCACGGCGAAAAAAGAAAAAAAAAAAAAAAAAAAAAAAAAAAAAACCCGTGTGTGTGTGTTTCGAAACCCAAATGGGCAAGACGAAGAGCGACGAATTAAAAATGGCACACTCATGTGTAGTCGCTAATTCAAAAACAATCAAAAAAATTACGAAAAGGAAAAACGAAGTGTCAATTATAGATGACAGCCCAGTGGCAAATAAAGTCCGCTCAAACCTGTCAATGGAAACACAAAAATCAAATGTGACGAAAAAAACCGTCACAGAAGAAAATATACCTGCCAAGGATACTTGTTACTCAGGAGCAGGGAACAAATTTAAGGAATTGGAGATACTAGAGTCAAACATTCCCGAAGGAGACGATGACCTAAACAGCTTAATTGCTGATCTCATCAAAAAACGAGAAGAACTTTCCAAACAAGTACGAGCAGCCCTGGAAGAGCGAAACAAAAGACGGAATGAAACCGAAGCAAAAAGACAGCAAAAAACAAATCACCAGCGGCAGCATCAACATTCGCTACAAATAAGCGAAACAATGGACGCTCAACACCAGCATCACAAACAACTGCAGCAGACAAAGACAGCCAAGGACGAGCAACAACAACAACCAAAAAAGGAAAAAATACCTCCAATTGTCATCAGTTACATAGAAGCGAAAGATTTAATGAAGTTGGGTGAGTTGACTTGTAAAGATTTTAAAACAAAAAGAATTAGTGCTGAAAAAACTAAAATTTTGTGCGAAGATCTAGAAGGTTACAATAAAGTAAAGTCTGCTTTGGGAAGGGCAAAAACCGAGTACTACACGTACACCCCAAAATCAGAAAAATCAATTTCCATACTCTTAAAAGGAGTTGATCCTTCGTTCTCCCCAGAGGAGATACTCGAGGAATTAAAAACGGTTGAAACAGCTAGTTTAAAATTTACAGGTGTGAAACCGTTTTCAACTGCGAATTCTAGAAAGTGCAACCGCAAATTGCCTTTCTACATTGTATCTCTAAGTCCTAATAGTAAAGTTGATGCGCTTAGACATATAAAATGTCTAAGCCACCAAATTATAAGTTGGGAAAAAATTAGAAAATCTGAGCGCGTACTGCAATGTATGCGCTGTCAAAGACTTGGACACGTTGCATCAAACTGCAATATGAAATTCAGATGCGTAAAATGCCTCGCCGACCATAACATGGGCGAATGTCCGCTGGGAAAGGAACAGCTTCCGGATAGGGAAACACTGTCATGTGTCCTATGTAAAAATACAGGACACACGGCAAATTTTAGAGGCTGTCCCAAATTTCAACATATGAAGTTAAAGTGGGAATCAAAACAAAAGCAAGTGGCAGAAGAGAAAAAAATTAAAACTCGTTCTTATAATAATTTCGTTGCCCCGCGTGTATCATATGCACAAATCACGGGCAATTCTATGCAACGAGTCCCCGTGGAATCCTCACATACCAATGGGCAAATACCGGCAGTAGATGCGCAACCTGAGTTATTAAATATGATATCGGCCATGCAAACACAATTTGGTAATTTTCAAAAAATACTGACGGAACAAATGGCCCGAATAGATATGCTCTGTTCGGCTGTGTTTTCAAATAACTCCTTCCATCCAAATCTTCAACCCTCTAACTCAACTAAAACTAAAAATTATTTCGGTGAACGTAAATTCACTAATACACATAGACAGAAGAGATAATCTAGGCAACATGCTTGAAGTCGAATCCCCTGATGTACTTTTGGCTAGTGAAACTAAGCTAAACCAAAGGCACAAAATTGTCTATAAAAACTATAAGATAATCAGACGTGACAGGCCACATTCTACTCAAGGGGGTGGGGTTGCAGTTTTAATTAAAAAAGGTCTTTATCATAAGGTAATTTATAGTACACAAATTTCAGGTGCTGGAACCCTGCATAATAGATATTCCGTTGAGAAGTCAAAAGCACCTGTATGTGGTCTCCATTTATGCCCCTCAAGCTACCCAGTGTAAGCAATTTATCAATGAAATTGATATGCTATTTCGACACCTGAAATTAGACTCGGAAAACAACTATTTCCTAATAGCGGGTGATTTCAACGCCAAGCATAGTGCTTGGGGTAACTTAACCACGAACACAAGAGGGAATGCTTTATATGATTGGTGGCAAATGAATGCTATCGAGCGCAGATTAGAACTGTATGCCACAAGTACACCGTCTTATCCTAAAGGAAATTCATTTCTGGATTTACTTATGATAGACGATCGAATAAACTTGCCAGGCACAGATCTAACTACGCGAAACTGTCTTCGCACAATCGATTACGATAGCGATCACTACGGATTTGGAGCCATAATTGAAGTCCCAAATGAACAATATTCACTAGAGCAGTTCGACCAGATCCACTCTTTCAATTTTCGAAAAGCTCACTGGTCACGCTTTGATCGATTAATAAAAAAAGAACTTCGTAACAGTGCCATAGACCCACCGACTATTAGAAACCTCCATAACGACGAAATCGATCATTACTTAACAACATGGGACGATATTATTACCAATGCAATGAATCGTTCCATACCTAAAGTTCCCCATACCGACGGTTATACTAATAAGTACAGGACATCAGCAATTGACGCTTTGTATAAGCAAAAGAGCATTATGCTCTCAAAGCTGAAAAGACTTTATAGACAGTTCAGCGACCCAAATAGTCAGGAAATAAGAACACTTAAGTCCCTAATCAAAAATCTCCAAAAATTGATCCGTGACAATTACCGTTCAAGAATAAATGAAGAGTGGAAGAACAAAATACAAGCCATTCAAGCTAGTGGATCGAATATGTTCTCACAAATCAATAAAACTTTTCGAAAGAAAGATCACAATGACATTCCATATTTGCGGGTCCCACGGACTCCTGAGAATTGTCAAGCAATGCTGAACTCAGGACTCAATCTGGAGTATATCAACTCCAACGAAGAAGTAATATTAGTCGAAGACCCGCAAGACAAAGTGAACTCAATTGGTGCATGTTTCGAAGCAGTATACAGAGTGAACGAATCCACTCACTCCAATACGATCCTCGAAAACAACGCATTCCAGACCTACAGCTCACTGAGAAATCAACTTAGTATCTGGAGGAACCAAAACCGTAGTTTTACCAGATTCAGTGAAAATAACAGAGCGGACTCCCCTAGCGGTAATCAGAATATGAATATGTTTGTGAGTAAGGATGAACTTACGAACATCCTTAAGTCGATCAAAAGCAAAAAGTCTTCTGGGATAGATAGCATCCCAAATGTAGTTTTAAAACATTTGCCTCCTGAAGCAGTAAAAATCTACACTACGCTATTCAACAACGTCTTAAATAAGGCATACTATCCAACCCACTGGAAAACTGCAATAGTCCACCCCATCCCTAAAAAGGGTAAAGACAGGACCAATCCAACCAACCTTCGTGCGATTAGCTTGCTGCCAAATATCAGCAAGGTTTACGAGAAGATCATAAACAAAGCACTGATGAACTGGTGTGATGAAAATGAAATCATCCCCAACAACCAGTTTGGCTTTAAAGCGGGACATAGTACGGTGCATGCCGCGTCAAAGCTTGTTTCCGACATACAATGGAACAAGACAAAGCGCCAATGCACAGGTGCCTGCTTAGTTGACTTTGAAAAGGCTTTCGACACCGTGTGGTTAGAAGGACTTCTTCATAAGTTAGAAAACCTGAGAATGCCTCATTATCTATTGTACAACATTTACGAAATGATAACGGACAAGCAATTTGTGGTAAAATGCGGAGATATATTCTCAAGCAAGACCTTCAAAATTACAAACGGTTTACAACAAGGGGCGGTGAATTCTCCCATTCTGTTTAATATTTACACCAGTGATCTAGTGGGTACGCTTAACAATGCCATTGCATACGCAGACGACATTGTGGTATACAGAACAGGAGAGAAAATAGATGTCATCAATAGACTTCTCCAGGACGACTTCAATAAAATAAAGCGTTTTTGTAATGACTGGAAACTAAAAATTAATTTCCACAAAACCGAGACTATCCTTTTCAGAACACCTCTCTCCAGGGCCTCTCAGGATACAAAGTACAATTGGAAAAACTTCTCTATCGTAGGGAATAATAATCTCCCACTACAAGTGAAAACTGTAGTCAGATATCTCGGTATTTGGCTTGATCAGTATTTATACTTTGACAAGCATATAGCAGTCACTCTCTCTGCAGCAAGAAACGTATTTGTTGCCACAAAAAGTCTATTCCGAAGCAGCATTCTCAATCCAAAAGTTAAAATAATTTCATATTCGGCATTCATCCGACCAGTGTTGGTCTATGGCTGTCCAATATGGTACAATATATCCCCATTCTACATGGAAAAGATTCGCGTGTTCGAGAGACAGTGTTTGCGTTCCTGCCTCGGACTTAATAGAACACCAGAGTCACGATACCAGAAATTTTACCCTAATAAAACCCTGTATGATAAATCAGGATTAACTAGGATAGACAACTTCATTATAAAAATTATTCGTGGCCACATTGCAAGGGCAATGTGCAGTGTAAATATTCTTATCGCGGGAGCATATTATCCGAACGATATGTATCTGGAGAGTACCCTCCAGAACGGGTTCATTCCCCCAGAGGCGTTCCTCTTCTTGGACGGAAAAGGTCTAATCCAAGATGAGGGTGGAATACCTATTATATACCACGCTTTCCGTGGTGCTAGGGATAAACGAATTGTCCACAATAGCGATATCTCTAATAGGCCAGACCGACTTCGATTCAGTATGGTGATCAGTGAAAGAGATAAATCAATAAAAGACCGAACCAACCCCAACTGGTGGTGGCTCCAAAACGAAGAAAGGACTTTATAGCGTTTGAAATAATAGTGAAGAAAATCGTGTGATTCGAACTGACGCTATGACAGCTCGAATCACGAAAAAAATTTTACCTTAAGCGTTACACACCAGGCTACTGACCGAGTTTAGAATTTTATTTCCAAACTCGAGTATATTCCACTGGTGTGAATAATTTTTATTTTATCGCTTGGTATACGGTTCTGATGTATTTTTCTTATTCGATTTTTTTCGTTCGGTGTTCTTCACTATTTTTGCTTGCTTGTGAATTGTGTGTATCTGTTAGAATCGCTACACACTCCCGCCGCAGTAACTTCGTTACGATCAGATTCGTATGCGGACGACGGACGAACGAGAGAGAAACGAGAAAACGTCGGAGGCTGGGCTCTATGCGGAAGTCGTGACCGTGTGTGAAGTTCTGCTTTACTATGGGAAGTGAATGCTGCGTGTACAAGATCACGTCGGGGTCACCAATTATATAGCGTTAAGCAAGGATAGTGAAGAAGGTGAATTGAACACACGATGAAACGATTGAAAAGCGAAGCAGTGAAGCATCAGACTACTGACCGTGTTTGGTATTTTTATTTCCAAACTCGAGTATATTCCACTGGTGTGAATAATTTTTATTTTATCGCTTGGTATACGGTTCTGATGTATTTTTCTTATTCGATTTTTTTCGTTCGGTGTTCTTCACTATTTTTGCTTGCTTGTGAATTGTGTGTATCTGTTAGAATCGCTACAACTTCACGTCCTCAGATATAATATTCAGCTCTGGCGCAGCTTCCTCCCTTCCTTTTCCTTTGCCCTCCTTCCCGTTAACTTCTGTTATTTTATCTTTTTTGTTTTAAGCACTTATTGTTTTGTTTTTAAAATTTTTGCATCCTCAAAAAAAAAAAAAAAAAAAAAAAAAAAAAAAAAAAAAAAAAAAACTATTTTTTTTTTGTCATAATGCTTCGAAAAGAAGAAGAGGTAGACCTCTAAGATAAGAGTTTATTTTTTTTTATAATGTATGTGTATTATATTAAGAATAAATAAAAGAAAATGTAAGCTGAAAGGCATAAATTAAGCATATAATATTGTATAATTTAGAGTGCTTGTGAAGAGCCAGTAAATTACATTATGTAGTAAAATTATTAAGATAGGTTTAGCATTTAGACTAAAATTGTAAAATATAAAAAAGACTTTGTGAATAAATGCGTCTGCAAACAAAAACAAACAGGACATTGCGAGAAGTTGGCAGGGTGGGGTCCTCCACAGTTACAGCATGTCACTGTGATTTTCTTCGTTGTAATGGATCCATCGGGGTTTGCTGTTTGGATTGTTCCTGGTTCCATCCCAGGCGGGCTGACTTTACATTCTCCAGGTTTATGTTGTTCTGCGCACTTT
This sequence comes from Microdon myrmicae, assembly GCA_963931805.1. NCBI lineage: Eukaryota > Metazoa > Arthropoda > Insecta > Diptera > Syrphidae > Microdon > Microdon myrmicae. Next base: position 41,163,420 of record OZ007497.1, on the reverse strand, counting down.
ACGCATCGTATGCTTAGATAACATGCGGCCGCCAAGTGTCCTGAACCTTGGCATCTTTTGCAATGAAGGACGTTTTGTTTATGGGGTTCCTGAATCGCAATTTTATGCGTGAACAGATATTTTATTTGTTTGAGCCGGGTGACATCAGTTGGAGGAATTTGTATAATACGTAAATGCACAGTCTTGTTAGTTCGCATGTATGGCGTTTGGAAGTAGTCCAACCTGTTTATTTTCAGTTCCAGACAGATCCTGAATATTTCTGCTGCAAGTTCCTCATTGGTCCATGCTGGATCAATATGTCTTAAGATGAAAGTCGCTGGTTTCAACTGTCCATGTTGAAAAGTGAAGAATTCAAGCTTATGTTGCGTAAGTTTTCTACCGCCTTGTTGTGATCCGTTAAATTGGTTGTTGTGATGGAAGTCGAAGCTCCTCTTGTGTTTGTGGTGAAATTGCGGTGGCCTAAGGTACTTTCGAGCATTCTAATTAGCTCTTTGATATTTGTTATATTTTTAATATAGATGGGTGGTGGTCTTGTATTTTTGGCGTGTGCGTTAGGCATTTGATTCCCTGCTGTCTTCTTTTCTTGGGAAGATGCTGTTTCGGGGGGCGATAATTGCTGTTTTGGAGATGATGGGGCTAGTCCGGGGTGCTGATCAGGCGTTTCTTCCATGCAGATGTCATCTCTGTTTTTATTTGTTGTTTTTAGCGGGTGAATTTCCTCGTGGAGTTGTTTGATCTGGAGTCGAAGTGTATTGATGTATTCCACTGCTTCCAGATACTTTTTTTGGTAGTCCATAGCTTGTGTCTCCATGGTTGTTGGTTTCTTTGTTGCGCTAAGTAAATCGTCCGTGGTTCTTCTTTTACGCTCTATGACGAATTGTTGGTCATCACTGGGGCCGTCGCCCAGCATGCGTTACTATTGGTTTTCGCTGTTTTCACTGTTTTATTCCTAAAAGTATTTTTACACGTGCACTTCACACATGTGCCTTTTTAAACACTTTCACAAACACGTGTACTATGCTAAGTAAGCTAAAGAAGTACTCGATAAGAATGTATTTCACTAGGTCTTATTTATCTTTAGTATAATTTGACTTAAAAACTTAAAGGTTGTACTTTAAAACAAAAAGAAGTTTTATTTTTATCTCAAATATTTTGTATTTTATTTCATTTTAAAAACATATCATCCTTATTGGGCAGCCCAACAGATTGTCCGTATTGGGAAATCCTATACATTGATACTAAATACCCAAAGATTATAATGCCGGGGAAAACAGTAATGAGTAGGCACACTGTTCCACATTCGTGTGTCTCGGCTGGGGAATGATTTTCAGAGTTTATCTGTACAACCGAAATTAATATTTGAGTAAGCTGGTTGCTAATGTTTGATTTACTGAAAAAATAGGTTATTATAGAACTTTTTATAAAACGTGCATAAGAGGGATTATTCATATTTTTATGGACAGTGAGGCCAGAAGGAGGTAGATAAATTCGGAAATTAAGTTGTCGAAACGCTTTAATGTAGAATGAGTCGATATATATCATTATCATCATCATCGACACTACAACCGGGATCCGGTCTTGGCCTTATTTAGCAAGTCTCTCCACCGGTATCCGGTACATATCCGAGACTTGTTAAATTGTCCATAATAATTTGTTTTTTCGGGCCAGGTTATATATATATATATATATATATATATATATATATATATATATATATATATTTATATATACGCCGGAGATAATTGGGAAAGGTGCTGCCGATGCGTGTTATTATTTTAATATGTGCCCGTAAAACAAATTGCCTACAAAAAAAAGACGAGGGGATGGAAACCGATATAAACGAGACAAGGAGGAATATGTCCTTCATCTCTCCGAACCAGCACGGCTTCCTCTCAGGCAAGTGCATTACTACTAACCTTGTCGAATTCGCATCCCACATACTCCTTGCCCTAGAAAATGGCGATGTGGTCGACGTAGTCGCTACCGACTTTAGCAAGGCCTTCAACAAAATCTCCCATAACGTCATTCTCTTCAAGCTATCCTCCCTCGGTTTCGAACCCCTGTTGATTAAGTGGGTCTCATCCTATCTTAGTTATCGAACCTGCCGCGTGCGATTCAGATCCACCCTATCCGATCCTTTTTTCCCAACCTCGGGTGTCCCCCAGGGCAGTCATCTCGGCCCACTCCTATTTATCCTAACTATAAACGACATAGGCTCCTGCATTAATCACTCCTCCATCTCGCTTTACGCGGATGATTCCAAAATTTTTAAGACAATCCGCTCTCCCCTGGACTTCTCACTTCTCCAAGCAGATCTTGACAGCTTCTCGACTTGGTGTCAAAATAATTGTCTAGAAATGAATATCGCCAAATGTCACACAATCACCTTCTCTCGGAAGAGCTCCCCCACTCACCCACGCTCCTATCTCTTACTGAACCAACCGATAACATCGGTTGAATTGATTAGCCATCTGGGCGTCCTATTCGACAAGGAGCTCAAATTAACCGCACATTTTGATTACATAATCCTTAAGGCTAACGCCGCCCTTGGGTTTGTCAAACGCTGGTCGAAGGAATTCCTTAACCCATACGTCACCCGATCACTCTACACAAGTTTTGTCCGGCCACTACTCGAATACGCTAGTCAGGTCTGGTCCCCGTGTCAAGTGACTCACATTCGCAGGATTGAGGGAGTTCAACGTCGTTTCTTGCGCTTCGCCCTCCGCGGACTAAACTGGGAAAATCGGCTGATTCTACCACCATACACAAGTCGGATCCGTCTAATTAATCTAAACACACTTGAAGAGCGCAAAATCCATGCCGATATCATCTTTGTCTATCGCCCTTTGTCTGGCTCAATCAATTGCCCAAGCTTGCTCTCCACTTTAACATTGCATACATACCTCCGTAACGTACGTAACCCACGACTCTTTTACGTGCCTGCTCATCACACTTATTACGGCGCTAACGAACCCATCTCGCGTATGCTACGGCAGGCCAACTCTTTCCCCACCTCCTTCGATTTCAACATCTCCACCCCCACTCTGAAACGTCTCAGAATAAACCCGTCCTAAATCCGCCCCCCCCCCCCTCCACTAATCCCCGCTACCCTGCAATCCTACCTCTACTCTCCTACCCTTCAAATAATTCCCCCAGCCCCACCCACAATTTCAACCTCTTCCCCCAGCTCACCAACCCCGCCCCCTACCAGTACGTAGACATGCCCTGCACTGTCACTGTCTCACAAATGCCGAATTTACCACCCCCACATGCACTCACTCCTCCCTAGCCTCCTACCTCCCCCATCGCACAGTCACCTTCACCATCCTGGTTTTTTTCTTTTTTTCTCCTTCTTACTCTAGTTTTAAGATAGTCTATAAGACTTTTTGGGCTCCTCGATAGTATAGTGGTTAGTATACCCGCCTGTCACCCGGGAGACCGGGGTTCGATTCCCCGTCGGGGAGCCCCTGGCGCAAGACTAATGACCTTGCCCAGACAAAATAAATCATTATGGAAAATTTAACAAGCCTCAGGACTTGCTAAATAAGGCAAAGACCGGTTCCCGGTTGTAGTGCCGATGATGATGATGATGATGATAAGACTTTTTATATTAATATAAGTTAATGAAAGCTTGCATTAAGCTAAATAAATGGGGGTTCTGCCCTCACACTAAACTTCTGGTCATCTTACGATAACTAGAATCACGCACATCTGTGAGGATGTTATGCTCTGTCTCAAGATATCTGAAAAATAAAAAGGGAGAACCTATGTAAGCATAGTATCTACAGGGTTATTTCGAGTGATTTGTAACTACTTGGATGGAGGTCTTGATTGCGGTAGTAAACGCAGATTACGTCTTTGGTGTCTGATAATCTGCGCTTTGGTCGATGTGTGTGAACAAACAAAAAACTGTCACGGTCGGCGGTAAATCGGGGACTTCCGATTGAATAATAAATTGCTTAATACCTTTCAACTACGATTTCTAGTCTGAATGGAAGAATAAAGAAGAAATTGGAAACATAACTGTCGATACTTTTTTGTTTTTGATGGATGCTGGTTTCTTTCATATGTGCGCGTAAAATGGATTGCTTGATACAATATCCTTACACGTAACAGGCCAGTGCGAGGGGAAGAGAAGGTTTGGAAAAAGAGACGTCGATGCAAATTGATTTTGGTTGCAGAATTTGTATGTGTGCATACAAGGATTAAGGAGCTGTCGATACTTTTTAATTCTGAATGTTAATTTGTTTTATACGCATCTACAAAACGGAACGCTTAATTCCTTTAAATCGGAGTTGACAGTGTGAGCGAAAGGAGGGAAAAGATTGAGAAAGGAGCAGAGGATGCAAATTGGTATTGAGTGCATGCCGATTTCTTTATAATAACCACGCGCCTTAGGGATTGTTTAATAAAATTATATCTCAAAGCACAATACAGGCGAAAGAAGAGAAGGAACATTGGTAAAGGTGTTTTCTTGCACGCTGTGTTGGTTTGCCTGTCGGTTGTCATTGTGTGGAAACACTTGCCTGACCGAGGTTTCCACGCTATTATTGCTTGGCTGAAGACCAACCTATTCCAATAAAATTGTTTTTTTTTTGTGAATTGTTGTGCACTCTCCAATTGACAGATTTTGTGAAAAAGAAATCCACTTCGAAGTACACCTGAGCAATTTTTGTTATAATCGCTATATAGCATGAACCGTCAAGGGACTATAGCAGTTTGCGAAGCAAAACAGTCCTCGACCGCTGGTACAACGATTATTGCAGTTCATGCATTTTTCACGCGGGAGTTAACACCCCTAAAAGAATAAGATCGTTAACAATCAAAACATAAAACACAGATACTTCAAAATCTGTTCAAACTAATGTTAGTCATAAAACACGAACAAAAGAAAACGTGAACCATTGTATACTAATAATAGAAACACAGATGCTTCAAAACATGAAACACAGGTACTTCAAAACCTATTTAACCTAATAGATTTAAGTTCGAAAGATATAAATAGACTTAAGTTCGGAATGTAAAGCATCAATACCATAATAACCTCACTCTTAGCGAACCCTCTAGATATCAGCTATCTTCGCCTCAGGCAGACTGGTAAATGATTCAAACGAGATCATATACCACAACACCGAAGTTATCAAATACTGTAACGTCCAACCATTTTCCAACATCCCATGTTTTTCCAACGAACAACCGGAAAGAAATGCTCTTCCTCAAACCCATAACTGACCTCACTCCACATCCTTTAATTCATCATATCCCATTAATTATAAAACTTTGTTTATGGCTTTAGGAAAATCTGTAATCAGGCTAAAATAGGTTAAGTTATTTATATAATAAGGATTAAGTTTAGGTTAAGTAAAGTTGAAAAAACAAATTTCTGGTTTTCTGACCTTTTCCAGGAAGATAATACTATTAAATTTATAAACACGCATCTATATTGTATCTCATAAAATATTGTTTGGAAAATGTATATATTATTATAATAATTACATGTAAGCAATTGTTACGAAATTAATTTTAAGTCACTGTATTACTTAAATGTACAAATTCTAATTAAGGTTAATAAATACAGTTTTGGAAAAAAAAAGAATGTAAAGCAGAGATCCTGTGTGACTACGGACTCGCATACACGTGTTGCTCAGCGGAGATAATTAATAAAAGGAAACATAGTTTCCAAATGAACAAAGAAAAAGGTCTTTTCTTTTTTGTAATGTTTTCTCCTAGAACGGCACAAAATATCACAACTCGAGATGTTTCGCAACAATGTGGCAAAATTCTTACCTCTAAATTAAAATGATTACACATACAAATTAATATATTGGATTGTTCATAGAGTCATTGCGTTTTTTTATTTGATTTTCAAATGCGTTTATTTAATACACGTAACGAACTTTAATCAATAATGTATTGGTCGTTTTGTTCGATAACCTTCTGCCATGTCTCAGGCAACTTCATTTCATTCCGTCTTCATAAAATTTCTTTCTTTGCGAAGAACTCGGCACTTTTAGAGTACTAGCAACTGTTGAATGCTTATTTGCTCACACCAATGCTGTCATTTTATTCTTGTCAATCTCAGAAGTCCTGCCGGGGAATGCACGTTTTGCACTGAAAAATGTCCTCTGCGAAATCGGGCGAACCAGTTCTGGTACTGGTGTTTTTCGACGACATTTCTGCCGTAAACTTTGCATAGCTTTACCCTTGCTTTAGTTGTTATCGTTACTTTTTTTAAGAAGTGAAGCAAAATATGGCAGATATGCTCTTTAAAACTAATCATGTTCGAATCAAAATTGAAAGCGCAAGACTCGACTGAATCGTGTCAATTTTTATTTTTTTATTTTTAAGTTAGTTGGCGCAAGGCTAATAACCTTGCCCGGAAAAACAAATTATTATGGACAATTAAACAAGTCTCGGATATGGACCGGATACCGGTGGAGAGACTTGCTAAATAAGGCCAAACCGGATCCCGGTTGTAGTGCCGTTGATGATGATGATTTTTAAGTTAAATATCAACGAAAATGTGTGTACACATTTTTAGCTTTATATCATGTGCAGATATAAATAACAGTCACCAAATCCATCCATAAATAAAAACGCAATGACTTTTTGAACAACCTAAAATAAAGATTTTATATTAGGTGCGTAACTAAACCACCGCTGTTTGTCAATAGATGACTCCAACAATAAGTAGCTATCAATGCGGCACTCTCCCTCTCGAGGGCAGCAATCCTGGCCAGCGTGGTGGGTCAATTTCTCGAGAAGAGTCATTTAACCCTGATCGGGATGATTGCCCAAGCTCCGAAGAGAAGAAAAGTTTATCTTGAACTCTATAAGTTGAAGAAAATTGGAGGACATGGGAAAACACGAGACGCGAGAAAGGCAGATAAGAAACAAGAAAAAGAAACCATTAGGAAGACACTGAACGAAGTTATGAAAAACCATTGCCCTTTTATAAAAGGTGGGCCAGAAATGTTTGCACATTTGAAACATGAATAGAAATAAAACTACAAATGTTATTTTGTTGATCATTTATTTAACGTGATAAATGTTTATTGAAATTTATTTTTTTAAAATGACATCCTCGAGATGTGCCCCGTCTCGTCGTTGACATTCCTGCAATCGACTACGGAAACTTTGGAAAACTCGCTGACACATGCTGCGAGGTATCGCGGCTATCTCCTCCCGAATGTTCTCATCGCTTCTTCTTTAACATGGCCGCCTCGTTTGTTTAATATTCGTTGTCGATCCCGTTTGCTCGAACTTCTTGACCCAAGCTTGGATTAAATTAACACTTGGACACTCACTTACACGGCGTAATCCGAATTTAATTATAAATTGGCGTTGTATAGTAACGTAGGAATCGTTGTTTTTGTAAAATTGTTTTATACAAAAGCACGTTGTTGTCCCGTGAAGCGCTCCATAGAGACGCGACGCACAATTCCCTGAAATCAAGTGTTGCCATTTGCAAAAATGTATGGCCCACCCGATACTAAATCTCCTCGAGATTTGTACGAGGGAATGGATTAAAAATTCCAGGAAGAGCGGACAGAATTTATCATCCACTCGACTGGAGTGGAATTCCAAGGAATTTGGATGGGCATTTGGTAAAGCAAATTTCCGGAAGTTACAATCATACAATGCATATGGAGATATGCATTGTGATATTGGGGTTTGGTGGTATGTACTATGCATTTGATTTTATTGGGATTTTGGGAATTGAATCAATGTGCCACAATTGAATATTTGGTGCAAATATGTAGGGCGGATAGTAGGGGTTTGCAGAGCACAAAATAATTTTAATTTTAGGTATTGGAGTTTAGGTCAACCTCTGAAGTTGTGGGATGACCGGTGTACTTACAGATGGCATAGTATAATTTAGTCCTATCCGAGATCTGTTCTATGTCTAATAGGCACACGCTAATGATATGATGTGATCCCACATGAACGAAGTGTTGACAGCGCATACATTGCTATACCCGGTCCGACTTCCTTTTTTTCTCCTAATATATTGTTTGAAGATTTTGATATTTAATATATATAAGCCCCTCAATTTTACTGTTGGGGCTTAGAGGCACAATAAAAATGGTAACTTACAGTTAAAATTTCTAGAATTTGTTGTGGAAAACGATTTTATATCTCTAGATTTTAAATTATCGGTTTTGACGGTTTTGACAGTTTTGAATACATCAATTAGTTTTTTGTAGGAAAAGGGGTGATCATCCCATTTTAGGAGAAAGGACACCGTTTTCTATAGCTTTGGCGGGTACATGTAATGAAGTAATTTTGGGAGTCCTGTGGCGGTTCTTGCAAACGCCACTACTTACCTGCTCAGCCACCACCAGGTAACCATTTCCACGCGCGTCCTATGTCATAAAAAGCGTGTACTTATCTGCATTGGTTATTCCTGTAACCACGAAAAACCTGTGAAGCATAATGTCTGCTGATACGAAAAATATATCAGCAATAACAGACAGACCTACAAGGGCATATAAAAACCTGAAAAGCATGACTTACCTGCTCATAACGACCAACTACCGCTGCAATGCTTAACCGCGCTGAAGTAAAACACCATCAGCAACACAAGCGTTTCTATAGGAAGGGCAAATTGGTCGCACATCTAGCAACCAACATTACATTAGTTCCTACCAACGAAATGTCTCCTAAGAAGTCGGCTACAATGCCACAAGAGATATTTCTTCCTTTTGGTTCTTTTGTGCATGCTCACATCGGTTGGACACACGAACGACAGATACATCGTGGCATACGGCGGTCAACCCTGGCGTTCGGGTTCTTTAGATGGAAACTCGCACCTGGCCACAAAAAGGGATCGAGAACTAGTCAGTGTAAATACACACACGACGGTTCGACCTCTGTTGACGCCAACAACAACATACGCACGATCAGCAATCATGCTACTCGTAGTCACTGATCGTGTAAGCACATTTAACCCTTTTCAGAACGACTTGCCCCAGCTGCGATTGTGTTAATTTTTATTTGATTCGAAGTCTATGGTTCGGATGCTGGGCGACACACGCGATGAGCAGCAAAAGTGATCATCGCGTGTGTGTGTTTCAATCTTCTGTAGTAGGACAAATTCGAAAAGGAAAATGCCCAAATATGGTCATCGGAGCGATGATTGAGTACGTGGTATTCTGTGGTTTCGATAAACTTAGTTAATCGTATTCCGGATTCCATGAGGGCAAGTAGTGTCCTTACGTTAAACAGTCTGCTGGTGATTGTTGCACAGAATAGTGGATACGTGTCTCTGTTATAAATTAAATCAAACAGAATAGTGGATACTCGTCTCTGTTATAAATGAAACCTAACAGAATAGTGAATGCTAGCTTTTGTTATAAATTAAATCAAACAGAATAGTGGATACGAGTACTCGTCTCTGTTATAAATCAAACCTAACAGAATAGTGAATGCTAGCTTTTGTTATAAATTAAATCAAACAGAATAGTGGATACTTGTCTCTGTTATAAATTAAACCTAACAGCATAGTGAATACTAGTTTTGTTATAAATTAAATCAAACAGAATAGTGGATACTTGTCTCTGTTATAAATTAAATCAAACAGAATAGTGGATACTTGTCTCTGTTATAAATTAAATCAAACAGAATAGTGGATACTCGTCTCTGTTATAAATTAAACGAATTAAAATACTATGTACCATATAAAATAAGTTTTGTTTATACCTCATACAAGATAAAATAAGTTTAATTCCGAATTGAAATACTATGTTTAAATTAAAATAAGTTTCATGTACCATATAAAATAAGTTCATCCAAGGATTAAAATACTATGTTTAATAATAAATAAGCTTCACTCAAGAATAAAAATACTTTGTACAATATTGAATAAGTTTTATTTAAGAATAAAAACATTAAACGAAGGTGACCCGATCGTTTTCCCCTGATTTGCAGGACACAAGTGAACAAGCTTAGACGAACGGATACGGAGTTTGGGACGTCTTGGTGAACCTGTGTCGGGCCGAAACCCTACCAAGACCATAATATCCCATAGTCCTACTACAGAACTCTGGAGATTGCAAAAATAAATAGTAATCCTTCTTGAAAGTTGTATAGTTTTACTAATTTTGAACTAAAATTGAAATCATATCTTTTAAAATATTTTTGGAGTTTTTTTTTTTTTGAAGTGTGAAGTTTGAATTAAAAATACTCGGTCCAGGCTGACTCTATAAAGAGTTTGAAATGCCAAATAAACTTCGATGGTGAAAAATAATTTAGTTTTCGCGTGCCAAGGCTTAGTATAAAAATTGCGGTGGAATGTTACACAGTATAAAATATGATCGACATGGTGATACTTACTACTCACCCTACGTAAAGCGGATTGAATTTTACCATAATCCCCTGAATCATCATACTTTATACTCTTTTCCCATTATACATTTTGTTTTAAAATTTTTACATGTCAACTTATCGAGCTTTATTGCACTTTTGCCCTTGGCGATGTTGGGAGATACCAGTTAATTAAAGTACTACACGATTTACAGACAAAAAACATCACCAGGTAGAATGCCTTGACCTTTATTGCTTCGCAGAAACTTAAAAACTGAACTGACAAATATTCAATCGCGTATATTTTTTATCTAATTTTGCCAAACTCAGCTTCTGTTGTTGGCTGTCATGGGAACGATTCGAGATGCATCGATTGCACTAGACGCTTGGTCAGCATTTCCCTTCCACGCGGTTCGCGCGTCCAGGTGTTGTTCACACCGTCTGCTGGTATTAAGTTACCTTCTCCTCGCTGTTGGTTTCTTGTTTCTGCTACACTTGGTCATCTGGTGTTGTTTCTCCTGTTGTTGTTGGTAACATTCACTTTGTTGAATGAGTTGGATACGACGATTTTTTTTTGCGAGCGTTACCTTCACTCGCTTACATACCCGATCTCCCTATTTTATAAGCTCGGCGATAAGATTATCGAGTTCCTGGTTTAGCCGAATTCCCTGGTAGCTAGTCCTCAATCTTGAAAAAATATTGATATAGTAATTAATTATGTATAAAATATCGAGTTCCTCTTCCATGCTGTTAATTAGTGGACCACTTCAGTTCTTTTTATTTTTTTTTCCAGCCTCAGAATAATGAGCATCATTAGAAGAACCACCTCCTTTAACATTTTTACTAAGTCTCTTAGCTTCAAAAATGTCTTGGTCATAATTAATTTGTGCCTTTTGGTCGTTAAACTAGGTTGAGGATTCAACCTCCTCCGTGGCTTCACTTTAAATAAACCCTGCTAGCCGAAAGCCTTAGTTGCTAGTGCTACTAGATTTAAGTTACTATGTAATTTACTTACATTGTAAAAAATAATAAAAAAAAAAACAACCTTGACCCTCATCCATTGACAACGTATCATCATTTTTTTCTAAGCACTCTTTTCCGTGCTGGTGCAATAACATGAAGGAAACGAATAAATTCCTTATTGATATAACGCTAGTATAGTAGTTGTCTGATCTATTGACAAAATCATCTTTCAAAATTTATTATATTTGAAAGACGCAGTTAAGGAAACGTCTATCATTTTTGCCGCATTCTACATAATACCCCAACTGGAACCAGTGGTTTTATGCAGATTTGACTATTGAATTAGCATCCCACATTTTTGATCTTGCAAATAGATAGTTACAAGGGCATTTGTTGAATGCCATCGCTGATTTCACATATTTATATAATAATCAATACCTTCAGAAAGATCAAAACCCATTGCAGATGCCGAAGACGTGATCTGCGTTTACTAACACACTCAACACCTACCGGTCTTGTGTGATTTCCCACCAACACTCCATTATTATTACCATTTAAACTAACCCTGTATCTATCCTGAGCTACCCCCCCCCCCCCCCCCCCCTGTTTTTTTTTCTTTTTTTAGATATTTAGAGACCGAATCTAACATTCTCATCGATGTGGATGATTTTGGTTATCGCAAGATGACCAGAAGCCAGAGACAAGATGAAGGACATATTTGTCTTTGTCTTGCTTAAGTCGGCCTCTCGCCTCTCCATTTTTTTTTTGAGAGATCAAAACAAATCACGAATGGCTAATATCTCTCATTCTTGGAAATAACAATAACCATAAAAAAATAAATAGAAATCTAGGTTAAGCAAAAACAAAAAAAAACAAAAAAAAGGCAAGAATAAAAGGAACCTAAGATGTCATTGGTATTAGAGACTGTTCAAAATCCCATTTCAAGATACTGCATATGAATTCGACTTAAAATGAAACCAATAGTGAAAATTAAACAACTGATATCAACCATCTAACGTTAATATCCCTAATTTAATGAACTTAATTATCAATCTCTAATCATATGTATTGTTTGAATAGAAATCTAAGAAATAGGAAAACTTTGGAAAACGACCTTTTGTAACATTCAGTAGTTGGAACAAGTCGTTTCTGATTATACTGATTGACCCTAATAGCGAATCAATAAACGAACATGAAACTTAAGAACGTCACTAATGCTTTAGCTAAATGAAAATAGAAATGCTTAATGAGGAAAGCTTGGTTGGGGTAATTAGATTTCGAACTTGGGTTGAGTACTTCTTAACTATCATTAACGAATATCTTCGAATAGGAAACGAAGGCAAGAAACAAAAAAATATTGTTATTATATTATTACAAACTTTTTTAATATATAAGAAAATTAGAATTACATCTAATTTTCTTATGGAATCTTATTAACCACCGTAATTGCTGTACATATTATATAAAGCCAATGTTTTTCTAGTTCATTTCGTTATGGCGTCGTCTTATGCTACTGTGAGGAAATGCTTGTAGACTGTTGTGATTCGTTTATATTTGGTGAGAAGATGGAAATGTTTTTAACACGTTTATATCTTTAAAAAACAGTAACAATTTGTACTGTTAAATAACAAAAGTATTTAAAATAAAGCTCCTCGATAGTATACTGGTTAGTATCCCCGCCTGTCACACGGGAGACCGGGGTTCGTTTCCCCGTCGGGGAGCCTCTGGCCCAAGACTAATGACCTTGCCCGGAAAAACAAATTATCATGGAAAATTTAACAAGCCTCAAGACTTGCTAAATAAGGCCAAAACCGATTCCCGGTTGTAGTGCCGATGATGATGATGATTTAAAATAAATAAAATATATTTATATAAATAAATAAACATATGTCTTTAAAATAATAAAATATATTCAATAATATTATAATTTTGTTATATTTATATTTAATATTACTTATTACTGTTGTAGCAGGAAATGAAATGAACGGGGGACTACTCGTACAAAAGATATTATTTATTAAAAGGGAACTTAATAATGATTAGTATAAAAACAATTTAAGTGTTACGTCATGTTGAAGCAAAAGGCGCACTCAGTCTTGTGTAACTGTCAGATGTAGAGTGAGAGCATTAAGGCGTGAATTCATTTGCCTTTTACTCGTAGCGCCCGGTCCGGCGCTGTAATCGCATAGAGCATGCAGCTGAGGGCGGATCCACAACAATTACATTAAAATAATATTACCTAATCCAATTTATTAGAGCACCACGGGGAAAAATTTTTTTCTTTTTACTTGTTTTAGATTGTCTTCTGGGGAAAAATATTCGAAGATTAGTTACGGAGAGTTATGGAGTTTTTCGTCGCGGTACGGAATTTCCGGGTGCCACAGGGGCACAGGTTCACCACGATCGCCCTCTATCCGACTCCACTAAATTAAACGCAGTCTTTAACCAAAGTTTATTTATTCAGGCAGCGATATTGCTTGTAAGTTCGTAAATTAATGTACACGTAAAAGAAAGTAAAACAATACAACTTCTTGATAGCACTATAACGATATTAATTCTGAGTTCGTAAACTATATGTACATGTAAGTGAAAGTAAAACAATACAACTTCTTGATAGCACTATTATTATTATTATTATTATTATTTATTGGCCTGTAGGAACCCGGAAGTTCATGACCTCACCGACTCGGCTTTGCCATTGTTCCCTGTCCTGGGCACTCTCCTTCCACGCTTGATCATTCGATCCGATCTCCTCAAGGTCAAACCTAACTTTGTCCTCCCATCTCCGCCGCGCCCGTCCTGTCGGTCTCTTTCCCGTTGGTCTGCCGTCAAGAATTCTATGCACGGTCCTATCGTTGCCCATTCGCGCCATGTGCCCGGCCCATCTTAATCTTGGCGACTTGATTACTCTCACTATTGTAGGCTTGCGATATAGCTCTTCCAATTCGTGATTATGTAGTTTCCTCCATTGTCCTGCCTCTTTGTCATATTTACCTCCAAAGATACCCGTTAAAATTTTATTCTCGAATACGCGGAATTTGTTTTCTTCCCATGTTGTGAGAGCCCATGTTTCGCATCCATATAGAACAATCGGCATGCTTATGGTTCTATAGACACGGAGCTTTATGTTACGTGACAGCAGTCTGGATTTCAGCAGTTTACTGTCAACGAACGAACAGTTGATGAACCGTCTCTCCGTATTCCCACTTCTTTTCCAGCAGTTGTCTTATTGTGAACATTTGGTCGCTTGTTGACCGGTTCCTACGGAATCTACATTGGTAGTCTCCCAGTATTTCTTCTGCGTACGGTGTGATTCTCGCCAGAATGACATTTGTTAATATTTTGTATGCGGTTGGGAGCAATGATATTCCTCTGTAGTTTTCGCAGTGAGATCTGTCGCCTTTTTTGAAAATGGGGATGACTATTGAAGTTTTCCATTCTTCCGGGGTGACTTCCTTATCCCATATTGTTTGGATGAGCTGGTGGATCTTTCGAGTGGTTGCCTCTCCTCCATGCTTCACAAGCTCTGCCGGTATGCAGTCGACTCCGGGAGCCTTGTTGTTTTTCAATCGATGATTGATAGCACTATAACGATATTAATTCTGAGCTCGTAAATTCTTGATAGCACTATGACGATATTAATTTTGACCACTATATGACGCACCACTTAGTTTCAGCCCGTATGATATTCTACCAAATTCTCGCGCTTTCAATTGACGACTGACTGAATTAACAAATCCCTTGGTATGCCCCACGAGGGAAGTATATTAACGTGAGGGCGCAATCTGCCCTCACGGAATCCGAATCGCGATTAAACTAACTTCATCGAAGCGATAGAATACCACATATTCAATCTTCGCTTCGATGACCATATATGGTGCGGTTTAGCTTTTTGGTAAAGCAAACAAGAAAAATGGGTGAAATACACACACGATGATTGATTCTGCAGCTCAACGTGTGTATTCCCTACTATGCAGACATAGGATCATCTCCATCCACATGATTGCAGCTACACACAGGGGTTGAAATGTTTACACGATCAACGACTGCGTAAAGCGTTATTGCTGATCGTGTACATTTCGCTGGTATATCATCGTAGTCAAATTCTGATGGTAAATTTCCATTTGCGAACTCGACTGCCTGGGCGTCACCCGGATGCCCTCATGTATCGGTCGGTCGTATGACCGATCGATATGGGCATGCTATGCTGAGGAAAGATACACATTCCTGCAGGTGTACGGCTGGCGTGCAAACAAATGTCGTGCAGATATTGCACGGGCAATATTGGTTGCCAAGAGGCACACCAAGGTGCGCTTAAATGTAGAGGAATGCGACCCGAGACATGTACTGTGTATTTAGTTGGTCTAATGTTGGTCGCGTGATGGTGCGACCAAACTGCTTTTTAGATTTTTAGCATTGTTGCTGGTGGCATTTTATGTCAGCAATCATTACTGTTTTACAGGGTATTTCCTATGGGGTAAGTACACGCTTTTCATGTTATAGGGCACGCGAGGGAGGTTACCTGGTGGTAGATGAAAGGATAAGCAGTGGCGTTCGAGAGAACCACCACAGAGTAATAATAGTTTTGGATAGAATAACAAGTAAAAAAGAGAACAAAAGTGCTGTTAATATTTGGGCGACTTGGGTGTGTATTTTTTCAGTCCAGTTCATAAGGCTGTAGTGGAGTTATCAAGTATCCCCTTCTTCTTAAAAGAACAAGTCTTTAGAGATTCCCTCTAGCTCCCGTTGCGGTCAACTACCATGTGTAGTAGCCTTTCACTCAGGGAGCGTGTCTGCTTGTCCTTAAAAGGACGAGGGATCTCTTAAGACCACTCCTGAGAAGGCTCGTTGCGGTCGCCACCGTGCTTCCTCAGACCTGAGGGAAGAGTGACGACCGATTGTTCAATATGGGCCTGGGAATCGGCCAAGCCCAATACAAATGCAAATATTATATTTAAATTTAAATTTATTAACATAAATTTAGTTTATTGGCGCCCATAACCATTGGACGCCAATCGAGACTGAGCTAAATCGACTGCATTTATTTTGATTTAGGCTGTATTAGACTTAGTTTATTGGCGTCTTTACACCTCGGACACCAATTAAGACTACGAATTAAATTTCTTTTTTTTTTTTGATCTCTGAATCTGTTTTTTTTTTTTTTTTTTTTTTAAACTGTATTTATTAACCATAATTAAAATTTGTACATTTAAGTAATACAGTGACTTAAAATTAAATTCGTGACAATTGCTTACATGTAATTATTATTATAATACATTTTCCAAACAATGTTTTAAGAGTTACAGGCTAGATGCGTGTTTATACATTTAGTTGGGTTTTGTCTTCCTGGAAAAGGTCAGAAAACCAGGAATTTCTTATTTTTACTTTACTTATCTAAACTTAACCCTAAATATAAATATAAATATAACTTATCCTAACTTAGTCTGATTATTATAAAATGAGCTATAAACAAAACAAAGTTTTATAATTAATGGGATTTATGAATTAAAGGATGTGGAATGAGGTCAGTTATGGGTTTGAGGAAGAGTATTTCTTTCCGGTTGTTCGTTGGAAAAACGTAGGATGTTGGAAAATGGTTGGACGTTAGAGTATTTGAACTGGTTAGGGGTAACTTCGGTGTTGTGGTATATGATCTCGTTTGAATCATTTACCAGTCTGCCTGAGGCGAAGATAGCTCTGGTGTGGAGACAGTTGGGGTAGTTAGTTCTGATATCTAGAGGGTTCTCTAAGAGCGAGGTTATTATGGGATTGGGATTATTTTGTAGGTTTTCGATAAATTTGATAGATAGCTCGAGGAATCGTCTATCGAGGCGCTCAATACCAGCGGTATTGTAGAGTTCGACTTTACTATAGTACTTATAGGAGTTAGGACGACGATGTAACCCAGAGACATGCCTAAAGCATTTTCTTTCGAATACACGTAATTTCTCCATTTGGGAGGGAGTGATATGGTACCACAATGGGCACGCGTACGTGAGTGTGGGCCTGATAATCTGTTTGTAAATGAGCAGTTTGACTTTGTGAGAGAGACTATTAGGTTTCCACATTACTCTTCTACAGAGATTAAGCTGAATTGTGGCATTTTGAAGGGAATTTTTAATGTGGGCGGAAAAAGACCAGTTATTAGAAAAAGTGATTCCCAGATATTTTAGGGTTTTGGAGGGTTTTATTAGAGTGTTGTTTAGGTTAAGTTTAATTTTGTTGTGGCAGCGTCTAGTGTTGTTTGTACAGTGCTCGTGTTTGCCCTTGAACACTATGAGCTGCGTTTTATTTGGGTTAAGGTGAATTTTCCACTTATTGAAGTATGATGATAGGTTAGGGAGAAAGTTGTTAATGGGATTTCTTGCAGCCTTAACAAATTTGCTGCTAGAGTAAATTAATGTATCATCAGCATAATTCAGCATCACAACATTAGGAGATACGGGTTGAGGAATAACAGATATAAAATTGGCCCTAAAATAGACCCTTGGGGAACACCCGCGGTTATGTTGTGGGTTTCTGAGACGGAAGAATTTATTCTCACAACGAATTTTCTGTCAGAAAGATAAGAGGCTAAGAGCTTTGTTGTGTGAGAGTTTAGATTAAATATGGAGTGCAGTTTGTACAGAAGCCCTGAGATCCAGACGCAATCAAACGCCTTAGAAATATCGAGTGATATACACACAGTAGGGCTTTGGTTTTGGAGACCAGTTGTAACATCGTGTGTAAGTTTTAGTAGAGCATGACATGTGGATTGTCGCTTACGAAATCCGAACTGACAGTTAGGGATGAGGGCATTCTCATTGGCAAATGAGAGAAGATTTTGGTAGATCTTGCGTTCCAGTATCTTACTTAATGTACTTAATAGGGATATTGGACGATAATTGAAAGGGCTATTACTACTACCGGGCTTCTTAATAGGAATTACTACCGCAGTTTTCCAGTTCTCTGGGAAGTGCGATGCATTAATTATTTGATTAAGAAGAATGAGGATGGGAAGTAGATTCTGTGGGCGTAGCCTTTTAAATAGAAGGCGTGGGATTCCATCTAATCCAGTTGACTTTTTGTTATTTCCTGATCTTACGATCTCGGATAATTCGTCTGCAGTTAGAAAATTTGTAGTGTCTAGGGGGTGTGAAGCTATGTTCGTGTTGCTAAATTCACCGATGAAAGGAGTAAAAGATGTGAATAATCTGTTTGAGATGTATTCGTTTACTGTGTTCTCGAAGCCGGGAGTTGATAGAGAATTATTTTGCTCATGAATCTTTGCAAAGTGTTCTGCGAGGCAATTTGCTATGTCCGTATCGGACTGGGCAATATTATTGCTGATTGGGTTGATGAGATGATCAATTCGGGGTTTATATTTACGACCAGTTAATTGGTTGATGTTTTTGAAAAGATCCCGATTTGGTTGGTATATTTTTAAGTGTGGAGATGTAGTTTTCATCTGCGAACTTTTTCAACTGCTCATTTATCAGAGTGGATAGGAGTTGGATTTGGCTTTTAATAAAGGGGCAGTATCTTGTATGGAGTTTACGGCGGAGCTGCTTTTTAAGGCGCAATAATTTGGTTAGGATGCTGGGCAAAGGCTTTCCTAAATAGTTATGAGGAATGGTTATCGGGGTGTTGTTGCTGAGAGCCTCCTTAAGAATTTGCTCTATTCTTAAAGATGCGTGATCGATTTCAATAGGGAGTAAGTTAGATGCTTCAGGGATATACAAGTCAGAGAAACTTATCGCTATGTCCCTATTGACTTTTCTCCAATTTGTTTTGGTGAAGTTTGGGACAGGGTTTGACGAGTAGAGTGGGTCGAAATAGGGGATTTGAATCGTGGTATGAACGGAACCATGATCAGAAGGAAATATAAAGGAGACTGTAGGTGGACCCGCTGAGTGAACATCATCGGACTTGAGGAAGAAGTCGATTGTTGACTTGGCTGTGCTAGTGACACGGGTTGGCTGTAATGGGGGGTCAATGTATCTATATGGATAAGATGGGAGGAGGGCTAGCAACTGACGACCATATTTGTTGCATTTATTATCATTGAATGCTGTATGACGAGCATTCCAGTCTCCCCCGATTATAAATGGAGCGGGAACAGACTGTTGGATTATCTGAGAAATGTCAGCATCTGGGAAATCTGGTTGTCGTGAAGGGTGAATATAAATGGATGCTAAGACGAGCACTTTATTGTTCTCACAAAAAAGTTTAACTGCCGTGTATTCAATGCTGAATATATTAGTGAATCTAATTTCACTGAATTGGAATTTTTTGTGTATTAAGATGCCGGTACCTCCGTGGGATCCATTAGTTCTGGGGTTAGAAACAAAAGTATAATTGGGAATGGAAACTCGGGAATTTGGTTTGAGCCAGGTCTCTGAAAGGAAGAGGATATCTGGGGAAAATTTTTCAACAAACAACCGGAGGTGTTGCTTACGTATATTAGAGTAAATGGATTCTGTGTTGAGGGAGATAATGGTTAGTTTAAAGAGAGCTGGAAAGAATATGGGAAGTTATTAGTGAAAGAATCTGACCTTTTTTTTCTGTTTCTGACATATGCCTCAGCGAAGGAAGCATGGCCTGTAGGCTTTGGATGTAACCCATGATGTCCAGATTGAAATTTTTAATATTATCGTTAGAGGGAGTGGTGGTGTTGATGCTTCCTTTTGCTGCATCCGCGTAAGATATTCCGGGTCGGGTTAACTTTACTTCCTGCAATACTGTTGGTTTCGTTGTAGTTGGTTTAACTGTTGACATTGCTAATTTCCGTCTTTGCAGAACTTTTAGCTTCTGAGGACATTGAGAGAAATTTGCTGGGTGTGGCCCTCCACAGTTACAACATTTTACTGTAATCTTCTTTGTGGTAATGGATCCATCGGCGTTGGCGGTTTGGACTGTCTCTGGTTCCAGGCCTTGTGGATTTACCTTGCATTCATCTAGCTCGTGTTCCTCTGCGCATCTGCCGCAACGTCTTTGCTGGTGGCATGAGACCGCCAAGTGTCCTGAGTCTTGGCATGGCTTGCAATGTAGAATTTCTTGTTTGTGTGGCTCCTCGATTGCGATTTTTTGGGTAAACAAATATTTAATTTGTTTAAATTGGTTGATATCCTGATTTGGTGGGATTTGTATGATCCGGAGGCTTTTTATGTTGTTTGTCCTCATGTATGGTGTTTGGAAGTAGTCCAGCTTATTAATTTTTATTTTTGGACATATCCTAGCAATTTCCAGTCCTAATTCTTCATTGGTCCATTCTGGATCGATGTGCCTTATAATAAAGGTAGTTGGTTTGCTATTTGGATGTTGGAAGGTGAAGAACTGATATTGTTCCTCTAACAGTTTTTTAACTGCCCTTTCATGATCGTCTAATGATCTGACTGTTATTGAAGTCCTAGATCCTTTTATATTTGTGCTGAAATTCCGGTGACCCAGAGCATTTTGCAGGGTTTGAATTATAGCTTTGGTGCTGGTCAGGTTTTTGACGTAGATTGGCGGGGGTCTTTCATTTCTCGCGGTTGATTTCGTTTTTGTTTCTGCTCTGGCTTGGGTGGGTATTTGAATTGATGAGGCCTTCATTTGTTTGTAAACTTTGGTGGGTGGTTCACCTTGGCTTTGACTCGAATTAGGGCGTTGACGGGACGTTTCTTCCATATGGACGTCATCAGTGTTATTGAAGGAACCTTGTTTATGGATTTGTTCCTGGAGTTGTTTCACTTTAACCGTTAATTTGTTAATGGTTTCCAACGCTTCTTCGAACTTTTGTTTGTAATTTGCGGGGCTGCTTGTTCTGTCCATGTTTGTGGTTTTTTTTACTGGAGCGTTTCGTAAGATGTCCAGAGCCTTCCTTTTTCTTTCGGTTATGTACTCCAGTGCATTGCCTGGGTCATCGCCTATCATCGGAGTTGTGTAGTAACTTCTTTCTTGTTGTTATAAAAAAAATTTTTTTTTTGTTATTCTTTTTAATTATTATTATATATTTTTTTTGTTTTTATATTGCACTAGACAATTTAATAGTGCACTGCACACACGTGTAAACACGTTTCCTTACACGTCCGCACTGCACGAGATATGTCACGATAATGGCGATCTCTGAATCTGAAATTCATCACCCTTTTATCCAAAATCTTATCGGGATTTTGTATCCCGAATGCATCAAAATGCGAGCAGAATCTCGAAAAAGATAATTGGCGGGAGTTAAATGTTTGTATTTTGAGATAAGAATTCGGTTAGGCGAATTCTCAGAAACATGGGCGTGAGTTCAACTCACCATATTTTTACTTTTGTTTGAGGATCATAGGAAATTGACGTATATGGATGATAAACGAATATTTGATTCATTTACCAGTAATTTTGGTGGATCGGGATAATCTCTTTGTGGATTTGAGTTAGAGATTATTGGGAGTTAGGTGCAAGGGCGATAAACGAACATTTTATTCGTTTATCGCGAATTTTGAATTTAGATGATTGTTGTTTTTTGAATTTTAGTTAAGGATTATGGGTTTTGGATGTATGTGTGCGTGAAGGAGATGGTAGGACTTTTCAAAGCAATACACATGTTTCTGAGACGAGTGGTGACCGACGTTGTTATATGAGTTGTAGCTTTTATTTGAGTGAAATGCGGGTTATTTTGTTTAATTTTTTATTTCCTTTTGATTTCAGAAATTGATGGTTTTTAGAGTTCACCCTTACAGCGCGAAAATACATACTGTTCTTGGTTTTGGTCCTGGCGACAAACTTGCTGGACGTCAAACCCAAATTGAAATCTTCACAAATTCATATTGTGACGCATATGACAATCAGTATTAGAATATTCTAAAGAGTCCGAAACAGAGTACTAGAATATTCTATAAAGTAATGGAAAACTGGAGACCGTGGACAGTAGAACATTCAAGACTATGGAACGGACGGAAACGAAACGCCGAATCAGAATAAGCAAACGGTATAAATACGTCGCACACAGACTATGGAGATGAGTAAGAAGTAGAAGGTCAAGCAAGCGATAAGTAATGAGTAAGAAGTAATAAGTGTGGAAGCGATAAGTACGAAAGCGATAAGTGAAGAAATCGTTAAGTGTACGGTAAAAAGTAACGGTTGTTATTAACGGACTAATAAAGTGTCACATTAATTCAAAATTGATTCAACGGCTCTTATTTATTCAAAATAATTAATCCAGCGAACACTAAGCTCGCTACAATATTTTAATTGATTGGCGTCTTTATCAATTGGAAGCTAATCTGGAGACTGATCATCGAAAGTGTCCTTCGTCTTGTCTCTGAGTTCTGGTTATCGCAAGATGACACATCCGTGAGGCTGATCATCGTAACTATGATGCATTGGCCTTTTATATGAAATCTCCTCGAGATTTGTCCACGAAAAGTACTTAATTGTTCCTGGTAGAGCGAATAAGATTTGTTGTGCTGTTATGTACAAAATTATTGTATGATATAATCAATGGGGTAAATAATGTACTCGCCGTTCAGCTTTCTGGAGTTGTGTGTTGTGCACCTATCTGGTTACGGCTACTCTGGTTGCTAGGCGGGTTGGGTTCTTGTACCCCCATTTGTAAATGGTGATACCTTTTGATGTGGGTCGTTTTGTTACATATGTATGAACATGGTAGTTAGATCCGTCTTAAAATCCGTACTGGAAAAGTGTCCCTGAGGGAATCACTCGATATTTGGGTGGTTATTCGAAAATAATTTAACTCTCATAGAAATCTTAGATCTTTCGCTCTTGGGACTTATTTCTTGATTATTATTCAGCTTCCTATTTCGAATTATTTCTGTTGACTACTTACGAGAGACTTATTTGTTGATGATTGTTCAGCTTCGACTTATTTCTTATAGATTTGATTATTCAGCTCTTGGTTTCGATTTATTTCTGCTGACTACTTACGACTTAATTCTTCGATGAATTCTTCGGAAGTGACTTTATTAATTTATATTTTCGGTGCCTACTACTTTTTTTCACAGTAGTTTCATTTTTAGTTGCCTACGCGGTTTTATAGAAAAGAGAAAGGGAGCGGAGAGGGGGGGGGGGGGGCAATTATTATAGAATCGATTTTGGAGAGTATATTTTACATATGCTGTGAAAAGGAGTGCATCCCTCTCAACCTCGGTTGTGAGTTTTTCATATCGAGGTCGAATATCCTCAATCAACCAGGAGAGACTAAGTAGTTTCTCGAGCATTGAGAATAGCCCCCTTGGAGGCTTTTGTACCCCTGGATGGATTTGTGGCATATTGGTGGCTTGTACGGCGATTCGTTTAGGCACTTGAATATATTTTTGGAGGAGAGGAGTTGGGAGAGTTTTCATATTCTTTGTGTGTTGTCCTTTAAGAATTTCGGGATATGTAAATCCCTTTTGGATAAAATTTTGTGTGGTTTTCCGAAGTATGACTTGACTTTTTGTTTAGCTCGAGTCTCCTTGGTTCTCTGGACTATCTCTTTTTATTTAGGACAGTTCCTGTAACTGGTCGGATGTCATTTCTTACCACAGTTGCAGCAATTTTGCAACATCATTTCATCCTGCACATTTCTTGTGGGATCATATTTTGCTGGCGGGAGTTCGCACTTACCAATATCGTGGGATTTTCTACAACGGACGCAACGCCGGTTCATGTTGCAGTTTCAGGAGATATGTCCGACACGTTGGCAGCGTCTCTATCGAAGTATTTCACCGTTATGACATTGTAGCGATTCTAACAGATACACACACAATTCACAAGCAAAAATAGTAAAGAACACCAAACGAAAAATCGAATAAGAAAAATACATCAGAACCGTATACCAACCGATAAATAAAAATAATTCACATCAGTGGAGTATAGTCGAGTTTGGAAGTCAAATTCTAAACACGGTCAGTAGCCTGATGTGTAACGCTTAGGTAAAATTTTTTTCGTGATTCGAGCTGTCATAGCGTCAGTTCGAATCACACGATCTTCTTCACTATTATTTCAAACGCTATAACATATCTCGAAGACAACTTGCTGATGCAAGATTGGGAGCGACTTTGTCCGAATTATGGAGTATGCATGTATGTCAGTCCCTGGTGCAAGCTGAATCTGCCATATATTCACCCTGCTGTACTTCTCCGGTCTGATTTTCACAAACCATTGTGGGGCACCGAATTTTTTTACGTTCTTTTCCCAACAAGCAGCGACTCATTTTAAAAAAATGGTCCTTGATTTTTCGTCGCCCGGGTGAAAGTGTAATAATTCACCCTTAAGAGTGTCGTTAACTTTACGGAACGTCTGCCTATCGTATGTTACCATTTTGTTGATGGCTCATGGTGTTTGCCTTAAAGTTGGCGATTCCTAGTTGGTTCATATCACCGACGAACTCCTTCATGCTGAGGTCACGCGTAAAGCCCCAGGTTGCTGCTTCTTTTTAAAGCAGGTGGGTCAACCATGAGCGCTGTTTTAAAGCGGTATTTGGCTTTGGGCTTGCGATGATACTGGCCTAGATGGGCATGATTTTTCTGAGGGAATGACTTTTCAGGGAGTGGGATGAACCTAGAGGTTTGTTTCATTAACCGAAGTCGGGACAATATTGGCGTACAGTCGGTGGCAACACGTTTACTGGAGGGCCCTCCCTCACAGTTCAGTGTTGATCGTGATGTCTTCCGCTTTTCCGCACGAATAGAGGTGGGCATGGGGAGAGAAGTATTAGGAGTAGGGACACGAGGGCATTTCCGCCGCAGATACATAAAAGTCGCTGTCGAGGTTTGTCATTTCGATATTTGAATGAAGGATTTTCAACTTTGTGTTGGAAAATTATGGAAAATTTAACAACCTCAGGACTTGCTAAATAAGGCCAAGACCGGTTCCCGGTTGTAGTGCCGATGATGATGATGATGATGTTGGAGAGGGTCTGGGTGAAGTAGCTTTCAATGCTGGATTCTCCCTCTCGAGAGCAGCAATCCTGGTTACCGCGGTGCGAGTTCACTTTTCAATCTGTGAAGAAGAGACATGATATCCGGGTGGGGTTGAAGGCCCAAGCTCTGAAGAGAAGAAAAGTTCATTTTGCAAACAATAAATGAAAGAAAATTGACGGACGCAGGAAAACACAAGAAGGAAGAAACACGCACATAATAAGCAGGCATATACGAACAAATAGGAATGCAGAAAAAAGAGAAAAGAAGATAGGAACAAGAAACAAGAAGATAAAAGATAAAACCAAAGAAAACTTAAATTTCAGCACAAACCTGAAATACAAAAAAATTGCTAAATAAATTAGAATAAAAATATTTGAGAGAAAGGTAAAGAAAAATTAGTATCAATTTTATGTTCTTAAACATTAAATGCAATCTTGAAATTACAGTATAAACACTAAAATTTAAAATTAAATATGTTGTAATCTCTGCCGACCGATGAATGTCGTCGGAGAGATCTGTGTCAATTCCGCCGACCGAGGAATGTCGTCAGGGAATATCCAACGATGCCTGAAACCAAATAGTTTTAGATTGGAAAAGGAACAGCAATACCTTTTTTTGTAGGAATCCGCCGCGTCCAGATTCTTCAATACAACCTGGTTGTGGCCGTTCGAAGTCTTCAAGTCACAATCTACCGGCTTGAAGGTCCCGCGCTGAATGGATGTATTTGATGAACTTGCTTGTCCCTCCGTATGCAGTGATGATCACTTTGAGTTTTGGTTGATGGGTTGTATTAAAACGAATTAAACCAGGATAACAAATAGAACGTTCCTTTTTTTAGTTATTATATAAATTATTTGGGCTCCTCGATAGTATAGTGGTTAGTATACCCGCCTGTCACGCGGGAGACCGGGGTTCGATTCCCCGTCGGGGAGCCCCTGGCGCAAGACTAATGACCTTGCCCAGAAAAAATAAATCATTATGGAAAATTTAACAAGCCTCAGGACTTGCTAAATAAGGCCAAGACCGGTTCCCGGTTGTAGTGCCGATGATGATGATGATGATATAAATTTAAAGCAAAACTATCATCTGAATCACAACTATCACAGCAGTAACTTTTACAGAAAAAGGCACATGGTTTTTTCCCAAGTTAAAACCCAATTAATGTTCGACTGTTGATCGTGCACTGTCAACAGGTGTGGTGAATATGTTTGTCGGGGAGTGTACTAGACGATGAATGTACTAGATTCTCCCCGAGCATATAATTGCGAATCCGCAACAAATGAAAAGAAAAGAAAATTAAATGGAATTGAAATTGAGAATGAAATGAAATGAAATTTGAATGAAAAGAAAAGTGAACTAGAACACAATTTCAATAATAATTGTAATAAATAAAATACCTTAAATTTGAATTATAATAAATTAAATACTTCCTATGTCCAAAATACCACGAAGGGGGTCAATCCTTTTTTTTTCACTCAGCCAACGGAATGAATGTATTCACTGTTAGGAAACCAGTTTGTCTTAAATAGTTACTAGTCAAAAGTGATGACGCCACACACTCAATTCAAGTTTTTATATGTTGCATGCACACTTTATAATGAAGAACTTCCAGAATGAATTATGTAAAAGGAAAGTCCGTACACAATTCCCCCCTCAAGTCAAAAATGCGCTCCTACTTTATACGGCGAACTCAAGGAAATTTTTAATTTTTTAATATGTAATGCTTCTATGAATTCTTCACAAAATGTTAAACCATTCACAGAGGCAGGATTCCAGTAATAGAACTTGATTGGATTATTTCTTGAGAGGTACGAGGAATGGAGTTTTATTGGGTTATTGTTTGAGGAATTCATGTTTAGTGCCGAATATGATCATAAGATTCACATTAGAGGGGAAAGCTAATTCGGTTGAAGATTATTGGTCTAGGGAATATGGGTATTAGAATGTGATGAGAATAGTGATTTAGGATCTCTACACCACCTATGTACCAGTCGCTTTCTAAAATAAGTTTTTTAATAATCAAGCTCGTAACATATATCGACACCAATCTTTTCAATTTCCGTTTAGAAGTTAATAATTTCGATTTCAAAAAAGTAGGCCAGAATATGTTTTCCAAATGCCATGAAACAATTGCCACTAATATATTTCGGAAATATTTTATTGGCTTGTTATTTTTTTGATTGGGGTTCGCTGGTTGAACTTGTGATTCATATGCATATCTACACGGAGTATAAGTTAGTGTGAATTGGATTTTGGACATAAGCAGATGTTTTTGTAAGTTTGTAGAAGGAAAAACGAGTTAGCTAGCTAAAAAGGACGATTATTTTCCCTACAGACGTGAGCAAACTTCACATACCCTCCCCCAACAGAGTGTGTTTGTTGTTTTATCAATAATTCACTCTAGTAATAAATCATAGATCCCTTTATAGTGCCGGCGTGAAGTCGCACATAATCTTACATTTCTTTGATTTACTGCTATTGAAAGAAGTCGTACGTCGGAAACCCTATAAATGCCCAGTGCCGTGTGTTAACAAAGTCAATGGTCATTATGTGATGAAAACTAGGAAAATAATTTGGTTCCATATAAACTCAATTTATAATCACTTGAATTAAGTGGCTTTCTCCACGGATGGAGAGCATGTCTCCATAAAAGCAAATGTGTTTAGAAATTAATATCAAAAATTTAATATATCACCATTAGCTTTAATTGCCGTGATAGAGGCTTAACTTCACGTAGAAGTCCGGTGAAGATTTTATTATATTTTTGTTGTTTGTTCATAAGTGCGTACAGAAGTGAGTTCCTGATATCCCTACTGTTAATATACATTGCCGGCATAAGGTAATCGAGAAGTTTGAGAAAAGAAGTTTTGATATATATTAGTCGTAAATACTGACATTACAATGACGAAGAAATATAGGGTGATTATGGAGTACCTACTACTATTTTTTCCAGTAGGGATTTTGATACGGTCAAACTGTCATGATATGTTCGTTTAGTATTGTTTGACATCATCATAGAAAGACTTAGCTAGGCACATGTCTACAAATTATTTATCTCTTACGGAAATCAAAGTTCTTCGAAGAATGTTTTTCGTGTGCTTAGAGCAATTTATGGTCCTTATAATCGGCCTATCGGAGGCACAATTCGACAAACTATCTAAAAATTGTATACCCTATTTTTGTTATTAGATAACATGCGACCAAATAGATCATATCCCACAGATGGAGAAGAAAAACAGTAATAGCCGTGCTCGCGAAATACTACTCGAAATTTTCGAAAGCGTGGCCAAAGATTCAAACCTCAATTTACACGCAGTTACGGTGGATGTGTTAAAAATCATCTGGTTTTGAAGATGGGCTTGTTTGAGTTAAGGGTATAGTTAATTTGAGTGCCAAGATTTGAAAATTCCATTGATTAGACGTTGGAAGTGCAATTCAGAAGACACAGGGAACGCCAACATTAACTTTACATCATGCGGATTTAATACCATCAACCACAACCCGAATTGAATGCCTATTAAGATCCATTGTATGATATTAGCTCCATAAGAGGGTAATTTTAACAAAAGTTGGGATATCAAACTTTAACGAATATTTTGAAGACATTTGGTATGTTAAGTAGCTTTTGACGAAGCAGAAAATGCGTGGCGAATTCGTATTTTAATGAAGTAATCATTAAAAAACAAATGAATTATCTGAAAAACGCTATAACGAGTATTAGTTTATATTTCCTTGCTGTAGTCCTTCTTTCCTTATTTCCTTCTTGTTAATTAATAAGTTCTTGTTTTTTAAAATGTTTACTTTTATTTTTTTTATTTTATTTTTTATTTTTACTTAATATTTATTTTTCATTTTCAATGAAGATACCCATATGATGTTTGTGTTGTTACATGTATTGGAGGGCGTATGTCCGTAGCGCCAGTTGTTATGTAAAGTGGAGGAGATTGTCCTCAGAGCCAGTTGTTACATAATGTAGTCCAGTTGTAACCTGGTGTGGAAGAGATGGTGTTCCAATCCCCCGGTTGTAACATAATAGAAGAATGTTGTTACAATATTCTCTGATTTTTATTATATTTCATTTGGGTCCTGATCTGTTTACGATCTGCGAGACCTGATTGTGT
Organism: Microdon myrmicae; assembly: GCA_963931805.1. Classification (NCBI taxonomy): domain Eukaryota; kingdom Metazoa; phylum Arthropoda; class Insecta; order Diptera; family Syrphidae; genus Microdon; species Microdon myrmicae. The sequence goes on along the minus strand of OZ007497.1, from coordinate 41,134,160 downwards.
GAATACGTGTGCTACAATTCTTTGAACCTTGTATTTATAAAAGTTTTCATTTATGGTCAATGATGACAAAGATATTTTATATATCTTTTTGCTTCGTTACCTTGGAATTGTTATCTGTTTTGAGTAGCACATTATTTCCTTTGTGCTGTCTAAGACTTTTTACCAGATATGGGATTTAGATTCCATGATCCGCCTGCGTATACATTTAGGATTTCATGCACAGGCACTCATTGCATTGGATATATTGATTGTAATCAACATGTGTGGGTTGACATGAAGGTGAATCCTGTAAATGGTGGGGGATGGCCCTAAAAGGATAAGTATTAGGGGATGGTAGGCGTTGCGTGTAACAGTACCCATCGTCATACCTACAGTACCCCCCCTCACACCTTTTGGATTGTTTGTTTAAACCCGTCTCTGATTGATGCCCACTCAGTTTCCATTTTCTTGTTTTCCTCTTCCTTACTACTCCCATTTGCTGGGATGCTAAACCTATTCGTCAGTTCGCCTTGCTATTTAGCCCTCTTGCGGAGGTATTTTAGTTTATCAATATCGAACTTTATGCTCGTTTCCCGTGACTGAACATGTCCGTTCGCTGCGAGTTGATTCCTAATTTAGCCTATAACTACAAGAGGGCCTGAGTCGCAATCTGGATCTTTGTACGATCGTACGTTAATGATATACGAATGGTATCTTTTGTCTTCGAGAAAGTGGTCTATTTTATTTGGTCACGCGTTACGCCGTCGGGTGATATCGATGTGACCTTATACATTCTTTTTTTTGTATTTAAACATGGTACTTTTCACTAGCGGATCTTTTAACGTTGCGAATGAGATAATTCGAATTCCATAATCGTTTAGACGTCATGTAGGTTTTTTTTTTTGCTTATAGTTGGTTGGAAGATTCATTTCTAGTTTTCATATTAAGGTTCCCGAGTGACTTTAGTTATACCGCCATGAAAATTGAACATATCAATATTAGTTGCCACGTTCAAAGCTTGTTTGTCACATGTATGAGACTTAGAATCCAAGTTCCAAACAGCAGAACTAAAGCTTCCATTGCTGTTCTGGGTATTGCCTTCAAGCAGCGATTAAACAAATCGGTGGGGCCTAGCTCGCCATGAATTGGTATGAAATCGTTTCTGCGAAACGGGCTGCTTATGTAAGAAGGAAGTTTCTGCTTGTACTTTCTTTCATTACTACTGTTATCATTATTTTGAAATAAAAAAAAAAAAAAAAAAAAAAAATTATAAATAATAGTAATAAAAGACAAATAAACGTTTTTTTTTTATTGTTACTATTATCATTATCAATATTTACATATTATGTACAATACGATTTTTGTTCTTTGTAAAAGAAAACTTCTCTATAAATTAAAAGCAAGCCGACCACCAAAAAATAAAAGGTAGGACAACAGATACATAATAAATATAAAAAGCTATTTACCATTTCGTCAATTGTAAATAATACGAAAAAGCACAGAAAAGAAAATTTGCAAATATCACAAAATTGCAACCACTACAGGCACTATTCCCAGAGTATTATTCCTCTTCTAACAATAATACTCCCTATTAAAACGGGGGAAAAATTGTTACAAGTAATAATCTCCTTTCCCAAAAACAAAACTGTGGAAATACTCCGTACTGATTTTATTCAGTGGCTTAATTTTTAAAATATGCTTATCAAAACCCCTAAGTTACTTTTACTCTCTATGTAGAAAAAGTCTATTTATATTTTACTAGCTATATTATCCTAGATACCGGCGTAAGACTAATAACCTTGCCCGTAAAAATAAATTATTATGGAAAATTTAACAAGCCTCGAGACTTGCTAAATAAGGCCAATATCGGATCCCGGTTGTAGTGCCGATGATGATGATGATGATGATGATGATGATGATGATATTATCCTAGATAGTGTACGTAAGTGTTGTGTGCATTCCCCAGACTCTTTCCATTTGACCTCTTTCGAAAAACGTTATAATTTTTCGATAGAAGAACTATCGAATCCTATGCATGTGGTTCAAGGCCAGCAACAATAAAGACTAAGAGGCACATGCATTATAGATGATCCTGTAGTTTTGCTCTCCATTATAAGCAAAACTAAGTTACACATCCCTTAACGATGTATATATACCCTTATTCTTAATAACAGAGGTGAAAATGTATACATGTTTCATGAAGGGAAAAGTGGGGAAAATTGGTGGGTAGACAACTATATAAAGAAACTGGTGGCGGAGGCTCACGCTCTTGATTTGTGGTGTGGGATAAAGAGATTACTTAGAGCTTCTTTGAAAAACAAAAAAAACAGCAATACTTGCCAAAAGATTATTATGAGAATAGAAAGAAAAGTAATAACATTATTCAGAGATAATTAGTGTGCAATAAAAGTGTAAAGGGTCTGTGGTGGTTTTTACGGTAGCATCAGCAAGGGTGCGGGTTGCATAAAAACTCCACCGACGTCTGCAGCTAAAATTGTCACTGACCAACTGTCTCCGTTCTACACACACAAGTTCCAAGACACTGAACCGTGCGGATAGCAGGGGGTCACCGGGGATGGCACGGAATCGATAGCAGGGGGTCACCAACAAGGGTAACGTCATACAAGGCTTACCACTCAACACAAACAAATACGGCAAACAACGCCATCACAGAACGTGTCGGGGATGGCACGGATTCGATCACTTCGGGGTCACCAATGTGGTGGTTTTTACGGTGGCATTAGAAAGGATGCGGGTTGCATAAAAACTCCACCGACGTCTGCAGCTAAAATTGTCACTGACCAACTGTCTCCGTTCTACACACACGAGTTCCAAGACACTGAACCGTGCGGAAAGCTGACCATTAAAACGCGGATGTTGTTATTCTAGAGTGGATATTTATTGTTTCGTTTAAAGTTCCTTAACATAGACATAGATCATTCGTGATAATTATTAAATTTATTTTTGACATCAAATGGTTGTACAGAAAACAAAAAGAAAAACAACACAACTAGTCACACTATGGATAGTTCACTAAAACGAGGTAAGCGTCGACACATTATTTACACTGGTGATAAACACCATAGAGTTCGTAGACATCTAACACTGAAGTAACGAGGAAACCGGCGAACATTAACGATAAGGTATTACGATTTCCGAAAGGGATGTATTTGCGAACGAATCGAATGGGCAAGTTAATACCTCATTACAACTCCCCGACTGTTAAATTGATTAATATTGTCTAATTTCGAAACGTACGTCGACCTCACGACTCACTTTGACTCCGTACTCCTCATGAGAAAATCTGACTGACTAATTTCAACTCCCCGTAGCTCAGTCAAGCTGACCCAGCCTCTATGCCTGCGATGGGTTTCACGCACACCATCGAGGGAGAAAAAAAAATCCTTCGGCAATTTGACCAATGAGAACCGATCCGCGTCTCATTGGAAGGTTCCTTAGTGAAATCTATGCCACTGGAAATGAATGTCTTCCTCCTGGAAGGAAGGACAAACGAACACGCGTTGAAGAAAGGAAAGAAACCTGCAGCTGGGTAAACATAGGTCGGAAACGTTTCTATCTTACGATGGAGGGTATATTGTATATACCGAAATGGGATCTAAATGGGCAAGCGCTAAAATGCGGCTTTGTTTGTGCAGGCAAATGCAAATGCATTAGGATTGCTTATTCAGCCAATTCGAGATAATTGGATGCAGCTGTATAGGCATCGATTTGCCTGACGTGATCGGGTGATCGCATGGGAAAAACAAACACAGGGAGATTTTAAGAGCATAATTGACATGAATGTCGATAAGGGGACTGTGGGAGTTTTCCTAATGGTTGGGAATGGTAATGGGTGCCGCTCAGGGGACACAAATATATTTTTAGAAAAAAAAATGCTTCTCAGCCAAATTCGGATGAAGGTTTTGTTGTCACGGCAAGGTAGTAATCTTTGCCGTGGGTTTATGTTTTCAGGTGGGGAATGCTCTCATGCAGGTGAGATGATTAAAGGTATTTGCAGTGGAATATGAGGCAAGAGCGATGCGCGGTTCTTCGGGTCCTGAAAAATCCCACAGGTCTATGTTGAACTGAGAAGTGTTTGGTTTATGATTCTATTGTTAAATAGTGTAACACAAAATTTAGCTTTATTAACAAAAAAATAAAATTAAATATGTTACAAAACGATTTCCGAAACAAAAAATTATCACATATTGTTAAAGATCAAGAAACACTATATGTAAGCGAATATGTGCCAAACGAACAAGCAGTTAAAACCGCTCCGGCTCGATGGTTTAAAAATAATGGCACGAAGCGTCGAACAGAATTCGATCAACTCAAGAAATCCTCAAGTGAACAATGGTAATGTAGAAATGCTCACCTGGTGATCCAGTAAGACTTACGTCCATCCTTTGGTCGTTCTCCTTGATGTTTATTCAGTAATCCGTGGGCGACAAATTGCTGTTGTTAATGATGCTGTTGTTGTGTTTGTTGTTCCTGCTGTTGAGATAAAGTACTCACGGCTACTGTTGTATCTTATATTTTTTTCCGTCGTGGCCGATTGTGGTCTGATATAATTTAGATATTAATGGTACCGTTTACCTTACCTGAAGTGTGGGGATCCGCTCCAAATGGTGGCGCTTCGATACGCAGGGGTGACCTTTCTGCGTCAGGGCTGCCTCTTTCAATGTTTCGCGGGGATGTAGTCAATCACTGAATTCATTACTTTGTCTGTGACTGTTTGCAGAATGACGGTTTCCTTTTTGTTCAGCCTTTGGTAATTGCTGTTTGTTGTATCTCTCATGATTCCAATTGGTGAATAAAAAGAGTTTGGAAGTAGATTTGACCGTTTTTATTTTGTTATTTTACTGTCAATCCTATATGTTAAGTACAATGATCTTATCAATTTCACTCTTATTAAATTGAGGCACCAAGGTTTGGTTTTTTTGTGTATGTTTTATTTATTTATTTATTTATATTTTCCATATCCTTCACTTTATAAAGCATTACACTTTTTCAAAGCTTTCTACCGCCTTTTAGTGAGTGGATGTTACAATTTTGGGTGTTTGATAACCACAAGAACATACATATGAATTTTTTTAGTTTTCTTATTTTAAATTTACTTTTAGTATTGTTCTTAACATTTCACTAACAACATGTTCTATACTTATTTAATATATAAATAAACACGGAAGGAAATTTTAACTTTTTAATGTCGACTCCGTACCACTAACAACAGGTTCTACACTTATTTAATATATAAATAAACACGGAAAGTAATTTTCACTTTTTAATATCGACTCCCTTCACAACAACGGCGCGAACATTGTTTCATTTATTCTTCTCTACACGAACCGCTAACAACCACTATATCAGATGACCGCCTCGGTCAAGTACTGAAAACCAACTCGCTGTAGTTTTTGTTTTCCTCCCCGAACGAAAACTTTTATCTTTCGTCCTGTAGATCGAAGGATATCTCCTTTGTTCTGCATGACCCCTTTTCCCAGTCGGCGCTTCCTTTCATTATCCTTTCGGCGGCGGTTCAACTGGGAAACACAAAGGAACAATCAGCTAAGGATCTTGGAAATGTGCATTTATGATCCTTTTTGTGGGTGCTTTAATAAAACGAACGTGTAGTTCGTTTTTATGGTGCTAATTGTTTGGTTACCTTGGTTTAGTTGAAAAGGAAACGGGGTTGTCTGTGAGAATTGGTTTGGGTAAACCATCCTTTACACAGTCATAAAATTGCCGCCGTGCATTTTATGATTCTTACCAACTTTACTTGGGAGTTGGTCATCTGGTCCGCAGATTTGGATCCAGGGGAATTTACGTGTTGAGCTTCTGGGTCGTATATCACGTCTTGGATTTATGGTGAATTCAATATGGGCAAATTGAACGTTTAGTTCAATTTGTTTGATATTGAATTTTATATGGGCCTGTGGGGTAAAGGAAGTATTGCACCAGGACACGGGCGCTCGGTTCACTTCCTTCCCACTATGTCCGCCTAGAAGAAATGTTCGCCAGAGAATTCACAATAAGTCACCAGAGAAAACAATGAATGAAAACGCACAGGTGTAAATGTTCTTTTTACTTTTTATTGCTCGGTTGGTATATATCTACCTTAGTTGCCGATTTACACGTGGGAGTCTTAAAAGCACTTATTTATTAACTATTGGTCCAACAATCACCGAATAGTTGACACTTGGACATTCGTTCATACTCCTTCTCTACGAATAACGATATTTTTTGTAAAGCACGCTCGACAATGTTTGTTAGTGGTGTTTGTATTTTAAGCACGTCTATCGACCGAGAAATAGCTAACGTAAGGCATTATATTTAACGGCGCGCGGACTCGCAGATCGAACTCTTCCCAAGAGACGTACTTACTCCAGAATTTGGACACTAAATATCAATTGTATAGTGGCGGCTCCGACACACAACGATTTCAATACATCCGATTGATAGCGCGATTCAAATCTGACTCCACGATGCAACTCACATCCATCAGATTCGATGGCCGCGAATTGCATCGATAGGGGATGATTCTATATGTGTCCTTATAGGACAAGTACGTTGCCCTTCAGCCTGCATATCGGCAACGACGAAAATGCACCTGAATAAACATGGGCTGGTGTGAATTGTAGGTATTATAGCGATACGCGATAGCGAAGATCTCCCAAGGGAGAAATAGGTTTCTGTGTCTTAAATAAACAGAAACGGTATTTCGAGGGCCATAAATCTTTGATGACCTGCGCCTGAGAACGAAATAGGTTTTTGCTTTAAGTTACACAAAAACGCTATTTCAAGGGTCACGATGATATGCACATCGTGTTTACTCAGGCGTTCATGATAATGCCGTTGTAGGCTATATATTCTGGTGACGATAGGTCAGCCGTAAGACGGTGTCGGTACATGAGTATAATGGCGAGGAATTAGCCTTGCAGATGTGCAAGCGTACATCTCGCCCAGGGTGGCCATGGACCAGCGGTGGATTAATAGGATAAACACAGTGATGCTTTGGCGTTATGTGTTGGTCGTAGTTCGATGACCGAGTGTTCCGCCGAACACTGTTAATGCAGAGAACAACACGGAGCGGACAACGTAAATAAAACGCTGGGAAAAACTGGTTTAATTATACTTCAATTTCATTCTTTATTGTTTCCTTTATGCGACTTCTATTATTGCGATTAGTTAAGTCACCAAATATCTCTATTAATTAAATCACCAAATATCTCTATTAATTAGTACACACGACAAAGATTCCCTATTGACCGAATTTTTCGTTTACTTCTACGGAGTCTGATCTACCTCCTCGGTAGGGTTTCTCGAGCTGCTCTCCTCGTCGCGTTGACGATCAAAATGGGACTAACCGTCTGCCCACACAGATATCCAGATTAAAAACTGGTATCTGTATCCGTACAGGAGAAATTTCCCTATTCGCTCTGCTAAAAAAATTTCCGAATTTCTGTTAGCAGCATGTTATTAATGCCCATGGGTAATTTAGGTGCCTGAAAAGGAGAAAGTCCATCGACGCATACATCCTTAAACATCATTATCACCATCCGTGGTGGTGATCGAAATTCAGATCGGCGGTTGTTGATTGTGTGCCGCCTCTATTTGCATAGCACATCTGGCGCGCAGGGTGACGGATATCGTGCAATTTGAATGGACGTACGGTCCATGGTTTTGTTTAAGTTCTTTCAGTTAAAACTAACAGTCCATTAGACCTTTCTAAAGGGTGTGAAATTGGAAAGGGACCGTGGGATCGGAATAGATCCTTTGTAGAATTTTAGCCTCATACATTTTCCGAATTATCTCGTCGAGATAATTACGGTTGTCTGCAATTTGGTAGCGGATAGGCGATATGCTTTATTGAACTAGGTTGCCACTGCCTTTGTTTGCTTGACGGATTTGGGTGGCCTTTATGGCAGCTACCCGCACGTGCAGCCGCTGGTCGGCTAATGTACCGACGATAGCAATTCCTTGTAACATCGTGTAGATGTTCCGGATTTCCGATTGTGCAGAGCTGGGATGCGATGCATTTCGATCTTTAGGAATTTCTCTTGGGATCCGGATGAATGTGTGGTTTTTACCTTTGTTTCAGGTATGCTACAATCGACACGTTGAGCTTGACATTGAAAGCTTTGGGACGTTCAGTTCATTGCTTTTTAGTGTCGGGCTCAACGTTGGCTAAATGTTTCAGGGCCCTAGCGGACTTAGTGGCACGCGTCTGTGGGCGGGTGTAACGTTTTCAGGGTAGGTATGTTCCTTGAAGGGTAGGAACCCTACCTGGGTGGACTTGTGCGTTCGTAGAACGCTACAATGCTACTGTGTGTTTGTTTGTTTACCAGGCCGGAGCATCGTTAGGCATGATCTGGGGTACGATTGTCTAACGTCAATCATATTAGTGCCCAAATCCCATGATCGGTAGATAACCGATAAAGGAAATTGGTCGCAAGTGTTGCGAACCTCGGGAGTGGGGCAATAAATTGTTATCAACCCTAGCAAAACCCATCGGCTACAACTGTGTCAACAATTACGCTGGCTAGCGAGTATTTATCTATTATAATTGTTGATAAGCCAAGCCGATGGAGATATGGTACGGTTCATATAATAATTCAATGTGATGCATGCCTTTATGAGGTTTAACTTTCAGGTGAAAGTTATTTGAAAGAAAGCTTACAATGCTCGAATGCAGGTAAGTATAGTGGTTTATGGAGTGAGGGAAAGGTAGGTTGTTTTAAAGAAATGGATTGTTCTTTAGGAAGGCTTTAAAGAACCGCCACAGGCCTGTTTAATGTATGGGGCAGTGCTAGGGCTTGTGGAGTACTTCATCCTTTTAGTGGATGATTTCGCGTGTACTGCAATTAATTGGTGGAGACTGGTTCAAAAGAGGTATGCATTAACGGGTGGGTGGTTTTGGACGTAACACTACTGATACTTTATTACAAACGATTGTGTGGATTCTTTTTCCTAGTAAATCACAAGAACAGATGAGAGAGCAAGTTTTCGAACGACTTTACAGAAGAGGCGTTCACTTGAAGCCAGGTGCACTGACAGAGCTGGCACGTACGCGGTATGTCCGCTTTGGGTACCAGAAATTGAAAAAAAGCCTCGAACACAAAGAAAACTCGCCACTTTATTTCAGCTGATTTTATTATACTTTGATTTTATTTAACTTTGAAACGGATCAAACTTCTTTTTCATTTTTCTTCGACTTCGATAAGATTTTCTTTGTTCTTGATGGTAAAGATTCTAATTAGATTTCTTTGTCAACACCTGTTTTGTGTGCTTGATAACCATCACGTTTTTCTTTGTTCCAGCTTTATCAGTTATTAGATCATATCTGAGATGGGATCAGCAGTGGGCTGCTCTTTGTGTACATTTTGGTGTCGCCGACCACCGGTTTTCAGCTGGCAAATCAAAAAGGTACATGCAATCGTTTTTTTCTCTTTGTCGTTTTGTGTGTTTTCTTATTAGATAAGGTTGTCCCCGATAGACAACCGAAAGCAAAAAGCACATTTGATTATAATACCACTAAGGAGCCATTCATGTACTGCTGGAATTGATTAGAAACTTGCTTTAGCCACACCAGTTAGCATATTCGAGTAATACCAAAAAGGAAGCTATTATGCTGCACCTGCCAAACAGGTATCAATGATCCGCATGTAGTCGTTTCGGAACAGTTCAACACAATCGCAGTATCAAGGTACAATATCTTTTAAGCCAATAACACAATCGATTTTTTAACAACTCCACAACGGCCTTACACCTTCACATGTGTTTCGCATTACAAATAAGATATAGAAGGAATTATGCTGTTTTACACGGTGGGATAGATAAAGTAAGCTCCTCTGCTCCACTCTTTAAATGGTTTGTAAGAAAATCAGCAAATAAATATACATACCATAAAAAGGCGAGTCTGATAAAAATGTCTGGAAAATTAAAATGCTGAAATAAATAACGAAATCTATAAAAGTTCTGACGACTTCAAGAGCAATTCACTTCAATATTCTGAGAAGATTGTAACACGTAATTAGTGAGGGCAAATATTTGTTTAAAAGGTAAAGCAATTCTCTATCTTCGCTGATGGCTCTTTTCAACTTTATTCTAACGAACATCTCTGTTTATTTAAGATACTTTTCATATAAAATCCTCGAGCTGTTTCCACCCATCATGTTATTTGATACTTTTTGGTGAACAAAAGTGAAGAAAAGTGTTCGTAGCTGTGCATTTCTTAAATTTCTGTGTACCATTTCGCTATCAAGTTTGTTTAGCTTTCAAAATTGCACTAGACGAATACTTCTTTACAACCTCCTTAGGTATTTTAGAATTCCTTATAGAAGGATGCTTGAATTAGGACTTGAATGAGTAATTTATATTTAGTTTTCTCGTTGTCTTTGTGATTCATCTTCTAGATTTATTTCGGTGCAGAGCTTGTAGGATTTTATCCATTCACCACGTTTAGTCCTGCGCTTCCATGCGTACGCAGCACACTAGATACAATCCAGTAATGTTATTGCAGTATTATAACTACCAAAGCACTCACTCCTGGCAATTATAAATGAACACTCCTGTGCCATCCTACTTTTAACTTGATTTCAATTCTTCAAATCTTCCTTTAGAACATAAAATTCATAGGTTATGGTATCCTGGCAGGGGATTAAGATAGAAAAGTTACTTCATTCTTAAATTAGTTGTGTTAACTGCATTTTTGTTGTATCACTAGGTAGTAAATGAAGGATTCGTAATCTGAGAGGAATAAAAAGTAAGTGTTCTTTAACTTCAGAACTACATTTTAGGGTATCGAAGGATATCTGGGGACGATGACTCTATGGATCATGAAATTCCGAAACGTGATTGTCCGCAAATGCTAATAGGAATACTAAAGAAAGGTGATGCTATAAAATTGCTTATTTCTGAAGCAATTTAAATGCAACAACCAATTCGTAAGATAGTTTTGCACTTTGTATATACCAATTTAAATTCTTTTTGTACGACGGAGCGGAATGAACTCCTTATCATCCTTATGAATAATTTTGTGTTTATGTATTCATATTACAACTTAAGGACATCAATGATAGCTTCACGTAATTTTTTTTCATATGTAGTGGATTAGGGTATGAGCAGCTTTGAAATGAACCGAATGGCGGGTATCGTGGGAAAGTATTTGGAAAGATGGATTGCATTCACCAAACTCAAGCGAATAACAATCGTAATAACACATGCGATATAAAAACATATAAACCTATTATTTAAGGATGGTATTATTGTAATCGTCGGGGAGCCTCTGGCGCAAGACTAATGACCTTCCCCTGAAAAAACAAATCATTATGGAAAATTTAACAAGCCTCAGGACTTGCTAAATAAGGCCAAGACCGGTTCCCGGTTGTAGTGCCGATGATGATGATGATTATTGAAATTTAATGTTTATGTATAAGCCTTGCTGCTAGAATACCAGCTTTAATTCACACACACACCTAGGATTTTTGTTTTGTTTTTATTTGTTTTTTGCTATTGCAGAGTTTTTCTGTTGATACTTCCTCCGATGATTGCGTGTTGTTGGTCAATTATCTTAACCCTGGTTTTCTTTTGTCATATGAGGTTATTTCCTTATGTCTACCCTCTATTTTGCCTTAAGGCCACTTTTTGTACAAAAAGAGGGGATGGATCGTTCGAGAACTGTTTCCCTTTAAGTCGGCTCCAATTTAGAGTGTCTGTTTACATGTTTCCACATAATTGTTATTAATATTGTACTCTCACAAGTTTATGGTGGAACCGTTCTCACCGTCTGCCATCTTACTGACTACGTACATCATTATTTGGGTTGGACAATTCAACAAAGGTGCCACTTCTGAATATATCTGGCTATTTGTACATTTTATTCTTGGATTGACAGTGCTTGCCCATGGAGGTGTGGCGGTTCTTGCAAACGCCACTACTTACCTGCTCAGCTACCACCAGGTAACCATTCCCACGCGCGACCTAATTCATAAAAAGCGTGTACTTACCTGCATTGGTTATTCCTATAACCACGAAAAACCTGTGAAGCATAATGTCAGCTGATACGAAAAATATATCAGCAACAACAGACATTCCCTACAAGGGCATAGTCGTGCGAACCGCACCATGTTTCCCAAAAGACAAAATCCGGTTGCACATGCAGTAAACAACATTGCCCAATAAATACGAGTATCAAAGAAATACCCCCTAATGTGTTTACCACAAACTACAGGATTCATTTCTTCCTTTTTGTGGTCATCTATACAAACGGTCGATCGACCACCCGTCCGACAAGCGAAATTGTTCGCACCAGCCAAATGCCCTTGAAACACGGATTGATACAACATCACGTGTTCAATATAATTCCCTGACAATATCCATGCGCATGAGACGAAAGCATTTTCGCACACACGCGCATGGCGATTTATACCAGGGGACGCCGACAAAGCGCGCCCAAGCAGCGTGAAGTCCCACACAATGATGTCGAAGGAACATATCCATTTATGGAAGTGGAAAGTACACGATCGGCAATAATGCCTTACGCACACGTTGATCGTGCAAATGCTTCAACCCTTTTTGTAGCAGAGATACTCGCACCTGCTGCGAACTTTAAATGGGGTGTATGCTGTATCTGCATATTTGCGGATACACACGATGAACAGCAAAAGCAATCATCGTGTGTGTGTTTCAACCCTTTTGTGTTGAACAAACCGCAAAAGGGATATATATTACCATATATGGTCATCGAGGCAATAAATGAATATTTCGTAATTCTGTTGCTTCGACGGCGATCTTTAATCGCGTTTTGGATTCCGTGGAGGCATGTCGGGCCTCCACGTTAAATAAACACACAAGTGTCGAGTGGAGTTGCGTTGTGGTGGCCTTGATGTGCGGTCGTGTCCTGAAGGCAAATGGACCAATTTACTTGAATTGTAAAAGACAAAAAGTGACAATACATTTGATTATTCATTAACTTAGAGTGTACAGAAAATTAATATTTCCCATTTGTAAAGTTTCGTGTGCCTATATAAATTAACCGACAAGAAGTGTCAACCTAATTGATTCTAAGTTTACTTGAATTGTAAGAGACAAGAAGTGTCAACGTAATTTTATGTGTAAATTACCAGCATTGTACAGCCAATTATCAATTAGTGTTTTATGTTAAGTTGTATATATGTTTAATTACATGGATTCTTTAAGTGACAATAAAACAAAAACATTTAAGTTCCTGTGTTTCCGTTTTATTCGCTGTGCTGTGATCAACTATACGAAGAACATATAGAGCGTTGACCAAGTGCGTGGCAAGTGCACTTATACAGTTTACAGAGGATGGGGTTAGAGGTGAACCGGTGCAGTACGCCTGCACACATACTTTCTACCTATAGAGGATCTAACCAATTCTCTTTCAATAATTTCTAGGTTCGTTGCTCTTGGGAGTCAAATCTTAAACCATATATACACCTTGTCAATAGGATAGGTCTCATGAACGTTTTATATAGAAGTAGCTTAAGGGGACATTCCGGTTTGTTCGGTTCAAAAAATCAATTTTTATTTTTTGCTTAATCGATAGTTTTATACTTCAAAAATAATATGTTAAAATTTGGAAACGAAATCTTAGGCGGTTCAAAAGTTATAGGTCATTAAAGCGTCGGGTCTCCCGCGGATACAAATTCGTATCATAGGTGGCAAGTGTCGTGTATTTAAAAAGATGCAGACTATCCATTTATGGGCATTATTTTGCTTCGCTGTTGGCTTGGGCCAACTGCCACTTCTTTGAATATGTCGCAATCTTGTGCGACTGAAGAGCATGTTCATAAGCGGTAATGGATAGTCGCTCCTGTGTATGTTGTTTTTACATTCGGGCGTACTGCGGGTGACCTGCGATTGCCTGAGTTTTAGTTAGTATCATATATATGAAACTAACTTGCCCGTTGCACGGTGCTGGTGGTTTTTTCTTGTTTGGTGACTATGGAAGATGTTGCTACCGGTGACGTCGCGGGGTAGGTATTTTTGATGTTTCTTTGTTTCTTTTTCATGAGGAGGAAAAAGTATTTAGTGTAAACATGGTCTCAGAGCGTGCAGTGCTCGCGTTTAGGCGTCCGTTTCATATGTTTTTCAACGGTAAATTTTTCTAACATAATGTTTAAAAACGTTAAAGGTTCGCGTAAGTCAAGGGTGTGTTCAGGGAGTCGATATAAACAACGAAAAGGATTTATGGGAACTGTACATGAACTGGAACGACTACATCGGCACAAAAATTGGCTACATCGCCCGACTTCGCTCCAACGGTCACAGTGACGGCAGCATACGTGATGTTACTTTTTTCAGTTTTTTTCCGAACTTCCAAACATTATAAAGTGTAAAATCTCTAACGGTTCGATAAGCTATTTACCCAATTTACGTAAAACTGACACACTTCACGCAAAATAACAACGAAAGTTTCAATACTGCTAGCTGGCAAATGGCGTCAAAACACACATACAGTGGTAAGAAAATTATTTAAGTTGCGGCTCTTACCGCAGCTTGTATGTTTAATTAGGGGTTTTTACCCGTATTGCTAATAATGTAAGTCATGGGCATCAAAATTGGGTACGCTGCGAGAGCGTTTGCGAACGAGAGGGACAGAGATCGGCTGCAAGACGCTGACCCCAGCCTAGTATACAACTCGCACGGGGCACGAACAGCGAAGGAAAAGGCGAAAATGCAACTGGAGGACCAATTCGAAGTCGTGGAAGGAATTGTTTATGGTGCAGGAATAGATGTCTAGCAGTTAGTATAAAAAATCCCGATGATTTCATGAAAAAAATCACTTTTATCTTTTGTCTAATTTATCTCCAAACTTTGAATGCGTTTTTCTCGAAACGACTTTTTTGAGTGCGGTGTAAGCGATAATATGTAAACGGTGCATACGATTCTTATGAAAGTTCGCACACATATTTTTAACAAGCACACGCAAATTGTGAGTGAATTACTTTTTAATTTTTTTTTTATTTATTTTTTTAGTTATAACTAAAAAATAGAGCAAAAAAGGGCCGAAAAATCAATGTTTTTTCAATAGTCCGCCATTTTGTTGTTTTTCATCTATTTTAAAAATTTTTTCACTCACATTGGTCTAAATGTATATAAGTTCAATAAACTTCTTGCATTTTTCGTATTTTTTCACCGGGGACGAAAATAACCCTTACACGAGCAGAACGGTTGGGTAACTTTGAACACTTGGACGGTCGGGGGGGGGGGGGGGGGGGGGGTCCGGGGTGACTCGACAACATTTACAAACGTTCGCCTACGATGAATAAAATGATTAAAAAAAAAAAATTTATATATATAATACTTTCTCTTAAAAAAAATCATGAAAATAACCTATTTTTTGACCCGACAAACCGGAATGTCCCCTTAAGTGGCGGAGCAACACTTCTTAATAACGGGAGCAGAATGTGTGTAAAATGTTTGCCCCTTTTGGGATCGTGTATGGATGTTGACCTTTGTACGTTGTAAACGTTTTCCACCATGTACGATTCGATTACTACTACAATATATGAGCTTTCTCTGGCGAGAAAAGGGGACATTTCCCAGATTACGGAAGTAATTTCCTTTGGGTATTTAGGTGCTTATGTTTCATTGCCTGTGCAAGATTCATATTTCTTCCAATACGTTCCTTTAAGGGTTTCTTATGGTGAGCTGCTGCGTTAGCGTTGTTGTATGATTATTTATAAAAGTTTTGTCTTGTTTTGTCATACATTTATACCATAAAGTTTTGTTAGAATATGATGTTGAATACGGGGTTGAGGTTGCCGGGATCGCTTCCACAGCGCCAATTTTGATATATGATTCTTTCGATAGCTGGTCAGTTATTGGTGCACTGTGCCTGTCCGTAGTGTCAGTCCTGTTAGATAATCATTCCTTAATTTAGTTAGTAATATAAAAACGGGTACCGTACCGGTTACGTTGCGTCACCTCCGTTGGCGCTGGAATCTATAGGCTTCAAACACAATGTCCTTACCTCCAATTTTCGCTTGCAAAACTCATTAGCTGCCACCAGATTCCTCGCCATTTCTCCTTTATCACGAAAACACCAACATGTTAGTTTTACTAATAGAAACTTTACTTTGAACTTTAATTTGACAATTGGAAGTCCTTCGTGGACTGCTTAATTAAACTAAACTAAATGAACACATTACAAAACAAAAAAAAAGGATTTCCCTCTCGGAAATAAAGCAAAAATTTAACAATTCAATAAAAAGGGTACAACGAAAAAAAACATCCTTCGTGGATGGAGGGTAACTACTGACTCTACAGCTTATATCAATCTCACTCGAAAGACACACACTCTCTCTCTCTCCCATGATCACACCATCCTCCAACGATAAACTTTCAATAACATCGCAACTCATCGACACAGGTTCGTGTACCTGCTTGCAATTAATTGATATTGTGGAACGTGTTCGTTCACAATATAGTTAACTTGATTTATTCATTTTTTATGTATGGCAATGAGATATCTATTAATGTACATTATCTTCAACGTGTGATAATTAATATCTATCCCCAAATTATCCTCCTCCTCGATGGGGCACCGGTAGTGGGAGAGGCCATTACGCAACAGCGTCTCTTCAACGTGCAGAAGCGCCTTTTCTTATTTTAAGGTACATCTCTCAGGAAAGGCAAACCTATAGAGGTATTTTTTTCTCTAACGCGTCTAACACCAGCCGTTAAAAAGTGGTCAAGGACACCTTACAATCATTTCACCGAACTTATGGGTTAATGGGGTGGCATTTTACCCGGGCGGGGGGACAGCATTGGATCTTTGATCTAGTCAATGATATTTCACATGAAATATCCGATTTTCGTTCAGTTGGAAATAAGAAGTTCTCGAGTGAACATCTGTGCCAGAACGTTAAGTTTTCTTTTTTATAAAGTAAAGTGCTTCACGTGTGAGAATTTTAGGGTTCGTTACAAGTACCGTTTTTTTTTTCTAGGAATTGTTTACCATTTTGTGGGCAGTTCAAATTCGAACCCTCTTTCTTTTATGAATTTAAAATGGGCCATAATGCGTCATTGAGTGTTCACTTGACGTTCGAGCGGCAAAGACGTTTTATATCGCCCCCCTCGCCACACATTGAATACACGCACAAAAGGAAAATTCCCCTGCCACCACCAATTAATGTGAGGAATATAAGGGATTTTCATGCATTTAGAAATGTCATATTGTCTGTAGTGAAAGACAAAATTCAATTAAAAGCATTATCCAATAATGACATAAAAATAACATGGGTAACAGAAAATGCATACAGAGCAGTTAAAGAGAAATTACAATCCCTTAAAACGGATGTAAGAACCTAAGACTTAGAGTATCATACCTACCATCTAAAAAGTGAGAAACTATTTAGATTCGTAATCAGAGGAATTCCAGCCTTAATGTCCATAGACATGATTGTAAATGAATTATGCTCACCAAATCATAAAGTTGTAAAGGTAACAAACATCAGAAAAAGCACTACGTCAAATAATGGAGAAAAAAAATCTTTAAAGCCTTTCCATTGTTTTATGTCGATATAGTTCAAAAAGAGAATAATAAATCAGTTTATGAAATCCAAGAATTATTATGGTGCAAAGTATCGATTGAACCACCCAAAAAGGTCAGATCGATACCTTAATGTAATAATTGCCAACAGCTTGTTCATACAAAAAATTTCTGGAACTATAATTCAAGATGTCTTAAGTGTGCTGGGCCTCACCATACAACCCAATGCTCCAAACAACGCTCAGTGTATCGAAACAAAAATAAAAGCTCAGCATCCAAAGAAGACTGTGGTTTTCTCAAAGACTACAATAAAAAAATACAGAGCGAGCGTAACCAACCACAATTGGTATTAGCAACACACGAATGAACAATAAACTAAATGAGAAATCAGATAATAAAAGCAGGCAGCAACCTGTCAATTACGAGCCTACCATCATGGATATGATGAAGATGCTCAGTGTATTCCAGGACGACATCAAAAAAAGCATCAACCAGCTAACAGAAAGGGTAGATGAACTTGAAAATTTTCAAAAACTACCAACCACGAAATCCAAGAAATAAAGGCAATGAGTAATCGGCTCCTACGAATAATCACTTGGAATGCAAATGGGCTCCACAAAAAAACGGCTCAAGAACTAGAAATATTTATAAGAGAGCACAACATAGATATTGCGTTGATATTAGAAACACACTTTTCTCATATGAGCTTTATAAAAATCAGGGGTTATATGGCCTATTGGACTACGCACCCCAGCGACCGTGCCCGTGGAGGTGCAGCTCTGATAATAAAACAAAATTTACATCACTTCTAACAAGAAGAAATAAAAGAAACTTTTATTCAAGCCTCCATTGTTACTATCAACCTTCATGGAACTGATTTAAATGTAGGTGCTGTATATTGCTCACCTAGGCACACAATCTCAAAACAACAATTCACGGATATCTTCAAGAAGGTCGGACCAAGGTTTATAATTGGTGGAGATTTTAATGTCAAGCACACTGCCTGGGGATCATGGTTGATTACTCCAGGCAAGGGAAAAGAATTGCTTACAGCCATCAAAGAAGCAAAGTGCGAATTTCATTCGTCTTGTTCACCAACATACTGGCCTACTTATAGCAACAAAACTCCTGACCTGATCGATTTCTTTATTTCGAAAGGAGTGTCATGGAATTATAATGAAACGGATAGTTTAGTTGATTTAACGTCTGATCACACTCCAGTACTACTAAGATTGAATGCAGCTGTTCCCAGAAAGAGCAGAAAACTAAATCTTACAAACAAATATACAGATTGGGAAAAATTCCGAAAAGAGCTTGACTATCAAATTGAATTAAACGTTAAACTTCAAGATTGTGAAGAATTGGAGCAACAAGTACAACAATTTATCGAAACATTACAAAGTGCAGCCGCAACAGCAACTCCGGTGCCAAGTGATAAACCAGAACCAGCAACCACAAACCCTATTGAGATTAGAGATCTAATCAAAGACAGGCGCAAAGCTAGACGAACCTGGCACAGATCCAGACACCCTAACGATAAAAAAAATATTCAACAAGGTGAGCAATCTAGTTAACAAATTAATTAAAGACCATAAACAGAGTTGTATAGATGAGTGAACTAAGTCCATCAGCGGATACGGATTACTGTCTCTGGACGGCAACACGTAAATTTAAACGTCCCCTTATTCAAGTGCCACCTATGAAGGATGCACAGGGACAGTGGCTACGCAGAACTGAAGATAAAGTTGAGATTTTTGCACAACACCTGGCTTTAGTGTTCAAACCACGCAACATCCACAGTAGTATTGATCCTTCACTCAGGTATCAAACTGAGCAAACAATCAAGCCAGTGATCCCAATGGAGATTGCCCAAGAAATCGACAAAAGTTTGAACCACAAAAAAAGCACCAAGTATCGCTGAAATATCATCTGGCATGTACAAGGAATTACCTCGAAAAGGTCTCATTATGCTAACATATTTGTTTAATGCTCGCTTTCGACTAAGATACATTCCAAATTCATTCAAAACAGACCAGATAATGATGCTCAAGAAACCAGAGAAACCAGCAGAAGAAGTAACGTCTTATAGACCCATATCGCTATTGCCATCCATTTGAAAACTGTTTGAGAAAATACTCCTCAAGCCATTCATTAATATTCCAGACTTTCAATTTGCCTGTAGGAATAAACACTCAACTATAGAACAGGTTCGCCGTGTGACCACAGCAATAGAAAAGGCTTTCGAAAAAAACAAATATTGCCCAGCTGTCTTTCTTGATGTCTCTCAAGCATTCGACAGAGTATGGCATGAAGGTCTTATATATAAAATGAGTAAACTGTCCAGCAAAGTATTGCCATCTACTGGAATCATACTTCAGACGATAGAACCTTCAAAGTAACACACGAAGGAGCTCACTCTAGCTTCTATCCAATAGAAGCAGGCGTACCACAAGGACGTGTCCTGGGACCTTTGCTCTACTTACTATACACGGCAGACATCCCAACAACCAAGAACACATTCATAGGCACCTTTGCAGATGATACAGTTATACGAGGGTTGCCTCTTATGTTTCGGGATTTGGCAACCCTAGTGTTGCAATCCGGCAATTGACAGCTCTGTCGTAAAGTTGGACATTTTTGAGGTTATACGCACTCAGAACGTTTTGACATACGAGCGCTATTTGTGTTGTTTACAGTAACTTAAAAGATTCATCTCGGCCCAAAAATGGAATTAAATCGTCAACATTTTCGTGCGATTATTTTTTACAACTTTCGGCGTGGATTAACTCAGCAACAGTGCATGGATGAACTTAATTCAATTTTTGGCGATGAAGCTCCATCAAGGACCAGTGTTTATCGATGGTATGGTGAATTCAATCGTGGTCGTAGTTCACTCCAAGATGAATTTCATGAAGGTCGTCCAAAATCAGTTGTTGTTCCGAAAACCATTGATGCTGTGCGCGAACTGATATTGGAAGATCGTCATGTGACCTATCGTGAGATTGAGACAACCTTAGGCGTTGGTGGGACCAGCATACATTCAATATTGCATAAACATTTGACTGTCAAAAAAATTTGTTCGCGTTGGAACCCACACAATTTGTGAATCGCCCAAAAAAAGGCTCGTGTGAATTGGTCGAAAGAAATGCTCAAAAAATACGGTCGCGGTGCTTCGAAACACGTGTATTACATCGTGACAGGTGATGAATCGTGGATTTACGCGTATGAGTCCGAAAGTAAACAGCAGTCGACTGTCCAAATCCAACAAAAGTTGTTCGCGCACGAAGCACTTCCAAGCAAATGGTCGCCTGTATTTTAGGAAAAATTGGACATATCGCAACCGTACCACTAGAACAACGCAGAACAGTCAATTCTGAGTGGTACACAACCATTTGTTTGCCAGTTGTCTTCCAAGAAATCAGGAAAACCAACCGCCGAAGACGGATCACTCTTCACCACGACAATGCGAGCTCTCACACATCAGCTGCGACAACTGCATTTTTGAGCACCCAAAACATCGATTTGATGGGTCATCCGCCGTATAGTCCTGACTTGGCACCGAATGACTTCTTTTTATTCCCGTACGTAAAAAACAAATTGAGAGGTCAACGTTTTTCGACACCCGAAGAAGCGGTTGCTGCATTCAGAATGCATGTGTTAGAGATACCTCAATCAGAGTGGCAAAAGTGCTTCGACAATTGGTTCAAACGCATGCAAAAGTGTATAGATCTTCATGGGGAATATTTTGAAAAACAATAAAGTGATTTTCGATGATCAATATTTGTTTTTGTTCTCTAATCCCGAAATATAAAAGGCAACCCTCGTAATATCAGCTGATGATAATCAAAAAAAAAAAGCTACACAACAATTGCAACAGGCACTCAACGAAATTAGCCAATGGACCACTGATTGGAAAATTAAACTCAACAAGATGAAATCTATTCACGTAACATTTAGATTGCGAGGGCCAGATAACAATATTTTTACATATCTCAACGGAATTCCAGTTCCTAAAGCAGATTCAGCGAAATATCTCGGTACACATTTGGATAGCAGACTAAACTGGAGACATCATGTGAAACAAAAAGCTGAGCAAATAAAGCTGAAACGTAGACAGATGTATTGGTTAATCGGGAATCGCTCTCAACTCAATCTCTATTGTAAAAGATTGATCTATCAATCTATCATCAAGCCGAACTGGATATATGGAATCCAATTATGGGGTTGAGCAAAGCAATCCAATAGAGATATAATTCAACGAAGCCAGAATAAATTTCTCGCATCATCACCAATGCCTACCATTTTGTGACAAATCAGGAAATACATGATGACCTAGAGATCAAATGGATTTATGAAGTTATCCAAGAATACATTATCAAACACGAAAGACTTCTACACGAAGCACTTCTACGAAAAAGGAATATTTGATCTTCTGTCACATTGGAAGAATGTCATAGATACCAACGGATCCTATTTTGATTGAATAAAAGTTTGGCCCTTAAATGTTTACTATAAAAGCGGACCTTTCATGTGATACAAATCAATATTTCTAGTCCCACCTCTTCTGTTGCTTGCAGGATTATTTCACTGTTTTTACTAACAGTTTTTAGATTATCGCCCAAAATGGGGATGTCATCCGTGTATGCGAGCACTTGTGTGACCCCGTTCAGGGATGATCCGGCCATGTTGTCGTCTTGTACCTTTCTGATGATATATTCGAGCATAAGTTTAAAAAGTCAAGGTGAGAGGCCATCCCCCTGTTTTGGTCCGTCCTGGATTTCAAATGGTTCGCAGAGGTGGTTTCCTATTCTAACTCGCCCTTTATTTTCGTTCATGCAGATTGGAATGAGGGCGGCTTATTTTTTCGGGACTACCACCTCAACTACAATATGGTGAAGTTTTTGCCTTCTGACTGAGTCGTAGGATTTTTTGAATTCACCGAACAGTTGGTGAACCGTCTCTCTGTATTCACACTTCTTTTCCAGCAATGGCCTTACAGTGCACGTTTGGTCGCACGTTGACGGGTTCCTAACGAATCCGCATTGGTAGTCTTCCAGTATTTCTTCTGTGTAGGGTGGGATTCTCGTCAGTATAACATTTGTATTTGGTTGGGAGCATTGATATTCCTCTGTTGTTGTCGCAGTCAGATCTGTCGCTTTTTTTGAAAATGGGGATGCCTATTGAGGTTTTTCATTGTTCTGGAGTGACTTCCTTATCCCATATTGTTTTAACCAGTTGGTGGATCTTTCTGGCGGTTGCCTCTCTTCCATACTTCATGAGCTCTGCCGGTATGCAGTCGACTCCGGGAGCCTTCTTGTTTTTCAATCGATTTATTGCGCCTACAACTTCGTTGAAAGAGGACTCTGGGTTCTGAGGGCCGGCTGCATGTACGTCTGGTGCGTTTATTTGTGGTTGATGGGTGCGTAGATTGAGGAGATTTCAAAGTACCCCTTCCATCTTATCACGGTATTGTTTGCTTCTGTGACCAGACAGCTGTTACGCAGTAACTCCTCCATCGCCTTTGTCCCACCGTAAGCATAGATAAGACCACATTACCAATAAAATATTTAAACGATTTAAAAAATTGAACATATATATGGCAAACAATTTAAGTTTAAATACAATTATACTTTACAATTAAACATTTATCTAAAAATTAAACACATACGGGCAATGTACAATCCAAATCAAGCATTAAATTACATTTGAATACAAATTCGGTAAAACTTAAATTGAAAACAAGAATAAATATAGCTGGTTCATGAACCCAGTTTTTCGAAGTTGATAGTAGTCAAGTTTCTTCGTTGGGACGACGTTACCAATGAACAAAAAGATAACGGAGAATAACAGGAAACGTAGACACAGTTTTGTCTTTTAACTGTGGTTGACAGTTTTACAAAAACCATTGGTTAGTCGGTGTAAAATTATTTATACTTTTTATGATGAAGACTTTCGTGCTCGTGAATTAACAAGAGTTTTGTTATAGTATGTTCGTAAAATGGAGCAGAGGGAAAGAAAGAGAAAAGCTGAAACTAAGAGCATGTAACTAAATTGAAAATTTAAATAAAAAGTCGTCTAAAACTACGTTCTGTGCGGAAAGTTTTTGAATGGATTTCTTGGGCTAGATATTTCGTGTTGTTAACGATATCTTGCTGACGCAACTCCATCACCAACTGCATTGAGGGATGGACAGATCGGACGTCATACTGTCTGGGGGTTGAGTAACATGGGCCAGCCAAAACCCCAGCAGTTCTTACACCCCAGCGACTGCAGCCATGGATATCAAGCCAGCCGAGAAACACCGAGTAACAGTGGGTACACACTCATATATATATATATATATATATATATATATATATATATATATATATATATATATATATATATATATATATATATATATATATATATATATATATATATTGTGCGTTGGGAATTTAACCTTAATATAGCCGTTTGCGTCCTGAATTATTTTGGGTCTCCCTCGGTAGCCATTTATTATTGAGTTTATGTTTATATACCTTTGATGTTCTTTGCTCGGGGATTTTCTAGAAGTTTTTCGATCCGAGTCTTTTCTCATTCGAGTTTTCTGCGCTTGAAAAGTTTCACTGTCTCTTTCCAAAATGTCGCGTGTCTTGCTGCGTTGACTTCATCGTATCTTCCTAAATGGATCACTCTGAGGCGTCTACGTTCTTCGATCTTCACCCTGCAGTCATCGTCAAACCAAGCTTTGGACTTAATTGTTTTCTTAAATCTTAATACCTTTTGGGCTGTTGGTTTGATTGCGTCTCTGATCGATGCCCATTTAGTGTCCACACTCTTCCTCACTACTCCTATTCTCTAGGATGCTAAATCTATTCGATATTTCGTTTTGATATTCAGTGCTTTTGCGCAGGTCTTTTAGTTTATCAGTGTCGAACTTTTTGCTCATCTGCCGTGACTGCCCATGTGGGTTTGCTGCGATCCGACTCCTAATTTTGTCCATCACTAGACGATGATCGGAGTAGCAATCTGCTCCTCTGTATGATCTTACGTCCAGGCTATTCGGGTGGTGTCTTTCGTCTATTAGGAACTAGTCTATTTGGTTACGCGTTACGCCGTCGGGTGATATCCATGTGGCTTTATGGATTTGCTTGTGCTTGAACATCGTGCTTTTTACTACCAGATCTTTTGACGCAGCGAACATGATAATTCGAATTCCATTATCATTTGAAACGTCGTGTAGATAATGCCGTCTGTATTTGCGCAATTGTTTTTTCAAAGCAAATTTGCTCAGAGCAGTACCTTGCCAAACGTTTCTTCCTCGCCGTGTTGGTTTCTCACTTCAGCTGCACACGGATGCACGGAAAACGTACGTGCCGAGTCAAGAACAATCCTTGCGGCGCCTTGGAGTACTTGATGTACGTGAAAGCGAGTGCTCTCGTGGTGTGCGTGCAGGTTTTTCAACACATTTGATAAGTACTTTGTGAAATTTTTATTTGAAAATTTTAAAAACTCAGCCAGAAAAACTTACCTCGTCGTTGTCAGGATAATTCATGACAGATTTATCGGAAATTACAGAACCAAATATTTTCTGTTAGTAGATCTGTAAAGCTTGTAACTGGACCCAGGAAAAAAAATGTTGGCGGAGCTGTGAACAAAAAATTCAACTTTCTGGTAAAATTTGTACCATGTTTTGCTTTGTAAAATTAGTTGTGATAAAAAAAATTTTCGTTCAAGCAGTAGATATTTTTATATTGAAGATGTGCATAAAATTTGAACAAAATCGGTTTTTTAACTTTTTGAGAAATCGTGACATCCGACTTCAAAAATAGAGTTTCGAAACAAACGCGGTTGAAGTTTCAGTGATAGGTTAAAGTTCTCTTAGAATTTTACTCCAATCTATTTAAAATATTGGGAGAATATTCTAGATATATTGTACTATTTAATAAAACAAACAAAAAGAATACTGTTTTTGAAATTTTGGATTTCATCCCGAAAGTGTGATTGAACCGTATTTTCGTGTCGATGAAAATGATCGCCATGTCGCGGTTAATGGAGCTCGCTATCGTGCCATGTCGGAAAACTATTTTTTTTTGGGCTCAATTGGGCGGACTTGACATTTGTGATATGTGTTTTCAACATGATGGAGGTATACACCACAGAGATTTATCTATTAAGAGGTAGTTTGGGAACTGAATACTGCACCCGAAATAAATTTCCGATTGATATTTTAACTTTTCTGTGTTTCATTTAAATACAAAATTGTTAAACCCCCTTTGAAATAGCCGATACAAGATAATTTTTCCAAACACTGTAATCCCGATTCTCCAAACTTCATTGCTACGGAGCTGGCGATACATTTATTCTTTTAATAAGTAAATATTGAATTGAAATTGGACATCAAATCTGCACCCCATTATATCAATGCTGGTGTTCCACAAAGCTTCCACTTTTTTTTTTTCGTTCCTATCAATAGTCCCTTGTTCGTTGTTTAATTAAAATTGAACATCAAATCTAGACTCCATTAAATCAATGCTGGTGTTCCACAAAGCTTCCACATTTTTTCTCATTCCTATCAACGATCTCCAGTTCGTTCTTCAATTGAATTTGGCCTTCAAATCTGGACTCCATTAAATCAATGGTGGTGTTCCACAAAGCTTCCACATTTTATTCTCATTCCTATCAACGATCTCTTGTCCGTTGTTGAATTGAAATTGGACATTAAATCTGGACCCCATTGAATAAATGCTGGTGTTTCACAAAGCTTCCACATTTTTTCTCATTCCTATCAACGATCTCTTGTAATTTGTTCAATTAGGTACATGCCACCAATGTTTTCCAGTTAGTGTGAGAATGTGTCTCGGTTTACTTCAAAGATTAAATTTTCACAGTCGGATAAACACAGATTGTCATTCTTCAGCCAAATGACACGAGTGTTTTTTTTTTTTTTTTCAAAACTGTATTTATTAACCATAATTAGAATTCGTACATTTAAGTAATACAGTGACTTAAAATTAATTTTGTAACAATTGCTTACATGTAATTATTATAATAATATATACATTTTCCAAACAATATTTTATGAGATATAAGATAGATGCGTGTTTATAAATTTAGTGGTATTATCTTTCTGGAAAAGGTCAGAAAACCAGGAATTTGTTTTTTCAACTTTACTTAATCTAAACTTAATCCTAATTATATAAATAACTTAACCTAATTTAGTCTGATTACAGTATGATTTTCATAAAGCCATAAACAAAGTTTTATACTTAATGGGATATATGTTATGAATTAAAGGATGTGGAATGAGGTCAGTTATGGGTTAGAGGTAGAGTATTTCTCTCCGGTTGTTCGTTGGAAAAGCGTAGGATGTTGGAAAATGGTTGGACGTTACAGTATTTGAACTGGTTTGGGGTAACTTCGGTGTTGTGGTATATGATCTCGTTTGAATCATTTACCAGTCTGCCTGAGGCGAAGATAGCTCTGGTGTGGAGACAGTTGGGGTAGTTAGTTCGGATGTCTAGAGGGTTCTCTAAGAGCGAGGTTATTATGGGATTGGGATTATTTTGTAGGTTTTCGATAAATTTGATAGACAGTTCGAGGAATCGTCTATCGAGGCGCTCGATACCAGCGGTATTGTAGAGTTCGACGTTACTATAGTACTTATAGGAGTTAGGACGACGATGTAACCCAGAGATATACCTAAAGCATTTTCTTTCGAATACTCGTAATTTCTCCATTTGGGAGGGAGTGATATGGTACCACAATGGGCACGCGTACGTGAGTGTGGGCCTGATAATTTGTTTGTAAATGAGCAGTTTGACTTTGTGAGAGAGACTATTAGGTTTCCACATTACTCTTCTACAGAGATTAAGCTGAATTGTGGCTTTTTGAAGGGAATTTTTAATGTGGGAGGAAAAAGACCAGTTATTAGAAAAAGTGATTCCCAGATATTTTAGGGTTTTGGAGGGTTTTATCAGAGTGTTGTTCAGTTGAATCTTAATTTTGTTGTGGCAGCGTCTAGTGTTGTTTGTACAGTGCTCGTTTTTGCCCTTGAACACTATGAGCTGCGTTTTATTTGGATTAAGGTGAATTTTCCACTTATTAAAGTATGTTGATAGGTTAGGGAGGAAGTTGTTAATGCGGTTTCTTGCAGCCTTAACAAATTTGCTGCTAGAGTAAATTAATGTATCATCAGCATAATTCAGCAACACAACATTAGGAGATACGGGTTGAGGAATATCTGAGGTATATAACAGATATAAAATTGGCCCTAAAATGGAGCCTTGGGGAACACCCGCGGTTATGGTGTGGGTTTCTGAGACAGAAGAATTTATTCTCACAACGAATTTTCTGGCAGAAAGATATGAGGCTAAGAGCTTTGTTGTGTGAGAGTTTAGATTGAATATGGAGTGCAGTTTGTACAGAAGCCCTGAGATCCAGACGCAATCAAACGCCTTAGAAATATCGAGAGATATACACACAGTAGGGCTTTGGTTTTGGAGACCAGTTGTAACATCGTGTGTAAGTTTTAGTAGAGCATGACATGTGGATTGTCGCTTACGAAATCCGAACTGACAGTTAGGGATGAGGGCATTCTCATTGGCAAATGAGAGAAGATTTTGGTAGATCTTGCGTTCCAGTATCTTACTTAGTGTACTTAATAGGGATATTGGACGATAATTGCAAGGGCTATTACTACTACCGGGCTTCTTAATAGGAATTACTACTGCAGTTTTCCAGTTCTCTGGGAAGTGCGATGCATTAATTATATGATTAAGAAGAATGAGGATGGGAAGTAGATTCGGTGGGCGCAGCCTTTTAAATAGAAGACGTTTTGTTATTTCCTGATCTTACGATCTCGGATAATTCGTCCGCAGTTAGAAAATTTGTAGTGTCTAAGGGGTGTGAAGCTATGTTTATGTTGTTGAATTCACCGATGAAAGGAGTAAAAGATGGGAAAAATCTGTTTGAGATGTATTCGTTTACTGTGTTCTCGAAGCCAGGAGTTGAGAGAGAATTATTTTGCTCATGGATCTTTGCAAAGTGTTCTGCGAGGCAATTTGCTATGTCCGAATCGGACTGGGCAATATTATTGCTGATCGGGTTAATGAGATGGTCAATTCGGGGTTTATATTTACGACCAGTTAATTGGTTGATGTTTTTGAAAAGATCCCGATTTGGTTTGATATTTTTAAGTGTGGAGATGTAGTTTTCATCTGCGAATTTTTTCAACTGCTCATTTATCAGAGTGGATAGGAGTTGGATTTGGCTTTTAATAAAGGGGCAGTATCTTGTATGGAGTTTACGGCGGAGCTGCTTTTTAAGGCGCAATAATTTGGTTAGGATGCTGGGCAAAGGCTTTCCTAAATAGTTATGAGGAATGGTTGTCGGGGTGTTTTTGCTGAGAGCCTCCTTAAGAATTTGCTCTATTCTTAAAGATGCTTGATCGATTTCAGTAGGGAGTAAGTTAGATGCTTCAGGGATATACAAGTCAGAGAAACTTATCGCTATGTCCCTATTGACTTTTCTCCAATTTGTTTTGGTGAAGTTTGGGACAGAGTTTGACGAGTATAGTGGCTCGAAAGAGGGGATTTGGATCGTGGTGTGAACGGAACCATGATCAGAAGGAAATATAAACGAGACTGTAGGTGGACCCGCTGAATAAACATCGTCGGACTTGAGGAAGAAGTCGATTGTTGACCTGGCTGAGCTAGAGACACGAGTTGGCTGTAATGGGGAGTTGACACGAGCGTGGAATGTGTGCATTTTTATATACGGTCATTATTGCACGCGTAGGTGAAGATAAGATAAGAATCATGTTGAATTTTCACTTCGGGTTGTTGTCCCTTTGGTAGAATTTTCCGCTGTGTGATTTAAGATTTATGCTGGTCTCTCTCTACTTGCATTTTTTACTTTTGAACAAGGTGGTGGTGGTTCATTTTTATCTTTTGGTGGAAATGTACATTGTAGATCCTGTCCTACAATATGAGGAAATTTCTGTTGTAATTCCGAGAAACCTGACAGGGTGAATTTCAAATGAGAATTGCAAAGTTTGATTTCGTCTTTTTATTGCTTTCGCCTTGGATTTTTGAAGATAGCTAGCATCTGCTGGCAAATAATTTAAATTATAACGATATATACGGTAAGTAACGCTATCCAACACATATACCAAAGGGACAAAACTACTATTCAAAAAGAGACTCTATCCAAGCCAGACACAAGGGTAAACACCTCAGTAAGTTCTGTGGAGAGCTGTGCCTTTTAACAGTTAGCATTTTATTTGTCCTGGTGTTTTTGGTCAACGGTCAACAAATGCAGCAACCATCGCGCCGATAGCTTTTTTAATTCCAAAAGATCGTGCGAAATGTATCCCGCCCATTTTTGAAATATCCACAGTCTCAGCTAACTTGCGCAACTTTACTTTACGATCACTCAAAACGATTCGATGCACTTGGATTGCTATTCCGCATTCGTAGGCTTGTAGCGATTCTAACATATACACACAATTCACAAGCAAAAATAGTGAAGAACACCGAACGAAAAAAAAATCGAATAAAAAAAATAGATCAGAACCGTATACCAAGCGATAAAATAAAAATAATTCACACCAAACGCTATAGGCTCTTTTGGCCTTCCAAACAGATGTGTGTCTTCGGTGGTTTTACGACTCATTTTTAATACCCCAAAGCAGCGACGCCACCGATAAACATTGCAATGATTGTTCAGAAGTTTTTCTCTTTAAAAAAACAATGTTTGATTAAGATGCGATATTCCTGTTTTTCGATTTTTTTACTTAGTCGAAAATAGCGTCAATCAACCGACTGTACATTGCAGACGTTTTTTTTTTTAAAGGCGAATCTAAAACGCCGAGTCAGTGTCCTGGGATGATATTTTCGCTCGACCATCAGCCAAGCTCCGGCATATGCTCACGAATTTCTCCCAACCTTTTCACGAAGCCTATAGCTTAATGGGGTGGTATTTCCACGGGCGATTGGGCTTATGGGACCCTACTTCATCATCATCGGCACTACAACCGGGAACCGGTCTTGGTCTTATTTAGCAAGTCCTGAGGCTTGTTAAATTTTCCATGATAATTTGGTTTTCCGGGCTATTTTCCCTGATAATTTGGTTTTCCCGACGAGGAATCGAACCCCGGACCCTACTTATCACTTAGTAATTGTGCCGAACTCAAAATAATAAGAGTCATCTATTGAACCTAGGTTTGCACAAACGCAAGACACAACCCTCCTTACCAACTCAGCCATTGAGGCGGCATGGACGAAATGGATGAAATGTCAGAAAACTTCATACATAAACTAGTGACAGATGAGCCTCACGAAATGAGTCTTGGTCGTTTTATAGTGGTGCCACTTGTTGAAAAATTCCGGGACTTTTCAGCCCATGTCGTATAAGGCAGGCGGTTAGGGTTTAAAATTATTGTAAATTTTGCCAACAAATTACGAAAGTATGCAGGTAATCGAAATTGATGCATTTGTTATATAATATAATTTAAATATATTAACAATTGAAATAATATAGTAAGGGAAGGGCTAAGTAAAGTGACTTACTTGGCGATCGGACCGTGGAGCGGTCGATGTTGCTGGTGCCTGGTGTGCAGGTTGCAGGGGGCGTTGAGTTCTTGACTCCCCCTGTTCAGCTCGCTGTTTGTTGATGATGGTTATTACTTTTCACAAATATTGTTTCACAGACCTACTATTATTTAATGTAATTCTTATAAGCACAAACTTAGTCGCAGTAGTTCTTCTCATGAGAATGAGAATTCCGTCTGTTTTTATTTTTTGCCGTTGGCGTTTCCATTTTTTATTCAGCGCCAACGCCTTTTTAAAAATTATTTTTGCTGCCAAGTAGAACTTGCATAAAGTAGTTTATGCAAATTAGCTACTTGACGATTTTTCTTTCCTTTACAGGCAGAGAGGGGAAATTTGCGGAAATTAGTTTGTGTTGGGCGAGGACACGGACACGAGGTCGGTAACACAGTGTGTAGGAACAAAAATGGAACCTTCTGGTTCGATTAATTAACTGGAATCAGGAGTGTAGTTTAGAAAGCTTTAAAACTGGGTCAAGGACTGGTCAAATAGGTTATTATACTTTCAAGCGTTGCAACATAATACTTTATTTGGTGTATCTGGTAATCGTGGCGAGGTTAACTTACCCCAAAAATGAAAAGCTACACACAGTCGTTGCAAAACGAACTAAATAGAGAAAATGAAGATGAGAAGGAGTGTTCTCCAAACTCAATTTGTTGCAAGTATTATTTCTATAAGACAAAATAAGTTGGCTAACTGACATCACAATAGAATTTGATGTTTTTGGATGTTATTTACGACATTTTTTAATATGCCCAAATTATAGTTTCTTTGTTGAAGGTTTACTAGTTTGTGTTTCCAGAAAAGAGGAGGCACGGTAATTAAAAAAATTTCATTGATGTTGCACTGGTCGACACAAAACTCATGTTTTGCATCAAATGACAACAACAAAAAACAACAAAAAAATTATAATAATAATAAAAAAATATGTATATAAAACAAATCTGGGAGTGAAAAGTATCATCATCGGCACTACAACCGGCAACCGGTCTTGACCTTATTTAGCAAGTCCTGAGGCTTGTTAAATTTTCCATAATGATTTGTTTTTTCCGGGCAAGGTCATTTAGTATTGCGCCAGAGGCTCACCGATGGAGAATCGAACCCCGGTCTCCCGCGTGACAGGCGGGTATACTAACCACTACACTATCGATGAGCTGGTGAAAAGTATGCTGGGTGATTACAAATATATGTGTTAAATTTGTATAGCTGTTGCCCTGATGAGCCCTTACAGAACATATTCATACCGGACAATACGCCAATCAAACATTATTGGCCCTGTCATTATAATAATATGTTGGAATTAATGGTAACTGCGTAACAATATCAGTAGTAGTAGTAAAGCTACCGAAATTAATACCGAATGTTTCCGCAATGTACCGAAAACTAAAACAGACGATACCGGAGAAATATTTGTCAGAATAGAGGAATATTTGTGAGACTGAATTGACATATTTTTCATTTACAATTTTTTTTGCACAAATCAATTTGTGAATGCAAATGGGAACTCCAATAGGTTCAGGAAGGTCATACTGGATATGTAGTGCATCGAAACCTCAGTCTCGGGAACTGTGCTTTCTTCGGTTTTTCGCTTATTGGCGTTTGGAACATCATATCTTCAGTTCCAGAGCTGTGACTTTCTGTAGAGTGCGATTGTTGACTAATTTTGTTAACTCTTCTACTATAACGTAAATTCACTCCAACGATATCGTTAAATCTTAAAAATATCTCTTCTTGGGTGTATTTGTCCGTCACTTTATTCCTTCGTTCTCCAGGCATGATAAAGTTTTACGAATGATATTTGCGAGATTTTCTTTCATCCCCGTGATAT
Organism: Microdon myrmicae; assembly: GCA_963931805.1. Classification (NCBI taxonomy): domain Eukaryota; kingdom Metazoa; phylum Arthropoda; class Insecta; order Diptera; family Syrphidae; genus Microdon; species Microdon myrmicae. The sequence continues at coordinate 41,101,243 of OZ007497.1, read as the reverse complement.
TATTCTATGTTATCTTTGTTTGAGGACCGCAGGAAGAATATAAATACGTCTCGAATTTCTTCATCTATTTGTGTTGCGTTTTATGGGGAATTTCTCTCCAATTTCTCTATGGAGTTTCTGGTCTCTAAACGGTTACTGACAATTGATTATATAAGTGCCGTCGACGTATTTGCTTTTTCTTTGTGGAGTTCATTGGGAATTCCATCAAGTCTCGTCACTTTATTTTTCTTCATTATCGATGCTTTCGTTTCTTAATCATGCGATTGATTAAAAAGAGCAGGGAGTGTGAATGCAGAGGAGTAGTAATTCAGACGTCTCCAATCTACTAGAATAATTGAGTAATAACATTACTCAATGCCGATCTATTGTCGCACGATGTGCTTTATATTTATCACAATAAACCATTTCTAAGTTTACTTTTCTCAGACGTTTTCGACTTAGTTTTATTATTCATCTTCATTTACTATTGAATCAAACACTTATTACCCGAAGAAACCAATATCCTTTGTTATCTCGAATCCATCTGAAAGGTAACCAATAATGATCTTCAAGAATTCGACTACTTATATTCATGATAAATAACTATTTAATGGGTGAATTAAAGAAAATCTAAAATGCAGTACACAGCTAATGTCTGCTTTATTGTTGCCGGTTGGTCTCCGGCAGGACTTCTGGTGCACTCCTGGGACACGAAGACCATCTAACTTTTGAAATTTCAATTTTCAGACCATCGCCGTGCCTTATTTTCTTGTACAAAAGGCTTCGGCAAAGTTATGAAATTGTGTTATTTTTTTTTACTTCATTTGGTGCAACCACTGTCCTTTGTAATGGTGTTTCAATTTTTGCTGCAGTATGATGCCCTTTTTTCCGATTTTCCTCTTCACAAAGTTTGGTCCTTGATATGTCTATGCGGTAGGAAACTTTCTCGACATTATAGTAGTTCGAGTAGTTTTCTTCTGAGGTAAAACTTTCTTAGGGACTGTAGGTTCTTTTCTCTACAGATATTTAATGCAAGTTTTGGAGAAGCGAGCTCATGACAGCAATATACCATGGAAGAGGGTCAAGTTTCACATCGGTAAGTTGGTTTTGTGACTAGTACAATAATTACATTTCCATACCACTATGAGTATCAACAAGTAATCAGTTTGGTATAGGAATTTGAAATAACTTTGTAGCATGAATACTTTCCACTTCGTCGAAAATGAATCTTGTGTTTCATTCAAACGCAGCAGAGTTATATCTGAAAAAATATGACGACAAATATTATGGGGTAACATATCATTTAATTTGTACACCAATACTTTTATTTTATAATCGCAATATTACATGTTATAAGTATTTTGTTTGTGAATATTTTTACTTACGATTAAATTCATTTTTAATGGTTTCAATAACAATTTTTTTTACAATTTACTTTTAAGTCTTCCGCATAATTTTGTGAATTGCATTTTTAATGCGAAAGTCATATTTGCACAACTTCAATCCACTTCAACACACTAACATTGTGTGTGGATTCTTTTTATTCAGTTTAAATGTAAAACAGAATTTTGAAAATTCTATTTCCAACCCGGAACTCATAACTGTGCAGCAATTTTTTTAATCGCACATTCAATACATATTATAGTGACTTTGTATTCACAGCAAGACGAAATCTCTGAGGAAATAGCTCCTTTGATGTTCTATTTTACCAAAGAGAACGAGCCCGCCACCATGACCATTTGCCAACCTGAACATTCAATTCAGTTTTGCTTCTTTGTTAAATATGTACATGTTCATCGGAAATATCTGAAGAATTGGAGTGGGTGGTGCACATTACGCGTAGTATTTTTCCCCTAAGGAATGTGACTTATGTGTTTGCTTATGAAGAAATCAAAAATTGTGTGGGTCCCACACATGGGGTACCCAATGAAGTTAGTCGGCCTGGGAGGTGAATAATCGGACGTTTACACTTGACTACGCAGTTGAATGTAGGTATGCTAATATTCTTAATGTTCTTTAATCAGCTTTCAAATTATAGCACAATGTTTGACATTTTTGTGGTAGGAAATGTCACATCCTAAGAAAAATTCCGAAGATTTTTTTCGAAGAATTGAGAGAGTGTACACACGTTACTCTATTCCCCTGATGTATAAAGTTAAGTATTTATTTGTAAGCCAAATTTAAACAACTTCCTGATAACATTCTTGTTAATAAACCCTTGTGGTTGAAAATCTTCGTTTTAGTTTAAATTTAAATTGCTTTAATACGCGGTTGCAGAGCATGTGCTTGCTTGAGTCTTGTGTATTATGGTCACATAAATCCGAACTAATGGCAGCTGTTGACAGTGTTTTATTGCTGTTACTGACAATCTTCTTCCAATTGAAACAATCTATTTGCTGACATTATTTATCATTGAATTTCTCATTTTCTCGGTTACTTTCATTGATTCTGGAAACCTCGATTAACAATTTTTTTTTACACTAACGCGCGCACAAAAGGGGATTTTGAAGTATACTTAAATGTCAGAGCACAGTGCGTGCGGATGGAGAGGAAGTGGATAAGGAAAGGAGGTGTATATTGGTCTTGAATGTTTGGACATCACAACGACCAGGAAACACATGATCAGGCAGAACATTCCACATTCGTGTGGTTCGGCTAAAGAATGGCTCTTTATGTTTATTTGTGCGCCCACTTTCAACGTGAATTGATACGCATTCATAGATTGACGAGTATCGCGGGAAAATGTCTGAAGGAGCGGAACACATTCAGCAAATTCAGTTGAGCAACGACCGTGGTAATGTGGGGGTTTATAGTTCGATGTCAACGTATGGCACGGATTCACTACGCTCCCACCGGATTGCGCCGCCGGAAATTGCTCTGAATAAACGTCGTTTAGGTGTTCCTTTTATTTCTTTTGCATAAATGTTATATGAGTGTTCTTTTTATTTTTTGTGCATAAATGTTATTTGAGTATTCTTTTTGCTCCGCTACTTGTTCCCTTTAAGGAGACCGACTTTTGCATTATGGGAGGGAGTCTCTGTACATTAATAACACCACGCGAATACAAACTGAAGGGTTAAGCACTACGCAGATGTAAGGGGACAGTCTCCCCTGTTTGATATTAATTGTTCTTTGGATGGATTGGTCCGCGATGGGGAATTTGTTTTTCCCCTAGATGTTTGTTGCAATATATGTTCCTTTACCGGCGACACGGTCGATCCGCGTTTTATTCACGTTTGAAGATAACCGAAAGAGTTCAATGAAAAATGACTCGGCGAACAAAAACGTACGGGAGAACGTTATTTTCCTAAGGAGTACGAATCTTCAAGGACGGGATGCTCAACGGTGATGTACGAACTCTTGTATCTGACGCGTTATTTAGAAATACGCTTCCGACCATGACAGCGCAACGACCTCGACTTGACTTCTTGGTGAGTTGATATTCCACTGACTGTGTATGGCTTCGCGGATGGATAGCGACTGACTCATTACCGGCGAGAAAAAGTTCGTCGCATCGTGGCAGTGGAGTCATGGCTAAATAAACCCACTGCCATTTACTAGTAACTTTGAAAAGGGTTGCTATGCTTGCATAGGGGATTGGGTTCCGGAGAATCGCTGCCGTACAGGCTGAGTTAAATTCCTCTGGCGCTATGTATACGAGGAAATTGGTTTGAAAATACGACTAAATATGGGCATGAGTTGTCGGTTAGACGAAGGGATGTGGGTCTTAGTCGTTGCGATGGTTTTTGCAAGGAAATGCAATGCATCGTGCTGGTGACTTGCCAGTAAGGGGAATTGCTATTGGGTAGGATGGGAGCCGAAATGATTTTCGGGGAAACTAAATGTTGCTTGGTCGCAAGCGAGGAAATAGTTTAGGCAGGAAGTGAGCCGGACTTATTTTCGGGGGAAATTAGAATTGCTTGGTCGCAAGAAAGGAATATAATTTAGATAAAGAATTGACCGAAGCGGTTTTGGGAAAATGTATTCGGCTCGATGTAGTTGATGCAGCTGGTGAGTATTCCGTTGTCAATTTGAATATGCGTTTATTATAGCTTGGGAAATGGGTTCTTGGTAAGTTTGGGGATGTATGCAACTGCGGATTTGGGGAAGGATGCTGTTGCATATTGGGATGTGTTTTTGCGTGTTTGCGCATGGATTACAGGTTGGGTTAGGGTGACGCGCTGTTAGCGGTCGAAGTTAGGTAGGGATTGTGGGTTGGTTCTCCATGTGATATAGCGAACCCCCACAGTAATACCTATAGAAAAGAGATAGGCATGATACGTTGCGCCTGTATTCTAACGACGGAATTGGTCGACTTACGGCTGAGCCCCTAATAAGTGAGTCACTGCTCGTTTTTGCATCCCGTTGAGTACGTGTAGTGCAGTTTTGGATGCGCCTGACCAAATATGGGAGTTGAACTCCATATAGAGACGAATATACAACTTGTAAATAGTGGCCAGGTTGGATGAAGTGAAGTAACTTTTGCATCTCTTAAGGAACCCCATACATTTGGCTGCAATTTTCACAGCTTCAAATATGTGGTCATTCCAGTTAAAAGTCGAATTAATTCGAGTGCCAAGGATTGATAGTTCCTTGGCTTCGTCGATGCAAGTGGCGTTCATCGACAGTATATTTTCTTGAGGGCTCGCCTTTGATGACAAGAGGTAGCACTCAGTTTTTAGGGCATTGAATTATAGTCGGTTAGATAATCCCCACTGATACATCTTGTTGAGGTCTGCATTCAATGTATCAAGCATAAGTTGCTGGTTGGTAGTGACGTTCGAAGAGTTTGGACGGGAGCGTTTGTATGAGTATGAGAAACTCAACGTGCTATCATCAGCAAACGAGTGAATTGGGTTGGGAGTTATTGACAAGAGATAATTTATAAAGATCAGGAAGAGAGTGGGTGAGAGTACCGAACCCTGGGGAACACCTACATTAATTTGATGGGAGACAGATTTGACAGTATCAAGAAGCGCTTGAATTGAACGGCCAGAAAGATAGTCTCTTATCTATCTGATCAGGGAATTGTCCACTCCAAATGAATGCAATTTTGACAAGGGGCGGGAGGCCACACTCTGCCGAAGGCTTTTGAAATATCCAATAATTGATATTTTGTGTGATTTCTAACATAATAAGTGGGTAAGTAGAAAGTCGACTCTCAAATTGGTTGCATTAAACACATACTTCAACGCATCCAAATCGTTCACCATTTTGGATATATGTAGCTTAGTCATTGCTGTTTTTACTAATTACTAAGTTTTAGTAATTTACAAGCTGTTATTTCTTGTCCATCAGTTGTATAAGAGATGGATGTTGATAAGCAGTATCTACGCCATTGCATTCTGTTCTATTTTCATATAGGTGCAGTTGTTAGAGACCCAAAACCCACTTTCTCTCCTGCAAATAACTATAACAAATGATAACAAATTAAAAATATAATTACAAATAGGCGAATAAAAGTTACTATATAAAAAAGTTAAAAAAGTTGGCGTTGACCTGACACAAGGGAAAGTAGTCCCAGGTCAGGTCACTATTCCGGCAGCGATGCTAGAGGGAAGAGTTCGACGACGATTGCCGCTGCTGGAGGCTCCTGTCCGCGCTCGGTTCCTAATCTTTCTCTACGAAGGGAAACTCTACAACAATCTTGTGGTCTGTACTTTACTTTATTTGTTAGGAAATAATTATCACTTTCAATGGAGATTAAGGTACATCACAATTAAAGTTGCGTTAAGTGGAAGTTTACCACCACACAATCAATCGAGGCTTTATTCAATGTCTGTGGTCTTCGCTTTCTTCTGGAATAAACCGCCTTACAGTATTCCAAAATCTAGGCGAATTGGTTGATAGCTTATCACTGATGATGTTGTACTTCCACTCGTTGATGCTGGAGTCCCCAGCAATATCCGTGGCGCTGGTGACAGCGAAAGAACCGGAACGAGGTGAATCCAATGATGGTTGGTGGCAAAGTGGAAGAGAGACGGTTGCGCGTATTTCAAATCGTTGACAGTAGGATGGCGTCCTTTGGTGATCACGCATTGTCAGCTGGCGGCTGTGATATGATAATATTAGGGGCGTCGCTGTCCGGAGCGCCGGTTTGTGGCAGTGCCAGCTTGTGATATGATGTGTAGGGTAATTGGGATATGATGCGGGTCTTGCACTTTTGGTGTGGAGATCTATTAAGTAAATATTAGTTTTGTTACCTCCTAATCAAGCACGTATATGGCCATTCAGGTAACTATCTCCGGTAGGTGTCGGTTACGCCAACGGTTCTCCCAGGGGTGGTTAGCTAGTTGCTCATCGTGACGTCCCGTTGTTGAGCCACGATCTATCGGCTCCAGGTTCCAACTTTGGTATTAGGGTAATTGAAAGACATGTGTCGGAGTATTATATTGTCATGCAATTACACCTATTGTTCTTTCACAGTACGGTCTTCCAATCTCGTTTTTCTGTCACTTATCATACCGTTCATCTCTAATCTCATTTTCCGTTCTATTTCATGGTTAATATACGGTCACTTCCGTTTAATTTTCATCGGTTTCCTCCCTTTCCTTCCGAACACCGAACATCTAGACGATTCACAGGATATGTCTGATAACAACCAATAAAGTCCGATTTTTTCCTTTCCGTATCAAAATGAAAAACGAATAAACTTTTGTCTGCTAATGCGGCACTATTTTTCTTATTCCCTCTTCGATTTCCTTCTTCTACCTCTACACACATTGACAACGTCTCCGCGTCTGACTTCCCAGCCTTTCGAAAACACTACCCCGACGGCGCTCGACTTCGAAACTAGCCGAAGTCTCCACCGCCGAAAAGGAACCGGGTTTGCACGTCCGCATTATTTATCCCAACAACAACTCAGCCATACTCAATGTTTATATTTTTAATCAATTAAACTCCCACATGGCCGAGCGTAAGTTAAAACAAAGGCGATGGGGAAGTTACTTATGTAACGCGGCTGACATGCGTGTGGTGAATGTACTAGACGGCGAACGTACTAGATTCTCTCCGCTATATTTACTGGCGAATCTGCAACATTCCGCCCGGCTTCGCCAATCATTGGAGAACCATTTTGTTCAAGGAAGAGGGGACCCGGGGCCGGGGGTTTGCTTGGGGCCGGTGGTGTGTGGTCTGCTGGAGGTTGTCGACTCAACTGATTCCTTGGTTGTTGTGTGATCACATGGAATCTCGTCGTGCTGACCGTTGTTGTAGCATTATGAACTTGCGCTACATCTGGCGGGAACAAGAGTTTCGTCTGATGACGGAGACGGAGGCTTCCGTTGTCTGTTTTGGAATCCTGCATCAGGTTTGGGATATTGAGTGACACGTACAAGATCTTTGGGGAACCATCCTCATTGCAGTTTGAGTACGATTTCGATGACATCATTTGGTCGGCAATACCACTAGGAACCAATTTCTTTACCGAGGATTTCGACTGAATTAATACGTTCAAAAGTCAGTTTTTGAGGTTTGGCTGGGATAAAATTGTGTAAGACCTCACCAACCATCGGGCGGTGTTGCGCTCCTTGATGGCCAGGGTGGGATAAGACCCTATCCGTATCCGTCTCATCAGGATCATTTTCCCGCAGTCGGTCTAATCCGCTTGGCTGGATAAGTGATATCCTTGCTTGCAACGAGCTTGGTGTCAACATTATCATCGGAACTACAACAGGGAGCCGGTCTTGGCCGTATTTAGCAAGTCCTGAGGCTTGTTAAATTTTCCATAAGGATTTCTTTTTTCGGGCAAGGTTATTAGTCTTGCGCCAAAGGCTCCCCGACGGGGAGTCGAACCCCGTTCTCCCGTGTGACAGGCGGGTATACTAACCACTATACTATCGAGGAGCCTAAGCTTGGTTTCATATAGCTATCAAAATTCTCCATTTTCTTGAGGACATTGGGTTTTGGGTTCAAGGTTGATGTAAGTGTACTGGTAGTGTTGGCTGGGTTTGTTCTTCGTGCTCTTGGCTTTAATGTCGTGGTAGCATTGCCCCATTGAGGTCCATTCCGGTGACTGATTCATCATTTCTCAGTTCAATTTGGGTCCTCGAGTCTCCACTTGTCTCGGCGATTGTACTTAGTTTTCCGGCGTTCTTTGCTTGATCGCTAAATTGAGTGCCCAAAACGGTGTTTGGCATTTGTATCACTTAGCTCCAGGACTGGCACAACAATCTGTTGTAGTGATGGTGTTGGCGTTTGGTGAGTCTGAGTTGCAGCGTATATCGTATTATTTCCTCCATTCGATTGCTTGTTTAAGTTTGAAAAGGTCCTTTTGAATCCGCTGTATATGGTAGATGGTGATGTAGTTGCTTGTCGTCTTTTGGTATCTGTACCGCAGCTGTCGCCGTTTGGTTACGTAGGGTTTGTATATCACTTCCAGTCATCTTATCGTGAGATTTCGTTTCTTCACTTGTAGTGGCTGAAGGCGTCTGCTCTTTGTCCGACGAGGGTGGTGGTGTTGCGGAAGGAGTCTGTTGGGTGTTGTTATTTGGCATTATTGTCTAGTGCAATGGTTTGGACGTGACATGAAGTTGATGTTTGTTTTCATGTGGATGGGAAATTGGGAGGAGGCTGCCCGCCACGAGGAGCGCTGAAGGTTTGGGGGTCTGGGATGGCCCATAGGGCCAATGATGGCGGGACCTTCCTTCCCATCGCTGGGGTCCATTGCCTTTTGTGGCTGCGGAACCGGCCAATTGATTTGGGTTGGATTTGTAAGGTCGCAACCCATGATCAGTGACCACGTGATGGTTGGTGATGGGTCTCGCTACACCGGGACCAGATGAAGTGATAGGTGCTGCGCCCATTAGCGCCCGTCCGAAATTAGTGGCCGTTGGTGTGTGAGGCCGTACCAGCGTTGAGTCGTCCCTGACACTTTCCGCGTGTCGTGGTGGAATGGCGGTCGCGAACCAAGTGCCTCCCCGGATCGTTAGAGTACAGCTTCTTTTGGTGCACTGAGTATCGTGCTGTCTGGTTGGGGTTCGAGTGATCGCTGGTTGCTGAGGAGGACCACCCGCCAAGCGGGGCATTGCGCGCTCCTACCCCTATTGTGGTGGCTACAAGTGGTATCGGTCGACATCGGTAGTGGTGGTCTTGGGCAGGAGATTGGCCACCTGGTATCCTGGATGTGATACTACTTTGGTGATTTTATTGAGGTTTTTGAACGCACCTCCAAAGATCTAGAATCTAACGAGGTTTATGCCATAAAGTCACCCAAAGCATTACTGCACCTTGGGATACCTTGTTATATAATTTATTGTTTTGTTGTTAGATAAGTTATCACAAAAATCAAATGAAATACGTGTTATATAATTTTCTCAAAACACTAAAATGAATGTACTCACGGTTATCTGTTATATTTGCGGTTGAAGGCAGATGTTCTGGTTCCTGGGGGCGTTGGGTTTTTGAAGCCCCTTGTTGGTTGTTGTATACTATTTTTCTCTTTGTCTATTTTGTCATGTCCATTTTATTATAAATACACTTCGGCACTATTTGTCTCTTCTTTTTGTCATGCGACGGCACTAATTTAACTTCTAATTTGGCATAAGACGGCACTAATTTAAATTTCTCTTGGATTGGTGGATTATATTCTTTTTTTATTTTTACAATTTTTTTTCGGATTTTTTTTTCAATTTCATTATCTTTTCGGCGCCTACTTTTGATTTTTATTTCACAGTAGGTATTTATCCGCCTGCTTGTAATTATATTTTTAATTATTATTTTTCAAGAGAGAGCGTGTGAGTGGACTTAACGACCTTAAATTCGGTTGCAATTTTTTTTCCGATATAAATTTCTTTTTTTCCCACCAAAACTCCGTTCCGTCGGCATTGAAAATTTGATGTGTTGTTGATGTCCTTGCTCTTGTAAAACTAAGATCGTAAGTTAGAATAAGTAAAATTGTAATTTGTATAAACATTTGGTCGTAGAATAGTGTGAATAAAGTTAAGTTAAAACTTAAATAAACGTTTAAAACTGAGGACAGATAAAAAAAAGAAAAAAAAACTACACACGACAGCATTTCTTCCGCTCAAGTCTCCGTCCCTCCTGTCCCAACGGAAACGCCAGAGGTTCTACCCACAAACCATATCTGGCCTGAGGACTTAGTTGGTGCCTTCTATTTTATGGTGTGCAGTCCAATTGAGGCATAACAATATATATATATATATACATATATACGAGTATATATATATATATATATATATATATATATATATATATATATATATATATATATATATATATATATATATATAATTTTTTTTTTTTTACCAGGAATGGTATTTAATTTTCTGAAAACGCCAAATTTCGCCCGTGAAAAAGTATAAACTCAAGACATTTAAATTTTAATTTTCATATAATAATTTATTTAATATGGAATGCTTTGTATGTTATTTCTCATCATAGTTAGCAATCTTCGTGGTAGACTGCAAATAAGATTCTGTAATGCGTTGTCCGGTATATTATTTCATGTTTCAACAATTATTTCTTTAAGTTGTTCGACGTTTTGAAATGCTGGCTTTTCCTGATAGTAAACCGCCTTTACCAGAATTCCCAACAGGTTTACAATGTGGTTTATGTCTGGTCTTAAAGCTGGCAACCCTAAAAGTTTAATTCCATGCTCTTGAGACCACTCTGTTGTTGTTCGTGTTGCTCGGCTTTACTGATTCTCGTTTCATCGTTTTCTATGCAATAATTGTAACAAGTCAGTCATATCGACAGCTGCAAGATATACATTATCTTCAGTATACCGTAAAATCCATCGTTGAAACCACCTACAACAACATCAGTAGCAATATCAAGCACAACGTCCCAGACGGTCGAATAAAAAGGCTCGTTATTATTTTGTGTAAATCCTCCCAAACAACGTACGAGCAAGTCATTACAAGTAAGATCTTCGTCCACTGGTTTGATGGTATTAAATACTTCGATACTTAAAGCTGGCTTTTGCTCATACGTATACAAACGATTTTCAGCTTTTGCTTGTTGTCACGTGCACCACGAGTTCACGCCTGGCGTGCAATTACCGTGCTGTGGTTTTTCATCCCTTGAAAGTTTGTGATACAATGTTACCCAAATTTCTTTTTTCATGTTTTCAACAGAATCTGGGTTCCGATGAATACCGAGGCCTTAATACTTCGTACGATCGTCAATGTCAGCGCCCCCTTTCCATCGAATCCCTTTGTTTGTATTTGTTCAAATTTCGCAGGCGTGTCCCCATACGTTTCTGCACGTGAGCGACGAATTCTTATCTTATCTCGGGGGCATTCTATCCCAATGATATGCATCTGGAGAGTAGTCTCCAGAATGGGTTTATTCCCCCAGAAGCATTCCCCTTCTTGTATAGAGAAGGTCGTATCCAACACAAACGTGGAGTCCATATTATTTATAATACCATGGTTAATACGAATACGAATTCTCCAAGATAGAGCAAGATCTCTAATGTTCGAGATCGCTTACGTTTTCGTATGGTGATCAGCGAAAGAGATAAATCTAAAAGAGACCGACTTCATCCAACTGGTGGTGGATGTATGACGAAGAAAGTCCTTTACGTGCACAAATACAATACGCCTCTCAGGCGTAACGCAGCGGCGCCACCCCCCCCCCCCCCCCCCAAGTTATAATTTTAGTTTTAGTTTTATTTCGGTCCATTCCGTTTTATTTTAATACCTAATGATGTTCCGTTTGGTTATAAAATTCATGTATATATTTATTTATTTAAAAGAAATAAATAAATGTATATATATTTGGGGTTTCGATCACCAAATTGTCGCTGTCGTCGGATGGCTGCTAACACTGAAGGGGCTACTTTCGCTGGAGTCCCTGGCGGTGTTGTCCTTGGTTTCTTCTTGGGAGACGTCCGATCTCGGCAGCGAGCGATGCACAAGTGATGTACTCGCACCAATTGCCCACACATGTGGTGTGTGTTAAATGAAATTGTCGGGAAAGATCCGGCGTCGGTTCTCGTTTTACGTGTGAGCGAGACCCACGTAGTACCGCGTCGACCTCACGCCAATTCAACCATGACTCTCCTTTGTGTGTGAGGGTGACCGATGGTGTGCTTGACTTAATTAGTCGAAAGCCACTTTCGGTGTGAGTCTTTACTTGCGACGACTGCGTGGAGGTTGTGGTTTGTGCTGATCCGCCACTTAGATACATATCAAATTATTATGAAAATTTAACAAGCCTCACACTTGTTAAATAAGGCCGAGATTTGATTCCGGTTGTAGTGCCGATGATCCGATGATCATCATCATCGGCACTACAACCGGGATCCGGTTTTGGTATTTTTTTAGCAAGTCCGGGCAAGGTTATTGAACTTGCGCCAACCCTTCTCAGGATGACATATATATATATATATATATATATATATATCTATATATAATATATATATATATATATATATATATATATATATATATATATATATATATATATATATATATATATATATACGCAGATAATATTAAATAGTAATTGGGAAAATATTGGAAAAGCAGAACAAATAGACATTGTACAATTTAGACTGCTTGTGAAGATCCGGTAAGCTAATTAAGAAAAATAACTGTAAATAGCAGCATTTAGTTTTAAGTGAAAAATGTAACTTGGTCGTTGCGAGTACCACAAAGTCACCTGGGTACCATCTGATGGAGCCACTCGCAACCAAATTGACCACGTGTTGATAGGTCGCCGCCATTCCTTGAGCCTGACGACAGTACGAAGGTACCGAGGCGCCAACGTCGACTTGGATCACTATCTTGCTGGTACAGTTTTCCGAGCGCAGATTGCCTTACGGCGACCCATTGCGTCCGCGGATCAGCTTTGAATCAACACGGCTGTCTTACGCAGAGAGAATACCAGTAACACCTTTGGTCATGGGCTACTACTCCGCCCGGAGAGCTCGACGGATGGAGAGTGAGTCCTGGGGCCAGAACGCCAGGCGTAGAAGAGAAATGAACACGCTTTCAGAATATTGTCATTAGTACTGCCAACTCCATCTTAGGCAGTAGTTGTAGAGTTCGGTTTGATGATGAGTGCAAACCAGCGACTGAACGTAAGAATGCTGCATATCGGACAATGCAGCAGTTTCATAGGACGCGGGTACACGAGGAGAAATACAAAGAGCTCAGAAGATCTGAAAAAAAGACTTCACAGACAAAAAAAAAAGTGGCTGCCAAAAAAACCTTGTCTGTGAAATAGAGAAAAGTAGAGAGCGAGGCGCGCACCAGCTGCGGAAGTTCTACCAAATAATCCACAGCTTGAGGCGGTACACACCACGCTGCATTTACTGTAAGGATAAAGAGGGTAATCTGAAGGCACTCTAGAGCGATGGGAAGTGCACATCAATGAATTGGTCAGCTCACAGAAGTAACGGAGGCTCCACCAATGCAAAATCAAGACCAATGCTGCCGTCACCAAGCATTGAGGAAACATTAAAAGCCATAAGACAGCTTAAATCAAATAAAGCCCCGGAGCTGATGGCATACCAGCTGAGCTGATCAAACAAGGAAGGACAGCGTTACATCTCGCAATTCTTGAGATCATGGTGCACGTATGGGAGCAAGAGGAGATGCCGGACGATTGGCGTTGTGGTATAATTTGCCCCATACATAAGAAAGGAGATATCACACTGTGCAGCAACTATAGGGGTATAACATTGTTGAATACCGCCTATAAGATACTCTCCACTATCCTACAAGATCGGATAGCCCCATACGCTAAAGTCATCATTGGTCAATATCAGTGTGGCTTCATCCCAGACAAATCAGGGATTGGTCAGATATTCACTCCTAGGCAGCCGATGAAAAAATGTCTGGAATTTAAGATTACATTATATCATCTACTCATAGGCTTTAAGGTCGCCTACAACAGCATAGCCAGGGTAGAACTATATAATGCCATGAGAGAATTCTCACATTCCAAACAAAATGATACGACTCTGTAGGTTGACCATGATCAACGTAACTAGTCAAGTAAAAAAAGCGGGATTGCTGTCCAAACCAATAAACATCTTTAATGGACTCCGACAAGGGACCGTCTGGCCTGTCTCTTCTTCAACCTGGCGTTGGAGAAAGCAATCCGGGACTCTGGCGTTACAAATAGACGGACTATTGTCACCAAGTCTAGCCAGATACTTGCCTACGTAGATGACATCGACATCATCGGTAGAACCGAATCAGCTGTACAGGACTCTGTGGGGAGGTGAGGTATTATGCCGGACACGGGCACACGGTTCACTTCACTCCCCATCACTAATAGAAAGTTCCGTCGAACACCGAAAGAAATTTCTTCACCAGAATTGTTCTCAAACAGAATCAGCAAAACTCCGCCACTAACAGTTTACGTAAGGAAAGGAAACACCAGGAAGTTGTTTGTGGAACTCGTTTTTACTGTTTCTCTTAATGTTAATTTATTTTAATGGTGCGCCAAAAATAAACAAGAGTTATCATTTAACACAATTGACAATTAAGATGTCATGCGTTCTGTTGCACACTATTTGTTTTTTTTATTCAATTGTTCTATACGTAACACGCGACTGACACTGAATACATTTATTGTTATAAATTGTTCGTTTCTATATTTGACGGAGACTCCACGGTATTTACGCATCCCCGGTGATACGGGGAGCGGAAGACGAACCGTCCGGATTGGCGGTTGAAATACGACTCAGCGATAATCATCTCGTGCAAAGATGATTCGCTTATGGGGTGAGCTTGTGGTGTCGTGGTAGATATCCTCTCCACTAAGGATATGTTTTACCTACCACAAGAGAGAACCAGATCTCGTAATGCAGATCATGGTGGTACGTGTGTGATCGTACCCATCACCGTGTTTATCGTTGCATTTAGCAAAGGTTAAACGAACCCTGAAACGAGAAAAAAAAAGGAACAAAGGGAGAAGCGACCAAATGCTTCGTCCGGTAATGAGGGTGGTGTTTACGATGTGTATCGTCGCTATAATAGACGTTGGGAAGAAAAAAGGTGCTAATGGGATTGGTGGCAGAAACGAATCCCTTGCCCGCATTTGTATATGCAGGGAAATTAGTTTGTGGCGACGGACGAAATTGATGATTGGTTGTCTATTGATGATGAATCGCCGGTTGGCTTGTTGCAGTTGTAAAAACAAGCCGCCCGACGTTGCATTTCAATTGATAACAATGGGTGCCGAATGTTTTGTATTTATGGTGCATATGCACATTAAGGAGCTATTTTTAGGAATTTTATCTAACGCGTTGTATATATATATATATATAAGATGGAGAAGGAAATTATTCAGGTATGCTGGGTGGAGATTGCGGTGCAGGTATGGGAAATTGAAATTTGCTCCGGATTCTTGAAAAGGTAGAAAGAAATTCTTGCAGGAAAATATAGGCGAAGAGATGCATGAAGGTAAGTTTTCTTTCACAGGGACTTTTTAGATTATAGATTTGATCTATATAATGCGTGAAGCATTTAAGATGCTAATGCGATTGCATTAGCAAAACTCATGCGATTGGGATGAGGTTATGGGGGTTTTTAGGTAAGTGTACTGTGGGGTTTGGGGGCACCGCCACAACTCCTTCACCCAGATCGAGCAGGCAGCACAAAAACTGGGACTGCACATTAATGAGGGGAAAACTAAGTGCATGGTGGCAACTTCTGCGAAGAGAAGACCTAACGTTGGTCCAACTATCAGGGTAGTGGAGCACGAATTGCAAATAGTGCAATCCTTTAACTACCTTGGGTCAATTGTATCAGCCAGTAACAATATGGAATAAGAAATACGCGAACGGCTGATCAAATCCAAAAAAGCCTACTATGGTCTATCTAGGCTCTATAAATCCCGAAATTTATCCAGAACATCCAACCTACTACTGTATAAGACGATGGTCTTACCAGTACTCATGTATGGATCCCAGACCTGGGTGCCCAATAAAAGACCCTCTGAACTCTTAACCGTGTTCGAAAGAAGGCTTTAAGGACAATTCCGGAGACGCTACAACCATGTGTTGTACGCGATCTACCTTGAAGCTAATATTGTAAGAAAAATCAAGCTCGGTAGACTCCGCTGGGCGGAACACCTAGCTCGAATGAGCAAAGAGGAGGCTGCCCGACGCGGTTCAGTGAAATACCCCACAACACTCCACTGGGCAAACAGAACTCCGAACTTTCACCAACGAGGGAAGAAATATAATAAAAAACGTAGTCTGGTTTGTTTACTTGATTAAATGTTCTTTATTTTACTCCTTTGATGACACAGTTTCTTTCGTTATTATTTTTGTTTACACTTTCTTAAAATCATATAGATGTATACGGAAATGCAGCAACAATACTTTAGTATAATACAAAAAAAAAGGTAAGGAAATGATTAAGGAACTATAGCACTGGCGAGACGTCTCTCATATTATCACTTGGTTCATTCTCCACAACACTGGCTACTATTTGGCCATTAGTATATCTTCGTCAGTAATAAGTTCTTCATTTACGTACGTTAGGTTAAAGTTTTAGTTGTCGTGTAATGGGACAGCGAAATCGCTTCATTTGAACAGTGGTGATACGGGGTAAATGATTTGAATTCAATCAACGACGTCCTGCGATAATAAACCAACGACACACACAGACCGTACGAAAACTCTCACCTCCCGTGATGAATTTTTTTTGACTCCTCTGGAGACTCCAATAAAATGTGAGTGCGCAGACTTAGGGATATGAAATCTGACTCCCCGATGCAATCCACACCCGTCAGATTCAACGGTGGTGGATCACATCGATGTAGGAGGAGCGAACCGGATCAACTTGGCGACGGCCAATGGCAATCGAGAAAGGGATTAAATGGGAGGATTTCCCATATGCCGTACAGGGCAAATACGATGCCCTTTTGCCTGCAATACCGACAATGATCGTTCCTGCACCTATTCAAACAAATGGACGAGCAAAAGGGGCTGCCGGCATTGTGGTCATGAATCGTCGATGCTGGACGCCTAAGAACGAAATAGGTTTCTGCATCCTAAGTAAACAGAAACGCTATTTTAAGGGTCAAACGATGAGATGCACATCGTTCGTGGTTTTGCTGATGTTACATTGGGTCGTCATCGTGTTAACTTAGGCGTTCATGGCAATGCCGTTGTAGGCTATACATTCTTCGGTGACGATAGGTCAACCGAAAATTTGGGTTTTGTTTACATGACAGTGCTGGTACATGGGTACAATGGCGAGGAATTAGCCTTGCCATGGACCAGCGGTTGGTAATAGCATAAACACAGTGATGCTACTGTGTGTTTGTTTGGTTTACAGGCCGGAGCATCATAAGGCATGATCATGGTTTTTAATTTTTTTTTTTAATTTTTTTTTGGTTTCGGTAGGAAGGTGGAAATCTTCAAAAGATACCTCTTGACCGATCCAGAGGCATGCCGGGTTTTTACCGACTAAAACCTCCTCCCGCCAGGCCCATATTCCCGTTGATCCCCGCAGAACTTTCTTTTAGATATTCCTCGCGGGGCGGGATGGAGTTTAGATGTTACTCCGCTTGTCGCATCGCAACTGCTGCATCTTTTCACAGAGAATACCATTTGTTACGGACCATGCCTGTATTGAACTAAGCATATATTCTATAACTCCTCCCAGAGTAACTGTCCGTCTCATATGTCTCTCCAAAATCGTTCGTGCGGTCTCGAATCTCACGCACTCTGTGAGTACGTGTTCCGCATTTTCTTTTTTGCCTTCGCAATACAAGCAGTATGGGTGATTCATATGCTTATACTTGTGCAAGTACTGCCGAAAGAATCCATGTCCTGATATTAGCTGAGTCAGGTGGTAATTCAGCTCGCCATGTTTTCTTTTCACCCATGTTTCTATATCAGGTATCATGGTGTGGGTCCATCTTCCTTTGGTGGAAGAATCCCACCTTCGTTGCCATTGCCTTAGGTTTGAGAGCTCTAATTGTGACCCCATTCTCCGACGATTCTCTTGGGAGACCGCATGCAATGCGGCATCATCATGGGTATGATTGTCTAAACGTCAATCATATTCGTGCCCAAATCCCATGATCGGTAGATAGCCGATAATAGGGAATTGGTCCCAGCTGTTGGGAACCTAAGGGTATAGGAGCAATGGTTCAATTATGGACCGTAGGAAGAATATCGGCTGCAGCTGTGTCCACAATACGCTGGCCAGCGTGTGTTTATCGTTTATTGGTGACGAGCTGAGCCGGTAGGGGATATGAAATGGTTCATGTATTATGAATCCGAAACATTCAATGTTATGCATGCCATCGGCGAGGTTTTACTTTCAGGTGCAAGCTACTGAAAGATAGCTTACGCTGCTCGATTGCAGGTAAGTATAGTGGCTTGTGGAGTGAGGGAAAGGCAGATTGATTTAGGGAAGTGGGTGGTTCTTAGGGAAGGCTATAAAGAACCCCCACACTATCATTTGTTAAGAGCAAAATGGGTAATATTTTTGTTAGTAATAAATAAAAATACGCTAATTTTCTCTTGTCGACATCATTATAATATTCCATTTGACATGGTCCTGCAATTATCCCTATGAACATACGTTTAAATAAAGGTACTGAAAGGCTTGTCAGTGGTGGGGACCCCTTTTTTTCCAATGACCGTTCTAAAATAACGAACATGAAATATATATGCCGTATAGATTTCAGGAATTTATTATCGCGTCTCGTCTTCCCAGATTTATTTGCCTCAAATGCTCGTACAGTCTTCTTTAATTTTTATCGTGAGGGAATTCATAAAGATGTGGATATAACAAGTTGATTTCCCTTCTTTTTTTTTTTGAATCTTTTGAATAAGACGTCCCAGCTGGCAATTTAAGATAATTTTCACTTTTTTAAGGCGATGTCGTTCCCCAAACACTACACAACTTAAAGAGGTTTAGATAAACAATTTTCCTCAGTTTCCTTGAGGTAGGTGTAGGTGATGAATAGGCAAAGA
The DNA here is from genome assembly GCA_963931805.1 of Microdon myrmicae. NCBI lineage: Eukaryota > Metazoa > Arthropoda > Insecta > Diptera > Syrphidae > Microdon > Microdon myrmicae. The sequence goes on along the minus strand of OZ007497.1, from coordinate 41,082,345 downwards.
CGAAACATCTGAACAAAACCACTAATTTAGTACACATTATTAAATTCCTTTAAATTTTCTGCGGGGGTTTTAGTTACATGTTCGAAAATCCGAGTTGCTGTCCTACGAGTACTTTGACATCGTGGGCGATGTCAAGAGTCAACATACATGCAGGCGTCTCAGTAACAACCTTTCAAAAGCCATCGATGTGCACTTTGATTGTAAGTACGTCAATGGAATTTCCATTCCATTAAATTGAGTGTTCTTGAACAGACATGTGATAAGACTAAACTTGAATTGATTTGACTCATATACGGTAGATGATGTTCTTCAGCTAATGGAAGAAATTTATCGATTTTCGAATTATTCGTATTGTTCGATAACCTTAGGGAGACATCCAGGAGAAATCCTTTCAGTTATCCACAGACCACTGGCGCCAAATTGACGATAACAATATGTACAAATCAACTGTATGAACGAGTAAATATTAGTCTAACAATTCATAGATTAATATGAGCGGCTGCACAATTAAATATAAACTTTGAAAAGAAAGGAAGCAAATATTCGTTGGATGGTAAATAATGAAATGAGATAAAATTATACGATAGATATCACATCTAGTTTAACAAAATTAATTGTGAGTCCGAGAAGGATTTGTTAACGGAAGTCGTGAGCTTGTTCTATGGAGCCAAGACGAAAATATAATTGGAAATATGAAGACGGATTATTATGAAAGATAATTATAAAGAGGCAATGATATCAGAATCTGTCTTTCAAAAAGACAATTTGAGTGATGTACTCGTAATCGATATGAACACTCAAAAATAAATTAAATTCTCTCTGACTTTAAAATAAAGGAATGCGGCTTAAAAATACGAGTGTTTCCAGAAATATTGGTCCTGAATTTGCTCGTTTACCAGCAAGGAATTATAATAGAAGCAATGCAGAAAATCACATGAATTCAAACACAGGCGGCCACTGATCCTTTCAAACAGTGCTCAGTTTAAAAATCATACAATTAACAAATTTTACTGGATAGATATGGAATATTGTGAAGGCATAACTGTATGAGAACCTTTTTAGAAAACCACAAAAATGGGTCAGGTAATAGCTCACGTTGCACTTATTTTGGTCGGAAAGTAGTTTTATAAAATAATGTTTTTAAATTAAAGTTATTACCAATCAACAATTTCGAAGGTTTTAGTTAGCCAGGGACTTTACGAAATTAAATTCATCTTTAAGTCCTTGATTTTTTTGGTGGGTGTTTCTTTACAATTTGAAGTATTATTGTGTTTAATCATTTAGTAATTGTGATGATAATTTTTTAATTTATATTTTACTAATCGAATACATTGTTTTTAAGAGATTCTCATCAGGATGTACCAAAAAATCCATTTTATTTTATTTTTTTTTGTAGTAAATTAAATGTAGAATATATTCCCAAAACCGAATATAATTGAAAATATTTTTTTTTAGTTATGGAACTAAAACGAGACCCACCTTTTTAGTCGAAAATTGAAATCGAGCGTCCATATATCCATACTTTGGTAAGTAGAGTTGTGAGGGTTCTTTTAAACTTACCCAAAGAACCCCCCGAAATGGCAACTGAAATCCTATTAATGTACCCGAAGCCACCATGGCTTAATCCAAGCGGAAGCCACAGGCAATACACGCCCATATCCCAGGTGCATCAACCACCGTTCGGAGAGCTCTTCCTTTACCCTAGGGCGCCCTGTGGTTGGTCATAACCAACTACCCACCAGGAGTCCTGTGGCGGTTCCCTTGAACGCCACCACTCATCTTCTCATTAACACGTAGAAACTCCCACCTAGGGCAAACAAAAACCTGGAAAGCAAGTACTTACCTGTTCATGGTACTGTGGGGTTTCTTCAAGGCGCCGAAGAAGCACCCATCGCTTAACCCTTTTAAATCTTCCTCTTTCTATTTTACCCCATGGTACTTACCTTCAATTAGGCAGCATTAAGCTTCCTGCAAAACATTCCATGGCAAGATCATCATCTTGCCACAGTAACATCCACATCGCTGTAATCTTTAAAACTTTTTGTTTCCTCTGGTAGGCACCCATGTCCATTGCCAACCATTGGGAAATCTTCCGTAGTTCCCTTATCGCAATTCATGGCAATCACACTCACGGAAATTCTTCTGTGTTTGTTTTTCTCAAGCAATTATCGATCCCCACGAGCATATCATGCAAATCGATGCCCATGCAGCTGCATCCAATTATCACGGATCACCATTGCTTAGATATTTCTAATGTATTTTTATGGGCTTGAAAATTGAAAATTGTATATGAAAATTCTTCGATTATTGATTTTTAATAATTTTTGCAGGTGCTAGAGTGGCCAACAGTAAGATACCTTTTTTTGAGACGATCAACAATTATTGTCACTATATTTTTTATTTAAAAAAAAGTGAACTTTAGAACATATTAAATAGTGACAAAAAGTTTAAGTTCTTTATTTATTTCCTTCTAGGAAAATAAATTCTAGAAAATTAGCTTTTTTGAGGCTCGTAGATGAGAGCCTCCCCTTAACGTCGCATTGTGTGTGAATTCAACTATACACGAACTCAGAAAAAACTGAAGTGAACAACATAGCGAAAAATATAATCGAAAAATAGGTCATCGGGGTTCGTACCTCATAGCAATTAGCTATGAGGCAACTAGTCAAACGTCTTATCTTTTGCCCCATTCTGCGGACACGGTTATTCCCGCGCTCGCTTTTACCCTAGGCTTGTCACTCTGCTAACTTTCTTCTTTTCACTTGATGATCCGAAGTTTTGGTTTTTTTTTTTTTTTGTATTACACCTCTCTCGGGAGAGGCGAACCTATACGCCGAGTCAGCCCCCTAAGGTGGCAGCAAATAACTGTTGCAATTCTTTTTGAACAGTTGCTGGTTGTAAGGCCGCGGGAACACTTCCACGGGGAGCATATTCCACAGCGTCCGCGTTCTGTAACGGAACGAGTTCTGATGCCGGGATGTTCGCGCCACCGGGATATGAACCGCAAATTGGTGTGATTCGTCAGGTGGTCTTGTAGAGCGCATATAAACCGATTTGCGTGTAACAATACCACGAATCTCCGAAGAATACTACCCATGATAATATCTGTAACACAGACAGATGTCGGCTATGCGCCTTCGATGTGATAGCGACTGTAGTCCCGATGTCAGCCCCGTGTCCCCGATCAGGCGGATCGCTGGTCTCTGTATGCCCTCAAGTAGGTCGAGCGAGTGTTTAGGAGCAGAGCTCCAAACATGAGAACAATATTCGAGCGCCGGTCTAATTTGGGATTTATACAGACGAAAAGGTTTTGTCGGAGTAAACTATTTTTTGGCTTTAAAAATCCAGAAATGCACCTGACGATGTTCGACAAGTGTTTATGCCACGATACATTCCGTAACGCCGAGCAATTTCATTCTTTCCACAGACTCCAAGGCCTGGCCATCCATCATCAGCTGTGGAACCGATGATACACTTTTCTTTGTGAATCTTGTATATTGTGTCTTCGTTGTATTGCAGTCGACGAGATTGGCTTTTCCCCACTGCAGGACCTTATGTAGATCCCGATTCAGAGAGTCGATCTGGCTACATCTTAGCTGATGCAACGTTGATGGACTATTCGGCCGATCATTTGAAAAGAGGAAAGAAGTGTACTATCGTCCGTAAACAAATTGACTCCAACAAATCATTTATGTGAAGCAAAAACAACGTTGGAGCCAAAATAGAACCTTGGACACCTCCGATCAACAGGATAGAGATCCGAAGACTCACCGTCTATAAGAACCCGGATAGATCGTTTTTCGAGGAAGCTCTTCGTCTAGTCGGAAAGTCCGTATGACCGAAGCTTGCTCAACAATGCTCCGTGCCAGACGCGGTCAAAAGCCTTGGAGATATCCAATGCGAGCGCCTCGACTCATTATGCCCCTTAATCGCAAATGGATATATATTGGTTATAAGCGCCAAACGGTCTCTCATGGACCGCCTGCCACGGATCCTATATTGACGATCATTCAGAAATCTCTTGACTTCAAATATTTAATTAACTCGTCATTGATGGCCCTTTCCATCACATTAGATAACAGAGACAGTAATGCAATCGGTCGGTCTTTTTGTGGGAGACACTTTTTCCCCTTCTTCGGGATTGGCTGAACTCGAGCAACCTTCCAGCAAGCAGGAAATGTCCTCCGTGCATAAGATACGCAGTGAAGAATGTGTGATTCGAACCGACGCCATCACGGTAAGAATCATAAAAAAAAAATTGAATCCATACTCAACGCATCAGGCCACTGCCGCGTGTTCGAATTCGATTTCTAAATTCAAGTACACTCAACTGAGGTAGAATTGCTATATTATTGCTTGGTATATGGCTGATTCTTCTGGGGTAAGACTAATGACCTTGCCAGGAAAAAACAAATCATTATGGAAAATTTAACAAGCCTCAGGACTTGCTAAATAAGGCTAAAACAGGTTCCCGGTTGTAGTGCCGATGATGATGATTCGGCGGATGCTTTTTCTTATTCGATTTTCATTCGGTGTTCTTCACTATTTGTTTGTGTATTGTGCGTGTATCTTTTAGAAACGCCACAAGTCTGCCACAACCCGGCGGCAGTTCTGGAGCACAGTTCTTAAGGACTACTGCTGGTATTGCATCCGGGCCGGCTGCCTTTCTACAGCCCAGTCCCCGTAAAATGCGATGAATAGTACGTGGGCGGAACTTCACATCCCGCATTGAAGACCGTACAAGCGCGATCTTAGATGGCTCCAAAGACCGGCATCAAGGTTTGAATTTGCGGAGAATAAATTCACTAACACATTAGATTTACCTTTTGAATTTGTGACTAGTGTCGCGCTGTCCTTCACTAACGGGAAAAGAGAAGGAAGCGAAATTACTACGGGCAGCTTTTGCTATTGACCAGAATGAATGCGAATCGGTTGGAGACTCAAAGAGTTTATTGGTCACTCTGTCGTTATAAGCTTTTATTGCGGTATAAATCGCCTGGTTGCACGCGTTTTTGATTCTAACAAAATTTGTTCTGTTAACCTCGTTGGGATTGAAGGACCTATGTTTAACAACTCTTTTTTTGCGGCTGTAATCTGCTCACATTTTTTATCAAACCAAAGTATATCAGATAAATTTCGTTTGATAGAACGCGGAATGTAGATCTCTATCCCGAGAAGAATAATCTCTGTGACCTACTCCGCGGATGCGTTAACATCGGACTCTATAAAGCACACCTCCGACCGGGGAAAGTATGCGAAGAAATCTCGCAAACCGCCCCAGTTAGCAGCCCCATACCTCCCTACATAGCGAAGTTGCTTAGATCGGTTATTTGTTTGAAATGCAAGTGGTTGGGCGACAGATATCAAGCAGTGATCTGAGTTTCCCAGTGGCGCAGCAACCTCCACGGTATAAATGCTCCGCTGGGTTGTCAAAAACAGATTCAGGGTGTTCGCATAATCACCTCGCCGCCACTAGCATAGGTTCCTCCACGAGCTGATTTCAATTGCGGCCAACAGCGAACATCTCCGCTAGCCTCACAGCTTCGTCGCTTCTGTTAGAATGTACCAAACAGCCGGAGTTGTTTACATTAAAATCGCCAAGGACGACCATTTCAGAAAGCGGCTGGTTGATCTGTATCCAGTCGACGGTATGTGAAAGGTGATCGAAACTATCGCCGGTCGATCATCATTCGGGGAGCGCTAAAGGCAACAAAGAAATTTAAGAGAATTCCCCTGCACCACCTTCAACTGTGGGGGTAGGTAGTAGGTGTGCCGGCACGGGACCTGGTTCACTACTATCCCCAACGATAGTTCCACCACAACTCGGATGTAGTTTATTTAAATGGTTCCTGCTTATCGTTTTCAAGGTTTTTCTTAATTTTTACCATCGAACTGGAACGAATTGATTCATTTGTGCTGCACTATATGTTCTTAGGTTACATTAATTTTTCCTTGGATAGAATTTACTGGGAATGACTTTTTATAATCCCGCTTAGTATACTACACTGAATTAATTTATGACAAATAGATCTGTTGTTAAAATGCGAACAGAAGGCATCTCATTAAAATGAAAAACTCCGTCGCACGACATTAGACACTAAAGACAACTATAACTCACTGTTACCGTGCAAAAAGAATCTCTCGGACATACTCGAGGGTGTGCGCACGCTACGGGGAAAGAAAACCGACTCGACCGACTCCTTTGGTGGTTGTATATCGACTCCTCTGTGAAATACTCTCCCAGCTAAGGGTGAGTTTTCTTTTCTTTGAGAGAAACGTGAAGTTTCTCTTTGTGGTGGTGTGGTGGAGAGTTGGAGAGGATCTCTCCGGTTGATCTTAGCGAGAGTGCTAATAGATCCATTGAGTACCCATGCAACGAAGGTCATGGGAAAACGAAATTGAGAAAAGAGGAGATTAACAAAGGACATCATAAATGACATGGATGCATGGTGCAGCTGCGTAAATAGTCGGCAACGTAATTATGGAAATTGGTGCTAAAAGCAATTTAGATGCTTACACAATGGCGATTGTGTATATCATCTATGTCTGCGCAAAGGGGTCGAATTCTTGTGTGAATATTTACACTAATAGAGAATTCGGTTCTTGGCTGATAGAGGTGAGTTACAATATGCTTTGTCGGTTGGACAAAAGGCCGCCGTGAATGCAGATAAACCAGGAAGGTCTGCTGCGCACGCGTGTGACAGAATACGTAGGCAGACAGGGGTGCCGATAAGGTTTTTTCGAATTTATGATGCATGTATAATTTAAAGAATTCTTTCAGGGAATTTTGATTATGCATTTAATGCATGAATGGTAATGAATTTTTGGCGGGTTTTCGTAAGAGTCACTGCTGATTGATGTTGGTGAAGTGTTCCGCCGAACACTGCTCACAAAAGAAATAACGGAGAGAATACAGCACAAATAAAACACTGTTAATTGTTTTCGGAGGTGTTTGTTTATTTTGTTTTATATCTTTGGTTTACACTAATAGTTTAGCAAAAGTTCTCAATGTGTGTCACGATTTTTATTCCTTTGTCTTTTTCTTTACTTATCTGTTTAACACTTTTGTGCCGAGAAAAATATGGCGAATTAAAATCAACAGTAACGAACGCACCCGTTAGGATACAACAAAGATACTCGGGTTAACTCGGGTATTTAAAAATCTCAACTTCTGGTCGAGCAGTTCTTTTCTCGTTTCTCCGTGTCGCGCCGTCAACCCTCCTCGTTGGGTTCTCTGTGTCCACTGTTTTTATTCCTTTGTCTTTTTCTTTACTTATCTGTTTTACACTTTTGTTCCGAGAAAAATATGGCGAATTAAAATCAACAGTAACGAACGCGCACGTTAGGATACAACAAAGATACTCGGATTAACTCGGTTATTAAAAAATCTCAACTTCTGGTCGAGTAGTTCTTTTCTCGTTTCTCCGTGTCGCGCCGATCAACCCTCCTCGTTGGGTTCTCTGTGTCCACTGTTCTATGTTAATTCTCCTATCCATCCTATCTGTATCTTGTCTTCAAGAGAAAATTTCCATTTTGGTTTTCAATTCCCTTATCGGAATCTTGTTCCGAAGGATCAAGTGTAACGCCACCTCTTTCTCGATCCTATCATGGGCTTTGTTTGCGTTACCCATCTGGCTTACGACAACAGAGTGTTTGTGTGCTTCAGATGGGTAACAAAGGAACCGTGGGGTTTGTAGATCGCATTTCCCAGTCATAAACATCTAGCGTGGGATAGTCGTTACGATGTTTATGATTGCAAGAATTGTTGGTCGGCGGGCGAATCGCTAGGCCTTTGTTTGCGCACGTGCGCTTGCCGGTTTGGGATCTTTCGAGGATTTTAGGGTGCTAATTGCTATTAGCTACATGAGGATATTATTCTGTTTGTTTTCAGAAAAATGCGTTTAATGGATGAATCGAATGGATACATTGGATGGATGCGTTGAATTCAATATTAGGAAATTTTGAACGTAAAGCTCGATTGGTTTTTACTATTGAATTCAATGTTGGGGTATTTGGAATGTTACCTTTTGTTTCAGGCGGAAGTAAGGACTTTTGGGAAACGTTTCAAAGTGGGACCCCGACGTGATCTGTGTATACACAGCACACACTTTCCCGTAGTAAAATAGTTCTTCACGACACGATCACGACTTCCGCATAGAGCACAAGCACACTCGCCTGCTCCGACGTTCTCTCGCTCCGTCGTTCGCACACGAAGCTGATCGTGACAAAGTCACTGAGGAGGGAGTAGTGTGGCGTTTGTAACAGCTACACACACAATAAACAAGCAAAACAGTGAAGAACACCGAACGAAAATCGAATAAGAAAATGCATCAGAGCCGTATACCATAGCGATAACATATCAAATCCCCGTCAGTCGAATGTACTTGAGTTTAGAAATGGAATTCGTACACACGGCGGTGCCCTGATGAGTTGCGCTTTGGTTCAATTTTTGGTGATTCTAACTGTCATAGCGTCAGTTCGAATCACACGTCACTATCACTATAATCCCAAACGCTATAAATTCTTTACAGGGACTTGGGATGGTATTTTAATGAAGGAAATGTCCTTGGTGAAGGGAATGTTTGCGGTAACTGCAGATTTGCCAAGGGAGTTGGGGTTGAAATTGTGGGTGGTTCTTTGCGTAAGGCTAGGGAACCCCCATACAACCACTTTACGTCCAAGTTACTGGGTTCTCACACCTCCACCTTTGCTAAGCCAGATCGAAGAGAGTGAAGACGCACGCTACCCTTAAACCGGAAACTAGAATGCAAGTCGTATCCTGAGCAACGAAGAGATGTCGTATCAGTTGACGATTCGACCTGGGTCTCAGTTAGGATAAAGATATCAGGTTTCGCTGTTTGCAAATATTGGTGGTTGGCGTTTACATTCGTATTGGTGAAACCGATGCCCCTGAAGTTACTAAATGCCGTTATCAGTTGAACGTCGACGGAACCTCGAGCACGGCCCCGATCATGCGATGACGGATTTATTGAAGTTTGGTTATTTATCAGAACATTTGCATGATGCCCCCCCCCCCCCCCCCCCGCGGATTCCTACTCTGTTTTCGCACTATATTCCATAATCGTATTAAACTGAGTTTGAAATTTAGAAAATTACAAAATTTATGAAAAATGTTAAACATTTTCAAAAAATTGCGAGAAATCACTCTCAGATCAACTAAATCAATTGAAAACTGCTGCTAATATGCGGATACGGTCCACTGGACTCAACGTACTCGAATTCGGTTTCCTTCTTGGGTGTCCCGCTTGACGGAATAGGAGTTATCGTTTGTAGCACAGCATTTCAACACATTTTTACGTCGTTAGCTGTTTCATAAAAAAATATCCGTTAGGGCTGCCAAACACCAATTAACAAATGGTATCTAAACCTAAATGGCGGCCAAACAAAATAGACCCGAAACATAAAAACCGACCTGTATATAAATGTCTTTCAATTCTACCATGATTTCTTTCGACATAGTAATTGAAATACTCATTGGATTTCACAATATTTCATATCCCTGTAAAATCAATTACATTGATCCTATTAACTTAATTAAACTGTTACAGTGCAGAAACACACCGGAAAAATGCCAATACTTGAATTTAAAAACACCTAAGGAAGATTTCGTTCAAATGAATATCTTTCATCCCCACCACCATTTTGTAGTCAAAATGATTCGAATACCAATAGATATGCTGATAAGCCTACCTAATTCCAAGCAAGGAGAATGAGATTCCAAAGGAATTGTACACATATCTGTAGCTTGGAGTTTTGCTTACCCCCCAAAATTCGTTAGGCTTGACTCCCGTTAGAATGCTAACATGCCTCAGGATATTGAGCTCCGCATTCAATTCGTAAGTATTCGCATTCCCCACATGATTTCATCTTAGTTCTCTGCAATAGATTGGAATGTGTTTGGTAATTTCCAAGTTATCAGAGTGCACAGCCAAACTCAGATAATATTCTTCCTTAAATGTCGATGCGGAATATTCACACAATGACTCCAAGCAATTGATGTGTAACACGCGCCCTTACAATAGACGTCTTTACCACAGGATAGCAATTTATGGCCAGCATCTGATTCATCATCATCCACATGTTTTGAAATTGTCCTGGAGTTTGTGCGATAAGTTAAGATTAATATGAAAGGTGTAAGAAATCTTCTTTTTATTATCGCATAATGTGATCCTACGACATTTGTATCCTTGCTGATACCCGGTGTTAAATTGAATTTGTTTTCACCTTTCACGATGCTCTTGATTTCCTAACTCTTGCTCAGTGAAATATTACTGCCAGCTTAAGGGCTAAACAGATTATATCTGTTTCTGCTTAAAGTGATTTCAGGTGGGTTCCCTTTCCTTAAAAGGGATTACTTCAGTTCAATGTCACCCATGACAGTGATTGCCGCTAAATTGTACTCTGTGATGCCCTCATTTCTCTCTTTGTGTACCTAAATGTCCCCGCTGCTATCCAATTTACCAGCCGCAGTGAGGTACAATGATAACAGACAAATAACCTGAGTCCTGGTATTTGACGAACATATTTAAAACGTCCCGAGGTTATGTGTGGTTTGTTGTTCGTTTCAAAGCCGGATCAATATTTGGCGTGGTATTTTCAAATAAAAAGGAGACCAAATGAAACGTTTTCCATTCCCACGCAGCAATTTTGTACAAGAATTCGTTTATTGCTAGCAAGTGTGTGGGCTGTAATAATTCTCTTTTAAGGAAAGCAAGAGAAAACACAAAGAAAATGATGAGATGAGATTCTAACTTTATAACATAGGAGAGGAAATCAGGATACATGATTGTGAAAATAAATTAATGGAGTATTATTATTATGAAGGAACAGTGAACCCATTAACGTTGATGAGAAAGAATTATCCTATTAAATCCTATCCGATTTAGGAAGCGAATGTAATGATTGACTAAACGACGCTTGTGACTTTGAAATTCTTATCTAGGACTTCGGTAGTACAATCCGTCGTGATGGTCTTTGATAGAGACAACGAGAAGCGCAATCTCATATAAATATTTGTATAGCGCGAAGACATTGAGAATTATGCATATTGAATTAAGCTTTTATTGTGAGTGCCTAGAATGGGGGTCCTATCAATAGAGTCTACTAGAGCATCGAATTTACTAATGGTTGTGTTTCTATGTAAGTTAAACAAATCCGTAATCAATTGTTACCTGGGTTTCGCTTAGTGTAATAGTTACTGGTCTTTAGATATATAGTACAGTCCGACGCGAAACTCTCATCCTATTGCAATCATCCAACACAAAAGACTAATATCGCGTCCAAATGAAAGAAGACAAGATCCATAATGGATTAACAGACGAAAAAAGGTGGTGTTCCAGTCATTTAGTCAAATGTCACTAAACTCCTATTGGTTAATAAATAAAAGACAAAATCCATAATGGATTAACAGAGGAAAAAGGGTGGTGTTCCAGTCATTTAGTCAAATGTCACTAAACTTCTATTGGTTAATAAATAAATAAAGAGAAAAGGAAATAAACAACACTATTCAATGGCTTAAGTATTCGTGTTCATCATTTTTTAGTGCAGATTTAAGTTGTCATTTTAATTACCTTCAAGGGTTCCTTAATGCAGATCCTGGTGCTTAGCCAAACTAAAAACCAGAGGAACTACTTTTCAAGAAGATAACATTAACACATCTATCTAATTCACTAACAATCCCGGCCCTCTGATTCATATTTAAACCCCATTTATTCGGGTATTGTATTATTCCATCAAGTGTACTTGGTTCTTTTTTTTACCGAATTTTGCAAACGCAATCTAAATTTTACACTGTCGAAATATTTAAAAGCTGACGAGATTTATGAGCGGCCATCCTTTCGTTGATTTAATAAATATGATAGTATCTGATGGAAAATACGCTGACAGCTGGAGAAAATCTTTTATTTCATTATTATTTATCCTTTTCTCGAAAACCATTTTCATGAAACCTAAGAATGCTTGGATAATTTCTCCACTTAAATTTCTATATAAGGATATGTAGGATCTACTTTCATAGATATAAATACTCTTCACAAAATGGTAATGTGCACATCCTTTAGTTGGGAAGAATGTGATGTGTTTGAATATTTAATTTACTTCCAAGTAATATCCTTTCAAATATGTTAAATGTTGTCCATATGACAGACATTCAACTGGCAAATCCCTTTCAATTATGTACATCCTTTGGCCCGCATGTTGCCAACCTTCAATTGAGGAAACCCTTTCAAAAATAAATACGATATGGAACCCTTTCCTAGATGAGGGTATGGTTTTGTATTATTTGAATTTAGCGCTTCTTAACGAAGGTACATCATTTACGCAATTCTCAAAAGGGGGATTTACAAGTTATGCGTATCCTGGTTACTTAGCTAATTGGAAGTAAAATATTCTACTAAAATTGAGAGGATGTTCGTTTAAATGCAATTTAAAATTTATCCTTCGTTGAATTTTACACAATCCATTCACGGCCTTAGTGCGGGATATATGATGTCTTTGTGAAATGTTATTTGCTAGGATCTAGTTTCAAATATAATGATAGTTACCGTTGTATGAGTTGTATCTACTTGTATTTGAGAGAGAAATTTTGGTTATTTTAAATGTTTTGTTTTAGTCAAAATGTTGAAGCATGAATCTGTATTGAAACACTTTGTGATATTCAATATATTTTTTTTTATATCCACATTTATTTAACAACTCAATTACAGATTTAACTTAAGACTAAATGTTAACTTCTATTTTACAAATATCATTCTTACATTAACTTACTGGCTCTTCGCAAGCACTCAAAATTATACATTATCATTTTTTTCATGTCTTTCGGCGTACAATAACTAATGTTTTTATAACATGTCACAGTAATTGATATGTTTTCTTTTTAAAATGTATTCTATTCTATATCTTTTTTTTTTTTCTTATTACGTATATAGGGGGTTGACAAGCAAAAATAAAAAAAAAAAAAATAAAAAACGTACAAATATAAACAAGGAATACAAATCAAAATAAAAAAATTAAAAATTAAAATTAAAAAAACAATTGGAAATTGGGGATAGGGGGAAGGAAAGCAGTGCGCCTGAGAGACATACTATGTTTGCTGACGTATAGTTTTTTTCTTCATCACTGATCTGTGGGGGTTCTTTTAAGCTTACCCAAAGAACCCCCCATAATTGCAACCCAACTCCCATTGTTTTTCGCCAATGCAGTCGCATTGGCACCTGAAAACATTTCCTTTTCCAAGGACATTAACGCATACAACGCATTACCTAAATCCCTAAAAAGAATTTCATCAATAAGGGCATTTTTCCATGCATCAACGCATCGGCATAATTTTCCCAACAAAGAATTCTTAGAATTCATAATTCAATGCATCAAACTTACTCTCCTAGAAGAATTCTTTATGGAACAAACATCATATCCCTGAAAGAAAACATATCGGTTACAGTACCATGTAACCATCATAACCAGGGATAATGATCATTGCGTCGCCTATTCCCAGCCTCGCCATGTGTACAATAAATTTCCCTACATAGACATTGGCTGGCGATCTTTTCACCCAACGGCAAAGTAACTCCTAGCAGCTTATTGACGCAGCTGCATACAATTAGTGCAATAGACAGTAAAACTAAATTCGTTAGCACGCATCATGTGCAATCAAAGAAAGGTGTTGTTCCGCGGGCATTCTGGCGATACAATACTTAAACCGGAGTCGTGTTTCGTAAACGTTATCCAAAGTTGCCGTATATACGATGTGAGCATAATAAATTAAGTGAATATTAACATTACTTTGCGTTTACCTTCGAAATTTAACAAATACATCGCCGCGGCAGAAATACTAGTAGGAAAGTAAAAATAAATGTAGTTGTTATATAAAATAAAGCAAATCATAATAGAACAAATAATGCATTTTATTGTTCCTGTGCTGTGTCCGCTCTGTATTTTGAATTTGGTGAGACTTGGTGGGCATTTTCGCGGTGTTGTAGTGATCCTTCTCTCAGGGAGCTTCTGAGGGGACCCGTTGCGGTTGCCGCCGTGCTTCCTCAAACTTTGAGGGAAGAGCAGCTACCGGTTGTTAAATATGGGCCTGGGAATCGGCCAAGAGCAATACAAAATCACCTGTATTTCCAGTATTCAATTTATTTATTTAATTTTTTTATTTGATAATTTTATTTAGTTTATTGGCGTCCTACCACTTCGAACGCCAAATGAGACTGATCCTCGAATACAAAATCCATCGCCCTTATAAAGAGAAACTAGTCGAGATTTGTGTCTCAAAAATACACAATTTCATTCAAAAATCCCGATTGTGGTATCCTGAGTGGAAAGCTCAGTGTTTATTTAAGAAGAAGATAGATAACAATTGAATTTCTTGCATTCTACTATCGCACAGATGTGGATAAGTGGCGGTTCTTGCAAACGCCACTACTTACCTGCTCAGCTACCACCAGGTAACCATTTCTATGCGCGTTCTAATTCACAAAAAGCGTGTACTTACCTGCATTGGTTATTCCTATAACCACGAAAAACCTGTGAAGCATAATGTCTGCTGATACGAAAAATATATCAGCAACAACAGACATTCCCTACAAGGGCATATAGAAACCTGAAAAGCATGACTTACCTGCTCTTAACGACCAACCACCGCTGCAATGCTTAACCGCGCTGAGGTAAAACAGCATCACCAACACAAGCATTTCTATAGGAAGGGCAAATTGGTCGCACATCTAGCACCCAACATTGCATTAGTTCCTACCAACGAAATGTCTCCTAAAGAATTCGGCTACAATGCCACCGGAGATATTTCTTACTTTTGGTTCTTTTATGCATGCCCACATCGGTTGGACACATGAACGACAAATACATCGTGGCATACGGTGGTCAACCCAGGCGTTCCAGTTCTTTAAATGGAAACTCGCACCTGGCCGCAAAAAGGTATCGAGAACTAGTCAGTGTAAATACACACACGACGGTTCGACCTCTGTTGACGCCAACAACAAACATGCGCACAATCAGCAATCATGCTACTCGTAGTCACTGATCGTGTAAGCACATTTAACCTTTTTCAGAACGAAATGCCCCAGCTGCGAATGTGTTTATTTTTATTTGATTCGAAGTCTATGGTTCGCATGCTGGGCGACACACGCGATGAGCAGCCAAAAGGATCATCGTGTGTGTGTTTCAACCCTTCTTTGGTGGTACACCAATTCGAAAAGGAAAATGACCAAATATGGTCATCGAAGCGATGATTGAGTACGTGGTATTCTGTCGCTTCGATGAACTTAGTTAATCGTATTTCAGATTCCATGAGGGCAAGTAGTGCCTTCATGTAAAACGAGTCAGTTGGCTAGCGATCACCACACAGTGCGATAGTTATTTTTACGCTGTGGACATTTACTGTTTTGAATTGTACGAACAACGTTACGACCGTGCGCGCAGTAAACAAAGCTAGTGATTTTCGGTTTAAATTGTTATAAATAAAGCTACAACGGTTCCGCCAATGCTCAATCTTAAATACCTGTGTCGACCTCAAGTAAGTTTAGTGAGAATCCTAATACTGTGTACAAACAAAATAAATTTTACTTAAAATCATAAAATACAATTCTCACTTAAGAATATAAATACTATTTTCACTTAAGAATTAAAAATACTATGTTTAATAAAATACTGTGCACAAATAAAATCAATTTTACTTAAGATCATAAAATACAATTTTCACTTAAGAATTAACAATACTCTGTTCAACAAAATACTGTGTACAAATAAAATCAATTTTACTTAAGATCATAAAATACAATTTTCACTTAAGAATTAACAATACTCTGTTGAATAAAATACTGTGTACAAATAAAATAAATTTTACTTAAGATCATAAAATACAACTCTCACTTAAGAATATAAATACTTTTTTCACTTAAGAATATAAATACTATTTTCACTTAAGAATTAGAAATACTGTGTTAATAAAATACTGTGTACAAACAAAATAAATTTTACTTAAGATCATAAAATACAACTCTCACTTAAGAATATAAAATACTATTTTCACAGAATTAAAAATGCTCTGTTCAATAAAATACTATGTACAATATTAAATAAGTTTTATTAAAGAATAAAAAAACACTAGACGAAGGTGACCCGATGTTTTTTTTCTGAGCGACAAGACGCCAGTGAACAAAGTTTAGTCACGATTCGACGAACGTTTATGAAGTTTGGGACGTCTTGGTGAACCTGTGTCGGGCCGGCACCTACCAAGGCAATAATATCCATAGATATGTATCTGGTTTTGGGTTTTTGTTTGTTCAATTTATTAAGAATTTTTCCAGATAGAGATAATGATCTCTGGATTTTGAGTTTTGATGATGCCGTGGAGCAAATGTAGAACAATAAACAAATATTAGATTCATTTATTGTGAATTTGATTTGATTTGATTTTGGTTATAATTATGCCGTTGGGGCAAATGTTAGGCGATAAACGAATGTTTGATTCGTTTATTGCGAATTTTGGATCATGTTTGGGTTAATTCGGGTTTTGATAGGATTTTGGATGTAGGAATGGGGGAAAAAGGTGGTAGGGCTTTTTAGAGCACTACAGTGTTGCTCAGTGTTGTTTCATTAGCGCACTATATCGTGGGTTGGTAGTCGAACCAGCGCCCATGCAGGCGCAACGACGATCATCCCCACAGATCCACCACCAGTTTTATTAATTTATCTCCTTTTATTAATTTATCTCCTTTTATTAATTTATCTCTTTCACCTTTTATTAATTTATCTCTTTCACCGATCACCATACTAAAACGCAGGCGATCTAGAATATTCGAGATATCGTTATCATGGAGAATTCGTTCATCCCTAGCACCACAGAAAGCGTGGTAAATAATATTGACTCCATGCTTGTCTTGAATAAGTCCTTTATCCAAAAAAGGGAACGCTTCTGGGGGAATGAACCCATTCTTTTTTTTTTTTTTTTATTAGACTTTTCTCGGGAGAGGCGAACCTATAGCGTCGAGTGGGCGCCCCGAGATGCCATCAAATAACTGTTGCAGTTCTTTTTGAACAGTTGCAGGTTGTTGTGCTCCGGGAACACTCTCGTGGGAAGGGAGTTCCACAACTTCCCCGCTCTGTAACGGAACGAGTTCTGATACCGGGATGTTCGTGCTGTCGGGAGATGAACCACAAACGGGTGCGATCCCTCGGATTGTCTTGTGGAGCGCATATAGACCGAATTGCGTGGAACTATGCCAAGAATCTCCGAAGAACAGCACCCGTGATAATATCTGTAAAACAGACAGAGGTCGGCCACGCGTCTTCGATGTGATAGCGACTGTAGTCCCGACGTCAGCGCCGAGTCCCCGATCAGGCGGATCGCTCGTCTTTGTACGCTCTCAAGTAGGTCGAGGGTATGTTTAGGAGCCGAGCTCCAAACATGAGAGCAATATTCGAGCGCGGGTCTAATTTGAGATTTATATAGGAGAAGAAGTTGGGCCGGAGTAAAGTATTTCTTGGCTCTAAAAAGATAACTCAGTTTTCCTGAGGCTGATCTGGCGATACCCGATACGTGTTTATGCCATGATACACTCCCACAGACCGTGACGCCGAGCAATTTCAAACTTTCCCCAGCCTCGAGGGCCCGGCCACTCATCATCAGCTGTGAAACCGATGATCCAGTTTTCTTTGTGAATGTTGTATACTGGGTCTTCGTTGCATTGAAGTCGACAAGATTGGCCTTTCCCCACTGCAGAACTTTATCTAGATCCTGGTTCAGAGAGTCAATCTGTCTACATCTCAGCTGGTGCGACGTTGATGCACTAATCAGCCGATCACTCGAAAAGGAGGAAACAAGCGTACTATCATCCGCAAAACTGAACACTTTATTATCCCTTGTCTCCAACAAATCATTTATGTGAAGCAAGAACAAGGTTGGAGCTAAAATAGAACCCTGGGGCGCCCCCGAATTAACAGGATACCGATCCGAACACTCGCCGTCCACAACAACCCGGATTGATCGATTCTCAAGGAAGCTCTTCGTCCAGTCGCAAAGTTGTTGGGAAAGTCCATATGAACGAAGTTTGCTCAGCAATGCCCCGTGCCAGACGCGGTCAAAAGCCTTGGAGATATCTAATGCGACCGCCCTTGACTCACCATGCCGTTCAATCGCAGATGTCCATATATCGGTTATAAGTGTCAAAAGGTCTCCTGTGGACCGCCTGTCACGGAATCCGTATTGACGATCATTCAGAAGACCGTTGCACTCCAAATACTTAACCAACTCTGTATTGATGACCTTTTCCATTACCTTAGATAAAATAGACAGTAATGCTATCGGACGGTAATTTTGTGGGAGACACTTTTTTCCCGTCTTTGGGATTGGTTGAACTCGAGCGATTTTCCAGCACGCAGGAAAGACCCTCCGTGCATAAGATAAGCGGAAGAGTCTGCCAAGAACCGGCGATAGTTCTGGAGCACAGTTCTTAAGGACTATTGCTGGTATTCCGTCCGGGCCGGCTGCCTTCCTACAATCCAGTTCACGTAGAATTCGTTGAATAGTGCGCGGACGAAATCGCACATCCCGCATGGAAGACTGTACCGGCGAGATTACAGGTGGCTCCAAAAGGCCGGGATCAAGGTCTGAATTCGCGGAAAATAAATTCTTTATCCTTTGGATTCGTGACTAACGTCCGGCTGTCTGTCACCAACGGAGGGAAAGAGGAGGAAGCAAAATTACTGCTGACAGCCTTTGCCATTGACCAGAAGGAGCGCGAACCAGTTGGGCACCGAAGGAGCTTATTGATCACCCTGTCGTTGTAAGTCTTCTTCGCGTTATCAATCGCCTGGTTGCACGCGTTTCTGATTCTATCGAAATTCGTTCTGTTAACATCGGTGGGATTGGAGCGCCATTGCTTAAAAGCTCTATTTTTTGCCGCTGTAATCAGCTCGCATTTTTTGTTAAACCAAGGTTTATTAGACGAACTTCGTTTGATGGAATGTGGAATATACATCTCCATCCCCAGGAGAATAATCTCTGATACCGACTCCGCGCAAACGTTGACATCGGAGTTTCCGAAGCACACCTCCGACCATGGAAAGGATGCGAAGAAATCTCGCATATCGTCCCAGTTAGCAGCCCCATACTTCCATACATGTCGAAGCTGCCTAGGCCGGTTATTCGCTTGGTATGCAAGTGCTTGCGCGACAGATACCAAGCAGTGATCTGAGTTTACCAGTGGCGCATATACCTCTACGGTATAAATACTCAGTTCGGATGTCAAAAACAGATCCAGGGTGTTCGCATAATCGCCTCGGGCATCCGGAACTCGCGTTGGCTCCCCCACGAGTTGAGTCAAGTTGTGGCTTACAGCAAACATCTCCGCCAGCCTCCCAGCCTCGTCGGTTCTGTTAGAATGTAACAACCAGTCGGAATTGTGCACATTAAAATCGCCAAGGACAATAATTTCAGAAGCTGGGTGGTTGATCTGTATCCAATCGCCGGTCGATCGTCATTCGGGGAGCGGTAAAGACAACAAAGAAATTTAACGGAATTCCTCAGCACGACCCTCAACCATATGATGTCCATATTATTGGGCTCCAACGCCTCCATCCTCTGGCAAGCCAGATCGGACCGTGCGAAGACGCAGACTCCGCCCTTAAAACGGAATCTCGAATGTAAGTCGTAGCCTGAGCAACGAAGATATGTCGAATCAGTTGACGAATCGACCTGGGTCTCAGTTAGGGCAGGGATATCAGCTTTCGTTGTTTGCAAATATTGGTGGACGGCGTTTACATTAGTATTGGTGAAACCGATGCCCCTGATGTTACAAAATGCCGACACCAGTCGAGCGTGGGTCGAGCCTCGAGAGCTAGCCCGGTTATGCGATGACGAACCACTTAAAGTTCGATTATTTGTCATAATATCTGCATGATTTTCCCCATTCTGGAGAGCACTCACCATATACATATCATTGGGATAGAATTCTCCCGAAATGAGATCATTTTCACCGCCCTTTGCCCTTGTTGTGTGACCACGGATAATCTTGACAATGAAGTTATCTATTGTGTTTAGTCGTGATTTGTCATACAGGAATTTATTGGGATAGTATTTCTCATACAGCGACTCTGGGGTTGTGGGGGTTCTCTATATCACACGGAGAACCAACCCACAATCCCTACCTAACCTCGACCGGTAACAGCGCGTCACCATAACCCAAATCTGCAATAGCACACATTCGCACACATACAAAGAATCCATCTCCCAATCTGTAATAAAATGCATTTTCAAAACTTACAACAGAATACAAATCATCTCCCACATCTACATCAAACCGCATACATTTTTCCCAAAAACCACTTCGGTTAACTTCCTACTTAAACTATATTCCTCGCTTGCAACCAAGCAGCATTAATTTCCCCCGAAAATCATTCCGGCTCACTTCCTGCTTAAAGCATTTCCCTCGCTTGTAACCAAGCAACATTTAGTTTCGCCGAAAACCATTTCGGCTCCCATCCTACCTAAACCATCTTAAATAATACCAATTCTCCTTACTGGTAAGTCACCAGCACGATGCGTTGCATTTCCGCGAAACAACCATCGCAACGACCAAGACCAATGTTAGTTTGTCTAACCGACAACTCATGCCCATACTTGGTTATGCCCCCGAAACCGATTTCTCCGTATACACAGCAACAAAGGAATCTAATTCAGCCTGTACGGCGGAAAATTCCCTGAAACAAATCTCTATGTACGCATAGCAACTCTTCTTCACATTCCTAGTGCATGGGAGTGAGTTCACTTAGCGATGACTCCACTGCCACAACAACATGAATGGATTCTTGCCCTCTTTTTAGTCAGAGTCCAGAGTCGATGTAGAACGGTTGGCGTGAGAATAAGTCGATGAATAAGGTCGACAAAACGAGTCGGTGCGATCGATAAGGTTGGAAGTGTGTTTTTATAAGTATTTCCCTAATACTAAGCATTCTTAAATATCCGCTAATAGCTAAAACATGTAATTATTGTTCGTGTTGTAAAAAGAAAAAAGAGAATGACAAAAGCGCATTGAGTTTTTAGTTCAGTTGACACTGAGTTTAATAGAATAAGTAATAAAATAGAACCGCATTGTAAGACATACAGCACCAATAGAAACGGAAGTCCATAGCGACAAAGTAAGGATAAATGTGAATAATAGAACAGAACAAGTTTCGTCATGCGGTTCATTTTCGTTCTACGAAATCCGAAAACCACCAGCGATTTACGTGTTACTGTGTTGGATCTGTAAACTCCCGATTTTATGATAATGTTAACTTCAATATTTTTGTTAATTCTAACCAACAATAAAAATTGAACGTCAACAAAAAAACAAACCTGAGCGTTTATTTTGTTCCCGTGCCGTGTCCGGTCAGTTTCGAGATCACTTGTGTAAATGTTAAATAAAACACGACGATGCCCATTTTATATTGTATCGGGTTCTCTACGACCGTTTGTAACGCGTCTGGTTTATATAACGTTCGAACATTCCACCTGCCAACACGTATATCCCGGTTTTTCCGTTTTTCTCTAGGCCTTCGTTTTGCCGGGTCGGTGTTTGTTGATGATTTGTTCCCTTATGGTAGTATCGGCTCATCACACCTACGCCTACCGGGTTTTTCGTGGGATTGTTTTTTGTATATTGATTTTTCATTTTTATTCCCACGAGTCTTGGGATTTCAAATAGTTCACCATATCAGAGCCCCGCTTTGATATGGTAAGGTCTGCTTATTGCTCTGATTCGACCCGATGTCCGAGAGGCGCCGTTAAAATACAGCCGGTATACCCCTGGCTGCAAACCATCCAATGGGCAAGGGTGACGCGTAGCGCCCTGGATTAGAGGTGGTGGATATTTGTGTGTTACACCTCGCTAGCCTGTCTGACATCGGTGACCCTACTGGAAGCGTACGCTTCCGTCAGCATAGTGATTCATTGTAATTCACGCCCCTGCACCACGTCAAGGTTTTTACCAAGCAGGGTACCATCTGTGCGGTAGTGTAATATTTTTTGTCTTACTTTCTGAAAATTATGTACTATTGCGACGGTTGTGAAAGGGACCTTTTATTCCTGTATAATGAGGGCAAGTCATAAAAGGTGGCATTGATTTAAAGAGATTTTTTCCGAATGGGTTTTTATATTTTTAAATGTTTGTTGTTGTTTTTCCAAAATTGTGTGCTTCCTGGTTTTCAGTTAGTTTTCCGACCGTTCTCTAGTCTTACCTTGGATTAACAAATAAAACACATTTCTTACACTGGTATCGTAAAGAGTTCAGCAATTCTGATTCGCTATTTCTCGAATCTATCGTTGGCATAATCAGTTACCTCTTAAAAAACCGAGAAATATTAGCTGGGGAGATTTGTGGAGGTTCTTTAAGCATTCCCGAAGAACCGCCCACCGTCCTAATCCAACTCCCCGTCCCCAACCTGCAAATACCTGCACCAACCATAAGTACCTTACCTGTTTACAAGCAGGACACAGCTCTACTCAACAATTTCATACCTGAAATATAAGTCCACGGCAGGGCATCAAATAAATAGCATCAATTAAACCATCCCGCTTCATCTGTCATGAACCAATCGGTTACTATGGTCGACCACATGTCCATCAAACACAGGCCAATCGTTCCGAGTGTTTTTGTTCCAACAATCCGTTGGTCCTGTGGCGGTTCCGCCAAACCCCACTGTCTACTTACTGTAAAACCCCCATTATTACAACCCAATCTACATCAGTTTCTGCTAATGCAACAGCATTAGCACCTGTAAATGCTTCACGCATTATATAGATCAAATCTATAATCTTAAAAAGTCCCTTAAAAAGAATTCTTAGCTTTTCTTGCATCTCTTCGCTTACAATTCCTGTAAGAGTTCTTTATTACCTTATCATGAATTACCTGAAAGAAAATTCATCGGTTCATATATAACATAATACAACCGCATATCAGAAAATATTACCCTTGCGTCGCCTATTCCCAGCTTCATTAATGTGTACAACAAATCCCTTTCATACACATTGGCTGGCGACCTTTTTTCCCCATCAATAAACAACCCAAGCAGCTGCATATAATTAGCGCAATAGACGCTGAGACTAATTTCCTTAGCACGCAATGTGCAAACAAAAGAACGCTGTCCTTCAAAGGTATACCATAAATATCTTTTGTGGTATCCCAAATGCAATTCCCATGTAATGAGTTCCAGCTTATTTATTTAGCTGACCTTAATCACAGACCGATGCATTAGGTCGCTTTTCCTTTGTTCTTTTTCCCTAGCTGTAGGTTTTGTTTATCCTTACTGGAATGCATCGATAAACACGATAATGTGATCTTCACTCACGCATACCATTGCACTGAAAGAGTGCATTTCCTTGGTGGCCACACCCTTAAGAGAAAAATTTTCTCTCTCTCTTCCATTCCTTAACCTAACCGAGGATGGAATTCAATCCAGAGTTCTATCCTCGAGGAGTCTAATTTCATCCGCCGATCGGCACAGAGTCGAGTTTATTTTAATCACAATGACCTTAAGTGTGCACGCCAAGTTACAGTTGCCTTTTATATCATTAATCCCACGCCGATTAATTAATTAAAAAAAAATCAATTAGAATAAGTTTAAACTTGTAAAAAAGACAAACAATAAAGTTATATAAAAGCAGTGATCACCAGCCACAAAAGCAGTGTTTTGTTTGTTCAACAGTAAACTGTGCAGACGGTATCAAGAGTTTAGTGGTGCAGTGCCGGTAGCAGAATTTCTTATGATCGTTAATTAAATGGGCAATGGGAAA
This sequence comes from Microdon myrmicae, assembly GCA_963931805.1. NCBI lineage: Eukaryota > Metazoa > Arthropoda > Insecta > Diptera > Syrphidae > Microdon > Microdon myrmicae. The sequence goes on along the minus strand of OZ007497.1, from coordinate 41,058,542 downwards.
AGTGATTTCAGGTGAGGAACTCAAATACTTCTGTTGGCAATACATTCATTTTCATTTTTTAAACATTTTTTTTTTATTTTTTTTTATTTTCTTTCTATATTCTTAGTTTCTAAATTAAAGGCTAGACAAAAAATGCTTAAATTCTAGCTTAAATAGCTTATATAATAACTTACTGGTCCTTCGCAGACGCTCTAAGCTAAACATTACTTAATATTTGTATAATTTGCCTTTCGGCGACAGAACTTTGTGGCAGTATTGATAATTAGTTGGAATACAAAGAAAAATTTGAAAAACTTTGTCAATTTTTTTTGTTTTTTTTTTTTCTTAAAATTTAACTTACTTAACTTACCTAAACTTATCTACTTTTTTATTTTTTTTTATTTTTTTTTATTTTATGTAAAATCACTTAGCTTAACTTAACTTAAATCTTATACTACCCTAATTCTAGAAAAGCTAAGTCTATGTAAGCTAGCTGATGATCGTGTGATTCTATACCGACTTTGGTATCCAGGTCTTTATATGCCATTCAACCACCAGAACTGTTGACGCTGTCTAATACTATCGTCCCGGTCTCTGTGGGAGATAGCCCTACTGAAGCGCAGGAGCTCTTCTTCGGTGCGCGTTACTTCCCGGTCGTAGCACAATCGCCCGTCTACGGATGATCTACTTACATGATAGATCAGCGGTATTCCGGATCTATCCTGTATAAGCCCTTTTATGTCCAAATCAAGGAACGCCTCTGGTGGAACAAAACCGTTGCGACGCACGTTCTCATAGTACAGGCTATTTGGATAATAAGCCCCGAAAATTAGGTCATTGGACGAGCATATTGCTCTCGCAATATGTCCTCTGATTAATTTAATCATAAAATTATCCAGCCTATTTATGCAGGCTTCATTATATAAAGTCTCATTTGAGTAGTACTTTTTGTATTCCGATTCCGGTGTTCGATATAATCTGAGACAGGTTCTCAGACACTTCCTTTCGAACACCCGAATCTTTTCCATCAAATTTGGACCTATGTTAAACCATACTGGACAGCCATATATGAGCATTGGCCTGATTAGCGTCATGTAGCATATGACTTTTACCTTGCTGTCAAGTTGGCTACTGTGAAATAGCCTCCTTGTCATAGCAAAAGTTTTCCTCGCTTTGAGCAAAGCAGCCTCTACATGTCTGTTGAAATTCAGATATTGGTCTAGCCAGATGCCCAGGTATTTAACTAAACTCTTGGTTTCCAGTTTATCTCCATGCGGTCCCACGATAACTAGCTTTCGCCAGTTTTTCCTTGTGTCGTCCGTGGCTTTATATAATGGCCTTCTAAATAGGATGGCTTCACATTTCTGGAAGTTGATCTTAAGTTTCCAGTTATCGCAATAGCGCTGCACGTTTTTGAAATCTCGCTGTATTAAACTATTTATGATCTCAACTTTCGGAGCTGTTCTGTAAATTATGAGATCGTCTGCGTACGCAATAGCCTGCGGGAGTGCATTTAATAAGTCGCTAATGTAAATGTTAAAAAGAATCGGGGAGAGTACCGCACCCTGTTGCAAGCCATTCTTGATATTATACGTTTTATTAGAGGTCACATTACCACTTTTGACCACGAACCTCCTGTCCTTTGACATATCGTAAAGTACATATAGTAAAGGCTTATATATGCCATGTCTGACCAGTTTGTAATACAACCCTTCGATCCAGACGGTATCAAAGGCTTTTTCCAAGTCGATCAGACAGGCACCTGTGCATTGGTTCCTACATTTATTCCATTGTATGTCGGAGACCAGTTTAGCTGCGGCATGTGCGGTTTCATGACCCGCCCTAAAGCCAAACTGGTTATTTGGAATAATGCTATTGTCGTCTACCCATTTTAGCAGAGCTTTGTTAATGATTTTTTCAAATACTTTACTGATGCTTGGGAGTAAACTTATCGAACGCATGTTCATTGGGTTTGTACAGTCTTTGCCCTTTTTTGGGATGGGCTGAATGATAGCCGTTTTCCAACGCGCGGGATAATATGCATTATTCAACGCGTTGTTAAACAGGACCGTGTATATATCTATTGCCTTTGGGGGCAGGTTCTTGAGTACGATGTTAGGTACTCCATCTATTCCCACTGACTTTTTGCTTCTTAATGAGTCGAAGATACTCTGGATTCCTTCCCTTGTGATTAAAAGGCTATTAGCCCCACCATTGGCATTAATGTCAATTGACAGATTATCGTCACTGAATTCCGTAAAACCCGGATTCTCCGATTGCCAATGTGAAATTTCATTCCGGAGGTGCAGGTGATTCAGTCGAATTCTGTCCTCCAGGTCATGGTTTCGGTGAATGCTTTCATTTACCTTGTACATTTCGTGTTGGCAATACATCATACGTAAAGTGTCCGGCGGAAATATCATTAGGGAATAGGAGTTAACCAGTGCCAATGTCGGCACATCTACTTCTTCCCCACAGTCCAAAAGACACGCCGTGGGAAATCGCTTGCTTATACAGCTGCAGCCGATAATCCCTGATCGGTTGCCTAAGCGATAAACTGGCATCGAATTGGACGTGATCATAGTTTGTTTTTCCTAAACGACCTAGCAATGGTCACGTCCCATGTTTTGTTCACTAATACAAAGCATAGCGCAACTCGCGCCTAACTGCCAAGAGCCGAATTCTTTGCCAGTGTAAATATTCACACTGGAATTCGACCCTCGACTCGCTATGGGTGAGATGCACAATTGACGTGGATAAATTCGTCATTGTCTAATCATTCCGATCACCAGATCAGGTCCCACGGTATCATTCCCTTAACAACTCTCGTACCATTAACCAAGGCAAACAAATGCGTATCTTAGCGTTTTAACCCCGAAATAGTGTTTCTGTTGACATAATACTCAGAAACCTAATTCTGCATCAACGAATCGCTAGTTTAAACATAGCAACCATTTTCGGTCGCTATACGAGCGACCATCTATTTGCACAGCTGACCTATTTGAATTCAAATATCGTTAGTCAGTTTTTGTTGTCGTTTTTCCTTATTCGACTGCAGCCGATATATGAAATACTGTTCTTCCCCATGTGCATGTCCCTCTTCCTGTTTGTGTGCATCTTGAATAGTGATATCCGCGCGAAACAACATCTAGAATCGTCACCAGAGTCAGATTATTACATGCGAGGAGGATAGTCGGGAACTTTAAGGTTACATTTTTTAACGTCTTATACGAATTGTTTCTTCAATAAAAGTGGTTTGGTCGAGTCGTGATATTTCGTCGCCAGTAAACTAATGTGCCATTGTCAAAAATCGTTGCCGCACCAGCAAGCAAATATAGTACAGCTAAAAGCCTAGATTTAAAGTTATAACAATTAAAAGACTGAATCGATGTCACTGTGTACCGCCTCAGAACAATAATCAATAAAGTGAAACAATCATATACGATTAAATAACTGTGTGTGGCTTTGTTTTTAAATACATCGCTGGACCAACTTTTCTGTGTTTTCCTGGAGAATCAATTTAGTGCTCCCAATAGAGTTGTGGGGCATTGCACTGAAACTGCGTCCATGTCGGCGCACTAGTTGAAATACCCACAGATTACCATACGCATATTAAGGCTGAAATCTTTATTCACATTTTCATAAAAAATGATTAACTTACATACTCGTGTTTAAGTCCGCATGAATTTGTGATATCCTTTTCGCCTCCTAAAGCAGGACCAAGACCTTGCAGAAAAATGTAGATGTTTGTTTGAAGTCTGTATATATGTAGGAAGTTTTCACATCTGACGGTCTCAACACATTCAACCCATACATGAGTTAAAGAAAAAGGTTTCTTATTCACCGACTTGTTAATCGAAACATATACGATAACACAAACTTTTTATTTATTGTTGTTTTATATTGTAAATTCAGTCGTGTATACCGCATGCTATTAAAAGTAATGGTGCCACTTTTGCGGTATTTCATTAAAAGATTTCCGCTAAGCAATTCGAATTGAGTTTACACCACGCACTGAATAAAAGTCATAAATCGCTTTAAAATCAGCTACAAAGAGATTGCTATCTCATCCTTTCAGTACTGTTGCATAATTTAAATCCCCTTGGTTTCATTTCGAAGCTGGAAAGTATCATAACCGGGCATGTCATCCCTTTCAGGGTTCATGGTTATAGAAGCTGTTTTTATCGTATGATTCGAGTCATTGCTTTTACATTTATGATTATGCTCTTACCCGATGATACTAAAGACTTTCGTCCTGGATTTTCAACCTTTTTTTATTGCTGGTCATAACATTTTATGGCTCATGTTGAAGCAGCCCTCAAGGTGTTTCTATAACCGAAGATTAGTGCCAACCCATTCAGTGGTTGAGCACAAGTTGGATTTATGGTTAGCTGATAGAAATTTTAGCAGCAGAACATTCTATAGTCTGGTCAAAGAGCATTTGCTTGATGTTGCATTGTTGCATATGCATGGCTGCGGAGGTTAATGTGAAATTTAATTATCAAGTTGTTAAATTCTGGTTGATGAATGTAATGGGTGTGTTGTTTGAGAAGTTGGAGCGAACTATGAGTATATGCATACTTTGCGAATAATTTTTTGGGTTTGATCATCTACCATCTTACCATGTACGGACAAAAGAAATTATTTACATTTACACATTTGGTCATTTGCATTTTAGGCTTGTAGTATAAACAATAGCATTTACAACCCTATGCTCTGCCTCACAATAATTACAGCTTTATGGTTAGGCCGTTCTGAAAACGGAGATGGTAAAAAGGTTGTGGATGAGCCTATGTGTTTGCAACGAATAATCTTTCCTATTGTGATAGCCGAACAATCAATTTATGGTCCTTTTACTGTAAAGTAGTGTCAAATTTTTCGGTGTTGTTGTAATTGAATGAAAAATCCTTAAATTGAGAGTACTAGTATAAAGCGAGATACAGGAATGCTTTATGATCATATTAATATCATTACTAATTAATACAGAAAGGAGGTGATTTAAGGGACATCAGAGCTGTCCAGAAAAGAATTAGGTAAGACATATATAAAACTTTACGAAAATCGGTTGTTGTAATTTCCATTTCTTTGTCGCTGTTTAAGGCGTGGAGTGTAGAGAAAATGAAGACGAGATTAGTGATTCCAGATCTACCTACAAGGAAGCCCCGAAGTGAAGTAAAAACGTAATGCTAGATACACAATACTCACGAAAGGCTTAGATATAAGGAAAAGTTGGGCGTTAGGACAATTGAGCGTGACATTGTAGCGATTCTAACAGATACACACGATTCACAAGCGAAATAGTGAAGAACACGAACGAAAAATCGAATAAGAAAAATACATCAGAACCGTATACCAAGCGATAAATAACAAAAAAATAATTCACACCAGTGGAATATAGTCGAGTTTGGAAATCAAATATAAAACACGGTCAGTAGCCTGGTGTGTAACGCTTAGGTAAAATTTTTTTCGTGATTCGAGCTGTCATAGCGTCAGTTCGAATCACACGATCTTCTTCACTAATATTTCAAACGCTATAATTGGTGACCCCGACGTGATCTGTACACACAGCATAGCATACACTTCCCCTAGTAAAGCAGAACTTCACACACGGTCACGACTTCCGCATAGAGCACAGCCTCCGACGTTTTCTCGTTTCTCTCTCTCGTTCGTCCGTCGTCCGCATACGAATCTGATCGTAACGAAGTTACTGCGGCGGGAGTGGTGTAGCGATTCTAACAGATACACACGATTCACAAGCGAAATAGTGAAGAACACGAACGAAAAATCGAATAAGAAAAATACATCAGAACCGTATACCAAGCGATAAATAACAAAAAAATAATTCACACCAGTGGAATATAGTCGAGTTTGGAAATAAAATATAAAACACGGTCAGTAGCCTGATGTGTAACGCTTAGGTAAAATTTTTTTCGTGATTCGAGCTGTCATAGCGTCAGTTCGAATCACACGATCTTCTTCACTATTATTTCAAACGCTATAACATCATTTTTAGGTTCCCTTTTTATTCATAGGGATGTTAAAGATGTTTTCCAAATGATAGGGAATTCACCTTGAAAAAGGGATGGATTAAAGTTTATTGAAAGGAGGGCAGATTGAAGGGAGGAAAGTTTCAAGGAATTTAGTGAGCAGACCATCTGGGCCGGGACTAAATAGAGCTATAAATTGAATTAATTTTTTTTCAATCAATAAAATAAGAAAAAAAAAAGACCAGGTGTGAAATTTAGTTAAAATTTGGAGTAATCGGCGGACGGTTGTTTGAAAAAAAAAAAATTGGCACACAAATTAGCAATGGTGAGCAGGTCGAAGTTTTATATCTATAATAGATAATAATAATAAAGGGAAATGAAATTAAAAATTTCTCGTGAAAAATGGTAGTAGCATCTTTTATCATCATCATCGGCACTACAACCGGGAACCGGTCTTCACCTTATTTAGCAAGTCCTGGGGCTTGTTAAATTTTCCATAATGATTTGTTTTTTCCGGGCAAGGTCATTAGTCTTGCGCCGGGGGCTCCCCGACGGGGAATCGAGCATCTTTTATAGTTTGATAATAAAAGTAGAACGAGGGACAAATCCGTGTTAGGAAAATCATATGAGGAAGAGTGGATTGCACCAAGGAGTTATAGAAATAGGTTGTTGTTGTTGTTGAATAACGCATTTATTGTATAATAATTTATCAAATGTTGACTTAGAACTAAAATGCTAAATCCTATTTTACGATCTTTTCTTATTCTTAAAATAATTTACTGGATCTACACGAGCACTCTAAATTACACGATACAATTTTGTGTAATGCCTTTCGGCGTACAATAATATTTTTATATTTTTATATTTTTATATATTTTCTATTACCCGAATATTTTAGAAGATAAAGTTCTCTCTCTCTGTATTGTTTTTTTTTTTTTTTTTGTTATAAATAATATAAGGTAAAAAATTTACAAAAAAAAAAAATTAATAACAAAAAAACAAAAAATGTTAATATAAAGAAATTTTAAAACGAAAAGGAATCTAAATGAAAAGGAAGAATAAATAAATATGAAAAGGGAAATGAGGAATGGGAAGGGAAGGCGTAGCGTCTGAAGATCTTACTATATTTGGGGATATTAAATCCTTTCTTCATTGTCAATCCACCACCAGTTGGGACGGGATCGTCATTTATAGATTTATCTCGATCGCCTATTGCTATGCTAAATCGCAAGTGAACTGCAGCATTTGATATATCACTGTTATAAAGAATCCGTTTGTCCCTGGCACTACGAAAAGCATGGTAAATAATAGGGACTCCGTGCTTGTTTTGGATAAGACCGTTTCTATCCAATAGAGGGAACGCTTCTGGTGGGATAAACCCATTTTGGAGTGTATTCTCCAGGTATATGTCATTGGGGTAGTGTTGCAGTCCGGCGCCGTACTTCCTCGTTAGAGGGAAGAGCGTGGACCTTTTATTTTTTGTTAACAATAACTCAACTTTGTTGTGTCTATATTAATTAGATTTTACTTGAAACCATTTTGCCCTCCGTATTTGTTTATTCATGCTGACTTTTTTCTGCACAGCGTTTAATTTGAAATCACTTTGGCAACTGGTTTCGGGTATGAAGGGCGTTGTACTTTCAACTTTATTGTTTGTCCAAAGTCTTTATCTTTTTCTAATAGCTAAGTTCTGTTTATTCTCGTCTCTCTTGTTACAACTCTGTTCTCTATTTCTTTTTTACTCGCTCTCTAAGCTCAACTAACTCTTATCTCAACTCCTTCTTAACTTCTCTCTCAACTCTATCTGTATCTCAACTCAACTGCTTTTACAATGAAATTTTCCCTCTTCTTATATAACTTTGTGTTCTAATCTACTGTAAATTATAACTTGAACAAAATCAATTTTATCAAATTAATATTTAATCTCTCCGACTTTTAATTTTGAATAAACTTTGAACGAAAATCAAAGAGCTATGTTTCGAATGAAAAAGGGGCATGTTATGAAAAAAGGGGCGTGTATGAAGTGTACAGAAACTGACTTGATATAGAATATAGTGGATGTTTATTTATGATATATATTAAATGAGAATGTTAGATACGTTAAGAGAATGTTTTAAGGATGTGTTAGATAAATAATGAGATTCAGTGTTAAAGTTAATAATTATAAGGACAGTAGTATTCTGGAATACTATAGTAGTATGCTTCTGAGATAAGATTATTTTCGCTGCACATTGCCCTTGCAGTGTGACCACGAATAATTTTGATAATGAAATTGTCTATCCTATTCAGTCCTGCTTTGTCATACAGTGTCTTATTAGGATCGAATTTCCTGTATTGAGACTCAGGTGTTCTATGTAGCCCGAGGCAGGAACGCAAGCACTGCCTCTCGAACATGCGAAACTTTTCCATGTAAGATGGGGAAACGTTAAACCATACCGGGCAACCATACATTAATATTGGACGGATAAATGCTGAGTACGAAATTATTTTAACTTTGTGATCTAGGAGACTATTTCGAAACAGACTTCTTGTCATTGCATATGCACTTTTAGCTGCGGTGATGGCAGCTGCTATGTGCTTATTAAAGTATAGGTATTGGTCCATCCAGATACCAAGGTACCTGACAACAGTTTTCATTTGCAGCGGAAGATTATTGCTTCCTACAATGGAAAAGTTTTTCCAATTATTCCTTGTATCTCTTGAAGCTGTAGAAAGAGGTGTTCTGAAAAGGATGGTTTCTGTTTTTTGGAAGTTAATTTTCACTTTCCAATCGTCACAAAAGCGTTTGATTTTATTGAAGTCTTCTTGAAGATGTCTGTTAATGGCATCGATATTTTTTTCTGATCTGTACACTACAATATCGTCGGCATATGCAATAGCATGATTAAGAGACCCAACTAGATCACTAGTATAAATATTGAAGAGAATGGGAGAATTCACAGCTCCCTGCTGTAAGCCATTTTTAATATAGAAAGTTTTATTGGAGATTTTGTCCCCACATTTTACCACAAATTGTTTATCCATTATCATGTCGTAAATGATGTATAACAGATATTCGGGCAAACCTAGATTTGATAGCTTATATACAAGTCCTTCTAACCATACGGTATCGAAGGCCTTTTCAAAGTCAACCAAACGTACGCCTGTGCATTGTCGTTTTGCCTTGTTCCACTGTATATCGGAAACAAGTTTTGTAGCTGCATGAACTGTGTCGTGCCCCGCTCTAAAGCCAAACTGGTTGTTCGGAATGATGTCGTTTTCATCACACCAGTTTATCAATGCCTTATTTATGATTTTCTCGAATATTTTGCTAATGTTTGGAAGCAGAATAATCGAGCGAAGATTGGCGGGATTGTTCCGGTCCTTGCCCTTTTTAGGGATGGGAAAGACTACTCCTATTTTCCAACGTCTTGGGAAGTATGCATTATTTAGAGCGTTATTGAACAAGGTAGTGTAAATTTTCACCGCTTCCGGAGGCAGATGTTTAAGAACTGTATTCGGAATACCATCTGTTCCAGAGGATTTCTTGTTTTTAATGGATCTAAAGATGTCCATGAGTTCATTCATGTTCAAATTTGTGCAAATTTCTAAACGGCGCATCCGCTCTACCTATTGTTTTCACTGAAGATGGTGAAACTTTTGTTTTCGGAATGCCAACTTTGCCGTTCATTGTGCAGCGAAATATGGTTTTGGATAGCTCTGTTTTCGATATCGAGGTTAGAATGAATGGATTCATTCACTTTGTGTACTGCCTCGAAACAGGCGTCAATGGAGTTCGCTTTCTCTTGCGGATCCTCGACTACTATTAGTTCTTCGTTGGAGTTGATGTGTTCCGGGGTGAGTCCTGCGTTCAGTAGTATTTGACAATTCTCGCGAGTCCTCGGGACTCGAAGGCAGGGAATGTCATTATGATCTTTTCTTCTAAATACTTTATTTATTTGCGAAATAATATTCCCACCACTGGTTTTAATGGAGAGAATTTTACGTTTCCATTCTTCATTAATTACTGATCTGTAGTTGTCACGGATCAGCTTTTGAACGTTTTTAATCAATGACTTAATTGTCTTTATTTCTTGGCTATAAGGATCGCTGAACTGTCTGTAGAGCAGTTTGAGCTGGGAGAGCAGAGCGCTTTTTTGTCTATACAGGGCATCAATAGTTGAATTTCTGTATCTATTAAAATTCTCTTCCATGTGCGCCGCTTTTGGAATGGAACGGTGCATTGTTTTGATGACAATGTTGTCCATCGTTGAGAGATAATTGTCTATTTCCTCATTTCGAAGGTTGCTATTAGTCGGAGAATCTACGCCATTGGAGCGTAGTTCTCTTTTTATTATGCGATCAAAGTGCGACCAATGTGCTTTTCGGATTGTATCTGGTCGTACTGCTCAAGTATTGCATGTTCGTTTGGAACATGTAAAACGACGCCGAGGCCGTAGTGGTCACTATCATACTCGATTGTGCAAAGGCAATTTCGAGTATTTAGGTCCGTGCCTAATATTTGTAATTTCTCGTCCATCATAAGTAAGTCCAGAAAGGAGTTTCCTCTTGGATAAGATAGTGTACTTGTAGCGTACAATTCTAGTTTATATTCTGTTGCATTTGTTTGCCACCAGTTGAATAGTGCATTACCTCTTGTGTTCGGCGTGATATCACCCCAAGCACTGTGTTTGGAGTTGAAATCTCCCGCCAGAACAAAATAATTGTTTTCCGAGTCTAACTTGAGATTACGAAAAAGGGTATCCAGTTCGCTGATAAATTACGAACACTGAGGAGCTTCAGGTGCATACACGGATACCACGTATAGATGCCTTTGACTTTTCAAAGTTATATCTATAATGCAAGCTTCCAGCAGCTGAAATTTGTGTACAGCTGTGCTGTAAACGACCTTGTGGTGAAGGCCTTTCTTAATTAAGATAGCAACTCCACCTCGTTGTGTGGCGTGTGGACGATCTCGTCTAATGACTTTATAGTTTTTGTAGCCCAATTTGTGCCTCTCGTTTAGCTTGGTTTCCCTAGCTGGAAGCACATCGGGGCATTCGGCTTCAAGCAGGTTACCTAGATTATCCCTTCTTTCCACGTGGATTAGTGAATTCACATTCACAGCAATCATTTTTAGTGTTAAATTAGTTGGATAGTTCATTGTGGTATGTTGGGTTGTCTGAGAACAAGGACGAATAAATAATATCTATTCGGGCCGCTTGTTCAGTCAGTTTTTTTTTCAAATCCAGCAATCTTGTACTTGTATGGCTAACAGTATTGCTCTTATATCTGAATTTGCCTCTGGAGCGGGCGCTTTTATGACGTTGCGTGAAAGTTCCGCCGCCGTTGTATTAATTGGATTACTAGCCATTTGAGAAAATGATATGCTAGGTGCGGAAGGTTTTGTGATATTACTTCCCTGTGCTGCGAAGTTTGAGTCTAATGGACTACCGGCAATTTGAGCGAATGATACACTAGGTGCAACGAAGTTGTTATAAGAACGAACCTTCATTCGTTTCTCCTCTTCAAGTTGTTTTTTTTTAAATTCCAACTTGGCTTTTAGCTGTTGGAATTTCGGACAACCTCTAAAGTTGGCCGGGTGACCTGTATTTTTGCACAGGACGCAAGATAGTTTGCTTCTATCCTGAACCTGTTCTTTACCTAAGGGGCGTTCTCCTACGGTATGATTGTTTTGGCACTTTACACATCTAAATTCCATATAACAGTTAGATGCAACGTGGCCGAATCGTTGGCACCGCATGCACTGCAACACACGGTCAACCTTTCGTATTTTTTCCCAAATTATTGTTTGGTGGAAAATAACTTTAATATTCCTAAGTGCATCGACTTTGCTGTTGGGACTTAGGGGGACAATGAAAAACGGCAACTTGCGGTTGCGACTTCGGGAGAGAGAAGTGGAGAATGGATTCACATCAATGAATTTTAAACTCTCATTTTCGACAGTTTGTAGTTCTGAGAGGAGTTCTTCGGCGGAAAAAGAAGGATCAACTCCTTTAAGTAACATGGAGATAGTTTTCTCCGATTTAGGTGTGTACGTGAAGTACTCACTACTTGCTTCCCTTAGAGCAGATTTAATTTTATGATAATCATCTAAACTATCGCATAAAAAACTTATTTTATTATTATTTAAATTCTTCGTTTTAAAATTTCTACATGTTAACTTACCCAATTTAATTAGGTCCTTAGCTTCCATAACACTGACTATGATGGGAGGCACTTTCTCCTTCTTATTGGCTGGTGCTTGTTGTTTTTCCAGCAGTTGTTGCTGCTACTGTTGCTGTTGCTTCTGCTCCTGTTGTTGTTTCTCCTCTTGCTGTTGAATGTTGCTTTCCAATAATGCTTCTTTGATTTGTCGATCCAAATCGTTCTTCTTTTTGGAGAGCTCCTCTTTCTTTTTATATAGCTCCGCAATGAATTGAGCACGTTCGACATCTATGTCACTCATTTCTGTATTGCTGGTTTTGTGGTCTTGTAGCGGTTCCGCCAAACCCTACGGTCTACTTACTTGAAAAACCCCCATAACTACTACCCAACTCCCTTTAGTTTGCTAGTGCAACAGTATTAGTACCTGTAAATGCTTCACGCATTATATAGATCACCATCTATAGTCTTAAAATCCCTATAAAGAAAACTTACCTATTCATGCATCCCTTCGCATACAATTTTCCGTAAGATTTTTTTGTTTGCTTATTTGGTATTCTAAACCAATTCGTTACCAGACAAATTCCTGAAAAGAAAAACCCTCGGTTCACATATCATGTAACCATTCCAGCCAGAGATAATTATCATGGCGTCGCCTATTCCCAGCTTCATTCATGTATACGATAAATTTCTTTATGTATACATTTAGCTGGCGACGTTTTTGTCCCAGCACAATGTGCAACCCAAAGCAAATACGAATTTCGCGTCCCTTGGCATCAATTGAAATCCAAGCATAATCAATGCAAATGGGTATTCAATACGTACCCTTTCTAGCGATGCCATAAACACCATTTCCCAGTAACCACGCTAAAACCAATTAGCACATTTTCACATCGGATCATCGTCTCTTTGTTTAGCCGCACATGTTCCAACAAAGATTCCATTGGCATCCGACGACTTCGGTTTTATTTGCTTTACCGAAATCGTATCCTAGGAATGCACTTTATGTCTTTCTTTGTTCTAGGCACACATACCACCATGATCACGGTGAACGAGTGAGCTCTGAACGAGCAAAATATCGTGGAGTCGATTTACGTCCGCTGACCACGCTGGTCGCCGATCTCCCGCTCTCCGTCACAACGGCGGAAAAGCGTAAATATACACAGTCATGTTTAATATTCGCCTGGTATCTAGTATAATATTTTGGTGCGTCAGTTTATTTGTCATTAATAAAAGAATCTGTCTTCAATAAAATTAAATAAATAATTAAGTGCAGTAAGAGTGTCTCCTTACAACTATTAAATAAATTCAAATAAATTTATTAATAATCCACAATAAAAACCGGTTTTAATAACATAAATCCAGTGTTTTGATTTGCTGTGATGCCGTTCCTGGAGTGTTTGTTTTATTGTTCCTGCGCTGTGTCCGCTCGGTATTTCGAACTTGTTTCCGGCGTCGTTTCGTTCTTTCGGTTCGGTGATATTCACGTGATCAATATATGATGGAGGAGGAAGTGAATCAAGTACCCATGCTGGCGTCGCGACTTCCTCCCCACAGTCTTCTGTTGCGAGGTCTTTAAATTTATTCCCTTCTCCGGAATAATGTGGCTTATCAGGAGTGGTCATTCCTTCTCTGCGAGTTTTTTCTTTGTTATCTGGGTTGGCTTTATGGCGTTTGGTAAGGAGATTTGGCTGGGCTTTGGGCCTCCTCTTTGAAATTACTTTTAGAATTGCTTTTCTTTTTTCCATTATTTGTTTCCACCTTTAGTTCAATTGTTTAATTTGTGAAGCAGTATGCAGAGAACATCTGCTTTCACACGCATACCCAATGTTTGAGGACCCCGGCCCCACATAAGGAAACTCATAACCAGTGTCAACACCTCCACTATAATGTATGCAGCTCACATATGGGCAGGAGCCGCGCAGTATAAGTCATACATGAGGGGAGTGAACTCAGCGCATAGACTAGCATCACTAAGAGTATGTTGTGCATTTCGAACGGTATCCGAAGATGCCTTAAATGTTCTGGCCGGGAGGACACCACTTGACATTGCAGTTAAAGAAAACGCTGCATGGCATAAGGTCTCTCAAGAGAATCGTTGGAGAATGCGGACACAACTAGAGCTCTCAAGCCTAAGAGAATGGCAACGAAGGTGGGATTCTTCCACCAAGGGAAGATGGACCCACACACAGTTTTTTTATTGGACGTTCGGTATATACACGGCGGTAGACACGCCAGCACACACGTGTACGCGACAATACTGTAAATTTGTTGTGTACGAGGGACGAACGATGTGTTTTCAACGAGAATTTTAGACGGGCACTTGGCACATTGTCGTTTTATTCAAGTTACACCCTATTTTTGGGTTTAATTAATATTTATTATAGGTTTTACGCGCACCTTGCACAACACTTTGGCTACGAGTTCAATGACTATACGTTATAGAAATATGTCAGGGGTGGAGGTGGGTGGTAGGTACCAATGGAGGTTAAAATTACAAAAGAAGACGAAATCACCCTGGAAATCGTGTACCTCTGTTATGTGGTCAATTGCATTAATTCCGGTTTCGTACGATTCGATATGTAGTAAAAATGACGTATATCGATTTTTGCGAGAATTTTATTTTGACTGAAATATAATCAAACTCGAAAATGAAGAAGAAATAACAAAGACGGCGATGAATTCAAGCTATTTTGGATACCTAGGAGCACACCAAGGTAGATGAAACTGTCCCTAGGTCGAGTAATAACATTCTCCCATTAAACAATGAAGGAAGAAGGAAATAATTCCTGATTTTTAATACAGAACATCAGATTTGTTCCAGTTAGGGCATTCATATCAAAAGGGAGAGACTGATTTTTTCGCAAAACTGTTAAAGCCGTAGAGTGTAAACCCCTTATATTCCGGCAATAGAAGGTAGGAATGATATTAGGGTTGTGTGAGATGATAAAACGAAGAACAGTTTAGGGACAAACAAATGATCATGACCAGCTTTGCAGCCTTGGAGATGTGATATCTTCTTCGAGTGAACCTTTTTGAAGTTGAAATTTAGATGAAATTGTGTGAAACGATTTTGGAGACTGCAAACGTCGGTGGATGAGCCTATGGGGTTTTACGGGTCTCGGTAAGTGTCGTGTCGACACTGGTTCACCAAGACGACCCCACTGATTACCCGTTAGTCGTATCGTGACTACTTTGTTCGCCGTGTCTTGTCACTGGTGATACAAACTTCGGGTACTTGCGTCTATTGTCTCTATTCCTTTGGTGAAACTGACTCCAGGTTAACATAGGCCTTTAGAATCTCAATAATTACAAACAATTCTTATGTTTACTAAAGGTAGTAAAATTTATGTAACTTATTTCAGTTAGCAAAACATACAATCTTAATAATTACAAACAATTCTTACGTTTAACTGTGTGCACTGTATTTTATTTAATAATTTTATGTCGTATAAAATGTAGTAACACCTGTGTGTGTAATCTCAATTAGAAAAACATCCAACCTTACTAATTACAAATAATCTTGTTTCACTGTGTGCACTGTATTTTTATTTAATAATTTTATGTCGTATAAAATGTAGTAACACTTGTGTGACTTATCTTAATTAGAAAAACATACAATCTTACTAATTACAAATAATTTTCTATTTCACTGTGTGCACTGTACTTTTTTTTAATAATTTTATGTCGTATAAAATGTAGTAACACCGTGTAACTTCTCTTTTGATGGGCACAAGGATGTGGATGGAATTTGGGAGGAATTCCGTAAGTTATTTTAGTTAGCCACTCCAAAAACTTCGGAAATGTGGCACCGTGGTCTTAGAACGAATTACGACGAGATGTTTCTCCGCGCAAGGTGTTCGTATCCGCGTTCCCGGTCGTAGCTTGCCCCGGACGATTCACGAGCCGTGCTAAAGGATGTAATCCCGTGGTATTTACTGTGTGATTTTTATATTACAAGCGGTGGTTATCTCTTGGGACATCCCACGAGACATTTTCGTTAATTCCGTAAGACGCTACTTGTTTTCGCGGTGTCCAAAACTCTATTGATTATCGCCAGCGAAACGACAGAATACCAACATTCTATCCATCGCCTCGATGACCATATTTGGTAATTTCTCTTTTCGAATTGGTGTGCCACCACAGAAGGATTGAACCGCACACACACGATGATCCCATTTGGCTGCTCATCGCGTGTGTCGCCCAGCATGCGAACCATGTACATGATATTAAACAAAAATAAACAACCTTCGCAGCTGGGGCAAGTCCTCCTGAAATGGGTTAAAATGTTTACACGATCAGCGACTGTGTAAAGCATTATTGCTGATCGTGTACATCACATTTCGATAATAGGATATGTTTATCCGACCAGCACTGTGTGGTACATTCATGCTGATCGGGCGCGCGTTGCTGGCGTCCACTTATATGAATCGCCATGCACGTGTATGGGAAAAATTCTTTCCTCTTGTGTGCTTGGACAACGCTGAGGATTTACGTCGGCTACGTAATGTTGTACCGAGTTGTATTTTAGGGGCATATCATTGGTACTTTTGGGCAGTGTTGATTTCTGCATAAGTAACCGGATTTGCCTTTGTAGTACATGGTGCGATTCGCACTACTATGCCCTTGTCGGCAATGTCTGTTGTTGCTGATGTATTTTTCGTATCAGCAGACATTGTGCTCTACAGAGTTTTGGTGGTTATTGGTATAACCAATGCAGGTAAGTACTTGCTTTATTGAAACAGGACGCTTATGAAAAAGGGGTTACCTGGTGGTAGATGGGCAGGTAAGTAGTGGCGTTCGCTAGGACCGCCATAACCCCTCCACTGAATGGAGACCACGACGCTTGTTTTTTCTTCAAAGCGATTTGAGTTATATTTATCGTAGTGGTAAGAGTTAGCGATATTCTGCTGAATCTTTGATTTGCTGGGTAAGAATAACCACCTGGGTAAGATGCGGAGTAAAAACAGAGCGAGTGAAAGAGGAGACTGCGGTAGGGAAAGATGAAGTTGAATTCGGTGGAGATGGTGTAGTGTTGAGATCGACATTAGTTGCGGCCGATGGGTGAGGGATCTAGGATAGGAGGTGATTTCAAGATTGTCAGTCTGAGAACAGGGGAAATTGGGTTATTTAGCTCCCTTCCCACGCGGATGTTCCCGGAGCGTTACAACCTGCAATTGTTCAAAAAGAACTGCAACAGTTATTTGATGGCATCTCGGGGCGCCCACTCGGTGCTATAAGTTCGCCTCTCCCGAGAGAGCTCTAAAAAAAAAAATTGTTCTGAGGTCAAAATGAAAGAAAAAGTTAGGTCGTGGTGGGGGGCTATGGTTGATTCGAATTGAGGATTTGGATAACTACTGAAGGAAACTTGTTTGCGGCGAAGTTTGATAACTTTTTTGTGAGTGGGAGTGTGGCGTTTCTAACAGATACACCCACATTATGCAAGCAAATAGTGAAGAACACCGAAAGGAAGTTCGAATAAGCAAAAGCATCAAAGCCGTATACCATAGCGATAACATAACAATTCCACTTCATTTGACTGTACTTGAGTTTAGAAATCGAATTGGTACATGCGGCGAGTAGCCGGAAGTTTCAATGCTTCGCTGCTCAACCGTTTCATCGTGTGTACAATTCACCTTCTTCACTATCCATGCTTAACGCAACAACCCAGACGTGATCTGTATACACACAACACACAATCTCCCATACGTAAACAAAACTTTACTTACTCGATCAGGACTTTCGCATAGAGCACGGGCACACTCGCTTGCTTCGACGTCCTCTCGTCATTCGCACACGAAGTTGATCGTAACAAAGTTACCGAGGAGAGAGTAGTGTGACGTTTCTAAAAGATACACACACAATATGCAAGCAAATGGTGAAGAACATCGAAAGGAAATTCGAATAAGCAAAAGCATCAAAACCAAATACCATTGCGATAACATAACAGTTCCACATCAGTTGAAGTGTACTTGAGTTACGAAATCGAATTTGTACACGCGGTAGTGGCCTGATGTGTTAAGCATTGGTTCCATTTTTAGTGACTCTAACCGTCATAGCGTCAGTTTGGATCACAAGTTCTTCATTATCGTAGCAAACGCTATAATTGATTGGTGCATTTTCTTGTTCGATTTTCTTTCGGTGTGCTTCACTATTTTCTGGCAAATTGTGTGTGTATCTGTTAGAAACGCCACAGAAGACGGACGGCAAAGCTTGGATTATATAATGAAAGGGAACGTGTAGTTAGAGGGTACGCTAAACACTTACCACTTATAACTTTACTTTGAATTAAACATAATCTTGTTAAAAAGGAATCACCCTTTTTTAATAGTATCAAATACTTGTTATAACAAACAGGTGTGTAGTTAATGCACATACTTTGAGCGCATTTATTGTAGTAAGTACACTTATCACACCGACACAGTTTATTTATAATAATACACATTTTGGTTCTATAACTTGCACACACACTTCGACAACGGCGTCCATCTCTCTCGATGGTGACTTTTGGCTTTTGGAATACTTTATTGGGGGGGAAAAACTTTTATAAGACTGCTGAATCTGAACTACGCGGAAGATAGTTCAGATTTCACCATTTCATTATATTAAAGCACGATCCAACTCTGTCGAATAGTGAATAATATTTGTATTATTTAGTCGTACTTGGCGATTTCTTTTCTATTTTTTTGTGTGGATAAATGGACTAGAGTGGACATTTGGCATGTAAAACGATCATCTTCTGGTTTCAACGATTGTAAAATGGTTCTATTTGTAATCGTGAACCTCATGAGCCAATTACCCAATTATCCAAAAGCTCGTATCGTGTTTTTAAATGACTTTCAAAGCGAAATTTCTTAGAACACGTTAACAAAAATGGATATGTGGGGTGCGACGTAGTGTGTGCCGCGTACGGCACGGGTTCACTTCTACTCCTATCATCACTAAAGAGTTCACCGGGTACGACACTGAGCAACGCAGCAAAAGGTTCACCAAGAGTCGAGCTCCAAAGCACGGAGCGAACACCACACAGGAATAAAACACGGCGATATTGTCTGTGTGTATTTGAATTTATTGTTCTATTTGTTAAATGTTCACTTATCTATTTTATTAACACTTTAAAATGTTGTTTGTTTGGTGGAATTATTTGTACATAGAGTTTATCGGATTTCAGTCAGTGTACACTGTAATTTAGTTTTACTCATATAAACAACAGTTTAATATACTAAACTTATTTCAAACACTGTTGTTGGAAACGGTCAGATTTTGGAACGCGATACTTATTTGACAAAATTAAAACACGACTTTGGGATGTACGCTTGCCCGCAGCGCTAAGAGGAGCGGAGGTGGAGAATCGACCGGCTCGGTCGGCGGATGGAAAACGACTCAACTGAGGGTTATAATCCGTCTCTTGACCCAACCCCCAGTTCGATGGTGAGACCGGATAAAAAGAGAAAACATTTCTGTTTAGGGTGTGGTACAAAAGGAAATGAAATCCTTCCTTTCTTCCAGTGACCACTAGAAGGCGATCTCTGGTACGCAGTGGTGTGTGTGTGTGTGTGTGATCGTGTAGATCATATTGTTTAACTCATGCGCGAAGATCATGGGAAACGACGCTGAAAAATTGAAAGGACAAGGGGCATCACTAATGGTGATGTGCATTGCAGTTGTATAAATAAACCGCCGGTCATCAGGGAAATGGTGCTGATGGATTTTACTATTTACACAATGGTGAATGTGTATCTTATCTATTACCGGCGATGGCTAGTCGTTAGACAAGGGATCGTGGTCGGGTATATTCTAGCCGAACAAACAAGCTGCCCGAAGTTGCTTTGGTCGTTGGACAAAGGAATCGCCAGCCAATGTGTATGTAAGAACATTGTTGTACACATGGTGGGGCGGGGAATAGCCGACGCAAAAATAACATTTCCTGATTATGTGGTTGCATTATATGTGAATCGAATTGTTTCCTTTCAGGAATATGATGCTTGGCCTATAAAGAATTCTTTTCAGGAATTTTGACTGTGCATTGAATGCATGAAATGTAAGAATTCTTTTACAGGAACCTTTAGGTTATGCATTAGATAACCTTGATGCACGGAGAATGCCCTTGTGGGTGGAATGGTTGTAGGTGCTAATGCAATTGCATTAGCGAAACAATGGGGTTATGGGAGCTTCAGGACTGGAAGCTTTTAGATAATTTGGGAAGGTGAGTAGTGGCGTTTAGTGGAACCGCCACAGATATATGTACGTTATTTTAATTATTGTTATGAGAGTCTTCGTTATCATAGGTAATTACAATTATCGATGGTGCCATGTTTTCCGTAAAGGCTTTGTATCCCTGGTGTCTGGTTTTGTGCAACAGGGTGCCATCAGGTGTGTAGTGCTCCAAAAAGCCCTACCATCTTTTTCTCCCATTCCTAATCCAAAATCCTATCAAAACCTGAAAAAACCCAAACATTATCCAAAATTCGCAATAAACGAATCAAACATTCGTTTATCGCATAACATTTGCCCCCACGGCATAATTAAATCCAGAATCAAAATTAAAATTAAAATTCACAATAAACGAATCCAATATTCGTTTATTGTTCTATATTTGCTCCACAGCATCACCCAAATCCAAAATTCAGAGATTGTTATCTCTATCCTAAAAATTCCATTGAGTTAAACAAACAAAAACTCAAAAGCAGATACATTCACACATCTGCGTAATGGTTTCGTAAGAATTCAAGAAATTGATTTCTTATCTTGTGTAAACACAACATCTCGCTCGAAATATCCAAAAGATCGAGATTGTTGCACGAAAATGTGTATCTTTGAGATACAATTTTCGATTCCTTTTCCTTTATAAAGGAATGGTTTCGTGATCTCCGGGCGACAGTATCTAGATCCTCCTGCCACAGAGCAGTTATTTTACAAATAAACTCAATAAAACTAAATCCAAAATAAATAAAACTGCTTTCATTACTTTTGAAATTTTGTGCTGGCACCCAACGTTGGATGATTCTTTTTATATATATATATATATATATATATATATATATATATATATATATATATATATATATATATATATATATACCAGGACGACTCCAAAGAAATCGGTACAGGAACCAGTACTGAGGTTGCAGGGTATAAGGACACTATCCCCTAGGTTACGTCCCACGAAAAATCAGGACGTTGCTCTTCCCTCTGGGTCAGAGGAAGCACGGCAACGAACCCTTGCTGAAGTGTGTTGTTCCAGGAGCAATCAAATAAAGAGATCCAACGTCCTTTTCAGGACAAGAAAACGCGCTTCCTGAGGAACAACCCCCACAACGGCAAAACAAAATTTTGGTGGCAGCGGTGGGATGTTCCTCAGGAAGCGCGTTTTCTTGTCCTGAAAAGGACGTTGGATCTCTTTATTTGATTGCTCCTGGAACAACACACTTCAGCAAGGGTTCGTTGCCGTGCTTCCCCTGACCCAGAGGGAAGAGCAACGTCCTGATTTTTCGTGGGACGTAACCTAGGGGATAGTGTCCTTATACCCTGCAACCTCAGTACTGGTTCCTGTACCGATTTCTTTGGAGTCGTCCTGGTATATATATATATATATATATATATATATATATATATATATATATATATATATATATATATATATATAAAAAGAATCATCCAACGTTGGGTGCCAGCACAAAATTTCAAAAGTAATGAAAGCAGTTTTATTTATTTTGGATTTAGTTTTATTGAGTTTATTTGTAAAATAACTGCTCTGTGGCAGGAGGATCTAGATACTGTCGCCCGGAGATCACGAAACCATTCCTTTATAAAGGAAAAGGAATCGAAAATTGTATCTCAAAGATACACATTTTCGTGCAACAATCTCGATCTTTTGGATATTTCGAGCGAGATGTTGTGTTTACACAAGATAAGAAATCAATTTCTTGAATTCTTACGAAACCATTACGCAGATGTGTGAATGTATCTGCTTTTGAGTTTTTGTTTGTTTAACTCAATGGAATTTTTAGGATAGAGATAACAATCTCTGAATTTTGGATTTGGGTGATGCTGTGGAGCAAATATAGAACAATAAACGAATATTGGATTCGTTTATTGTGAATTTTAATTTTAATTTTGATTCTGGATTTAATTATGCCGTGGGGGCAAATGTTATGCGATAAACGAATGTTTGATTCGTTTATTGCGAATTTTGGATAATGTTTGGGTTTTTTCAGGTTTTGATAGGATTTTGGATTAGGAATGGGAGAAAAAGATGGTAGGGCTTTTTGGAGCACTACAGGGGTTATTTGTCAAGTTTTCCACCCCGGGCGAGTTTATTTTCCATTTAATTGGTTGCGCTGATCAATGTTAAATTGGTCAGCACATGGGAGTTCACAACGGTAGATTCCACGTACGCTGACGGGAGGGCCAGGATGTGAACCTGGTCAGCTGAAGTATAGTAAGAAAGGGTGGATACGGATGGAAACCTTGCAGTTCGACACCACGAGTTTATCCTCGAGAGCAATTAAGTTATATATGATAAGATCAAGCGGGAGATTACGTTGAGTCGACGTAAATCGATTTAACGATGGCGTACGAAGCAACGATTTATGCCTGGTATTATTTCACTTGTGTAAAATGGTTCGAGGAGAGGATTAGTTTAAGATCCGATAAACTGTTTAGAATTTGATAGAAAGATTTTATCGATATTGTGGGGGTTGGAATAATTAAGTACTTGTATTTGTTCTGTCACAGTTTCGACCAACGGCAGAGATGGGAGAAGAATGTAATGCGTGACTTTGAGGAAACTATTTCGGATAGCGAAGTGTCGATGGAAAGTGCGTAAAACACGGAATGGTCGCGTAGTTATTGAGATCATGCACTTTCAGATCCTTTTAGACCAATAAGCGCTAGTACCAGTTTCGACCTCATACATACATTTGACAACCGCAAGAGAGGATACTTCAATTGTTGCACGTTTTCAACATGTTAATATTGTGACGAATTTACAACCGAAGTGAATAGCAGGCAGGGATTTAAAGGCGACATCTAGCGCGAGATAGACGACATAGAGAAGCAGGCAAACTGACAGCGGAATAATAAGAGTCAGTCAATAATTGGATTGGAGAAAACAACAAGCGTGAAAAGTAATAAAGAAAATGATGAAGCTAGAGAAGTAAAAAGAGCAAACGTTGGAATTTTATTTGGATCATTCACAATCCAGAGATCGAACCAAGGAAGTCGATCAGCGTAAAATCGATCGAAAATAGTTTAGTTTAGTGGGGCAACCACTTCATTTATTGGCTTAATTCAAGCATCAAAACTACCTACATCTAAAGTATATATATGTTGCAAACTAGGGAGCTTAAGAACTACCTTAACTAGGCTTAGCCTAAGGAACCAGGACAAATGAAGAATTCAGGGGAAGGGGCGAGATGTGTGGGCAGGTTATAGTAGACTGTGGAAGCGCCGCTTAAAATTAGTGTGAGAATGGTTTAGGAGGTGGCGTTTGAGACTGTGGGTAGAGAGCTCGAAGTCGAATAAGGTGGAATTGGAACGGTGGGGAGGAATGTTGAAAAGGCGGAGATTACCAGTATTTCGAGGGTTTGTGTTCGGAGGAATTAAGTTAAGGAGATAAGCGCAATCGACTGAGCTGAAGAGTACCCGCTGAATAAATATTATGGCAGCCACGACCCTGCGCTCCTCAAGGGTTCTGAGGTTGACTCATTTGAGGCCGTTAATGTAAGGGTGAAGGATTAAGGGATCTTCCCTTCCTAGCCCTCGGAGAGCAAACCAAAGGAAGCGACGTTGTATACTTTCGATTCTACAGATATGGATATTGTGATAAATAGACCATACTTGGATAGAATACTCAAGCAGTGGGTGGACGAGGGCAAGGTAAAGGGGGGTAAAGGGGGGGGGGGGGGGGGGCACCCAGAAGAAGTTCACGAGAAGACGGGGCTGGTAGTGGTATATAGATGTAAGGACGAATGGGCTGGGTGAGACAGATGTATTGATAGGGTATCTTGTAAAGATGAGGCCAAGCTGCCTACCTAAGAGGTTTCGAACGTTGCTGATCTGACAGACACAAGAATTATCTAGAAGACCAATGAAGAGACATTCCTTGGTCGGGGTGAGGTGGGGGTGAAGTGTGAATGATCGTCGGATATAGTCCAATAGAGTTGTGGAAGATTAAAATCTCCGAAGATGATGATGTCGTCCTCGCAATTACTCAGATCGATTATATGGTCGATAACATTAAGAGCTAGCTCGTAAATTTCAAAGATTGATTTTCGAGGAAGAGTAATTTTGACAGTCACAAAGTCCACCTTGTTGGCGCAAGGCTAATGACCTTGCCCGGAAAAACAAATTATTAAGGACAAGTCTCAGATATGGACAGGATACCGGTGGGGAGACTTGCTAAATAAGGCCAAGAACGGACCGCAGTTCTAGTGCCGATGATGATGATGATGAAAGTCCAGCTTGAAGGAAGTAGGCAAAATGACAAGTGACGACTCGAGCCTGTTGTGGACAGCGAAGAGCACTCCTCAGCTAGGGGAAAAGTCAGTAGTATGATTGAGGAGGTCATCGCGGAAGGTGGCGAACGTGGAAGGAAACAGTTCCTGGTTATGAATGCGGGTAATTGAGTTCGTTTCACTTAAAGCGAAAATATCGACAATTAGGGCATGGGAGTTTTTCAGAATGGATTGGGTCTTTGAGCGAAGACCTCTTATGTTCTAATAATAGAGGGTACGGGGTGTTATATTGTCGGTTTTGTGGGGGAGTAGCGGAGGTAAGGATTTAGGTACGAAAAAGCATGTCGAGGACGGCCTTACTACGTTGAAGATGTCATAATGTTCTGGAGCGAACGATGTGGCCGAAAGCTTTTAGGTCATTCGACACTTTTTTCAATCCAATTTTTATTAGGTAGATAATATGGTACCTTTATATTTTACAACTAGTATTTAAGAGTTTTTGGGCAGCAATTCCTTACAACTATAATCTTAAATCTATATAATGAAAATAGAACAATTTTAATGAATAATAAATAATAAATGATTAACGGGAAACTACAAGAAATTTTTATTTGAATCTTAAGGCTAATATTGCACAGGTTTCCGGTTATTTTATGCAATAATGACCTCGGTATAATTTTCATAGACAGAGTACATATGTAGTGATTTAGGATAACGCGAGACGGGAAACGAGAACGTTGTCGGAAAAAGAGCAATTGACGAAGAAGTTTCGATTGATTTTGTCAATAAGGAACTCTACCGGTTTAACGTTAGCGTTTTCATGTAGTTCATGTTTCGAATATTGCCATAGCAAGTTCAGCAACATTTTCAATATTTTATTTTGACACCTTTGTAATTTTATTTTGTGTGTGCGACCACAATTACTCCGTACAGGGGCGCCGTACAAGAGTATAGCGTTTGAAATAATAGTGAAGAAGAACGTGTGATTCGAACTGACGCTATGACAGTTTGAATCACAAAAAAATTCGACCTAAGCGTTACCCATCAGGCTACTGGCCGATTTTAGAATTTGATTTTTAAACTCGACTATACTCTACTGATGTGAATTGTTATGTTATCGCTTGGTATACGGCTCTGACGCATTTTCTTATTCGATTTTTCGTTCGGTGCTCTTCATTATTTTGCTTGTGAATTGTGTGTGTATCTGTTAGAGTCACCACAGGAGTATAGCTTTATGGGGGATACATTGAAAATTACATGGAATTTACATGGAATAATTTGTGGAAACTGGGGACGCCAGTGGGTAAACCTTCCGTTGAATAGAGAGTTTGACACTGGTTTTGGTTTTGCCTTTGTAGCAGACAGAATCAGATTTGTCGTGAAGATACGCTAGAAAGAGACGAATAATTTCATATGTCTTTCGGTCTCTAAGTTTGGACAGTGCGTAGCGGCAACTAGATGTTTGGGAGGTAAGCTGTGTGGTTTTTACTGCGGGAGGGAAGACGGGGATGTCTTAATCTCTTGGTATGTCACATGCTGATCTTCCATAGCATTGATGTTTTTTGCCAACTTATTTTCTGGATGGAACGTCCACAATGGTTGAATTCGTTGTACCACTTTTTGACAGGTTATAAGATGGTGGTTAATCACCACATGAATAATTAAGTTCAATGATCCTCTCTTGTCTTGATATTTCACGCCGATAGTTAACTACTGACAAATTAATTCCATTTTTTAAGAGCGATGATTTTTTTTAGTCACTGTAAAGGAAAGAAAGCCTCTGGCGCAAGTCTAATGACCTTGCCCGGAAAAAACAAATCATTATGGAAAATTTAACAAGCCTCAGGACTTGCTAAATAAGGCCAGGACCGGTTTCCGGTTGTAGTGTCAATGATGATGATGATGAAAGGAAAGAAATAGTGATTCCAAGGCAACTTGTGCTGAGTACGTTTATATTAAGAAAATGTGAAGCTATCCAATGGAAACGTTAATTACGTAGCTTTGCCAAAGCTAAAGACATAAGTTAAGATCCAAATATTACAATTTGAAGCAGGTGTCCCTACCTTATTATAATTTAACTTCTCTTGCCAAATATTCGTTCCTTTGCTCAGGTATGCCATCTAACTTTGCATGCATACTCAATAAAAAAAGTCTTGCCCACACTTTTAGGAGTCCATTCAGTCAAGTCAACCATCGAATTTGACATCGTAGTTAGTTGACGATTTAAAGGTACCTTACTCAGAGATACATTTTCAAGTTCCTCTATCTTCATTTGATTTATAATCCCTACAATTACCACAAATAATTGTGTCGAGAAACACCTCTGGCGAGTATTTTGATTCACGTCAAAGGCTTTCTTCTCATTTCATCTAATTGCGTCATGGCCAGCTTATCTTAGCTACTCCTATTAAACTCTGTCATTTCTTAATAACAACAATCGCTTTACACAACGAATACCAAATGGCTACCTATTTGAGATCACATACACCCACTATGCTGCGACTAGCATTGACGGAAACAGCTTCATTATAGGGACTAAGCTTCATTAACTAATTCTAACTGGTATTTGTAGTTAGTTCATTTCTCAAACGAGTGTAATTAATTTAAATCCATGAATCGCAAGCACCTGTCCATCAGCTGGAAATCATAGAGTGTGCTGACGCACGCAGCAACACCACAATAGCCCCATTAGAAAGGCCGCTTGGTGCGAATAACTGGCAATTTATATCTCAATTTATCTAGCCCACAAGAGATTTCACCTCCGTGACCCGGGAAGCATTCAAGGATCTAATTCATTTGACCATGCCGCATGCCGTCCATCACACAGTGAAAGTTTCTTGCTCTGCGGTTAGCCTACGGATTGCAAAAGATAACTACTTCACGGTAATTTGAGCCGTAAATTGTATCTACTCATATTGTTGTGGTTCATTTACTTCCTTCGGATTGATGGGCGAGACATTAGAGGAGACCACAAGAAATGGAAGAGCTGGCGGGATGAACGGTCAATTAGAATGTTATCAGTTTCCGGAGTATTTCCCTTGGAAAAAGTTTTCGCATCGTTAACGAGTGCCGTCATGTCGGTCGGGATATTTCGGTATCTCGAAAAGTTGTTCCTACAATTTCTACAAGGTTTAGCGAGAAAGTGGGAGTAGGCTACTAAGAGACGGAATTACTACCTTGTGTTACGTACATACCAGAAGAGTGTTAATTTTGTGGTTCCTTCATGGACGATATGTGGAGCACCTCTGATGGGCAATATAATAGATAAGTTAATTGGCAGTACCAGTTTAACATCAAATCTCAGAGGATGTCGGTTTGTTAGCTTTAAGTTACTACAGCAACTTTACAGTTTTGAAAAAAATCGTTTTTTTTTTCTCGAATCTTTATGTCTTTAAAAATCGCCTCCTAAAAGATTTTAAAGAAATTCGGCTTCTATAACGGTATAAATGGAAGCACTTGATTCGCCGCTGGTGTCTAAGCAGCTGTCGTATTCACAGCGGCTTTGCGTTTAAACGCGCTTTTCTCGAAAAATTTCTTTCAAATGGCCGAGATGTTGAAATCGAAGGAGGTGGGGCAAGAGTTGGCCTGTCGTAGCATACGCGAGATGGGTTCGTTAGCGCCGTAAGAAGTGTGATGCAATGTTAAAGTGGAGAGCAAGCTTGGGCAATTGATTGAGCCAGATAGAAGGCGATGGACAAAGATGATGTCGGCATGGATTCTGCGCTCCTCAAGTGTGTTTAGATTGATTAGAGGGACCCGGCTTGTGTATGGTGGTAGAATCAGCGGATTTTCCCAGTATAATCCGCGGAGGGCAAAGCGCAAGAAACGACGTTGAACTCCCTCAATCCTGCGAATGTGAGTCACTTGATACAGGGACCAACCCTGACCAGCGTATTCGAGTAGTGGCCGGAGAAAAGTTGTGTAGAGTGATCGGGTGACATAGGGGTTAAGGAATTTCTTCGACCAGCGTTTGGCAAACCCAAGGGCGGCGTTGGCCTTGAGGATTATGTAATCAAAATGTGCGGTAAATTTGAGCTCCTTGTCGCATAGGACGTCCAGATCGCGAATCAATTGAACCGATGTTATTGGTTGGTTCAGTAAGAGAAAGGAGCGTGGCTGAGTGGGGGAACTCTTCCGACAGAAGGTGATTGTGTGACATTTGGCGATATTCAATTCTAGGCAATTATTTTGGCACCAAGTCGAGAAGCTGTCAAGATACGCTTGGAGAAGTTAGGATTGCAGGGGAGAGCGGATTGTCTTGAAAATTTTGGAATCATTCGCGTAAAGCGAGATGAAGGAGTGATTAATGCAAGAGCCTATGTCGTTTATGGTTAGAATAAATAGAGAGGGCCGAGATGACTGCCCTGGGGGACACCTGAGGTTGGGAAAAAAGGATCGGAGTGGGTGGATCTAAATCGCACGCGGCAGGTACGATAACTAAGATAGGATGAGACCCACTTTATCAGCAGGGGTTCGAAACCGAGGGAGGATAGCTTGAAGAGAATGAGGTTACTGGAGATTTTGTCGAAGGCCTTGCTAAAGTCGGTAGCGACTACATCGACCTCATCGCCGTTTTCTAGGGCAAGGAGTGTGTGGGATGCGAATTCGACAAGGTTAGTAGTAATGGACCTGCTTGAAAGGAAGCCGTGCTGGTTCGGAGAGATGATGGGTGCGCAGCGAAAACATAACGCCTCATATAGGGCCTTCGAACAGTTTAAGAATGTGCGAAAGCTTGGCAATGGCACGATAATTGGATATATCGTTTTTTTCTTCCCTTTTTATGTATGGGGGTTATGTAAGAGGATTTCCAAAAGTCAAGGAATAGACATAGAGCAAGGGATAGATTGAAGATTGACGCGAGCGGGGGAGAGAGAAAAGAGGATCATTTTTTTAAGAGGATAGCAGGGAGTCCGTCTGGGCCGGGACTGAAATTGTCTTTCAGTTCATCAAGTTTTTTTATGACTTGATGTTGTTGCATGTGTAGAGGGATGAGAGGGCCGAGAGAGAATTCAGACATGCCAGTAAAGTAGGAGGGGTTAGGTTCGAACGAGTCGTCCATGAAGGATAGTTTGAAGAAGGACGCGAAAAGATTGGCTATGGTGTGGGGTTCAGTTGTAGTAGTTGAGCCGTAGAAAAGAGAGGTGGAATAGGCATCAGATTTCTGTTTGTGGTTGATGAAGTGGTAGAAAGATTTGGGGTCGTTGATCAGGTTGAATTGAGCTTTGGCAAGGTAATTGTGGTAGAGAGAGTTGTAAAGCTCGGTGAATTGGTAAAAGTAACCCAGATAGTTGTAGTAGTCTAGGGGACAACGCGTGTTTAGGAAAGTGTTCCACAACTTATTCCTCTTGTTACGAAGGGTGCGTAGTTTGTGGTTATGCCAAGGGGGCGATGAGAATGATAACCTGTGTCGGGAGTATGGGACATATAGAGATATGGCGAAGCGGATTTCTGTGTAGAGCAAGGCTGTTGCGTCCTCTACACTTATATCATTTACGCAGAGTGTGATATTGCTGAGGTACTCATTTATGAGGCGGAAATAGGCTTTTGGGAAGTTGAAAGAAAATTGATAGGGGGGAGGCGTGCTGTGGGCTGAGTAGTTGCGGTATAAGGATACGAGAAGCGGGGCGTGGTGGTTATCAATAGTTGAGAGGGTGTGGGGACTAGGGACGACTGAGGAATTAAAGGGGGTCTGTCGTGAACACAAGGTCAAGTTGTCTGCCCTGATGGTTTTGGACATTGCTTACTTGGCAAAGGCTAGAGTCAGTGAGGCTGTCTATAAAGAGACATTCCTTAGTAGTAGTGGGGTTTGAAATGTAGTGGGAGTAGTCGTCAGACAGCGTCCATTGGAAATGAGGGAGATTAATATCGCCAAGGACTACAATGTCGTCTTGGGAAAAACTAGGCTCAGTTAAGCGGTCGATTGCCGCAATAGCGAGTTCGTATGACTCGATAACTTGCGATGGCGGTATGTAAAAGCATATAATGTACGCGGACTTTGAGCAGTGTTCAATTTTTATTGCGACATAGTCGAGGTTGGGAGAAGAAGAGATGGCGATAAGATAATATAAACTGGAGACTATGAGCAGTAAAAACAAAACGATAAGTCGCCAGTGACAAAAGTGTCACCGGAATGATTAGCGAAAAGGCGAAGAACGTTTGTCATTAACAGACGACTAAAGTTTTAAACAGAAAATCGATTTCACGGCTCTTATTTTATGAAAATAATTAATCCAGCAACCCCAAACCTCGCTACAATATTTAAAAACGTCTTTGTAATGTGTACTAGTAACATAAGGAAAGAAAAAAAAATAGGGAAGCAAATGTCGAGACCTTAAGTCAGAAGAAAAACTAAAACACACGATATGCGTTATTCACATCCCACACTTAATTTATTTTTGTTTAAAAATTGGCCTTTATCCTTAATCTTTTGATATGATTATTTGGTAGAACTGCCGCACCTGGTGTGGACATCGCTCTCTACTATAAGAGTTTTTTCCCAGGCAGTTTTCTCTTGCCTGTGAAGTCTTTTGTCAGATCTTTTGAGCTCTTTGTATTTCTCATCGCGCACCCGCGTCCTATGAGTCTGTTGCATGGCTCATTACGCAGCACTCTTACGTTCAGTCGCTAGTTTGCACTCATCATCAAACCAGTCGGTTCGATCTCTACGACTACTGCCTAAGATGGAGTTGGCAGTATTAATGACAGTATTCTTAAGGCGTATGCATTTCTCTTCTACGTCGGACATTCTGGTCCCAATACTTACTTTCCCTCCATCGAGCTCTTCAAGGGCTAGTCCTAATGCATGACCAAAAGTGTTATTGGTGCTGTCATTGCGTAACGCAACCGTGTTGATCCGAATCTGATCCGGTGATGCAATACGTCTCCGTAAATCAATCCGCGCTCGGAAAACTATACCAATAAGATTGTGATCCGAGTCGACGTTGGCACTTCGGTACGTTGGTCCCGTCATCAGGCTCCAGGAGTGGCGGCGAACTATCAACACGTGGTCAATTTGGTTGCGAGTGGCTACATCAGGTGATATCCAGGTGGCTTTGTGGATATCTTTACGAGGAAACCTGGTACTCGCAAGGACCAAGTTGATGCTACCAGTTCGTTGACTCGTAGTCCATTGTCATTAGTGCTCTCATGCAAACTATGGGAACCTGCATAGTGCCTGAAAACCGGCTGCCGACCTATCAAATCACCAAGGACGATTTTCACATCGTATCCCTCTGTAGGTCCGTGATCGTTTATGAGGAGTATGTTTTTAAACTTGCCTCGCACGCGAAGAGTGCATAACCTTTCGTTTATTGCATTAAAGCCGATAATGGTAGCCTTCAGTTTTTGGCTGACTAGAAAGCCTACCCTAGAACTACTTTGATATGCAAAAAAGTAAAATTCATGTTTACAGTCACTCCCATTACTTCTCTTAAGTACTTCGCTTGATGTACTTCTTTTACTGTGGCACATAGCCTACAATACATCCTGTCCATTGAAAGACAAAATAGGTTATCGCCGCTATATCTGTATCTGAAAATGAGAGTTTATCATGCGTCATAAATCACGCAGCGGAAAATTGCTCTTAAAAAAAGACACCGCCAAAGTCTTACAATCCAATATGATGCTTATCCCATTTTTCAGCCATTGAGGTAGTGATTGTCACATCTGGCTTTGTGAGATGTATCCACACCCTATCATCGCACTGAGGTAGAATGCAATGAAGGAGGGGATCTTCCTCGATCAAAACGAGGAGAGAGAAAAGTTAGTTAAGCGTTATTTTTCGAGTAACTATCAAATGGACTATTATATTTAAGAAAAGTGACTGATCATTCTGTGAATAGTTAGACTAAGAGCTCCACTAACCTGAGCCCCACTAACTATTTTCAATTGATATTTAATTGAGATCTGCCTTCGATTTGTTTTACAAGTGTTTTACTATTACTTACCGAATGCATAAACTCAATAATTCTGTAGGGGTTCTCTATACTACATGGAGGACCAACCCACAATTTCAACCACAATTTCCGCCTTATTTCGACGGCTTTCAGCGCGTCATATCAACCCCTATCCCACCGTCCGGTAACTCACCTGCAAAGGACGCATTGCTAAACTCATTATCATATGCAGATAATGCATAATTGAGTTTAGCTACTTTTTTGCCATACGGCAACTCCATTTCGGTAGCCCATGAGATTTCCATCGGAAATCGCATCATGTCGGTTAGCAACGGCATAGTCTGATCAAACGACGCGGTTGCATAATCATGCAATCGCTGGGGAAATTATTTTTTTTTAATTATTATTTACTGGCTTGTAGGAACCCGGAAGTTCATGACCTCACCGACTCGGCTCCGCCATTGTTCCCTGTCCTGTGCGCTCTCCTTCCACGTTCGATCATCCGATCCGATCTCCTCGAGGTCCAATCTAACATTGTCCTCCCATCTCCGTCGCGGCCGTCCTGTCGGACTCTTCGCCGTTAGTTTACTGTCAAGAATTCTATGCACGGTCCTATCATCTCCCATTTGCGCTACGTGTCCGGCCCATCTTAATCTTCGCGACTTGATCACTCTCACTATTGCAGGTTTGCGGTATAGCTCTTCCAATTCGTGGTTGTGGAGTTTCCTCCATTGTCCTGCCTCCTCGTCATATTTGCCGCCAAAGATACCTCTTAGAACTTTATTATCGAATACGCGGAATTTGTTTTCTTCCTGTTTTGTGAGAGCCCATGTTTCGCATCCATATAGAGCAATCGGCATGATTATTATTAAAGTATTTAATTTAGGTCCTATGATCAGATTTCCCTAGCCAAATCGGCGTCCTATTCACTTTCCCCAGACACTCCATTCGCTGGGGATCAATGATCTCTTTTCACACGTGAATAGCACCAGCTACATTTTCCTCGCCTCCACAATTCGGTCTCCCTACACTTCAATGCACTCTGAGATCACCACACCCACCGCACCAGGGCAGTAGGTCATCCTCAGAAACCGCATTCGATACAAGCGCACAAGCTAGGCCTACTCCGAAGTTATTGCGCTCTCTCTTTTGTTCTTTTCATCCTTCGCATGTCCAGCGACTGTCGAATGATGTGCAAGTATTTTCACCTCACTGAGACGTGCAACTGAAAAGATTCATGAGAGAGTGCGATGATGATTGGCTAATAGCCGTGCGAATGCAAAATTAAAATTTCGTCCCTAATTGGGATCAGTAACTATTGAATCATCACAGTGGTACGTCACGCCGCTTGAGAATCCGATTCCCATTCACCGCAGCGTGCACACATGCTGAGTCGAATTTCAACCGCCGCCGGAGTCAAGTAAAATTTTTAATTATTGCGGTCACGTGTCGAGAAAGAAAAGTTTCAACCTGTATAAAATGTATCGAAATCAGTTTAATTATATTAATAAAAAGTTATAAGTGTAGTAAAAAAAAACAATAAAAACGGAAATTATGCAAAACAACATTCCAGTGCGTTTCCATTTCCCCTCTTCTCTCGGATGATCATTTCTTTGCAGCAGTGACAAGTGGGAAGGAAGTGTATCAGTGCCCGCGTCTTGGCACACCTACTTCTAAACCCCCACAATTCCAAATCAATGATTTAAATATTTCCACTGTGATGTGATGCATAACATAAGGAACATCGAAGTCCACACCGGACCGAAATACGAATGCCTGTAAATGGTCAGTGGCGGAAGTTAAGTGCTGATATTCGTCGGAGAATCAATCTTGACGACTAACGACCATTGTTGGTACTTGTTCCGAATTCACTAGTTAAATGTACAAATCAACAACTGATTCTGAATTATCACAGAAACGGTACGTTGTGAAAAATTAATGACTGTCGTAGATCCGCCAGGCTCACCCAATTAAAGTTTATTTCGTTAATACTTCATAAAATTGCAGTAGATACTTGAAGAATAAAGCCAAATTTCAGTATTGTTCTTAGTGCTAAATATCGTTTGCTTTGAGAGAAATCAACCGAAGCTCGTAAAGTTTGTGATATCATATCTAGCGTAATTTAACAGAATGAACTGCGAACAATACAATAAGAAGCACAAACAAACAATGGTTGCCTGCCATTGTGTATTAAAGGAGCAAAGAGGCACCGCCCCAAAAATATATTGTGAAATACCCGCAAAAACTACGAAATAATGACCGACTTCTTTTACTACGGCAACCTAACATTTAACAACAATAAACCTCCACATACATACTTCATCAAATTTTTATGAATCAATTAAACCTAACGCAAGTCTTCCATTTACAAATATATAAGATTCTAATCGAAGTATAATCAGGAAGTAAATTGCTTTGTGTTCGCATTCAAACCCGAAACGACCGGCATTGAATCGAAATGAAATCCCATATTACAGTCTGAGCAGATGCGTCCTGACAGGATGACAACCATTTCCTGAATCTTTTTGTATACTACCATACTTCTGTTGGATATTTTTATCCTTCGTTAATTGGATATAAAAATAAACTTTATGAAACTGTTTAAAACGACTGCAATAATGCGAAATATTTTGACCCCAAGTTGAGGTTAATCCAATACATTGGGTTGGCTTGTAGACTACAAAAATATTCGCATAAAAGTTAATCGTCCTTTCAACTAACGACCGTGAAATACTTTAATAATGTTCTGGAAAATTTGAGAAGTGACGGATTACATTTTCGTACAAGGACTAAGAAGTTTTTTTCATAACATTTTCGCTTGGACATTTTTAAATTTGAAATGGGGACGAATAAACCAATACTTTTAAAAAACAGTGCTCTTAAATTGTGATTGGACTTGTTTGGCTATTAATCCTAAATGACTTGTTATTTTACCCTTTAATAATTATGGACGATTGCGAAAACGTCTATTGAGTTTTTGTGTAGTCCTTGTGAGATTTGGAGATTTTTATTCCTGGGGCACAATTAGTTTCTGCACGGCTGGGTAGAATAATGGGAGAGGTGAATGATTTGCATTTTTTCTGAGAGGTGTTACATAATTAAAACCCCCCCGAATCATTGAGCTGATTTGCGTCCTTGAATCTCACATACTGATTTACCTACATGAAACCACCATCATCCATTATGCTGCAAAACATTGGCAGACGACGTT
Organism: Microdon myrmicae; assembly: GCA_963931805.1. Lineage (NCBI taxonomy): Eukaryota > Metazoa > Arthropoda > Insecta > Diptera > Syrphidae > Microdon > Microdon myrmicae. Next base: position 41,022,868 of record OZ007497.1, on the reverse strand, counting down.
GTTTCCACATAGCGAAACAGCTCAAATTCCTTTTCACATTCCGATGTAAACGTTTTTTCCAAGCCAATGTTCCACTTCTCGCATACAAAAAGTACAGGCTATTCACTGATGGACAGTTTCTAGACCCGGTGTAAGGTATGCATGTGTATACGAGGGTGGCCTGAAAAGTTTCCGATCTAACAAAAATACAAGACATTTTTCTTAAAGTTTATTGTTATTTTTCTATATAGTCTCCTTGTAATTCTACACACTTCTCCCAGCGATGCTCCCATCTCTCTAACCCCTCAAAATAGTGCTCGGCGCTTTGCTCTGCAAAATAACTGTTTACGAAGGTGACTGCCTCCTCATTTGACGAAAATCTCTGTCCTCCGAGCGCAGTTTTTAGATTAGGAAACAAAAAGAAGTCGCTTGGGGCTAGATCTGATGAGTAAGGCAGATGGTCAAGCACTTCAAACGGCAATTCGTGAATTTTCGGCAACCGCTGAAGTGTGAGACGGCGCGTTGCCTTGGCGGAACAGGATTTTCTTTTTCTGAAAATATGGCTGTTTTTCCGCAATTTCGGCCTTCAGTTTTTCAAGTAATGATGCGTAGTATGCTTCTGTAATGGTGTTTCTTTTTTGAAGATAATCGATTAAGATAACTCCATGACTATCCCAAAAAACAGTCGCTATCACTTTTCTAGCCTAAAAAGCAATTTTTGCCTTTTTTGGAGCCGTTTGCCCCTTTGCAGTCCACTGTTTTGACTGTATTTTTGTTTTGGGCGTATAATGGTGTATCTAAGTTTCATCGACAGTAATTAATCCGCGCCAAAACTAGGATTTATTAAACTGCGCCAACAGAGCCTTTAAAATGTTCATTCAAACACGTTTTTGGTTTAACATAATCAAACGCGGCCCCACTTCGCGGACAGCGCTCTCATGCCTAAATCTTGATTTAATATGTGACAAACACGTTCTTTGGGCATTTTCATAGCCTCTGCTATCTGTCTCACGTTAATTCGACGTTCGTCTAGCACCATTTTGTGAACCTTAGCGAAGTTATCGTCAGTTGTTGCAGTTTTTGGACGTCCCGAACGTTCATCGTCCCCCAATCTCTCACGGGCACGTTTAAATTCAGTTGCCCAAAATTTCACTGTGGTAAATGATGGTGCCGATTCTCCGTACATAGAGTCCACTTCATCTTTGATTTGCGTAGGCATATCGCCTTTCAAAAACAAAAATTTAATGACAGCTCGACACTCAATTTTGTCCATTTTCACAAAAACACTCACATCGACTCACTCCAACGACTGTCAAATAAAAACCACGCATCCGAAAGGGGTGAAGTGGTGGGTGAGTAACTGCCGAAAGATGCACAACTACATTCGGTAGCTTTTATCCACGAGTGCCGCTATCTTCACGCTGAGGTCGGAAACTTTTCAGTCCACCCATGTACTTTTCGACCCTCTCAAATAGTATTTCTGCATTCCAAGAAGTACCCAACCCTTTAAACGAGGATACGCAGTCTACCCTTTGGTTTTGCTTTTCGTTGCAAGCGTGCCCTAACCCAAGCTGCTGTCCTTTGCAATGTTTCCATTCTTTCTGGGTTCATAGACTGCTGAGTGAATCCGCAAGAGTTTATTGGCATTTAGTGGGTGGAGAAATGGGAAAATGCGGTTGAGGGTGCCATCTACAACGGGCGATCAGCATAAAAGGGTGCGAATCAGCTCAATGATTCGGGAAGCTTTAATTATGTAACAGTGGGGCACAGATCAACACACAGTAGTGCCCTTGCTTCCGGAGTCCTATGTTGCCAGTGAGTGCCTTATTCTTACTTAGGCGAATGTAAATATAAAGGTGATTAATAAATAGCAGGCTACCATGGGACTATCATACCTTACCCATCACATGTACGGTGGCGTTCCTTTACGATACTTTCACAGGCAAATGGTGCAATTCGTGAAGGTAATTGCAGCAATGTGACTAAGGACATCTTCGGATAGATTTAATCGCGTGTGTGTTTCCAAAATGTGTTAAAGGTTCGAAACACAGTCTCAGAGATATAGTGAGTGCTGTAGGAAGTCCCTATGAATCAAAATTGGCTGGTCGACAGTCTGCGGCGAACCGCAATGCGTTAAAGAGTGATTTTTCGGGGTTTAATTTCCAATTCGTTTTTGAAACATCTAGTTTCAGTCACGAGTCATGTCTGATAAAGATAAAAAAGAAACGCTTAGGAAACAATTTTTTTTTTTTTTTTTAGAAGTAAAGACACGGATCTTGAAGTTGCGGGATGGGGTGGACAAAAGGGGGTAAGGGGGGCTTGTGAAAAATCTTGACCGCCTCAATTGCCACCCATCATCATCATCGGCACTACAACCGGGAACCGGTCTTGGCCTTATTTAGCAAGTCCTGAGGCTTGTTAAATTTTCCATAATGATTAATTTTTTCTGGGCAAGGTCATTACTCAATTGCCACCCGCCATTCATTTATTTCGTTTATCATTTGGAAATGGGATCACAAAAAAAAAAAGAAGAAAGGAACAAAGGTCATAAATGTACTTCGGCAGAAAACAATAGATAAAGAATCTTGCGGATGCGCATTTATGACCCTAGATGTCGATGGGCGATAAAATGAACATGCGGTTCGTTTTATGACGTAATTTGTTTGTATTTGAATTTGAAAGCTGTGACTGGATATTGAGTTTTGTGGGACCTAATTGGTGCAAACAAATTCTTAGAGGATCATAAAACTGCAGACGCACATTTTATGATTCGCAATAATATTTGTTCGGGACATCTGATCCGCACATTTAGTTTGAGTTAGGGATTTTGGAAATCTGTGGCGGTTCCATTGAACGCCAATACTTATCTTCCCATTACGATCAAGTAACTTACTCCTAGGTTTGAGGACAAGTATTATTGGCAACTCCATTTGTAAAGCTACTACTTACCTTGGCATCATTCACGCTAAGACATCTTCTAAGCCCCTAAATCACCTAGAATAATTGCCATTTGCTAACACAATCGCATTAGCATCTACAAATTTTCACCCAGGAGCATGCTCGCATCCAACACATCATGTTCCTGAAATATAACTCGGTTACCTCATCATGTAACCGACATTAACCCCCGAACATATCAATGCGCATAGCTAAGGAGCATTTTCCCATACACGTGCATGACATGTTCACCCTTACCCTATCTGCAGACCCATCGGTCGATCGTTCGAACGACAATCAACAGCACAGCTCATTGCGGGCTACCTACAGGAAATTGAAGTGTGGTTTAATGTAAACACACACCATCGACAGATCGACCGATGAGTCGTTAGCAATGTGAGCACGATCGAAGTGATGCTATACGCAGTAGCCGATCGTGTAAACAACCAATGCTCCTAGGTTTATTAAATTTTCACCAGCTGCAGCCAAATTTCTCATGATCGGTCGCTAACCGATAACCGATCATCGAATTGGACACGATCATGAGTGTTATTCAAACAATCATACCAATGATCATGTCCCACGATCCGTTTTTCTAAAACAAACATGCACCCATGCACCCTAGCCTTTGCCATCGTAAGCGAAGTTCTGTTGACTTAACATCAACAGAAAAAAAATCTATCCTCTATCATTATGATGGCAATACGGTCAGCTTCCGTACACGATCATCTATTTGATCAGCTGCATGATTGATTTCTCTCCTGAGGACCCTTCCCATTTTCGTTTATCCTTGTTTCCAGTGAAAGGGCATTCTACCAGACCTGTACGCTCACAAAGGAAATACTTCCATTAAAACCCAAATCGATCGTTCATTGGTCAAGAAAAATATCCGATTTGCTCCTCCCACGTCGTTGGAAATCCACCACTGTCGCGACTGGTTGTATGTTCTAGGCAACAGCCAGCGAGCCAGATTACATCTTCCGTGAGGTACAGACGGAGTGCGGTTGCGTTTCGAATCTATGTGAGATACCCGTTCCTTTTATGATTGCCACCAGTTACGCGATAACACCCATATCTGTTCGTTACATTTCAACTAAATAGAACCGATTAACAGTTCAATAAATATTCAAACTTGTGTTCCTGTACGCGATGTCGATTTAAGTTAAACAATAGACCCGCTCCTCAATAGTATACTGGTTAGTATCCCCGCCTGTCACACGGGAAACCGGGGTTCGATTCCCCGTCGGGGAGCCTCTGGCGCAAGACTAATGACCTTGCCCGGAAAAACAAATTATCATGGAAAATTTAACAAGCCTCAAGACTTGCTAAATAAGGCCAAGACCGATTCCCGGTTGTAGTGCCGATGATGATGAATAGACCCTGTATTTCCCGATGTGAATGTGACCCTTTATGTTGAGTTAACTTCAAGCTCAATTAACAGTTTAATAACTAATCAAACTTGTGTCCTTGTACGCGATGTCAAGTTAGGTTAAACAATAGATTATGTAACCACCAATGTGAATGTTATATTTTATGCGGAGTAACTTTAAGACACGATTATCAGTTTAATAAAGATACAAACATCAACACCTGAGTTTTAATTTCCTACTTGGAGTTCGGTTTCTTTCGACGAACAATTTGCAGTGAGATCAGCGGTACGTGTTGGAGAGGTAAATGCATCCGTGTCATACTGACACACGCGCACCCCTACCCCACAAATCTATAATTGAATATACAATGCATATTCAATGTTTGAATTTTAGCGATTTCTGGGAATTGAATCAATGCGATAATTGATCGTTTGATTCAATTTGTTCCACATTGGATTCAATGTTGAGTTGGGAATATGGTTGGAGTTATAGAAAGATGTTGAGGGGGCAGGGGGGGGGGGGGGCGCTGGTAGGGCTTCGTGGCAAAGTAATTACATCTGTGTTTTAAACCCCGAATCAACATAAATCAAAAAAGAAATAAAAAGGGCTAAATGCAAAACCATGAGGTATAAAATTGTTTAAGACACAAGATGCGCTAAACGCTGAATTTATGTTAAATTTTTATTCTCTATCTCTGGAGTATGTTTTGAACCAATCATCATCATCATCGGCACTACAAACTGGATCCGGTCTAGGCCGTATTTAGTAAGTCTCGAGGCTTGTTAAATTTTCCATAATAATTTATTTTTACGGGCAAGGTTATTAGCCTTTGAACCAATCATACCTTTCCCTAAATACTGCGTTACACAATTTGTTTGAAAATAGTTGCTGAACAACCATTACAAATGCGTTTGTCATATCTATGAACAAGCCACTGTGGACTTGTTGCTGATTCAACTTTCTTATAGCTTGTGGCGGTTCCGCCAAACCGCACGGTACACTTACATAAAAACCCCCGTTACCTCATCCCACGACGCATAAGTTTTCGCCAATGCAATCGCATTAGGCACCCGAAAATGCTTCACGCATTGAAGAGATCAAATCTATGATCTTTAAGTCCCTGTAAAGAAAACTTACCTTTCATGTATTCTCTTTGCATACCAATCCTCTGTAAGATTTCTTTATTGGCTTATCAGGAATTCCAAACCAATTTCGGCATCTACGTTGCCAGACAAATTCCCCTAGACGAATTCCTGTAAACAAACGATTTGAATTACATTCTTTCTAACCTTCACCAGGGATTATAAATATTGCGCCGTCTATTTTCCAACTTCGCCATGTGTACGATAAATTTCTTTACGTACACATTGGCCGGCGACCTTTTTCTCCCAGCAATAAAATTCTCTGACTCGCACAATGTGCAAACCAAAGCAAATATACATTCCGCGTCTCTTGGCATCAATTGAATTCAAAGCATAAACAATGCAAATATAGAATCCGCTTCCCACAAACGAATATCCCTGCATATACAAATGCACATTTCCACATCGCATCGTCGTCTTGTATACTTGGATGCCATCACAATATGATACGAGGGTTGCCCCTTATGTTTCGGGATTTGGCAACCCTAGCGTTGCAATCCGGCAATTGACAGCTCTGTCGTAAAGTTGGACATTTTTGAGGTTATACGCACTCAGAACGTTTTGACATACGAACGCTATTTGTGTTGTTTACAGTAACTTAAAAGATTCATCTCGGCCCAAAAATGGAATTAAATCGTCAACATTTTCGTGCGATTTTTTTTTTAAACTGTCGGCGTGGATTAACTCAGCAACAGTGCATGGATGAACTTAATTCAATTTTTGGCGATGAAGCTCCATGAAGGACCAGTGTTTATCGATGGTATGGTGAATTCAATCGTGGTCGTAGTTCACTCCAAGATGAATTTCGTGAAGGTCGTCCAAAATCAGTTGTTGTTCCGAAAACCATTGATGCTGTGCGCGAAATGATATTGGAAGATCGTCATGTGACCTATCGTGAGATTGAGACAACCTTAGGCGTTAGTGGGACCAGCATACATTCAATATTGCATAAACATTTGACAGTCAAAAAAATTTGTTCGCGTTGGATCCCACACAATTTGTCAATCGCCCAAAAAAAGGGTCGTGTCAATTGGTCGAAAGAAATGCTCGAAAAATACGGTCGCGGTGCCTCGAAACACGTCTATGACATCGTGACAGGTGATGAATCGTGGATTTACGCGTATGATCCCGAAAGTAAAGAGCAGTCGACTGTCTGGGTGTTTCAAGATGAGCCAAATCCAACAAAAGTTGTTCGCGCACGAAGCACTTCCAAGCAAATGGTCGCCTGTTTTTTCGGAAAAACTGAACATGTCGCAACCGTACCACTAGAACAACGCAACTCTGAGTGGTACACAACCATTTGTTTGCCAGTTGTCTCCCAAGAAATCAGGAAAACCAACCGCCGAAGACGGATCACTCTTCACCACGACAATGCGAGCTCTCACACATCGGCTGCGACAACTGCATTTTTGAGCACCCAAAACATCGATTTAATGGGTCATCCGCCGTATAGTCCTGACTTGGCACCGAATGACTTCTTTTTATTCCCGTACGTAAAAAACAATCTGAGAGGTCAACGTTTTTCGACACCTGAAGAAGCGGTTGCTGCATTCAGAATGCATGTGTTGGAGATACCTCAATCAGAGTGGCAAAAGTGCTTCGACAATTGGTTCAAACGCATGCAAACGTGTATAGATCTTCATGGGGCATATTTTGAAAAACAATAAAGTGATTTTCGATGATCAATATTTGTTTTTGTTCTCTAATCCCGATATATAAAAGGCAACCCTCGTAATAAAGAGAACTTTAAATATCTTGTAAAGATTTTTAGTGTTTCATTTAAATTGTTTCCTGCGGACGCTGTGTTGAGACGTCTGTTGCTTTTCAAGTTTACTTTCCCGCGTCTGAACATTTCATTAAGTGAATTGTAGGGACGAGGTAGAACTCTCGCCAGTGCGGCGCGGCGTCGCGATCTCGCCCCCCACAAACTAACTCCACAATTTGATTACCGGTTTTTTGCCCGGAGAAAATTTTTTTTATAGAATAGACGGATTTTTAAGTGACGATTCCAACAGAAACGACTTACATAATGTGAAAACACAACCATTTCAAAGACTGCAGCATCAAACGAAATATTGAAAAATATATTTCAACAGAGGCGTATACCATGGCAGTTAATATAACAATCCCAAATAGCTTAAATAGAAACCAGGCAAGAAAAAGCTTATAATACGTTTGCCTCTAAACGACTTTTGTGTGGACTCGAATCAAATTTTTAGCCACCCATATTAAAACCCTTTAGATATGTTTAGAGCGTCTCAAAATTCACACGAGAAGTAATTTTATTATGTTAGAAAACTCACGTTTTATTACGCATAACATCTATGTCTTCTTTTTATTGGAAGCTACTTCTTTTTAAGGGATTAATTAAACTAGGACATGTCTACATCACGACTGTTTATAATAAAACCTATTCTGCTAATAAAATGTAACTAACAGATCCATTTAATTGCTACCGTGAACAAAGTGAACAATTTTGGTTCATAAAGTGCCAATTACTGTTGCCGCATTCTCGTATATCAATCCCTCCTTCTGACTCTAGAATATAATCGAATGCTATCAGACGCTTTTTCTGAAATCAATTTATTATGAAACTGCAAATTGGGAACCTCGACAATTTTATTCAATAAGTGGGGTAACTTTGTCCTATTAAAATTGATGATTTTCACATTTTTGAAGAGGTATCCATTAATTTTTAACTTAGATTGATTGTTCAAATTGCGGTGCCTTAACAGCATGTCTAACAAGTGCCACCTTTTAAGACAGTCGATCTTTGACTAAACCATCCGTGTGTAATTTGTTCAGCAAAGCCACTCTGGTACTTCCGCTATCAGTGCAATCAACGGCTGCTTCAATATATATGATAATGCCACTTAGGTACACATGACTTGATTTATGATACTTCATCTACGTTTGCACTCAAGGACTTCACACATTCCACCAGTTTGCTATCGTAAGAAAATGCTTTTTCAGTGTTCGTCAACCGCGAATACCTATCAGTTGAATTCAAAGTGTAGGGTGTCGAAGAATTCTTAGGTGGGCTTGGTGTAATATTAGGCACTCTAATTCGTCTGTAACCTTGATAAAGTTGTATATCAAAGGTATCATGTATTATGGCTCTCAGGATCTCAAGTGCCAATCGATTTCTTCTGAGGACTACCTCTGTGGATGTAGGATCCTCAATTATGACCAGAATTGAAAAGGGAAATTCATATTTAAATGCCAAGTTTAATTTAAGAATACAGAGCAATTCACTAAGAAAAAAAAGCTGAGGTCCATAACAAGGAGTCAAGGATATCGACAATGGTACTCTGTCACTTATAAGCAGATTATGCTCACTGAAGTGGTTGCCATGTGTTGGTTTTTTTTTTCATAAGCCCTCTCCCATAGGACATGGAAACGTTCTGCGCGGTTACATAATAAAAAATGAACTGCCAAAATGAAATCCTTCTCACGTTTGGAATCCTGAGTGCCTGTTCTCAAAGTAAATAAAGAAAGCTCCACAAAGACGTAAGACATAAAGCAAACAGGTATTCATGGTTACATTGATGTGGTTTAGTAATGTACCGACATGAAAATGTCCCTTATTGTGAAAACAGATATACGTCATGGAAGTGGTGTCATTTTCAGACACACCAGATTGCTTACCATTCGTTTAACAATTACCCCCGAGTATTTGTTGAATACTTAACAGGCCACTTGATCGTTCGCAGATGTTTCGTGGGCGACGTAATCTTAGCTAATTTCTTTCAAATATTTATTGTTGGAGTTCGAGCTGAGTGGGTTTGACGTCCCCTTTTGTAGGCCGAATCTTGAAGTATATTTGGCTCTTCATTATTTTGTCAAAAGGTCCAAACCGTGTTTATTGGGCGTCTATGAATACCACTTGCTGGTACAACAGAATATCGAAAGAGAATATTTGGCTTATTACCGGTTTTTTATTCTCTGGAAAAAGGTCAACTGTATAACCTGATACTGACGGCCGTTCCTCCTGGCTATAGTCTATATTGGTTATCAAATGAAAAGAGAACGGCGAAATTCTGGGTCCAATTTCGAAATTGAATTACTTACCCTGAACTTGACAAAATGCTTTCTACCTTTTTGCTCTGCTCGTTTTGTATTTTTATTTATTTTTTTTGTATAATTCGCGGCCACAGAAGCGACTTCTTGGTACACTTACAATATATATTACAGACTAGTGTGATTGTGACGATTCTAAGATATTATGCACATGAAACCGTTGTTAAGAATGGAGCACTAATAGAATATCGAAAAGTTAATCAGCGCCACATACCAGAATATTAACGTAGCAATCGCACCTTACGTAGTATATTGAAATATCCGCCCTCATACGCGGCCGATGTCTGGTTTGTCTCTGCTGCTATTCTTACCTTTTCGATGCGCAAATTAGAATCGCATTCTGCACTAAGTTCACAAAACACTGTATGCTCAAAAGTTTGAGAGCAGAAGAACTGGGTTTGAAGTCAAAGGAAGTGAGGTAAGAGTTGGTTTTCCGTAACATTCACGAGATGGATTGGTAATATTAGTTGGTGTGCCGGCACGGGCATGGGCTCACCCATACACCACAGTGTTCCGCCGCAAACCGTTCACAAAAGGAAAAATAAAACACACTGATTTTGATTGAGATGAATTCTTTTATTGAGGTCAATCATTTTTTGTAACACTAAATATTGTTCCAAAAGGCATGTTTTTAATTAGCTGGTTTATTTTTGATTAGAGTATCAACATTTCACATAAAAACTATCGAACATTGTTACTTTCGCTCTTTTCAATCGATACAATTAACGCCCCTGCAACCACACATTTGTGTCAACGCGTTTATTGTTTACATTATAATAGTATTCAACTTAGGCACAACATTCACATTTATTTATATTTAGTTAAGCCGCTTTACAATATTTCACACAGAGCCACGTATTGGCATGACCATTCTTAAATAACACTGGCCGCAATTTCAAATATAAACCGCTAGATTCGTTAAATTAAGTTGCACCGTTTCAAAAAACTACGTTGATTCATCGGCGTCTAACTCCTACGCCGGTTGACACTCGACTCCTGGCCTTGTGCGCACTTCCGTGCGCACTCCGCTTAGGTTAAAACTCGTGGTGGTGCGTTCGCAGCTATTAGTCGACTGTTCTGATGGTGAGTTCACTCTCAGATAGGGGTGAGTTTTCTTCTCAAGAGAAAGTGAAGTTTCTCTTTTGGTGACCATGGTGGGAGGATCTCTCTGAGTAGGTCCTGGCGAGATTACATTGTTTACGCATGCGACGAGGTCATGGGTAAACGATACCGAGAAATGGAAATGGAACAAAGGGCATCATAGGCGATGTGCATGCAGCTGTGTAAATAGGTTGTATGCCATTAGGAAAACTGATGCTAAAAGGAATTTAGATACTTACACAATGGTGATTTTGCACGATATCTATGCCGACGTGACGGATCGAATTCTTTTGTGTGTATATTTACACACTGGTGAATTCGGGTTTTTGCGGCTAGACGCGAGATGGGAAAACTGCTTTTGTCGGTTGGACAAAAGCCTGCCGTGAATGTGGATAAGCCGAAAAAATCTGCTGTGCCCGTGTGTGGCGGGATACGCTGGCTGACAGGGGCGCAGATAAGGTTTCCTGATTTATGACGGTTACTTTGTATGTTAACTCAATTATTTTCACGAAAATTGGTGTGATGCATGTGCATGAAACTATAACGTTTGAAATAATAGTGAAGAAGATCGTGTGATTCGAACTGACGCGATGACAGCTTGAATCACGAAAAAATGTTTACCTAAACGTTGCACATCAGGCTACTGACCGTTTTAGAATTTGATTTCTAAACTCGACTATACTCCACTGATGTGAATTATTTTTTTTTTTTGTTATCGCTAGGTATACGGTTCTGATGTATTTTTCTTATTCGATTTTTCGTTCGTGTTCTTCACTATTTTTTTGCATGTGAATTGTGTGTATCTGTTAGAGTTGCCACACCACCCCCTTCCCAGAAACTTCGTTACGATCAGATTCGGTGCGAGCGACGAGCGAACGAGAGAATGTCGGAGCAAGCGAGTGTGCCTTGGTGCTCTATGCAGAAGTAATGGTTGCGTGTGGGAAGTTCTGTTTACTACGGGGAGTGTGTGTGTGCTGCGTCGTGAACAGATCACGTCGTAGTCACCAATTATAGCGTTTGAAATAATAGTGAAGAAGATCGTGTGATTCGAACTGACGCTATGACTGCTTGAATCACGAAAAAAATTTTACCTAATCGTTACACATCGGGCTACTGACCGTGTTTGGTATTTGATTTCTAAACTCGACTATACTCCACTGATGTGAATTATTTTTTTTTTTTGTTATCGCTAGGTATACGGTTCTGATGTATTTTTCTTATTCGATTTTTGTTCGGTGTCCTTCACTATTTTTGATGGTGAATAGTGTGTATCTGTTAGAGATGCAGTGGGGAGGAAGTATGTACCAGCATGGGTACTTGATTCACTTCCTCCTCCATCATTCACTCCGCTGTCCAACAAGGTTCTGATGTAACTCAGAGTTGCGTTGTTCTAGTGGTACTGTTGCGACATGTCCAGTTTTTCCGAAAAAAACAGGCGACCATTTGCTTGGAAGTGCTTCGTGCGCGAACAACTTTTGTTGGATTTGGCTCATCTTGAAACACCCAAACAGTCGACTGCTGTTTACTTTCGGGCTCATACGCGTAAATCCACGATTCATCACCTGTCACGATGTCATAGACGTGTTTCGAAGCACCGCGACCGTATTTTTTGAGCATTTCTTTCGACCAATTGACACGAGCCTTTTTTTGGGCGATTGACAAATTGTGTGGGATCCAACGCGAACAAATTTTTTTGACAGTCAAATGTTTATGCAATATTGAATGTATGCTGGTCCCACTAACGCCTAAGGTTGTCTCAATCTCACGATAGGTCACATGACGATCTTCCAATATCAGTTCGCGTACAGCATCAATGGTTTTCGGAACAACAACTGATTTTGGACGAGCTTCACGAAATTCATCTTGAAGTGAACTACGACCACGATTGAATTCACCATACCATCGATAAACACTGGTCCTTGATGGAGCTTCATCGCCAAAAATTGAATTAAGTTCATCCATGCACTGTTGCTGAGTTAATCCACGCCGAAAGTTGTAAAAAATAATCGCACGAAAATGTTGACGATTTAATTCCATTTTTGGGCCGAGATGAATCTTTTAAGTTACTGTAAACAACACAAATAGCGCTCGTATGTCAAAACGTTCTGAGTGCGTATAACCTCAAAAATGTCCAACTTTACGACAGAGCTGTCAATTGCCGGATTGCAACGCTAGGGTTGCCAAATCCCGAAACATAAGAGGCAACCCTCGTACATCTTTAAGTTGGCTTCATTTTTCTTCAAGTTGGTGTTGTTGAATAATATCAGAAATGAAAGGGCCGAGGAAGAAATTTGGCAAGTCTTTGAAGTAGGAAGGATCAGGCTCGAAGAGTCGTCTGTGTAGAATTGTTTAAAGAGTGAAGCAAAAGATTGGTGATAGTCAGGGAATTGAGAGTTGGGATATTCATCAGATATGAGTTTGTTATTAACAAAGTGGAAAAAAGTGTTGGGGTCGTTAATTTAATTGGTTTGCGTTTTAATAAGATAATTGTGGGAGATAAAACTTCGATGAATTGAAAATGGGAACCGAGATAGTAGACGAAATCATGAAGAAAATGTTTTCTAAGGAAAATATTCCACGATTTATGCCTCCTATTTCGAAGGGAACGGAGTTTGCAGTTATACCATTGCGGCGATGAAACCTATATTCTCAGTCGAAAATAAGGAACATGTATGGAAGTGGCACAGGAATTTCATTATAGAGAGTGGTGGCAGCATCTTCTACCGCTAGATGATCAAAGCAAACTGTGATTTTGCTGAGTTACTCTTTTATGCGTAAGGCGGAAACTGGCATTGTGGAGATTACGGGGACACGGCGTTGTCGTTGGGACTACAGTCACTATCACATCGAAGGCGCGAAGCAGACCGTTTACAGATATGATCATGCAGCCTGTTCTTCCGAGATTCGTATTTGCGCTCCACAAAACAATCCGACGGATTGCACCAATTCGCGTTATATCTCCCGAGGGTGCGAACTTCTCTGAATCAAAACTGGTTCAGGGAAGCTGTGGGATTCCCTCTCCGCGAATTAATGAGTCAAATGCAGGATGTCCAATAAATATAACTTTATTCAATTTTAATTTAAAATTATTTCGTATATTCATTGATCCAGGCTTAAGACTAACCTATTGTGACTTGACTTCTGTATTTATGTGATTTTTGCTATTGTGTCGACTTTCCCCGTTGTTATGTTGGAAAGTCTATCGTGTTGGCTTTTGTTGTTATCATGTGGGAGAATTCCATTATGTTGGGGTTGAATCTATATATAGATGGGTCTCTAGCGTTTGCGATGGGGCTCCCCGATAGTATAGTGGTTAGTATACCCGCCTGTCACGCGGGAGACCGGGGTTCGATTCCCCGTCGGAGAGTCTCTGGCGCAAGACTAATGACCTTGCCCGGAAAAAACAAATCATTATGAAAATTTTAACAAGCCCCAGGACTTGCTAAATAAGGCCAAGACCGGTTCCCGGTTGTAGTGCCGATGATGATGATGATAGCGTTTGCGACGATAGTGAAGATCGTGTGGTTCGTACCGACGCTATCACGGTTAGAATCACTAAAAGATTGAACCATTGGTCAACATATCAGGCCACAATTCGATTTCTAAACTCAAGTATTGGGTTGCACTACATGAAATGTCCGATGTTATATTAAAAATTTTAAAACCAAATATTATTTTTCCGTAGATTTGTATTCAATAAAAATAGGATCCGTTGGTATCTATTACATTCTTCCAACGTGCTATAAGGTCAAATATTCCTTTTTCTTAGAAGCGCCCACTTTTTTAGGCAATGAAATATTCAAAGGCTTTTATGGCCTCTGCTCGGTTCCGGAAGACCTTCTGTCTGCAACACGAATCCGCATTGCGGAAAAGATGGTAGCCCGTTGGGGAAATGTCAGGAGAGTACGGTGGATGCGGAAGAATTTCAACTGCTACAGTTTTTGCACCCTTACTTGTGAGAGGTATGGGCTCGAGCATTGTCATGCAAAAGGATCGGGCCATGCCTATTGACCAGGTTGCTTTTCAGCCAATATGGTATGCAATATGTCGATTTACTCACAATATTTGATAGTGTTTATCGTTTCTCCTGGTTGAAGAAATGAAAAGTGGATTGGTCCTTTCGATCCCCACCAAATTGTCACCATAACCTTTTTTGGGTGAAGATCAGGCTTGGAGGTGTATTTTGGCTTTTCACCTGCATCCAACAACTGGCTAGTTGTTTTACGGTTATCATACAGAATCCACTTTTCATCACAGGTGACTATCCGGTGCAAAAACGGTTCAGTTTGGTTTCTTAATCTAAGCAATGCGCAGATTTCCAGGCACCGTAGTTTTTGGGACTCGTTCAGTTCATGGGGTACCCACTTATCGAGTTCTTTACCTTCCCTATGAGAGACAGGTGTTGACTTATTGGATACTACCATGCTTTGTGCAATCTCCCGCGCCGATTTCATTGGGTCCACATCTACCGTTGCTCTTAAAACATCGTCGTCAACTAACGTTTCCGGCTTCCCATGTGGTTAATTTTCGGGGCTGAAATCTCCCGAACGGAACTTTCCAAACCAACCTCGTATAGTGCGTTCGTTTACCGCTACATCCTCAAATGCGTCATTATTGTTTTTCATTGCCAATGACGCATTATGTCCCACTTTAGATTCATTAAGGAAGAGGGTTCAAATATGAACTGCCGACAGCATGGTAAATAATTCCTAGAAAAAAAAAACTGTACTTGTTACGAACGCTAAAATTCTCACACGTGAAGCACACGTACCATTTTACTTTATAGAAAATAGAAAATTTAACGTTCTGGCACAGATGTTCCTTCGAGAACTTCTTATTTCCGACTGAGTGAAAATCGGAGATTTCATGTGGTACAAGCCAATACACTCAACTGATGTGGAATTTCTATGTTATTGCTTGGTGTACGGCTGATGCTTTTGCTTATTCGATTTGCTTTCTGTCTTATTCTTCACTATCTCCTTGTGTACTGTATGTGTATCTCTTAGCAACGCCACACCTCTCCTTCCTCAGTAACTTTATTACGAATAACTTCGTGTGCGAACGATGGGGCGAGGAGTGAGAGAACGTCGGAGCAGTCGAGTGAGCCGGTGCTCTGTGCAGAAGCCGTGACCGTAGTACTAAAGCCCTGTTTACCTATGGGAGATTGTGTGCTCTTTGTACACAGATCACGTCGGACACACCAAGTTGGCGATTTTGTTCGATGAGTTCCGCCGAACACTGTCCATTAATAAAAGTCAAACATAAGGTTTTATTTTTTTTTTAGAAAAGCTCGCGCCGACTTACAGCGACACAGTCGATCTGGTTTTTTTTTTTTCTTATATTGCGGATCTTTCCTCTGCGAACGTTATAACTAACTACCCAATTAAAAACGTTCCCATAGGAAGGAAACTTGCCCGGTTGTTCATTTTTTCTTCTTAAACTCACTTTTCTCTTCAACTCGCCTTCTTCTGGATTCTTCTTTGTTCCAAGGGCTGTCTGCTACACAGGAGCTCACATCCTCTCTTGTTCTACGCCTCCAGTCGTAGAGATACTGTGCGGATGCACCCCACATACACAGACGCAAACGTTGCGCTCCGTGTGACCGGAAATACGTCGAGGGTCGTAAGGGTTTTCACACATTCCTTTGAGTAATTTATCAGCATGTGATTTATGGCATTGATGATTTCCTCAGTCGTTAACTTCGGCTGCGATATTTTTGCAAGGTTTGTATCTCCTTGTAGGAATAGTGTTGGTTCATTTATTGTTTACCTTCCGCTCCCACAATGGTCCTTTGATAAGGGAAAACCAAATTGCAGTTGGCTCAAGAGAAGTTCATAATTATTGTGTATTTCTTGCCCGTATTTTTATCGCATGGAATTTTTTATGGCTGTCGATGTCTGGCGCTATCCCACCGGACTACCTGTGTTGACCCGCTAATGAGTTTCCAAACGACTTCGTTTTTGGTGTAGTGTAGTGACTGTCGCAGGTCTGTGGCGTTTTTAACAGATACACACACAATACACAAGCAAATTGTGACGAACACCGAACAAAAATCGAATAAGAAAATGCATCAGAGCCGTATACCACAGCGATAACATAACAATTCCACATCAGTTGAGTGTACTTGAATTTAGAAATCGAATTCGTACACGCGGCAGTGGCCTGATGTGTTAAGCATTGGTTACATTTTTAGTGATTCTAACCATCATAGCGTCAGTTCGAATCACACGTTCTTCACTATCGTCGCAAACGCTATAGGTCCATATCTTGTGGTTGATAATATTATTTTGTGAGAAGTATGGCAGTCTGTAACACGCACGAGTGCTTTCGAAGCGTTACAGCCTGCAACTGTTCAAGAGGAACTGCAACAGTTATTTAGTGGCATCTTGGCGCTACAGATTCGCCTCTCCTGAGAAAAGCCTTTAAAAAAAGGAGAAAAGAAGTATAATAAAAAAAAGTGGCGTGACAATGTGGGGGTTCTTTTTAGCATTCACAAAGAACCACCCATTCCCTTTAAATCAACCCGCCTTTCCACACCCAACAAAGCCATTTTGCTTACCTGTAATCGAGCAGCGTAAGCTACCAGTCAGTATCTTGCACCTGAAATATAAATCCACGGCTAGATTACCATATTGCCATGTCATCAATTTAAACCATTTCGGTTCGTCTGCATGAACCGATCGGTTACTATGGGCGACCACATGTCCATCAAATACAGACCACTACTTCCGAGTATTCCTGTTCGCTACAAAGCAAAGCGCAGCTCGCGGCTAATTGCCAAGTGCCGAATTCTTTGCCGGTGTAAATATTCACACTGGAATTCGACCCCCGTCTCACTATGGATGCAATGCACAATTGACGTGGATAAATACACAACCGTCATTGTGTAATCATTCCGATCACCAGATCAGGTTCCATCTCCTGGCACTTCGTTGTACGATGCCAGCGAGCCCCTAATGGGATTGGATCTATTAGATAGGTACAACCTGTTGGCAGATACCGCCAACAACAGGTTGACACCCACAGCGCCTTTATCTGCCTCTTCCCGCACACGCTACTTCGCCACTGCGGATGCGAGCAGATTACCGATAGGTTCCGACCTATCGGACGATAAACCTGTTGGTCCAGGCAACCCACAACAGGCTAATGCACCACGCCGCACACCTTTGCCCTTGACGGTATCAACGTGGTAACAACCGAGTCCACCCTAATTAAAGGCCCATATTATAACCTGGAACTTGTCACCACGACAGTTCCCCAGATTTAATCCCAGCGCCTCCCGAAGTACGCAGGGCCACCTTGAATCTCAAGCGTGCAGCCCTCCTCCCAGCACCGCACCACCCATTCGAGCACCCCTTCAACCCTACCTTTTTTTCGTGACTACGTCACTGTGGGAGGAGGGAGCGAGGGTTCCGCCAAACCCCACGGTTCACTTACCCTAAAAAAACCCCCATAACTTCCGCATGGATTTCGCTAATGCAATCGCATTAGCACCTTAAATGCTTTACGCATCTAGGATTATCTAAGGTATAATCTAAAAAGATTCAGTAAAAGAATTCTTACCTCTTCTTGCCTCTCTTCCCATACAATTCCTGTAAGAGTTCTTTCTTACCTTATAATAAATTCCCTGTAATAAAATTCATCGGTTCGCATATCATACGACCACATATAAGGGAATCTTACCCTTGAGTTGGTTAATCCCAGCCTCAATATGTGTAGATAAAAACTATCTATGCACACTTCGCCAGTCGACCCTTTTAGCCAGCGATAAATAGTCCAACACCAGCTGCATGTAATTAGAACCATCCACGTTGAGACTATTTCACTAACTCGTACCATGAGTAAACAAAATACCCCTGTCCTTCATCCGGCATTCTGGCGATACGCAAACAATTCAATCATTCTAGTATCCCAAATGTACCTGTGGTGGTTCTCTACACCACATGGAGAACCAACCCACAATGCCAACCAACCTTGACCGCTAACAGCACGTCACCTTACCTTAACCTATAACTCATCTCCCCATGCAAAATCCACAATAGCATACATCGCAAACCCTGCAACAAAACACATTCCAAACCTTCAACAGAATATAATTCAACAGAATATATTCTAATTTTTCCCGCATTCATTTTCCCAAAATTGCTTCGGTCAATCCTTACTGAATTCACATTCCCTCTTTGCGATCACCAAATTGATACGCCATAATAAAACGTATATTCAAATGGACAACAAACATTAACCATCTCCCTCAATTACATCACCCCACATACATTTCCCCAAAATTGCTTCGGTCAAATGTCTACTTAATTCATATTCCCTCCTTGCGACCAAGCAATCCTCATCATCATCGGCACTACAACCGGAGACCGGTCTTGGCCTTATTTAGCAAGTCCTGAGGCTTGTTTAATTTTCCATGATAATTTGTTTTTCCGGGCAAGATCATTAGTCTTGCGCCGACCAAGCAATCCTAGTTTCCCCGAAATCCATATGCCGTAACCAAACGCATATTCAAATCCACAACGGAACATTAACCATCGCCACCAACTATACTAAGCCGCATACATTTTCCCGAAATTACTTCGGTTAATATCTTATCTAAACGATATTCTTTGCTTGCAGCCAAGCAATTTCAATTTGCCGGTATACACAACCAACGAATCCAACTTAGCTTATACGGCGAGGATTCGCTGGAACTAAATTCTTATGCAGGCATAGCAACTCTTCCACAAAATTCATAGTAAATAGCAGCGAGTTTACTTTAGCTATAACCCCACTGCCACGACGCGATGAATTTTTGCTCTCATTAGTCAGTCACTATCCAACCGCCATCAAGCGCGCATCTCCCCTCTCATCATCCACCAGTTCTTCTCTTATATAAATCCCAAATTAGACCCGCGCTCGAATATTGCTCTCATGTTTGGAGCTCGGCTCCTAAACATACCCTCGACCTACTTGAGAACGTACAGAGACGAGCGATCCGCCTGATCGGGGACTCGACGCTGACGTCGGGACTACAGTCGCTATCACATCGAAGGCGCGTAGCCGACCTCTGTCTGTTTTACAGATATTATCACGGGTGCTGTTCTTCGGTGATTCTTGGCATTGTTCCACGCAATTCGGTTTATATGCGCTCCACAAGACAATCCGACGGATCGCACCCGTTTGTGGTTCATCTCCCGGCGGCGCGAACATCCCTGTATCAGAACTCGTTCCGTTACAGAGCGGGGAAGCTGTGGAACTGCCTTCCCACGCGAGTGTTCCCGGAGCGTTACAACCTGCAACTCTTCAAAAAAAAACTGCAACAGTTATTTGATGGCATCTCGGGGCGCCCACTCAGCGGTATAGGTTCGCCTTTCCCGAGAGAAGTCTAATAAAAAAGAAAAAAGAAAAAAAGTGAGTCGAGTCACAACCACCAGCAAGCGCACACATACCAGAGACGGTTCACCCCCCCACAGTCGAGTTTACCCTACAGTTTACAGATATCAGTTGGCTTAAGGTTAGTGGAGCGACCTTAAAGAATTGACTAATTTCATTGATTTCCATGTTTGTTGGTACTACATGCCACCTCCCCCGGACGATCGAGTGATTAACAACGCTAGGAATCGGTCAAGCGGTAAATCTGTGGCAACTCTAACAGATACACACAAATTCACAAGCAAAAATAGTGAAGAACACGAACGAAAAAATCGAATAAGAAAAATACATCAGAACCGTATACCAAGCGATAAGATAAAAATAATTCACATCAGTGGAATATAGTCGAGTTTGGAAATCAAATTCTAAATACGGTCAGTAGCCTGGTGTGTAACGCTTAGGTAAACTTTTTTTCGTGATTCGAGCTGTCATAGCGTCAGTTCGAATCACACGATCTTTCTTCACTATTATTTCAAACGCTATGAATCTATAAAAAGTTATACGAAGTGCCGAGACACTAACCAATTACATCATCGGGTTACAGACTATCCATTAAGACAGTGTATAAGATAAATTATCCTGAACCTTTGAAAGTTATGTGAAGTGCTGAGACACTAACCAATTACATCATCGGGTTACAGACTATCCATTAAGACAGTGTATAAGATAAATTATCCTGAACCTTTGAAAGTTATGTGAAGTGCTGAGACACTAACCAATTACATCCCCGGGTTACAAACTATCCATTAAGACAATGTATAAAATAAAATATCCTAAACAAAATTAAATATAATTAAAACAACGTCAAGCTAGTGTTTATTCTTTGGGTACTGTGTCCGCTCATCTTCCCTCGGGCATTCTTACGAACAATTTTTGGCGAAACGTCGTTGGGGATCTCGGTGAATCAGTGCCGTCCGCTGGCACACCTACCTAGCACCCCACACACCTACCACCTAATGAGTTGCAACTTGTTTACTCAGTTGAACTCTCAGGCCATAAATTCCTTTTATCCTACATAGTTCTGGATTCGTTTCCCAGTAACCTTCTCACATAAACAAAGAACTCCACGATCCCTTTTTCCTTTCTTCGTTTTAGATTCGTTCCCATGGCCTTGTTCCATGAAAGAATCAATGTACACACATACATGTGTGCCGTGACGATCTTCGCTTTGAGATCGGTTTGGTTACTCCAAAGAGAGACTTTACGTCTCTCTTGGTATAGGAAAATGCAACCCTTGATTAAGAGAGCCAGTTTCACTGGCCGAATTCCTTTGCCAGCGAGTGAATATCGCGGAGTCTCATTCAAACCACTGACCAGAGCGGTCGTCGTCCACCCCCCTTTAGTGTGTGCATCGGTGTGCACATACCCCTGACGCGTATATATCCCGAAGTCGTGTCGTGTAGAAACTCCGCGCCACTATTTTAATCAAAAAAGGAAATTAAAAAAAAAACAAAAACGAATTCAATTTTGTAACATTACATGTGAACAATGATTTAAAATAAATTGCCGTAGATACAGTACCTGATGAAAATAATAAAGAACAATTCAACAATCAAACAGCTTACAGTGCGTTTAACTTTTCCTCCAGTGTTTATTTCCGCTCTCCTCTGGTGGACATTGTGTTGCGGAGGTTTTGTTTTATTTCGCTCCTACG
Organism: Microdon myrmicae; assembly: GCA_963931805.1. NCBI lineage: Eukaryota > Metazoa > Arthropoda > Insecta > Diptera > Syrphidae > Microdon > Microdon myrmicae. The sequence continues at coordinate 41,001,188 of OZ007497.1, read as the reverse complement.
GTTTGTGTTTCTGTTAATCAACGGTGGAACATTCGTGACAGTTGAGGACGACGTAGAACTCGTACCCTTGCCTGGTGCCAAGACGCGTCCGCCCCAAACAACGTCTTGCTTGAATTAATCGATCTGGTTTATTTGCCAAGATCTGGCTTGAAGTACCAACAAATGTTGTGGGCGGACTGTGACGCTTCGAAAATCCTAATATGGTTTCAGATATTACTTCTTTTAATTTTAATCTGGCACTGTCTGGCTAAAACCATGATTTTCCAAAGAATATTAAAAAATACACTACAAAAAATGCAAATAGTATTTCTTAGTACCTTGAATAAGTATTCGCTAGTGTGAATATGTTGTCAACAGATGGCTTTGCTCATGTCAGACACTTGGAGTTCATCATATAACAGCCTTGAAACATTTGAGATGCCTTACGTGTTGAAGTCAGCGATGATGCCTTACGAGTTGAGGTCAGCTAGAACTTTTCTTAATAAATATCATTTGGGTTTTTTCCTTCATTTGTTTCAAGTACCCATATAAGTAAGTTATTCTAAAATACGTAAGGACTCACTCGCTATACAAAGGTAGACGGAAGGGTGATTCACGAGACAAGGGCAAGCACGACGTTCGTGATTCTCTCTGTCTTCAGATTGGCTCGTGTCCACCCATAAGTATAGGAATGTTTGGGTCGGCCTTGGGTTACATGAAAGGGGAAATCGATAGTCGTGCAGAGGATATCTCTAACTATAAAGATGGAGCGATAATAATACACTATATTCTCTTACTATAGTCCCGTGTTACTGTCGTCGTCCCGTGGTGTCGGCGTTTCCATTCCCTTTTGAAAACCTTCACCATTCTGTCTCTAGCAAGACTAATAAAATAGAAACATTTTGATTAGTGAATGAAGTCCTTTTTATAAATTTTAATTAATTGCCTGTCATACTTATTACGAACCTAATCGACTCGTGATACAAAGTTACATAGGTTCGCTGGTTGGCAAAGATATTTCTGTCAAAATGTGCTAGAGTAAAATTCATTCATTAGCCAAATAGACCGTCTCGCATAATTCGTTTTAATTGAGAAAAGGAAAGCATTACCTAAAGACGTCACCCTTCCCCACACCAGTCAACTAATCATTTACAAACTTTAGTATCAAAAGGGACTTGTCTTATCCGCTCCTCGTAAATAATATTCAACAAATTAGCGAATGCGTAGTAAATTCGTGGACGCAATAAAAGGTATAAAGGGTCTCGGAGTATTTCTTCTTTTACAGATACTGAATTGTTACGGTTCGAAATACGAGTACATACTCGTATTCGAACTTTCAAAAGTTATTTGTCTTGTTAAATTGGGTTACATATTAATACGGTTATTCGTATTCTTGAATTGGCTCTTCATCTAATTTATTCTGATGGTATTTATCTTCTTCAAGTATCTACTTCTACAAGCTTCCATTTTTGTTATTATGTTCCACGAGAACCCAGCTGTACTTCAGTCAAGTTTAGTTGGGCGTAATAATGTGAAAAGTTGTTGATGGTTCTACACCCGGTATTTTCCCTGACTTTACAAGTTAATTCCGTAATCCTTCATTTCAAAAAAGTTCTCGATTAAGTAGGTGTCCAGATAAATTAAAAATTGAAATTAAGGAAAAGGTCACGTTTGTCAGTTTAATTATGTACTTTCGAGATGTGGTGCTTGCTCTTCGAAGTGTCGTTTAGAGGAAGAATTTAATAATATAATTAAAGTGTAAGAGTAATATGTTGTTAACTATTTATATTTGGAATTTTTAAGTGATGTTCCCTGTTGTTAGGCGAAAGAGTTTGAATTCATAGTGTTTGCTTTAAATTGATATGTTATGCAAACGGATTAAAAAAGTTAAAGTAAACGGATAGTAGTATACCAAATCTGTTTTTAGCTGTGTTGAATGTCATTACCTTCATAAGAAAATAAAGAAAGAAAAATTGCAATCTAAATACATCCAGAAGCATTTAAAATTAATTCCAAATACCATAATTTGCCATCAGAATGGCTCGGCAACTAATCACACCTGTAGTCCTGCTTCGGAAATTAATGGCTCGCAGTTTTTGCTATATATGATAAGTATTGTCCGGGACCACGGGATTTGTACAAATATAAGGAGTTTTTATATGTTTACGCATTCATTGCGCACATAATTAATGTATATAGTTAAGTTCCATAAAAATCTCGATATGCTCCCTAATAAGGTGCTAAAAGATCTCTCGGCATTTCGCCAATATATCGACAACAACATTACCTATCCCAATAATGGCAAGCACTTTTGACCCTAATCAGTCGCCCTCTCGTCCCCCTATCAACTCAATGCCCCCAATACGCTCCCCCTAACCGCCTACTATCAGAATGTTAGAGGTCTTCGCTCCAAAACACATTCGACTCTGGAAAAGGCACATTCCCTCCCCTTCGACATATACGCTCTGACTAAGACCAACCTATCCCCCCCCCCCCCCCCCCCCCCCCCCCCCCCTTCAATGTTTTTTGCGATGATAACGCTCATCGAGAAGATCCCTATTCCCCATGCCGTGGAGTGCTGCTTTCCACCCATAACAGACTCGCTTCGTCCCTAATTGCCATCTCTTCTTCTCCGGGCCTTGACTACGTCGCAATAAAAAACGTCAAGCGCCTTAAGTCTCTTTTCATTATCTGCTTCTATATATCTCCTTCGCGACCCAGAGTGTCATACGAGCTCGGTATAGAAGCGGTAGATAACGTAACCGAGTTAAGCACCTCAATAGACGATATCGTTGTCCTTGGTGATTTTAACCTCCCCCATCTCCAATTGACATTGGCTGACGAACAAGCCTTCTACGTCTCAAACTCTACTAGCTCCAAGGAACGTATTTTTATAAACGGTCTCACCGACTCATGTCTCCATCAAGTAAGCAATGTCCCAAATCATATGGGGAGACAACTGGACCTCGTGTTCACAACGGACCCACACAAGTCCTCAGTTGCCCTAGTCCACACGCCCCCTCCACCATTGATAATTACCAACCCCCGCTGCTATATCCATATCTTGATCATGAAACCCATCCTTCTCTCACTAATAACAGCTTTTCCTACAACTCCCACAAAGATAACTTCCGCCTTTTACGAGGGTTGCCTCTTATGTTTCGGGATTTGGCAACCCTAGTGTTGCAATCCGGCAATTGACAGCTCTGTCGTAAAGTTGGATATTTTTGAGGTTATACTCGTAAATAAGCATCTTAGCAACACAGCGTTTCGCTTTGATCATTTCGGGGTAGAAGAAGCTACTGCCACACTCTATAAGGAGATCTACCACGCCGTCGCCTTATATGTCCCCTATTCTCGTCACAGATCATCGGTTTCATCGTCGCCATGGTACAACCGCACCCTCCGCCCTCTTAGGACAAAGAGAAACAACTTGTGGAACATTTTCCTCAAAACGCGTTCCTTCCAAAACTACTCTAACTATCTTGGTTCCTTTTATAAAATTTCCGAGCTCTACAACTCCCTCTACACCAACTACCTCACAAAAACACAATCTAATTTTATCAATGACCCCAAATCTTTCTTCCACTTCATAAACTACAAAGGTAAATCCGACGCCTATACTAACTCCCTTTCTTATGGCGCGACTACTTCAACTGACCACCTAACTACTGCCAATCTATTCGCTTCGTTTTTCAATAAATCCTTCATAGACATCTCCTCCGAACCCAATCCGTCTCACTTCAAAGACTTACCCGAATTCTCCCTCGGCCCCTTCACCCCTCAAATTAGTCAGCGTCACCTAGTTGAGGAGAATTTAAACTTAGGCAAAGACGAGTTCAGCCCTGGGCCTGATGTAGTCCCGGCTGCATTTTTAAAGAAATGTTCCACTTCTCTTTCCCTCCCGATATCAAAGATATTCAATATATCCTCTTCACAAGGGATCTTCCCTAGTATTTGGAAATCCTCCTATGTAACCCCCGTACATAAAAAGGGACCTAAAACGATATAAGCAACTACCGCCTCATCGGAAAACTGTCTCACATCTCCAAATTGTTCGAAGGAATTCTATACAACGCGTTATCTTTCCGTTGTAAATCCATCATCCCACCCAACCAGCATAGTTTCCTTTCGGGTAGGTCGACCACAACGAATATGATCGAGTTCTCATCCCATACTCTCCGTGCCTTAGAGAATGGCAACGAAGTCGAAGTAATCACCACCGACTTCAGCAAGGCCTTTGACAAAATCTCCCATAATCTCATCCTTTTTAAGCTGTCCTCCCTAGGTTTCGAACCCCTATTGATTAAGTGGTTATCTTCTTATGTGAAAGATCGATCCTACCGTGTCAAATTCAGATCCTTCCTGTCCAATCCTTTTCTTCCACGTCAGGGGTTCCGCAAGGCAGCCATCTAGGTCCCCTCCTATTTATCCTTACCATCAATGATGTTGGCTCCATTATTAAATACTCATCCATTTCGACAGTTTCTCAACTTGGTGCCGTAATAACTGCCTTGAACTCAAGGGTGTCAAATGTCACTCCATCACTTTCTCAAACAACCCCCCCCCCCCCTCACGTTCCTACTCCCTGCTAAACCAGCAGATATCATCTGTACGCTCGATAAGCGACCTCGAGATCTCATTTGACAGGGAGCTTAGCTTCATCTCGCATATTGATGATATTATTCTTAAGGCCAACTCTGTCCTTGGGTTTGTGAAACGTTGGTCTAAAGAATTCTCTGATCCTTACGTTTCCCGTTCTCTCTATATAGCCGTCGTCCGCCCCCTTCTTGAATACGCCAGTCAGGTCTTGTCTCCACACGACTCGTCCCATGTACGCAGAATCGAAAGCGTGCAACGTCGTTTTCTGTGTTTTGCCCTCCGCGGACTGAACTGGGCGAATCCACGGATTCTCCCCCCACACACAAGCCGGCTGATCAACTTCAACACACTTGTGGAGCGCAGAACTCATGCCGATATCCTTTTCATCCACCGTCTCCTTTCAGGCACAATCAACTGGCCAAGCTTGCTCTCCATCATTCCACTTCACACTAACCCCCGTAACCTGCGAAACCTTCATCCCTTCTATCAGCCCACCCACCACACTTCTTACGGCTCTAATGAACCCATTTCGCGAATGCTACGCGGGGCAAACTCCTACCCTACCTCTTTCGATTCCAACTTTACCTCTACTGCTCTCAAACTTCATCTCCCCCCCCCCCCCCCCCCCCACCGCGCCCACTCCCCGTCTACACTCTTATATCCTGTACTAAGCGAGGTGAATGAATGAGTGATAATTGATGGATAAACCCAGTAACCAATCCGCCAAACATACCCCCCCCCCCTTCTTTTTTTTTTTCTTTTTAACCATCGTTTATATCCTTGTATATAGTTTTAAGACAGTTGTTAAGTTTTATCGCTTGTACTAAGTTGAATATATGAGGTTTCTGCCCTCAATAAACTGAACTAAAACTAAACTATATTACTGTAACACTTATCTTTTGTTACTTTTGTAATTGCAAGAGTACTTAGGTGGTGGCTGCTGAACTGGCTGGAAATATTTTCGGCGCTGCTGCTGTTGAAGTTGATTATCAGGCAAATTTAGTTAAATTTGCACCACTGAAAAAAAAACGAGTACTTTTATTCTATATTTTTATTCAGTTTCCAATTAAGTTTTATTCTTTATTTTTAAAATCCTTTTCTAGATACTACACCCATGAGACGAACAAGACAACCAACCACGGCCGCTCACAATTCACTACTTACTGCCTAACTCACTCCTGGCCCATACCTATCCAACCAACTGATACTTTTTCCACGATCACCCATTTTCGATCGCACACATCTTCATCTTCCTGTTTCCCCACCAATTAAGGCGAATAAACTCATTATTTTATTTTTTTACTTGAATTTGAATTTGAATTTACTCAACTGTCAATGAACTCAGGGAAAATGGGAAAATTGCAACGGAGATCATGACGATTTCGGGGTTGATTTGGTTTCGCTTGCAACGAATGTGAAACCAAGAGGGTGACCACAGAACCCCGTTTCATTTTTGAATTGCTCTCAGACGGCAAAACCAAAAATGCTCTCCAAGAAGGGGAAATGGGATGGGTTGAAAAGTATACTTCTCATACTTTTCACCTGATTTTGGGTTTTTGTTCCCCAGCAAATAGCCGTGTCTAGCGACATCAAAGGATGCCGCTGGGCCTTGGGATAATACCGGCGTGGGAATTCGCAAAAGGAATTCGCGGTAACCCAAGCCGTTTCTCTATGTAGCAAAAGCGTCGCTTACCCACGCTTTGCTGTTGCTAACCAGCCATGAGATTTTTGATTTCCGATAGGAAATCTCATGTGGGAGTTCAAATAATGGTGCCTTTTCAGGACAACATAGAAATGTGAATCAATTTAATGATTTGCGGGGGTGGTTTAATTGTGTAACATTACCGCCCGAGATTCAATAGAGCAAGGTGTGTGAAGATATAATACATAGTGTCTGCCTATACATAGTGTCTGCCTATTCATTCACACACATTCATTCCAGTCCAGAGCGATAATGCCTTTTCATACACAAAAATAAAAAAACAAATCTTCTTTGTCCGGAACTTATCATTTGAACGTAAGCTTACAAGGAGTTGGTAAAAAAATTAGTTCAAAAGAATTTTTGTAATTTAGGGCTGCCGATTTTTTTTATAAAAAAAACTATCGAAATGCATTTTCATACTTGAATCGCTAATTTTTACAGAATTCAATTGTCAAGGTTAAATTTATTAAATAAAGAAACGAGTGCAAAATATCTTGGGACAATCGAGTTCCATTCTCATTTAACATCTTTCCCTGTATTTGGAATATCCTTTATTTTCTGACATTCTTGAAATATTGACATATACGCTATCTATAAGATCTATTCCGAATTTGTTATTTAAATTAATGGGTTAAAAGCAATCGGTGAACTTTTTCAAGTTGGGACAACCTACCTTAATTACCAAGCCAAATGTGAACGCCCCCTATCAACCAGTTTGTTTAGATATTGAAATGGGTCGACCGCAGAGTTGTTCTGCGAATGTTACTATGGATAAATTAATTTTACAAAGAGTTTGCATTCAGTTTTTTCTTTCAAACAAAATTTCTTGAACGAAACCGCTAAGACTATTAGAAAAGGATTATAGCAATTCAAGAATGTCGAAACCAAAGGCATAAGAGTTGTACAAATCGTTCAAAAAAGAGTGTCCACGGCGCGAAGGTTAGTCTCGTTCCGGACGATCTTCAATGTCTCAATAACGGTAACCTTAAAAAAAAAAAATTTCGTTTCAATTTTAAAAAGTAAGCTCAAGAATTGACGTTGACAAAATGAGCGTCCATGCAATTTGAACAAATATTTTGGGTTTGAGACGCCTCACCGCTCGAATAGTTTCTAAAGAGCTCAATGTTTTGCAAAAAATACTAACTATCGAAAACAGGGCTCTGAAGACAGGGTTTCTCCAGGGGTCGACTTCATGAACCGCATCACAATTGGTGATAAAACATGGGTTTATTTATAGGACATACTAAGAAAAACAATAGCGTGAACAGAAAATGTGACCGAGTACAAAACTCAATAAATAATTAAACAAGTTAGTAACTATAAGGTGTAGTAAAAATAAATCCATTACTTTACAATATATGGCTTTAGTAATCTGTATCTCACGTTGTGTAAGTGCGATAGTGTTAGAAAGATAAGATAAGATTTCCTACTAAAGATAATATTTGGTACTAAAAAAGATGAGATTTCGTAATTAAAAAAACCTTTTCAGTCAGTTTTGTGATTGGTTGAACCGGTTCTGTTTAAGCGCTTGTCAAATATGGACACCAGCAAAGAGAAACTACGCCATATTTTACAGCTTTTCTTCGATAAAGGCCAAAACGCAAGTAAGGTTTCTGAAAATGTAAATAGTGTTTATGGTCCCAATACTGTAACAGTCACTCACGTGCAATATTAGTTCCGTCGATTCCGTTCCGGTAATTTTGATGTCAAAGATGCACCAAGCTCTCGAATGCCAATTGTAGAAAATGCCGATAAAATCATGGAAATCGTACGATGTAAACGACCGGTTCCTTTGTATGACATACAACCCCATAGCATGATACTTCCTCCTCCATGTTTGAGGGTGACAGTGGTGTATTTAGGGTTGAATGCTTCATTTTTTGCCGTCGAACATCTTGCTTTCCATCGGAACCGGCTCTGTTGATTTTTGTTTCATCACTCCACAATATTTTTTTCCTCTGTGAGATGTTCCAATTCTCATGTTCCCTGGCAAAAGCTAACCTAGCCTTTCGGTTTTTTAATGATAGCAAGGGTTTTTTTCTAGCCGATCTTCCAAAAAGCTGGCTCTCAGTCAGTCGCTCTCTAATAGACCATGCTGAAAGTGCATTTGGGTCCTCACCAAAAAATTGCATTCGTATTTCTTTTGAACTCATAAATGGATTTTTTTTGCAGCTCAAACAATTAGCCTATCCTGGGCTTCAGTCGTTTTACGAGATCTTCTCCGTCTTGCTACGAGTTCTGTGGTTTTATGTTTTTGTACATATTTCATAGCATCAAATATCATTGTTTTAGAGCAATTAAGCTTTTTTGGAATTTTTTTATACGACAACCTTTCATTATTTCGAAGATTTATTATCGCTTCTCCCATGTTTTTTGTACAGGTTTTTTTCTTTCCCATATCTCGTTTAAATGTCTTAAAACAAAGAAAGAACTTATAATTCCGTTTACTTTCAAACAAATTATTATATTTACCAACAAATATTTACGTTTAAAATGAAATTATACAAGAAGAAACAAATCGTTCTTAATTTTGATCGCCAGCTAATTCTGTTTTAAAAAACCTTTTGAGTTTAATTTTATGTTTTTTTGTTATTTTTTTTGTAAATATTATTTATATTTTAATTAATATACTACAGTACTGTGGGGAGGAAGTATGTACCGGCATGGGTACTCCGTTCCCTTCCTCCGCCAACATCTGATTACTGTAGTCCATTTCGCCGCCGTAAACTACACTGTTAGTCGAGAAAAAGGAAGCACAAACAAACACTCAGGAAACAAATAAAGTGAAACACGGTTTGGTTTGAACACTGTTTATTTAATTTAGTTATTAATAGATTGGCAAACCAAAAAAAAAAAAAAACAAACTATTTAAAAAAAAAAAAATGCGGGGTTATACGCTCCTCCGCAGCGTGCGGAGTGCGGGAGAAAAACCTACTGTCACAAACGGTGGTTGTAATAAGACTCTATATAACCCACCGTACCGGCACGGTGCGGTGGATGGCAGGCGACCCGACCGCCACGGAGATTGAATTACGACTCAACGATATCTTGCTCGTTCAGAGCTCACTCGCTCATCGTGATCATGGTGGTATGTGTGCCTAGAACAAAGAAAGACCTAAAGTGCATTCCTAGGATACGATTTCGGTAAAGCAAATAAAACCGAAATCGTCGGATGCCAATGGAATCTTTGTTGAAATATGTGCGGCTAAACAAAGAGACGATGATCCGATGTGAAAATGTGCTAATTGGTTTTAGCTAGGTTACTGGGAAATGGTTTTTATGGCATCGCTAGAAAGGGTACGTATTGAATACCCATTTGCATTGATTATGCTTGGATTTCAATTGATGCCAAGGGACGCGAAATGCGTATTTGCTTTGGGTTGCACATTGTGCGAGTCAGGGAATTTTATTGCTGGGAGAAAAACGTCTCCAGTCAATGTATATATAAAGAAATTTGTCGTATACATGAATGAAGGTAGGAATAGGCGATGATAATTATCTCTGGCTGGAATGGTTGCATGATATGTGAACCGAGGGGTTTTCTTTTCAGGAATTTGTCTGGTAACGAATTGGTTTAGAATACCAAATAAGCAAACAAAGAAATCTTACGGAAAATTGTATGGGAAGGGATGCACGAAAAGGTAAGTTTTCTTTATAGGGATTTTAAGATTATAGATGGTGATCTATATAATGCGTTGTTGTATTCCAGAATACTACCCTTTATTAAATTTAACACTGAATCTCCTTACACATCCTTAAAAACTTCCCTTAACATATATTACATTCTCACTTAATACATACCATTCATAAACATTCACAATATTGCCAGTTACAGCACATTTAATAACATGCCCCTTTTCATAACTTGCCCCTTTTTATTTGCCCCTTTTTATTTGCCCCTCTTCATAACTTTATTAACTGACCAAGGCACCAACTTCCTGAGCCAAAATATGCAAGATTCTGAAAATCAAAAAGATACAGACAACACCTTATCATCCCCAAACAAATGGAGCCTTAGAACGTAGCCACCGAATGTTGGCCGAATATCTCAGACACTACGTTAACAAGGACCAACTTTCATGGGATACCTGGCTACCATATTCAATGTTTGTTTATAACACCACACTTCATAGTAGCACCGCATTTAGCCCTTTTGAATTACTTTATGGTTTTCCTGCACGGATACCGAATTCTATCAGCACAAATCCGCAAACCTCATACAACTATGAGAACTACGCTAACGAGCTAAAAGCCCGCCTACAGTACGGCTACAAGATCGCTAAAAACATATTGCAGGACAAAAAGGAAGAAGCTAAAGCGTGTTATGACAAAGGAACAAGCCATAAAACAATCAACGTTGGCGACAAGGTCCTCATAAAAAATCATACCCGAAAAAATAAGCTTGCTTCTTTATGGGAGGGTCCCTACGAAATACACAACATAGTATCCGATGAGAACTCAGAAATCAAAATAGGAAATACATTTAAAATTTTACACAATAACAATATAAAACTATTTTCAGAATAAATAAATAACTTATACACACAACATAACCCAGTTTTTAACAATTATCTTAAAATTAGGACCCAACACAGTTTTGGAAAATTTTCCATAAATTTAAGGAAAAGATAAGCACATAAAAAATGGCCTTTGTTTTTTTTTAAATATATATGAACTAATCAAACAATTGTAGGAAATGACGAAAACGAAAAAAAAAAAAAACAAAAAAAAAAAAGTAAAAGAGGGGGAATAACGAAAGAAAATTTTAGAGGTAATATATATTGGAAATTTTGGAAGTAATATATATTCGAACGGAAAAGGAAAGAAAGAAAATCCTAGAGGTAATATATATATTGGAAACTTTGGATTTAATATATATATTCGAACGGAAATGAGAATTTTGAAACAATAATATTAATATTATGTAATTAATACGAGGGTTGCCTTTTATATTTCAGGATTAGAGAACAAAAACAAATATTGATCATCAAAAATCACTTTATTGTTTTTCAAAATATTCCCCATGAAGATCTATACACTTTTGCATGCGTTTGAACCAATTGTCGAAGCACTTTTGCCACTCTGATTGAGGTATCTCCAACACATGCATTCTGAATGCAGCAACCGCTTCTTCAGGTGTCGAAAAACGTTGACCTCTCAGTTTGTTTTTTACCTACGGGCATAAAAAGAAGTCATTCGGTGCCAAGTCAGGACTATACGGCGGATGACCCATCAAATCGATGTTTTGGGTTCTCAAAAATGCAGTTGTCGCAGCCGATGTGTGAGAGCTCGCATTGTCGTGGTGAAGAGTGATCTGTCTTCGACGGTTGGTTTTCCTGATTTCTTGGAAGACAACTGGCAAACAAATGGTTGTGTACCACTCAGAATTGACTGTTCTGCGTTGTTCTAGTGGTACGGTTGCGACATGTCCAGTTTTTCCGAAAAAACAGGCGACCATTTGCTTGGAAGTGCTTCGTGCGCGAACAACTTTTGTTGGATTTGGCTCATCTTGAAACACCCAGACAGTCGACTGCTGTTTACTTTCGGGCTCATACGCGTAAATCCACGATTCATCACCTGTCACGATGTCATAGACGTGTTTCGAAGCACCGCGACCGTATTTTTTGAGCATTTCTTTCGACCAATTGACACTAGCCTTTTTTTGGGCGATTGACAAATTGTGTGGGATCCAACGCGAACAAATTTTTTTGACAGTCAAATGTTTATGCAATATTGAATGTATGCTGGTCCCACTAACGCCTAAGGTTGTCTCAATCTCACGATAGGTCACATGACGATCTTCCAATATCAGTTCGCGCACAGCATCAATGGTTTTCGGAACAACAACTGATTTTGGACTACATTCACGAAATTCATCTTGGAGTGAACTACGATCACGATTGAATTCACCATACCATCGATAAACACTGGTCCTTGATGGAGCTTCATCGCCAAAAATTGAATTAAGTTCATCCATGCACTGTTGCTGAGTTAATCCACCGAAAGTTGTAAAAAATAATCGCACGAAAATGTTGACGATTTAATTCCATTTTTGGGCCGAGACCAATCGTTTAAGTTACTGTAAACAACACAAATAGCGCTCGTATGTCAAAACGTTCTGAGTGTGCATAACCTCAAAAATGTCCAACTTTACGACAGAGCTGTCAATTGCCGGATTGCAACACTAGGGTTGCCAAATCCCGAAACATAAGAGGCAACCCTCGTATATAACATATTTCACATATTTAACATTATTCAACCGACTTTACTCAGGCGTGTGGCGCAAAACACGAAACTCCTGTTTAAATAATGCGTACAACTCGAACAAAGACATTTGGATGATATTCTTTTTTTAAAGTAAAACTGCAACTTTGGTCTGCGTGAAAATAAAATTCACTCAGTTCGTTTTTTATTCAATTTTAAAAACATACATCTGCCCGCCAGACACCCTTAATAAATGCTACTACTCTATCATCTACTTCTCTATCGATGGATTCATACAAGAAGGTATTCCTAATTATTCTGAATTTAATTAAATAATACCAGATATGTTGAGCCCAACTGTTGCAGCATCGTGAAACAGTTGCGGTTGATGATTTCTAGTCACGTCCTTTGACTGCGGGTTAGGACGTGGATGTTTCTACTTAATTTGTTATGTAAATAGCTTGTCTGTTGGCAACAGTTGGATTTAATCGTACCCAAAGTATGACTTTTTAGTGCCTATTAGAACAGGAACTGTATCTAGGTACTAGATTCCATATGCGTTTCACACAAACTTGAAACCAGATATTGGATGAAATCAAGTGTTTGAGCATATTAAAGTAACTTCAGAATCATTACGAAGATGTTGAACATACCTAAAATGTTTATCCTCCAATCGATACACTTTGTATGCATTACGTTCATATCGACATCGATTATGATGAACTCAAAGGTTTCTTACATCTCCTATTACGTTGTCTTAAACTCAGCGTTATATGCTGATTAGATGAATCACATATAATGTTTTCATAGTAATATTACTTTTGCAGTACAACCTTCGTCTTATTATTGAATCTCTAATTTTCGTTGCTCCAATTGAAGCATATATCGTTCTAAATTAATTTAAAAAAAAATTAGTTGTTTTTCTTTTCTTTTCAGTTGTAACGAATGTAGAAATTATTGGAAATACGTAGTAGGCTTAATACAATCGTAAACCCAATTGCCTCACGACCCAGCACAGAGAAAGAGGATAACACCAAACTAGCCAGATATGGCATATAGTATTTGCTAAATTCACATAGGCACTAACAAAAGTTCACTTAGTTGTTGAGTATTAAATCACGAAATAAAATGTCAACTTAGATACTTCTTTTCAATTTATCATACATTGTCTTGTTCAGATCATTTAAATCATTGTGTTATTTATCAAGAGTTTGTTAGTTAGGCGTGTTCTTTGTGGAAAATAATGTCAAACTGGTATGGAATGTAATCGAGCAGGATGCTTCACTATAAGTCTTGGACAAAATAACTTTCATCGTTTTTATTTCCAATTTGGATCATCTTAAAGGAATCAAGCTGTCGGATTGTTTGTGGTTCGTCCCCCACCGTCATCATGTCTAAAACTCACAACAAAAATTAAGTGATACGATACACAGATGGGTTAATTGAAGAGGCTTTTATTTGCCCATCTATTCTGCTGATAAATTTAATGCACACGATAAAAGGGTTCCATTTGGCGTTAGTTTGTGAGGCCTTGCAAAACATTTCTTGATGTGGTACGTGATACGTTGACATGTTAAATTCGATTCCATCTCGGGTGATTTTATTGTGTTTGATGGCACCAGTACTATGGTTGATTCTCCTCTTGTTCGGGAAGAAAATTGTATTATAACTGCTCCGTCCATACATTAACCACACCTATTTCATGTCTCACGTGGCCATTTCCACAACAGTCGCAAGTAATAAATTGTCATATTATAGCTCGACTCCCACGAGCTTCAAATTACCAGCATCAATTAATTAATAATAATTCAATTAATTCACCATTGTATCATAAACGGGATAAAAAAGGAATGATTGGCGTGATGTATGATGACATGATTTTATCCGAAGGTAGAACAGATAGGAAACCATATGTGATCACGTGTTTATACAAAATAAAAGTGAATTTCTGTGTGCAACATGCTCGATGAAACAGTGTTCCCAATCTATGTTACGACTACAGAATTACACAATGTATAGAATTTGTGCTTTCATCATATTAGCCCACTCGGCTACTCAGCCGCTGTGTCAGCACAATTTCCATAGTATTGATGGCTTAGTTAGTCAGGATATTGCCTTATCGAGCATATTGGTGTGTTACCCTTTCATGAATTCAGGTTATCCACACGCTGATCTCTGATACGATTTTGTGTTTTTCCCATTGCATACTTGAGAAAAAATAACTTAATAGTATAATAATAATAAAATAAAAATGAAAGTAAAAATAAAAACAAAAATTAAAGTAAAAAACAATAAATATAATAAAAGGTAAAATTACAATTAAAATTAAAATTAGAACAAGAACAAAAATAACAAAAGATAAAAATAAAAAAAAATTAAAAATAAGAATTAAAATAAAATAAAAATTAAAAATAAGAATACAATTTAAAAAAAATAAATTATATGAAATAGTAATAGAATTAAAAAAAACTTAATTGTATAATAATAATAAAATAAAAATAAAAAAAAAATATAATAAAAATTAAAATTAAAATTAGAACAAGAACAAATATAAAAAAAGATAAAAATAAAAAAAAATTAAAAATAGGAATTAAAATAAAAATAAAAATTAAAAATAAGAATAAAAATAAAAAAAGAAATAAAATATAATAAAATTAAAAAAAATAGAAATTATATGAAATAGTAATAAAATTAACAAAAATAAAGTAGGCAAATAACAGAAATAAAAAAAATAAAATAACACAAAAGAAATAACTATGTTCTATAAGGTAATCGTCATTATCACAACCACTCTTTACTCTATTTTTCAATAAGAAGATGCCAGAACAACAATAACCCAATTGAAGTTATCTGAAGATTTAAGACGAAAAAGGAAAAAGAAGAATTTAATTTAAATTAATTTGTTTTATTTTTTTTTATTTTACTTCTCTCAAGAACGACAAACATATAGGGCTCCGTGTCGACGATTTCAGGACCATATAGTAGCCCTTCTGCACCTGCTACAATCTCTAAGACGTTGATTTGATGCTGCCTTCGAACCATTCTACCTTCTTTTGTAGCTGCTTGTGTGCGCTGTTCGTAATTCGGGATTCATCCTGACTAGCGACATAGTTATGGTAGTGGGCCTAGTGCCTCGAAAATCTTGAGTAGGGTTACGTTGCCTTCATTAAATATGCAAGCAGATGCATAGGCTGCAAATTGAATTGATACTACCCCATCAGACAGATGCTTTGGTGTGAATTTCCAAATAAGTTGATTATCACCATCATCATCATCATCGGCACTACAACCGGGAGCCGGTCCTGGCCTTATTTAGCAAGTCCTGAGGGTTGTTAAATTTTCCATAATGATTTGTGTTTTCCGTGCAAGATCATTAGTCTTGCGCCAAAGTTGATTATAACTTTCATTATTATTTTGTGTAAATTAACCAACGCATCTTACAAGGACCTCTTTCTTATATAAATCTTCATAAATGGGCTTAGTAGTTTTCAAAACGTCTACAGAAAGAGCAGTATGACTTTGTTTAAAATATGTTGTTTCAGTCCTTTTATTTTCGGGCAGCGCTGCGTAAGCTTTCTGCCACCCACACCATGAGTCCTTCTCAAGCGGGCATGTGGGGGAGGAAGTCGTGGCACCGACATGGGCGCAGGGTTCTACTCCGCCCCCATCACTAATGAAATGTTCAGCCGCGGGAAAGTAAACTTGAAAAGCACAAACCGCACTCGACGACGCAACGTCCACACCAGGAGTGAGTAAAACACAAGTTGTCCTTAATTAATTTTCAATTTATTTCGTTTTCGTTAACTTTAACACTTGTTTATACATTTACGTTAGATTTGTCCTTTAGTTTTTGGGTGAATATCAAAATTGAACAACACACGACTCCGGGTATGTATTTACGCGTCTCCGCTGCCGGCGGAGAGCGGGAGTAACGCGTGACCGTGGCGGTCAGCGGGTGGAATTTGACTCACTGAGGATAGAACTATGACATGAATTCCATCCTAGGTTAGGGTTAAGAAAAAGGAAGAGAGAGAAAAACTTTTCTCTTAAGGGTGTGGCCGCCACAGAGATGCACTCTTTTAGTGCAGTGGTGCGTGTGCATGGTTCTTTCATGGATAAGAACAAACCTAGAACAAAGAAAGGGCATAAAGTGCATTCATAGGATACGATTTCGGTTATGGAAATAAAACCGAACTCGTCGGATGCTAATGGGTTTGCTTATGCATCGTTCGGTAATGTGGGTCAGGTAAATAAATAGCGGCCGCTCATTAAATGAAGAAAAATGTTTTTCGGATACCACAAACGATATGAATTGTTTATGGTATCGCAGGAAACCTATGTAGGAACAGCGTTCTTCTGTTTGCACATGGTGCGAGTTAGAGAATTTTATTGCTGGGAGAAAAAGGTCGCCGGCCAATGTGTACGTAAAGAAATTTATCCTACACATGGCGAAGTTGGTAAATAGAGGGCACAATATTTATGGTCCCTGTCATTACGGTTACATTGTATGCAAACCGAATCATTTTGTTTACAGGAATTTGTCTGGTACCGAAGGTGCCGAATTGGTTTGGAATTCCAGATGCGCAAAGAAAGAAATCTTACGAAAAATTGTATGCCAAGTGATGCATGAAAAGGTAAGTTTTCTTTACAGGGACTTTAAGATTATAGATTTGATCTAATTAATGCGTGAAGCATTTTCAGGTGCTTAATGCGATTGCATTAGCAAAACTTATGCGACTTGGGATGAGGTTATGGGGGTTTTTAGGTGAGTGTTTTCCTGCAAGAAAATTCATCGGTTCATATATAATACAACCGCATAATCAGGGAATCTTACCCTTGAGTTGGCTAATCCCAGCCTCAACATGTGTACAACAAATCCCTTTTCATACACATTCGCTGGCGACCTTTTCACCTAACAATAAACAACCCAAGCAGCTGTATATAATTAGTGCAATCGATGCTGAAGCCAATTTCGCTAATTCGCACCATGTGCAAACAAAAGAACGCTGTTCTTCCGCAGGCATTCTGGCGATACGATAAACAATCTATATCGTTTGAAGTATCCCAAATGCATCTCCCATCTAATGAGTTATATCTTGTTTACTCAGTTGAACTCTCAGATCATAACTTCCCTTTGTCCCACATATTCCTGGATCCGTTTACCAGTGACCTTCTCACATAAGCAAACAAAGACCCAATTAGCATTCAATGAGATTCGGCTTGTTTGCTTGGCCGAACTCACATCGTATGGATGCACATTATGCCCTTTCTTGTTTTAGATTCGTTCTCATGGTTTCGTTCCGTAAACGAACCATTGTTCACACATGCATGTATACCATCTTCGCAAGGAGATCTGGTTCCCTACCCCCAAAGAGAGACTTCACGTTTCTCTTGTGATAGAATATCTACCAGTTTCACTGGCCAAATTTCTTTTGACAACGAATGAATATCGTTGAGTCAAATTACGCGCGGCGGAGAAGCGTAGTTCGTGTCGGGTAAGGAGTGTTTCACCTTGTTTAAAATTAATAAAAATCAAGTTAATGTCATAATAAGTTTAAGTGAAGTATCAAAACACTAACATATTTAATAATGGCTAAGAACAAAAATAATAACGAAAGTGAAATAAAATAAAAAGACAGCGCAATGTTTATGGTCCCTGGTGAAGGTTACATTGTATGTAATTCAGATCCTTTTGTTTAGAGGAATTCGTATAGGGAGATTTGCTTGGCAAACAATGGTGTCGGAATAGTTTTCCTGCGAATTCTAGTGATGCATTGGACTATGAATGCTAAGAGTTCTTTGTTGGGAACATTTTTGCCGATGGCTATTATTACTTCATCATTGGAGTTGATGTGCTCTAAGGTGAGTCCTGCGTTCAGCATTATCTGACAATTCTCGGGAGTCCGTGGAATTCGGAGACAGGGAATGTCATTGTGATCTTGTCTTCAACATGTTTTCTTGATTTGTGAGAACATGTTCGGTCCGTTTGCTTGAATAGCTCGAATTCTGCTTCTCCACTCCTCATTTATTCATCATCATCATCGGCACTACAACCGGGATCCAGCCTTGGCCTTATTTATCAAGTCCTGAGGCTTGTTAAATTTTCCATAGTGATTTGTTTTTTCCGGGCAAGGTCATTAGTCTTGCGCCAGAGGCTCCCCGACGGGGAATCGAACCCCGGTCTCCCGCGTGACAGGCGGGTATACTAACCACTATACTATCGAGGAGCCTCCTCATTTATTACTGCTCGGTAATTTTCCCGGATCAGTTTTTGAAGATTTTTAATCAAGGACTTGATTGTTTTGATTTCATTGCTATTTGGGTCACTGAACTACCTATAGCACAATTTCAGCTTTGAGAGTTGGGTGCTCTCGTATCGGTGGGTATAGCCATCCATATAAGCTACTTTGGGGATGGAACGATTCATTGTGTTAGTAACAATATCGTTCATAGTTAGGAAGTAATGATCGATTTCATCATTACGAAGGTTTCTATTAGTCGGTGGGTCAATGCCAATGTTGCGTATTTCTCTTTTTACTATGCGATCGAAACGCGACCAATGTGCTTTTCGGAAATCGAAAGAGTGTACCTGCTCAAGTAGATAGTGCTCGTTTGGCACGGGTATGACGGCTCCAAGTCCGTAATGATCGCTGTCGTACTCAATTGTGCGAAGACAATTTCGAGTAGTTACCTCGGTCTCCGGTAACTGAATTCAATCATCTGTCATAAGTAAATCCAGGAAGGAGTTACCTCTTGGATAAGACGGTGTACTTGTAGCGTACAATTCTAGTTTATACTCGATCGCATTTGTTTGCCACCAATCAAACAAGACGTTGCCTCTAGTGTTCGAGGTCAGATTGCCTCGGGCACTGTGCTTGGCGTTAAAATCACCTGCCATTAAAAAGTAAATGTTTTCCGAATCTAACTTGAGACTTCGGAAAAGCGTATCGATTTCACTGATAAATTGGGTACCTTCAACAGATTCAGGAGCGTAAGCAGCGACTATATATAGATGCCTTTTTAGCGGAATATCTATAATGCATGCATCTAGCACCTGGAATTTGTGTACTTCCGTGCTGTAAACGACCTTGTGGTGAAGACCTTTCTTAACTAAGATAGCGACCCCACCCCCTCGAGTAGTGTGTGGTCGATCTCGTCTAATTATGTTATAGTTTTTGTAGCCCATTTTGTGCCCTTGGTTTAGCTTAATTTCGCTAGCCAAGAGCACATCTGGGCATTCGGCTTGGAGCAGATTGCCTAAATTATCCCTTCTTTCGATGTGGATTAGTGAATTTATATTCCCAGCTATAATTTTTAACTTTAGTTCAGACGGAGGGTTGAAGATTTTAACGTGGAGAGTTTTTTGAGAACAGGGTTGAAGAGAGAGTATCTATTCGTGATCTTTGTTCAGCCAGTGTTTTTTGAAATTCAGCAAATTGTCCTTGCATGGTTAATAGCATTGTTATTATTTCTGAATGTGCCTCTGGCGCAGGCATTCTTCCTTTACTATATGTATGTTCCATGGATGCCGGTTGTTTAGGAGCACCGGCCATTTGTCCATATGACACACAAGGAGCCACGAAATTGTTGTAACGAGTTTTCATTTTTTTCTCTTCTTCAACTTGTTTCTTTTTGGATTCCAATTTTAATTTCATTTGTTGAAATTTAGGACATCCTCTAAAATTAGCAGTGTGACCTGTATTTTCACTGAGGACACAGGACAGTGTTTTCGTATCTGGAGGCTGTTCCTTGCCCAAAGGGCATTCACCAATGATATGGTTGGAGAGGCACTTCATGCACCTGAATTGCATGTGGCAGTTTGATTCCGCGTGCCCGAAGCATTGACAACGCATGCAGTGCAATACGCGATCGAGTGATACTGTGGGGGTTCTTTAAAGCATCCCCAAAGAACCACCCATTTCCTTTGAATCAACCTACCTTCCCCGCACTCAACAAAGCTATTTCACTTACCTGCAATTGAGCTGCGTAAGCTACCCACCACCACTGTCTTTCACCTGGAAAATAAACCCCCAGCAAAGTATGCTTATCAACTAAATAATTCCGTTCATAATACATGAACCAGATACCAACCCGATCGGCTCAGCTCGTCTGCAATCATGATTGGTAAACACACGGCAATCTTTCAGCGTGTTCTTGTTCCAACAATCCGGTGGCCCAACAAGACACGTCGGGCAATGTACTTGTTTACATAACTGCAGCCGATTTTTCCGACGATCGATCGCCTATGCCGATAATCGATCATAGAGTTGGACACGAAATGATTGTTATTTACACAATCATACCAATGATCGTGTCCTACGAGACGTTTTCCCTAAAACAAATATGCATCTAGCCTTGCCATCGTAAGCGAAGTTCTGTTGACATAACATCAACAGAAAAACGTATTCCCTATCGCTTATGATGGCGGGGCAGCCAGCCTCCGTATTCGATCATCTATTTGATCAGCCGGATATTCGGATTTTCTTTTGCGCACCCTTCGTTTGTGCGTTGTTGTCGCTTCCAACGAATGGATTTTCATCCAGGCCTGTACGGTCACAGGGGAAATGCTCCTATCAAAATCTCCAATTCGATCGCTCATTGGTTATCACCAAGGAAAAGATCGGATTGTCTACTCCCAGGTCGATGGGAAATCCATCACCATCGCGGCTAGTGGATGTTGACGCCAACAGAAACTATAAGAGTCAGATTTCATCGCCTTAAGTGTTCACACGCACTATACGATCACCAGAGAGGCGATTAATGGATATACGGAGTTGAGTCCGAGTTGAGTGTCGGTTTTGTCTTGTACGTGCCCTAAGCAATTTCGAGCTAGTGTCGAGTTACGTCCTATTTTGCGCAAGTCATTGAATATAGCAACATATTTGTCATCAATTGAAAGAGACACAGTGTTAATGTGAAGCTAACCCATACTCTAATACCAACGAGTTGTTATTAATTGGAAAAGACACGGCGTAATGTGAAACTGATAAAAAGGATATTACGAGTATATAACTGAAGCCAACAAAGCCTACTATGGTCTGTCAAGGTTCTTTAAATCCCGAAATTTATCCAGAACACCAAGCTACTACTGTACAAGACCAGTACTCATGTATGGATCCGAGACCTGGGTGCTTAATAAAAGGCACTCTGACTTCTCAGCCGCGTTCGAGAGGAAGGTCTTTAGGAGAATTCTTGGCCCCGTATGTGAGGAGGGACGATTCCGGAGACGCTACAAACATGAGTTGTAAGCGATCTAACTTGAAGCTAATGTTGTAAAAAAAATCAAGCTCGGTAGACTCCGGTGGGCGGGACACCTAGCTCGAATGAGCGAAGAAGAGCCTGCCCGGAAATTCCTTTGTGGCAGCATGTATAGAAGGAGACAGCACGGCAGACTCTGTCTGCGATGGAGGGATGGTGTAGATCAGGACGACCAGAGGCCGGGAGTGCCAAACTGGATGACATCGGCTCAAAATCGGGACTGGTGGAGAGACTTGCTAAATAAGGCCAAGACCGGATCCCGGTTGTAGTGCCGATGATGATGATGATGAACCAAATATTAATCAAGTGACTTAATACAACGGATAGACGATTTGTTTAGAGAGCGAAGAAAATGTTTCCTAAAGTATAGTCGGATTTTCATCCGCACTAGCGATGTTGCTCACATTTAGCTCTTTGAATATTCGTGCAATAGTATGAGTTCCAAGAAAAAACGGTGCACCTGGACTTATCTAGGTTGTAGAGTAAAAGTGACACAATCGCCATGTTGAGTAGATGTTGTTTAGATGTAGAGTTGTCTGCTGAGTGTAATTGAAAAATGTATCGAAAACATATTTGTTCTCCTTTTTATACTCGAACCCTGAAACACATGAAAGTTTGTTTGGCCAATCTTATTCGAGCAGCTGCCACGGTTGTTATTAATGGTGGGCCTTTCTGGAGCACAACATCCTCCCCTTCTTCAAGTTCAAAAAATTAATCTAGGAGAGATTGTTCCACCAAACCCCACGGCCCACTTACCTGAAAAACCCCCCATATCCGCAACTCAACTCTCATTGTCTCCCGTCAATGCAATCGCATTGGCACCTGAAAACATTTCCTTTATCAAGGACATTAATGCATAAAAGCATTACATTAAATTCCTAAATAGAATTGCATCTACAAGAGCATTCATAGTCCAATGCATCACTAGAATTCGCAGGAAAACTATTCCGGCACCATTGTTTGCCAAGCAAATCTCCCTAGACGAATTCCTGTAAACAAAAGGATTTGAATTACATGCAAATAACCTTCAGCAGGGGCCATAAACATTGCGCTGTCTATTCTTCAGATTCGCCATGTGTATAATAAATTCTCTTAATGTACACATTGGCCGGCGACCTTTTTCGCCCAGCAATAACATACCCGCGGCCGCATTCAATTAGCGCAATCGACCCTGAAATCCCTAAAAACAATTTGTAACGTGCATATGCACCAAAAATTCCCGGCCATTAGGCACCCATGTTCCACCAATGCAATTCTGCCGTACATGTGCATACCACGGAGGCAGCTCTTTGACCATCGGACAAAAGCGAATACTCGCATCCTACCCTAGAGTCATAAAACGAAATTCTGGGCAGGTAATCATGAATACGATCCTTTTAGCATCTAATGAGTGGCTGCTATTTAGACAGCCGACCCTCATTACCGAAAGATGCTGTATGTCGTTTCACCATTGTTCCCTTTTTCCTCGTTTCAGGCAAAACGCATCGATCAACACGGTGATGTGTACCAACACACACATACACCACCGCGTACCTGAGATCGCTTTCCATTGGTCACTGGTCAAAGGAAATTTCATTTCCTTTTCACCACACCACCAAAAACTCACCCCAAACGATAAAATATCGTGAAGTCGATTTCCAACCGCCGATCGAGCAGCATCCTTTCGCCGCAGCAGAGTGCGCACGAGAGTGTGCACTCTGCTAAGTGTATAACGTATATTATCAGAGTCTTTTTGTCGCGTGAGAATCGGGTTCGTTAATTAAAGAGACGTTTCACAATACCAATTTGTATTGCCTTTAGTGCAGTGAATTTGCAATTATGTGTTCAGTCGACTGACAATTTTATTAAGTTAATAATGCTGTGAAAACCGGATCTAATAACATAAATAAACGGTAAAAACAAAGTGAATCTGGGCGTTTTATTACTTCCGACCAGTGTCCGTCTGTTGGTGTTTCTTTCGCTTCGGCGGAATCGTTTAGTGCCGCCGGAACCATTAAATATGTTGGAGGAGGAAGTAGAACTCGCACCCATGCCGGTGTCACGACTTCCTCCCCACACATCCTTTGTTTCCATGGACGTAATTATTATAGGCGGCGCCTTTTCCTTTCTCTTGGTTACATTTTGGTGGTTCTTTTGCTGCTGCTGCATCTCCTTTGTTTGCTGTCCTTTGTTTGCTGTCCTGTGTTTGCTTCCTGATTTTTCCGTTATATTGTTGTATTTTCTTGCCTTTGTTATTGCTGCACCAGGTCTTTTAATTTGAGGATTGCTTCTTTTTGTTTATTCAATTCCACTTTTTTTTTGGTGTCAATATCCGCAAGGAGTTTTTCTAGTTCCGCTGGATCTGTTTCAGTACCTGTGATATTGTTTTCTTCATCAGCAGGTAATTCAATTTCACTTGGGTCAGGGTCAACCAATTCGTTGAATTGGTTGCCTGCTCCAGTATATTAATTTTTCTTTTCTTTTGCATTTTTATCGCCATTTGTATTTGGCTCGCGCCGCTTTGTTATATGTTAAGACTCGGGCAAATGTGCGTTTCTTCTCTTTAATGTTCCGATGATGATGTTCGAGTAGGCCTGCACTGCTCTATGTCACATTGATTGTTGAACACACAAACTACACGCGCGTTATACACTGTGTGTATAATGCACACACGTGCATACACTGAACACGCACACACTACACCGTTCAATATTTCACAATATGCTATACAGCCCTTCTCAGTGATGGCCACACTGTTTGCACAATTCACACTTCCGCACACACGTGCACACAATAAAAGGAGGCGGGAGAGGACGATAGGGCGATCCGTACCGTTCGAATGTTCGATGTTGAATGACTCGCAACTTTTATTTTGTGTTCGGTGGCGTTGGTATTAGAAGGCCAACAGAAGTTTAAAAAAGATAATTTCTATATTTTCTAATGACGCGACATTTGCGCCAATCCGCCCGTTTAACAAATTGATTTAGGGACTTTGCAGAATCAGCAAGTAACAGCTGTATAATTACAGCATTGCTGTAGTTGTGATACAGGAACAGTATAGTTGTTGTTGTATCTTGTCAGTCCTAAGTAAATGATAAATGTATAGAAAAAAACAACCGCACTATTAGTGATTGAAAGTCTCATCATTTCAAAATATGTTTTCAATTTATAATGTTTACGATTTCTAGTTGTTTGTAATAAATTATGTTTGAGAGTTTTGAGACGATTTCTCACTAGCCTAACTCCTGACATGTAGATGTCATTATTCAAGTATATCCGACAAGTCACCAATCCGAGATTCCAAGCCATCAATCTTCGCATAAAGTACAAACCCATGTTAATGTCAGTGCACGGCACTCCTTCCGGACTATAGTTCTATTAATTATAGCTACGTGGTTAATTGGCTCTCGGCCTCTAATGTACCATAACTCAGCACTACATTAAGATGCAGATTATTGGTGCAATTTAATATCAGTCTTGTGCGGAGGCAGTTGTAACGTGAGCCAATAATTGTATGCTTTTGTGACACATGCTCTCAGTAACCTGATAAATTACCAATCATCTATCATCATGCGACAGCTTCCGGAAGTTACAGAAATCCTTGTACATTGAACCGAGGCTTTATCGCAAATAACTTTATCGGTCGTAATCATGAAGGAATTGTTTTACTGAGTAACTCATGTGAAGAAGATATACTAAATTATGGCGGGAAGGATGAAACTTGAATTGTTAAAAAAAAAAAAATTGACTATTGATTTGTTATAAGTACGTTTTTAATCTGACTCTCCTTCACACTACTGGTAAACATTGAATGGGGTCGTTTATATATCGAAAGTCAACATTCGGGATAAACGATTTCCCATCTAGTAGTAATTTGTACTCTCCTTAGGTAATTGACAAGACTATTTACGGGCACGTGAATTGCGTGAAAAGCGCTGGAAATAGAAATATTTTATTTATACTCTTTCCTTACGCCTTAGGGTGAAGTAGGTAGTTTTCATTGGTTCTCTACTCGGTCTTTGACTCAAAATGATGAAGGTCATTTATCTTCCAACTGAACTAAAGCCGCATACTTAATTTTATGAGTATTTGATGGTACGTGAGATCTTTCTTGTGCCACTGGCGAAGGAGAATGTTATATGGAAGTATTCAAAGATGACGTAGATGGTGGTAATATAGTAGCCATTTCAAGTACATAATAATGAAAGCGGTTTTCCAATGTCTATTTTAGTAAGCAAATAGATAGTTTGATTTCAGGCTGTGGGGTTGGTTCCATAGGGTACATCTGATAAAAGGACTAGGTTTACGCTTATTATCATTATGGATGTTGGAGTCCCAAAAATACTAAATATTTTATGATGTTTCTTAGTAGACCGAGTGCTCCGATGAAAAATTAATTGGAAACATGAATCGGCATTTTTTTCTTAGAAGACACTCATTAAATGTTAAGATCTTGAGCCACTTCTCCTATTATATGGCAATTAATATTCTAATTTAACAGTGATAGGTATGACATCACCATGGAACCCAAGGAACAGTTCCTGTATTAATATCTGAAAGGCAAAAGCCTGTCGCACGACTTCGAACATAAAGACGTATACGTTGTTACCAGTATTTGATCAGGCCTCTTTTGACCGGATTTTGTTGCTGTTGGAGAACCTAAGTCCAATGTTTGGTTCAAGCCTCTTGTGATCTGGAGTTTTTTGTTGGACTTAAAATCTAAAGCCCTAATGGACACTAGAGTGCAACACCCTTAGTGTGATAGTTTTGGTTTGATGTTCGGGCGCAACGCCACTGAACATCTAAGAATTATATCTTGAAAATTCGGGAGCAACGCCATATACGGGGAAATGGGTTTTGGAAACACGACCAAGTATGGGCATGAGTTGTCGGTTAGACAAGGGAATATGGGTCTTGGTCGTTGCGATGACTAGTAAGGGGAATTGGTATTGCGTAGAATGGGAGCCGAAATAATTTTCAGGGAAACTAAATGTTGCTTGGTTACAAGCGAGAAAATAGTTTAAGCAGGGAGTGAGCCGGAATGATTTTCGGGGGAAATTAGAACTGCTTGGTTGGAAGCAAAAAATATAATTTCAATTCAATTCAATTTTATTTGGTAGATAATTACATTTAGGTATATTTTACAACTAGTACTTAAGAGGCTTCTCGATAGTATAGTGGTTAGTATACCCGCCTGTCACCCCGGAGACCGGGGTTCGATTCTCCGTCGGGGAGCCTCTGCCGCAAGACTAATGACCTTGCCCGGAAAAAATAAATCATTATGGAAAATTTAACAAGCCTCAGGACTTGCTAAATAAGGCCAAGACCGGTTCCCGGTTGTAGTGCCGATGATGATGATGATGACCTAAGAGATTTAAGATAGCAATTCCTTTACAACTATAATCTTAAATCTATATAATGACAATAGCACAATTTTAATGAATAACAAATAATAAATTAAGGGAAAACTACAAGAAAAAACCCTTATTTGAATCTTAAGACTAATATTGCACTGGCTTCCGGTTATTTTATATAGTAATGACCTCGATATAATTTTCGTAGACAGAGTACATATGTAGTGATTTAGTATAACGCAAGACGGGAAACGAGAACATTGTCAGAAAAAGAACAATTGACGAAGAAGTTTCGATTGATTTTGTCAATAAGGAACTCTACCGGTTTAACGTTAGCGTTTTCATGTAGTTCATGTGTCGAATAATGCCATGGCAAATTCAGCAACATTTTCAATATTTTATTTTGACACCTTTGCAATTTTATTTTGTGTGTGCGAGCACAATTACACCATACAGGGGGCGCCGTACAGGAGTATAGCTTGAAAAATGGTTTTAAATATTATAATTTTATTTTCGATGCTAAGCTTTGACTTTCTACACACTAATGGATACATAACCCTTACGACTTTGTTTATTTTGTCAATTGTGGTAGTGATGTGTTTTTGAAAGATAAGCTTTTTATCTAGAATAATACCTAGATATCTACAGTCTTCGGACCAATCAATATCAACTGCACACATACTGAGTTTAGTGCCATTTGGTAGGTAGCAGTGTTTCCTACATCTCGAAAACCAGACAGCTTGTGTTTTATTACCATTTATTTTTATTTTCCATTTCCTGTAATATACTACTGGTTTGTCAAGAGCTGCTTGCAAAGAGTTGTAGACATTAGTGAATAATCGGCAAACATAGCTACCTGAATGTTTTCACCTAGACATGGTAAATCTGCGACAAACAATGGGAATAATATGGGACCAAGGACCGAGCCTTGGGGTACACCATAGTGGATTTGGTGAGTAGACGATATGTCGGTTCCTATACTCACAACATATTTTCTCGAACGAAGAAAGCTCTGGATAATTTTGATAAGCGGCATAGGCAGCTTAAGTTTTAGTAGCTTATAAATCAAGGCATCGTGCCATACCGTATCAAAGGCTTTTTCGATGTCTAGTAGAACCAGTCCCGTTGACTCCTTGTCGATGAATTTACCAGCTATGTGGTTTTTAATGCGCAAAACCTGGTGGATTGTGCTGTGACCACTACGGAAACCGAACTGAAAGTTTGGTAAGATGTTATTGTCTTCCACAAAACGATCAATCCTTTCCTTAATGATTTTTCTAAGAGCTTACTTAGACAGCTAAGTAGACTAATAGGTATGTAGCTTTCGGGGCTGTTTTTCGGTTTGCCGGGTTACGGGATAGATATTACTTTTGCTGTTTTCCAACAGTCCGGAAAATAACAATTCTTAAGAGAAGCGTTGAAAATGATCGTTAAATAATTACTTGCAGCAGGTGGAAGTGCTTTGATTAATTTGTTGTTAATATTATCGAGACCCGCAGCCTTTTTTGATTTCGATTTGTTTATGAATTCTTTAACTTTGCTGATATTAGTTGCGTAAGTACTTTCAGCTGGTGTTTGAGAAAGTACACGGATAGTGTTAGCAACTTCAGCTTCAGTATACGCGTCGCTTAGATGCATAGATATGGAGTGGTTCTTACTAAACGTGTTAGGAAGTAGGTTCGATTTCTCCACTGAAGAAATAAACAACTTGTCATGAACTTTAAACGGAGGAATACTTAACCCTCTCTTTTTCATAATTTTTGATATTTTCCAGAACGGTTTGCTAGCTTTGTCAAGAGAGGAAAGGTGTTTATTCCAACACTTGGTCCTATATGTTGAGATTTCGTTTTTAATGATATTATTTAAGACTTTAACATTAACTAGAAAACAATCGATTCTATAACGCAGCCATTTTCTTCTTTCTGAGTTTCGTAGCCTAATCAGATGTAAGATATTTTCAGGAAGCGGTGCCTTATCAACTGGAGCAGTGGAACATTTAGGTATCGCAAGATCGGCCGCTCTATTGATAACAGAAACAAAATTGTTACATAGGATATCAATGTGCTCGCTGCAGGTTATAGAATTTAGGCTGGTATCACCTAGAACCAAGTTCGTGTTTATATATGATTTATAACAAATCCAGTTGGCGGCGAAATAGTCGTGGTATAAACTGGTACGATTTACAGCTACTGTATGATTCACTGTGAGGCTGATCGGAAGGTGGTCTGAACTTAACGCATTTAGAGTTAATGGTACTGTGCAGTAATTTGGAATGTTAGTGATATATAGATCAAGAGTTGAGGGGTTCTTGTTAGCACTCGCTGGGATATAGGTGGGGAGAAGTGGATAAAGTATGGAAAAACTTGGGCTGGATTCAGCAACATCTAGTAAAATGTTACCCCAGCTGTTTGCCCTAAGACAATTCTACGACTGATGTCTGCAGTTTAGATCACCACCAATAATTACCTTGTTTCGAGTATTGAGTCTATACAATTTTTGCAGATCCCGCTTAAAGTAAGTAGATTTCTCAATGTTTCTATTTCCTCCAGGGAAATAGACCGAAAAAAGACTCACCTTGAAGTTGTCACTTAATGTTACATCTATACTAATTTCCTCAATTAACTTAAGGCGCAATGAAGGACGCAAGGAATGTTCTATACATTTTTTCACAACAATGGCGACACCTCCACCACTAGCATGTACGCTGTCTAGGCGATAACATATGTAATTTTGATGTGAGAAAGAAATGTCCTGTTTGAGCCAGGTTTCTGAAACAAGTGCAATGTCAATATTAAAATTTATCAAGAAACTAAAAAATTCATGCTTTTTGTTTTTGATGCTTCTCGCATTCCAAGTTATGATGTTAAGAGAGTTTCTTAACATGTTTTTTACGAGTATATGTACTTAATAGCTAATGAAGTAATGATGTTAAATTGGTCAGCTTTAGCTTGACAAGCACTAAGCTTGGTTACAACTTCATTAAGAAGAGAGTTTATCTCGCTAAATGAGAACAGGTTATCATTAGTTAAAGTTTCTGACGGATTTTTCTTCGTGTGTGTCGTATCACTGTTGGAAGGTTGCTGGGTTTTATGGAGGCCAGAAGCCCAGGTGGATGAAGGAAGTGAAGGTTGACGCACAGATCGGGGTAGTGGAGGAAAATTATCAATGGATAATCGGTCGGGCACTGGTTGCTGTTTGTCTCTCGGTGGCTGTAGGAAGGTTGTATTTCCTGTACCACGTCCGCGTGGGGATAATTTGCGGCGAATGTCTATGTACTGCTTTCGGCTTATGCATTCTGGATCGGCGGATTTATGTGGCCCACTACAATTTGCACACTTGACGACCTCATTCGTTTTACAGTCGGATGTTTTATGGTTTTATAGCGTTTGAAATAATAGTGAAGAAGATCGTGTGATTCGAACAGACGCTATGACAGCTCGAATCACGAAAAAAATTTTACCTAAGCGTTACACACCAGAATACTGACCGTGTTTAAAATTTGAATTCCAAACTCGACTATATTCCACTGGTGCGAATTATTTTTTTGTTATTTATCGCTTGGTATACGGTTCTGATGTATTTTTCTTATTCGATTTTTCGTTCGTGTTCTTCACTATTTCGCTTGTGAATCGTGTGTATCTGTTAAAATCGCTACAGTTTCCCGAACAGATTTCACAGAAGCTATTTATATGACAATGCATCGAGCCGTGACCGTAAAGCTGGCAATTGTGACATTGTGTGACCTTACCTGGATTATGTTTTTTAAAGTCCCAGCGAACGATGGTTTTGAACAAGGTGGAGTAGTTCCATTTTAGTTCGTTTAATTTAACAGTACCGCGTTGAATATAGACGATGTACAAGTAGTGTTTGTACAGGGCTTTTGTTGCTGAATTTAATGTGATGGTTTTAACATCTAGGCACTTTATCCCGAGTGCAATTAGTGCATTTTTCACTATATCGTTGCTAATCAGGTATAATCCGGATAACACTCCCTTTAATGGACGATTTTCATTACGCGAGTGGGTGAAAAACTCACATTTTAACCGTAAGAGTTCGGTTCTGATTTTGTTATATATGTCCATTGTTGGGGCACATATTTTTTGTCCAAGTGAAATGTTTTTAATTAAGTATTTGTCTATCTTAATGTTGCTCAAAATATCATGCACTTTAGCACTAGTTGTTTTTAACACCACAATTGGCGGAACGGTTTCATTAGGAAGTTCTGCGCACTGTTCGTCATTGGTCGGATCCATTTCAGGAGAGTTTTCCATCAGACTTTGAAGTGGTTGAAAAAGGTTAGTGTTCGAACACATTGTAGATTTTTCTAGCTCTTTCTTGTTCACTTTTGAAAGTTTATCGGGAGGAGTTTGGCCTCCAATAACGGGGTCGTAACGCAACCGTTTGCGCTTAATTTTATTTAACACACGTGGCCCAGGGGCCATAACTTAACGGTTATAACACTTGTTCAAATTTTTGTATGCGGAAAACGAGGCAAAGAAAACAAGATAATGATAATTAAATTGTGAAAATTGTTGTGAAAATAATGGTTGATTAAGATAAATAGCACGAGCAAAACTGTGAGACAAGTTGTCAGTTTGAAAGTCAGCCAGGTGAAAAATATAATTTAAGTAGGAAATTAACCGAAGTGGTTTTTGGGAAAAGTGTATGCGGTTTGATGTAGTTGAGGGAGATGATTAATATTCCGTTGTAAGTTTGAATATGCATTTTATTACAGCTTGGGAAATGGATTCTTGGTAAGTTTGGGGATGTATGCAATTGTAGATTTGGGGACGGATGCTGTTGCATATTGGGAATTGTGTGCTATTGCAGGTTTGGGTTATGGTGACGCGCTGTTAGCGGTCGAAGGTAGGTAGGAATTGTGGGTTTGTTCTCCTTCTGATGTGAAGAACCCCCACTCTATTATCACCAAGTCCAGCCAGATAGTTGCCTACGCAGATGACATCGACATCATTGGTAGAACCGAATCGGCTGTACATGACTCCTTCACCCAGATTGAGCAGGTGGTACAAAAACTGCTACTGCACATTAATGAGGGGAAAACTAAGTACATGGTGGCAAGAAAATTCTTATATATGAAGAAATAAAATACGAAAATGTAAATATGGAAGAATAAGCAATAACGGGAATAAAACTTTTACATCTGTAAATTAAAATTAGTTAAAGGCTATAACATATACACAAAAAGAAATCAATAAACAGAAAATGTAATGGTTGTTAGTATATGGGAGTGATAGTTTAAACATTAAAAGAAAATAAAAAAGCGTAAAATTCAAACAATTATGAAAATATAAAATATATACTAATAATGAAAAACAAAATACAAAAAAAAACCCTTATACAGAAATAAAATATTAAGACAATTAAAAATCGATATTTATTAGCCAATAATAGCAATCACAAAAAACACTTAAACATGTTAAAAAAAAATGCACTATAATGTTATTTAGTTATTATACAAGAATACCGATCACAAAAAAAAAACACTTAAAATATGCCACCGTCCATTCTTTCTCGTCGGTCGCCGCCCAGAAAATCAATCTTTCCAACATTAATTTTCTTTTCTTGAGGGAGGGGGGGTGTAGTGCTCCAGAAAGGCCCACCATTAATAACAACCGTGGTAGCTGCTCGAATATGATTGGCCAAATAAACTTCCATGTGTTTCAGGGTTCGAGTATAAAAAGGAAAACAAATATGTTTTCGATACATTTTTCAATTACACTCAGCAGACCGATGATCGGTCTGATCATTGAGATCAGTTTTATTTTAATATACGAGGGTTGCCTTTTATATTTCGGGATTAGAGAACAAAAACAAATATTGATCATCGAAAATCACCTTATTGTTTTTCAAAATATTCCCCACGAAGATCTATACACTTTTGCATGCGTTTGAATCAATTGTCGAAGCACTTTTGCCACTCTGATTGAGGTATCTCCAACACATGCATTCTGAATGCAGCAACCGCTTCTTCAGGTGTCGAAAAACGTTGATCTCTCAGTTTGTTTTTTACGTACGGGAATAAAAAGAAGTCATTCGGTGCCAAGTCAGGACTATACGGCGGATGACCCATCAAATCGATGTTTTGGGTGCTCAAAAATGCAGTTGTCGCAGCCGATGTGTGAGAGCTCGCATTATCGTGGTGTTTTGACGAAAAAACAGGCGACCATTTGCTTGGAAGTGCTTCGTGCGCGAACAACTTTTGTTGGATTTGGCTCATCTTGAAACACCCAGACAGTCGACTGCTGTTTACTTTCGGGCTCATACGCGTAAATCCACGATTCATCACCTGTCACGATGTCATAGACGTGTTTCGAAGTACCGCGACCGTATTTTTTGAGCATTTCTTTCGACCAATTGACACGAGCCTTTTTTTGGGCGATTGACAAATTGTGTGGGATCCAATGCGAACAAATTCTTTTGACAGTCAAATGTTTATGCAATATTGAATGTATGCTGGTCCCACTAACGCCCAAGGTTGTCTCAATCTCACGATAGGTCACATGACGATCTTCCAATATCAGTTCGCGCACAGCATCAATGGTTTTCGGAACAACAACTGATTTTGAACGACCTTCACGAAATTCATCTTGGAGTGAACTACGACCACGATTGAATTCACCATACCATCGATAAACACTGGTCCTTGATGGAGCTTCATCGCCAAAAATTGAATTAAGTTCATCCATGCACTGTTGCTGAGTTAATCCACGCCGAAAGTTGTAAAAAATAATCGCACGAAAATGTTGACGATTTAATTCCATTTTTGGGCCGAGATGAATCTTTTAAGTTACTGTAAACAACACAAATAGCGCTCGTATGTCAAAACGTTCTGAGTGCGTATAACCTCAAAAATGTCCAACTTTACGACAGAGCTGTCAATTGCCGGATTGCAACACTAGGGTTGCCAAATCCCGAAACATAAGAGGCAACCCTCGTAATAAATATCAATCAAAAGTTTAAACTCCGAGTGCTACGCTCCTCCCTGCATCAAAGAGGAAGCAGGGCGCACCATAACACTTTACATCTAAACACCATCTACTCAACATGGCGATTGTTCCACTTTTACTCTACAACCTAGATAAGTCCAGGTGCACCGTTTTTTCTTGGAACTCATACTGTTGCACGAATATTCAAAGAGCTAAATATCAGCAACATCGTTAGTACGGATGAAAATCCGACTATACTTTAGGAAACATGTTCTTCGCTCTCTACACAAATCCTCCATCCGTTGTATTAAATCACTTGATTAATATTTGGTTCATCATCATCATCACCATCGGCACTACAACCCGGATCCGGTCTTGGCCTTATTTAGCAAGTCTCTCCACCGGTCCCGATTTCGAGCCGATGTCATCCAGTTTGGCACCCCCGGCCTCTGGTCGTCCTGATCTACCCCACTCCTCCATCGCAGACAAGGTCTGCCGTGCTGTCTCCTTCCATACATCCACATGCCACAAACGACTTTCCGGGCAGGCTCTTCTTCGCTCATTCGAGCTAGGCATCCTAATTCGGTGAATATGGTGATCCCAGAGTACATTGAACTGTAGGAAGACAGAACTGTGAAGGAGAGGAAATGAGGCTGGTGCTATTCACCTGCGAAAAGATATCATTGATCCCAAACGAATGGATGATCTGCGGAAAAGTCGAAGTGACGCCAAATTGGCTAGGGTAATTTATCATGAGAACTAATTAAATAACAGGTCAATTGAAAAGTCCCCGGCCTTCCATGGTAAACACATTTTTTTGGCAAAATTCTTTTTTTTTATCCAACATAATTTCCTTCGAGGGTGATACACTGATTATAGTGACCCTCCAACTTTTCGATACCTTTTTTGTAGTACGATTTGTCCTTTGCTTCAAAATAGGCCTCAGTTTCGGCGATCACCTCTTCATTCGACGAAAATTTCCTCCCAGCGAGCATTCTTTTGAGATCTGAGAACAGGAAATAGTCGCTGAGGGCCAGATCTCGAGAATACGGTGGATGCGGAAGCGATTCGAAGCCCAATTCATGGATTTTTGCCATCGTTTTCACTGACTTGTGACACGGTGCATTGTCTTGCCGCAGCAGCACTTTCTTTTTCTTCAAATGCGGTCGTTTTTCAGCGATTTCGTCCTTCAAACGGGCCAATAACGCTGTGTAAAAGTCGCTGTTGATGGTCCTTTCTTTTTCAAGATAACAATGAAAATTATTCCGCGCGCATCCCAAAATACAGACGCCATAACCTTGCCAGCCGACTGTTGCGTTTTTCCGCGCTTTGGGGAGGGTTCATCGTGTGCAGTCCACTCGGATGACTGTCGATTGGACTTCAGAGTGAAATGATGGAGCCATGTTTCATCCATTGTCACATATCGACGCAAAAACTCGGGTTTATTACGCTTTATCATCTCCAAACACTGCTCCGAATCATCAACCCGTCGTTGTTTTTGGTCAAAAGTGAGCTCGCGCGGCACCCACTTTGCACAGAGCTTTCTCATATCCAAATATTCGTGAATGATATGATGTACACGTTCAGTTGATATCTTTAGAGTGCCTGCTATTTCATTCAATTTCAATTTACGGTCATTCAAAATCATTTTCTGGATTTTTCTAATGTTTTCGTCGGTAACAACCTCTTTTGGGCGTCCACTGAGTTCACCGTCTTCGGTGCTCATTTCTTCACGTCTAAACTTAGCATACCAATCCTTGATGGTTGATTTTCCTGGGGCGGCGTCTGGAAACTCGTCATCAAGCCAAGTTTTTTCTTCAACTGTATTTTTTCCCTTCAAAAAGCAATATTTTATCAACACGCGAAATTCCTTTTTATCCATTTTTTTCACAATAACAGAAGTTGCTTCACTCAAAATACTATAATTCACAAACTAATGATCCGACATCTGTCAAATTTATACACGCGTCTTTTGAAGGTTGGGGCTAACTAAAAAATTTAATTCTAGTGCCGCCATCTATGTGTCAGGCCGGGGACTTTTCAATTGACATGTTACTTGATAAATTTCCCAGCGGTGGCATGAATATGCAATAGTGTCGTCTGCTTCGAATTGTTGTTGCTAACCGACATGATGTGATTTCCGATGGAAATCTCATGGGCTAGCAAAAATGGAGTTGCCGTATGGCAAAAATGTAGCTGAATTCAATTATGCATTACCTGCATAGCATAATGAGTTTAGCTATGCGTCCGTTGGGAAAGATTATATTTCAAGTAAATAGCATGAACGGAGTAATAAGGGATAATATGACACGCTGTTAGCGGTCGAAATAAGGCGGATTGTGGGCTGGTTCTCCATGTGCCCCCCCCCCCCCCCCCCCGCCGCCACCCCTCCGCCCCACCCCCCCAGTGACGTAGTCACGAAATAATGGTAAGGCGGAAGGAGTATTTTGATGGGTGCCGGAAGGAGAGTTAGGTGCTTAGGATGTGTGGTGGCTGAGCTTTGGTCTGTAAAGGAAGTGAACCTGGTTGGTACCGCGTGTGTTGCCGACAGGGCCAAGGGGATTGCGGTGCGGTCCACTGGCCTCGTATTGTTCGTTTGAACCAACAGGTATGACGTCCGAGTAGGTCGTGGTCTATCGTAGCTCGCTCGTATCTGCAGTGACGAAGTTGCGTGTGCGGGATGGAGAAGCTTCACGCCCAGTGTTAATTTTTCTCCGCAGCGACGGGGTGCGGGATGGAGAAGAACTGAGTCTTGAGTGCATGCACACGCGATCGGTTTTTATTAAGATTCGGAATTCAAGTGCTTAATACCCCTAGAAAAACAAAAACAAATGTATTCGTTAAAGTCAAAGACAAAAAAAAAATACAGTAAAGTAGGCAGTGATAGTGAATGTAATTTATAAAAAAAATATTAAGTAAAACCAAATAAAGAAACATTTATACAACACAACAAGCCTGTGCGTTAATTATTCTTCCCTTCTTCCTGTGAACAATTTTTCGGTGGACAAGTGTTGGGGGAAAAGTGAAACTAGTGTCGTACGTCGGCACACATACTTCGTACCCCCACAAGTTTACCAGAGAAAAAACCATCATAACATTAAGAAAATGGTGAAAAAGTTTTATAATGTTAGCCTAGATTGAACGGTAAACGGGGACAGCTAAA
Source organism: Microdon myrmicae (assembly GCA_963931805.1). NCBI lineage: Eukaryota > Metazoa > Arthropoda > Insecta > Diptera > Syrphidae > Microdon > Microdon myrmicae. Next base: position 40,964,000 of record OZ007497.1, on the reverse strand, counting down.
TTTTATATACTTATGAGGGATCATAAACTGTGATTACTACCTTGTTTTGAAAAGCAATTCAGTTTTAGGGTGCGTATTAGAAAGGAGTAGCTCGTGGTTAGTATACCCGCCTGTCACGCGGAAGACCGGGGTTGGTTTCCCCGTCGGGGAGCCTCTGGCGCAAGACTAATGACCTTGCCCGGAAAAAAAAATCATTATGGAAAATTTAACAAGCCTTCAGGACTTGCTAAATAAGGCCAAGACCGGCTCCCGGTTGTAGCGCCGATGATGATGATTAGAAAGGAGTATATTTGTTGCATTTGTCGCATTTTGTTGTTGTTTCCTTTCTGTTTAATCCTCACCGATGTGATATGATTGTTCTTTCTTTCATTTTCGCTACTCCCGACGTGGAGCAAAGTGCCAGGATTAGTATGTTTAATGTTATAACGACAGCCACACCTGGGCTTAAAATGGTTTATTTTTTTGTCTGAATTTACCGATGGTGTGCAGCTCCTTTTTTGGAAAACTGTGAATTATGGCAACTCTTAGAGGGCAAAAACACTTGAATACCTGGAAATATATTGTGGGAACAGATATATATGAACAATAACATTTAGCAGATGATATGTGTATTCTAATATCCGTAACATTAAATCCCATTTCCCGTCTCGTTAAGGAATTTATAGGTCTAATCTCTCCAGTAGTGAGGTACACTCTTTCGAATGTTATTATTTAAATGTTGTTCATGCGTCGTTGCAGCTGATTTCTAAGTTTTGGGTATATTAAAATATGGAACAACAAGCATTGATGGCAAGTATTACTCCTCGTATACTATTAGCACTATGATAAAATTATGACCATTATGACGATTACACACAAGCTCCTCCATTCCCAGCTCGCATTTGAGTCACTTAATTAATCCGGCCATACAGGACAATGTAGTTCCAACTAGAATGGAAATTATTCTTGTTTTGATATGTAATGAATTCTGGACTCCGCTCAGACCAGATGTGGTCTCTTTTCGGAACTTATCTTTATTATGGTAACGAGAACGGACAATGAAAACAAAAGAGTTATTCAGTCCTTCGGTGAAACTTTTCTGCTTCCTCTAGTATACTGCGATATATGTACGTAGATATTCTCTTTAGACAGATTTGCTGGGACGACATGTCATACTTATTTATCAACACATATATATGAACACATGGGGCCAGTTGTCATCTCTATTGTTCAGTCTAATCACGTTGTGTTAGCATGTTTATAATATGTCACCCTCTAGTTTCTTAAGTAAAGATTATCGGGGCTAGGCGTTGAACTTCATCTGTGGCCCTTATGTTGTTGAGTGTTCGTGTGGGTGATCTGCATGTTGATCTATTTATTACTTTAGTAGAGAGGAACTTCTTTGTGTCAGAAACGTATAAAGTGAAAGAATAGTCTAACGGTACCAATAAGACGTAACGAACTGGTCGGAGATATTAAGCTTAACAACGCTATCGTCGACTTCATTTCGATGGAATGCCAAGTGTATCCAAAGCCCTATTGTCCTATGCTGCCGAGATGTTGAGCGCTTACACACGGCTACGATTTAATGGGGACGTGTTCAAATGGAAATGCGGCTTTAATGACAGTCAGATGTTGGTTTTTATTCGAGACTGAATTGTGTCAGGACACTTCACTCTTCCTCACATATGTATTAATGTTACGTGAGCTGTAATGTTGATGATGTTTCTAGTGCTCATACCATCCTCGTGCCCCAGCTGTTGTTGACTGTGTTTTTTGAGGATTGAACCAAGATGGAAGTCTGTTGCGTTTCATGATTTTAACACGTTCAGGAATACATAAACGGAGGTCCTGTCAACAACATTCTGGAATGGAACTGGTGTGCGACTGAAATTATACCACCCTTAATGTTCCACTGAATATAGCGCAGTACTCGAATAAAATCTGCTGGATAATGGGCGACCTATCCGTTGACTTGTCAACGTGGCATCAGATAAGTGCTCATAAAGGATCTGGGTTCTAAGCACATAGTGGGGCAGTATGTGTGGTTGTAGTTTATTTTTTCCTGTCCCAATGTTCGTTTAGACGTATCATTAAAATGTTGTTCCTTTCTTTTCCGTAAATGTCTTTAGATAATTGCACCTAAACGCTGTTTTCCTTTCTGAGGAAAATTTGACTAATGACTCCTTTAAGGATGAATACTAGGAGGAATTTCAAAACTGTTCATTCATATTTTTACAGGGAAGTATAATAAACTGAAATCAAAGGAAGTTGCGGATTAGGAAGTGGTGACGAATTTCACATACGCCATTACGAAAGGAAACCGGATGAACGGCAAACCATTTTCATTTTTCATAGTTGATGAGTTCTGTTCACATTCACCACTAATGATGTATTATAAGGATTTTTTGGCGAGTATTTTATATCCAGGGCATTTATTTTGTCTAACGAAACCTCCTCTGTGGGACTTCCTTCCGTTGGCCATTTGGGGATGTTTCTATTGATATCATTAATTTTCGATTCAAAGTTTTGCTACATGGTTTTGAGGGTCGCGTTTATTTGGAAAAGAATCAATTTACAATTTGATTTAAACTTACTCATACAAACACGGGAGCGGTTTGTTAAACGCTCTTATGCCTTTCACCAGTTTGGGGCTTTACTGATGATGAACGTGACCGGAAATTAGATGGTAGATGTTTCAATGGAAGAACTTTGATATGACATAACCTTTCTAGGTATTAGTAGCCGATGTATGGTGTTTGTTTTCCAGGATACTCGCGTGTGATGTGGCTCCAAAAACTTTCACTTCTTCGTGAGAAGAATACAGAAAGTGGGTTGATGGCACATTTTTTATCATAGAAACGTAAGCCCTACCCTTATAAGGTAGTTGGAATATTTAATATCCTATCTAACTTTAATTTCCTTTGCATTGAATATTTGAATAATTTTATGAATGGTTTTTTTTTTCGGAGATATAATGTAGTGGTTTGGGGATTTTACTCTTAAGGCTTTAGTGAAGTAGAATTTCAAAATCACTTATCACAAATTACGTTGGCGATTGAATAAGGGTTTACGTTCGAGTGTATATATGTGATAACAGAAATATAGTATTCCAAGAATTTGATTCGTCTTTGGCATCCCTTTTGGCACTAACGTTTAAGTGGTGTAAATTTTGCGATGGAAACTAAATGTCGGTTGGCTTGTAGGGGTAAGAAGTATTGTGCCAATACATGGGCACTGTTTCACTTTCTTCCCCACTGCACTCACCGATTGTTCCATCGTAAATTGTTTGTAACAAAAATTATCCAATGGAGAAAGAAAAATAAAGATGCTGGAGTTGTTTAATAGTTAATTAGTTGTTCTTTTATTTAACTTAAAACCCCGTACAAACGTTCACTTGATACATCATTGTGTGCGATACAGTTTCTTGATTTAATGAATACTTTGATACATATTTTTGTTTCTTTTTTTTTGTTCTTATTTACACAGGTTTTCTTTTTATTTTTACACTGGTGAGAGATGATAAATTATACACTAATCCAGTTTTATTGGAAATGCCGATGGCGAATTTATTGTTATTTATTTTTTTTTTTTATATAAAAAAAAAGGATTTTAACGCAAACACTACGGAGGAATTAAATTTCACTAAACTCTCCTTAATGACATTGTCGACCCACGACCACTGAACGTATTTTCTTAGTCCAACTATGCGGTAAACTCAACTATTTACGAGACCGATCCCGGTGGCGGTTAAGATTCGATTTTGTATGAACGCACGACGTAGCGTATGCACACGATGGCGGATGGATAGCGACTGATTTGAATTAGGGTGGAAATTGTGATTTCTGCTTTTACACATCGCGTCGCCAATGGTAATCATGCTCTCTTGTGCATTCCTCAACTCACCACACTCATCGAGGTAGAAACGTACTTGTGTGTTCGTTCGACGTCGATGGGCGTAGCAAGGATGGAGAAATCAAAAGGAAAGCACAATAACCCAGGGTTGATCTGGCTCAGTGTGTGTGTATCAGTGCCGCGTATGCGACTGGTCTACTGACCTAGTGATTATCTCATAGGTCATCGCACTATAGAAAGACAGAATTTCGAAGGAGAGGAAAAGTTAGCTGATGGAATTCACCGGCAAAAAGAGATCATTGATCCCAAGCGAATGGATGATCTGATGAAAAGCCGAAGTGACGCCAAATTGGCGAGGGTAATTTATCATGAAGACTAATTAGATATTTTGATAAATTCACCAGCGGTTTCTTCTGATGACTGTGTTGGAAAATCTCTTTGACTCTGATCCACCGACCTAGTGCGGTGATTGTGGTGATCACAGAGTGCATCGAACTATGGAAAGACAGAATTGTGGAGGAGAGGAAGATGTAGTTTGCGCTATTCACCTGTAAAATGAGGTCGTTGATCGCAAGCGAATGGATTATCTGAAGAAAAGCCGAAGTGACGCCAAAGTGGCCAGGGTAATTCATCATGAAAACCAAACTAGAATAATTTGGAATTACCCCAGCCGTTGCATGGTTACGCAACAGCGTCGTTTGCTTTGACTTGTTGTTGCTACCCGACATGATATGATTTCCGATGGAAATCTCATGGGCTAGCAAAAATGGAGTTGCCGTATGGCAAAGGTAGCTGAATTCAATTCTGCATTATCTGCATTGAATAATGAATTCAGCTATGCTCTTTTACAGGTAAAATAGCCGAACGGTGTCATAAGGGATAATGTGACGCGCTCTTAGCGGTCGAAATTAGTTATAGAATTGTGGGTTGGTTCTCCATATAATATAGAGAAACCCCACAGGCTTCCCTAGGTAGGAAGTCTGTGTGCCGTCGTTGGTACTGGTTCTACTTCCATCCCACGAGTAGCGTACGAGAATTTACTGCAGTCAGCTCCCAGTTTGTCCAAATAAAAATTCCGAAACACACTTCTCTCCAGTAACCAATTTATTATGTGGAACACAAAAATATAATTACAATAGAAAAAGAGTTCAAACTAGGTGTCCCTATTATCCTTGGACGTTACAAGTATTTACTTAACAGTGTCGATTAATTATATTTTTTGGAACTCTATCTTAAACGTTACACAAGATGTTCAAAAAAGGAATGTTAAACTATTGTTCCTTCGCGGTTTGTTATTTACATGAATACACTGAGACAATCTACCGAAGACTCTTGTGATCCCTTGGGACGCCCTACGAGAGATGCATTTATTAACGTGAGGGCACAACCTGCCTTCACGGAATCCATATCGCGATTAAAGATGTTCATCGAAGCGATAGAATACCACGTACTCAATCATCGCTTCGATGACCATATTTGGTCATAATCCCCTTTTGAGTTGTATCTGAAAGAAAAAGGTTGAAACTTTTTTTTTTTTTTTTAATTTTTAAACCACATTTATTTTCCTAATTCTTTTTACATGTATAATATTAGGGGTAAATGTTAAACCCTTTTCTACAATCAAGATCCTTAAATTAACTTACTGGCTCTATGCGAGCTCTCAAAATTACACATTGCAACTTGATTTTTATATATGCCTTTCGGCGTACATCTTTTTTTTTTTTTTGTTTCTTATATATATATATATATAAATATATATATATATATATATATATATATATATATATATATATATATATATATATATATATGAAATAAGTCATATATTAGAGGGACTCCTCGTTTACATCTATATGTATATATTATTATTACAATTTTTTTTTTTTTTTTTTTTAAATTATTATAACAAACAAAAACTTCAAAACAAAACGAATAAAACATAAAATAAGAAATAAAAAATAAAATAAAATAGCTACACAAAAGTAATTGGGAAAGGCGGACAGGGGGAGGGGGGACAAGAGGAAGGAGGGCGTTGCTCTTGAGAGGCATACTATATCTGAGGAAGTGAAGTCCTCTCCTCGTTGAGAAGCCACCACCATTTGGGAGATGTTCGATCTTTGGCTGAGTTATCTCTTTCACTGATCGCCGTGCTAAAACGCATGCGGTCTGGGGCATTGGAGATATCACTATCATGGAGAATTCGTTTGTCCCTGGCACCACGGAGAGCGTGGTAAATAATCGGGACTCCATGCATGTCTTGGATAAGGCCTTTTTGATCCAAGAAAGGAAACGCTTCTGGGGGCATAAACCCATTCTGGAGGGTATTCTCCAGATACATATCATTGGGATAGAATGCTCCTGAGATAAGATTATTGTCACTGCACATTGCCCTTGCTGTGTGACCACGAATAATTTTAATAAAGGGTTGAAACTTTACACATACACATGATGATCCCTTTTGGTTGCTCATCGGTTGAGTCGCCCAGCATGCGAACCATGAACATGCTATTAAATAAAAATAAACAACATTCGCAGCTGGGGCAAGTCATTCAGAAAAGGGTTGGATGTGCCTGCACGATCAGCGGCTATACGAAACATTCTTGCTGACCGTGTGTTGGCATGGTTGCGGCCGGTGCGCGCACATCGTCGCATCACACTTATTGTTTACATGATCAGTGCCAGCGTCCTGCATTTTTGCTGATCATGTACTTATTGGTGGTAACCCCCAGGAAACGAACTCTTGCTGGTAAATTTCCATTTCAAGAAGCTCGACTTCCTGGGGTGATGATCGCCGTATGCCACCATGTGCATGTGTACGTGTGACCGACCGATGTGGGCATAAAGAAAATAACAAAAAATAGGAAATATGTCCCGTGGTATGCGGCAGACACATTAGGAGGTACTTCTTTGGTACGGTTTAGGCAATGTTTTTTGCTCTATTTGTAACCGTATTGCCTTTAAGGGACATGGGTGCGTCTCGTGCGACTATGCCCTTGTGGTAAATTTCCGTTTTTGCTGATGAAATTTCATGTCAGCGGGCATTATGTTTCACCGGCTTTTCTGGTGTTATGGTATGACTAAGGCAGGTAAGTACGCGCTTTTTATGTAGTAGGACGCGCGAGGAAACGGTTACCTGGTGGTAAATGAGAAGGTAAGTAGTGGCGTTCGAGAGAACCGCCACAGGCCGTTGAAAAGAAGAGGATAGGAACACGATGTTTGACAGTTTTGTCGTGTAACGCCCACACGAATCAAGTTTTAGCGATCATAATTTACACTGTAAAACATTTCATGCCGCGTTTTCATAGCAAGCCTTAGCACTCGAAAAATAAATTCTTTTTCGTCATCAACGTTTAATTGGCACACAAAATTTTTAGTTGAACATTTTGCATGAAATATTCTACAGTGTAAATTGTGTCATTACCTAGAGCTTGACCTTATAATTTCAACGATTATTTCGAATGAACGGATTTTAACTAGCAATACATTTATCAATACTAGATGGTCAATCATCATATACGAGGGTGGGCTGGATATTTTCCTGCCTGACCTAGAGATGGCACCAGTAGTTATCATTTTTGACTTGTATTCCATAGTACTATGTCTCATTAGCTTATATATAAATTTCGAGGTCGATTGCTGTTTTGGCATACATTTGAGAGCCTGCTGAACAAGACGCCTCGATCGTTTAGCTGAAAATGGAAAAATCCACAGCTTGCCCGCTCTGTAACGGAATAATTTTTCACGCAGGGATGTTCGAAGTGTCGGAAGATGAACCGCTAATTGGTGCATCCGTCTTCTGGAGCGTAAATAAACCGAATTGTGCAGAACAATACTATGAGTATCCGAAGAACAGCCCCCGTGATAATACCTGTAATACAAACAGAAGGCCACTACGCGCCATCGATGTGGTAACGATTGCAATCCCGATGTCAGCGTTATGTTCCCCACCGCGCGGATCGCACGTCTCTGCATGCTCCCAAGTCAGTCGAGGCTATGCTTAGGAGCGGACCTCCAAACATGAGTCTATTTTGAAATTTTTACGGGACAAGAAGTTCGGCCGGAGTAAAATAGTTTTTGGCGTATAGTGTGTTGAATAGTACGTGGGCCGCACCTCATATCCCGTATCGAAGACCCTACCAGTACGATCGCAGAGGGCTGAAAAAGGCTTGTGTGGAGTTTGAATTTGCAGAAAATAAATTTGCTAACACATTAGCTTTGTCTTTTGAATTTGTGACTAGTGTTCCACTTGTAGTGCTCCAGAAAGCCCTACCATTAACATGCTCCCCCCTCTAAATGCATATCCCATAATCCTAATTTAATTCAAATGACCCAAACGTTTATATAACCAATATCGAGCAACCATAGCAGCTGCTCGATATAACATACAAATTATCCAAAAGTTTCCATAACCAATATCGAGCAACCATAGCAGCTGCTCGAAATAACAAACACCCAAATAATCTGAACGATTTCCGAATCGTTATCGAGCAACCAGCAGCTGCTCAAAATAACAAACTCCTATGCATCCCAATCCGAAAACCCTGGCAGCAGATTGATACAATCAGCAAAATCCATATCGAGCAACAGTGGCACCTGCTCGAATATGATTGGCCAAACCAACTTTCATGTGTTCCAGGGTTCTAATATAAAAAGGAAAACGAACGTGTTTTTAGGTCACTTTTAATTTTACGCTTTTCAATTTTGCCAGTCGACCATGATCATTCGATCATCGGGCTTTTTTTTTCAATTTCATAACGATCACTTTGGATCGTTAGAGTATTCATTTTTGTTCATAGCACCGCCAAGCAGGTAACTAAACAATTAAACAAAGTTAATAGAATATAATAAAATTATTTCACAATCAATCGGAAAGTTAGTATTATTATTCATAAAACTACTACGCATGCTACGCTCTTGCCTCGATCATAGAGGAAGTACGGCGCAGCATACCATTTTGGGATTCGAACCCACGCCTCCGAGGAGACTGGTGCCTCAACAATCAATCGGAAAGTTAGTATTATTATTCATAAAACTACTACGCATGCTACGCTCTTCCCTCGATCATAGAGGAGGCACGGCGCAGCATAACACACTGCTCGTCACTAACGGATGAAAAGACGAAGAAGCGAGGTTCTTGCTGACAGCCATTGACCAAAAGGAACTCCACTCAGTCGTGCACTGAAGGAGCTTATTGGTAACTTTATCATTGTAAGCCCGTGGCGTTTCTAATAGATACACATACAGTACACAAGCAAATAGTGAGCAACAACACAGAAAGAAAATAGAATAAGCAAAATCATCAGCCATATACCAAGCAATAACATAGCAATTCCACATCAGTTGTGTGTACTTGAGTTTATAAATCGAATTCGTACACGCGGCAGTGGCCTGATATCTAAAGCATTGGATCAATCTTTTAGTTATTCTAACAACCATAGCGTCGGTTCGAATCACACGTTCTTAATTTTCGTCGCAAACGCTATAAGCCTTCTTCGCGGAATCAATCGCCTGGGTGCACGCGTGTTTTATTCTAAATTTGTTCTGTTGACCTCAGTGGGCTTATATTTTTTATCAAACCAAAGATTATCACATGAATGTGAATCTCCATCCCTATAAGAATAATCTCCGTTACCGACTTCGCGCATGCGTTAACATCGGAATCTCCAAAGCACACCTCCAACGACGTAAAGGGTTTGAAGAAATCTCGCATATCGTTCTAGTTTGCGGCCCCATACCTCCGTACATGGTGACGTCGCTTAGTTCGGTTATTTGTTTGTAATGCAAGTGGTTGCGTAACTGATATCAAGTAGTGGTCTGACTTACCCAGTGGCTCAGTCGCTTCCAGTGTGTATAGCAAATGTCTGGCTCAGATTTCAAAACCTCGAGTGTTCGCATAATCGCCTCGGCTACTCACCTCTCATTCAGGTTACTCCACGGGTTGAGTGCAATTGGGGCTAACAGCGAACATCTCCACCAGCCTCCCAGACTCGTCGATTCTGTTAGAATGTGCCAACCAGTCGGAGTTGTGTACGCTAAAATTGCCAGTGATGACAATCTCAGAAACCAGGTCGACGGTACGTGAAACATGTTTGAAAAATGTCGTTGGTCGATTGTCGTTCGGGGAGCGGTAAAGACAACCAAAACATTTGACCGAATTTTTCAGCACGTCTTTCAACCACATCGTGTCCAAGTTATTGGGTTCTAATGCCTCTATCTTTTGACAAGCCACATCGAACTGTCTGAAGACGCAGACTCCACCCTTAAAACGCAATCTCGAATGTAATTTGTATTCTGAACGGCAAAGACAGTTAACCAAACGATCGGGGTCTCAGTTGGGGCAAGGATATCGGATATTGTTTATGTATGGTGTTTGCATTCATATTGGTGAAACCGACGTCCCTGATATAGCAAAATGCCGTTACCAGTTGAACGTCGACATTGTTTCGGGAGCGAACCCGATTACCCGGTGATGAATTACTTAATGTTCGGTCATTTATCAAAATGCTCATATGATGTTCCCCCTGACATAATCCCCCGGACTTCTGTATGTGAAAATAGTTTGTGGGGTCGTTTCGTGGTTACTAGTAGTGCGCCAGCACTGGCGCGAGTTCAATAACCTACCCCACTGTATTTAACGCACTATAAATTGTTCACGAAGAAACGAAGCAAAACACACAGATGCTAGTCACAAGGAATAAAACGCATGGTTATTTATTTTGCTTTTATCGTTTATTGTTTAACTTTGCATGTCTGACATATTACACATAGAGTTTTGCGGATTTCCGGTCAGTGTACACTGTAATTCAGTTTTAGTCACTATAAACAAACAGTTTTATACACAAAACTTATTTCAATCTCTGTTATTGGAAACGGTTAGATGTTGGACCTCGAAACTTATTTCAAACACTTAAAGCTCACGACCGCGCTCCTCTAGTAGAATTTCGACTCTATGTCCGCACCGTTTGGTGGTTGAATTTCGACTCCTGGTTACGCGGCTCGAGCAGAGCCAACTCGCCATTGGGGTGTGTTTCCTCTGGTGTGGTAAAAAGGAAATGAAATTTTCTTTTCGTCCAGTGACCAATGGGAGACGATCTCCGGTACAATGATCCTAGTGGTGTGTGTGTGGTGATCTTAGCAATGTGCTAATGGATCATTGTTTGCTCATGCAACGAAGGTCATGAGAAACGAAGTCTGAAACATAGAAGGAACAAAGGGCATCATAGCAGTGAGAGCGCAGCTGAACAAACACACTGCAACTCGTCAGGTGCTAAAAGGGATTGCGATGCTTACGTAGGAAATTTGTTTATGGGATCTTTGCCGACGGACAGATTCGGATTCTTTTGTTTGCATGTTGTTTATGCAGAATTTCGGAGGCAAAGCGCGAGAATGGTGATTGTTTGTCAATTAGACAACAGATCATGGGTCGCGTCTATTGCCGCTGAGCAAACAAGCTGCTTGGCGTTGCTTTGTCGTTGGACAGAAGAGTCGGCTAGGTATGTACATATGGGAATTGCCGACAAGGAGAATCAATAAGATTCTAAATGGTTCACGTTCGGTGTGAACCGAAATGTTTCCAAGGAAACTTGATGCTGCTTGATTGCAGGGCAAAGATGATGGTCTTGGAGTGGATTATGTTTCAGTTGGGTTGAGAATATGGGTGGTTCTTCAGGTAACCTTAAAAGAAGTGTGGGGTACGAAGTCGTTGTGCCGGCGTACGACACGGTGTTCTACTTCGCCCCACCGTCACTAAAGGTTCATCTGCGCATTGTCCACAACGAAAAGGACAAACACACCCAGGATAAAACGTACACGTTATTATTATTGGATAATAAGGACCGACTCTAATTACTCTGACGATGAACGGACGCACAAACACAATATAAGACAGTATGCTCTACTAATATGGCACAAGAAAAATAATTTTTTTAGTGATAACGCGCTCGACTCTGCTTTTCGTTTCACACCATACCGAAGCCGATACGGTGGATGGCGGACGACCCGTCCGCTTCGATGGTTATAATACGACATTTAATCGTTTTGGGGTGAGTTTACCAAAAAAAAAAGAAAGTGTTTCTCTGTGATGGAAACTAGGAAGAAAGACTTGGCAATGTATGTGTACGTGTGAGTGAAGATCACATTGGTTTTTTTCATACACAAGGCCATGGGAATGAAGCTGAAAAATCGAAAAACAAGGAGATCATATAGATCATTGTTTAACCTATGCATTGTAGCTATAATAGGCGGCAAGGACAAAGGGATCGAGAAGATCGTTGTCTAAGCTATACATTGCAGCTGTAACGATAGCCGCAATGCCCATGCACATGGTGCTAATTGGTTCTAGCTTATTTACAGGCAATCGGTCTCAACGTCTATGGTGCTAATTACATGCAGCTGCGTTGGACCATTTATCGTTGGTTAAAGTGGTCGCCAACCAATGTGTATATTTGGTCATTTATGATACATTTGGTGAGGACGGGAAATAGGCGACGCAATGTGTATGGTCCCTGTTATGATGGTTACATTATATGTAAACCAAATCATCTTGTTTTCAGGAATTCGTCAATGGGGATTTGCTTGGCACTGAAGGTGGAATTGTTATGTTATCGCTATGCTACACGGCTCTAATGCATTTTCCTATTCGACTTTCGTTGGGTGTTTTTCACTATTTGCTTGTGTATTGTGTGTGTATCTGTTAGAAACGCCACGATCTGTTGTTTGTTATTTGCGTCGCTATGGAGATGCGCCTGTGGGGGTTGAAGTAGGTGCCTGGCACGGCACGGGTTCACTTCACTCCCCAAACAATCTAAAAGTTCCGCCGAGAGAAAAATAAACACTCTGATTTTGTTTCGCCGTCCGATTGTTCTCCTTTAGTTATTATCTTCACTGGCAAAAACATGAGTTCCACAGCAAGAAAATTAAACACACCGGCTTTATTTTGTTTTCCAATTGTTCTCCTTTATTTATTGTTTTCACTTAAACGTTCACAAACATTGTCTATTATAATTAATTCTAACGGCACAAATAGTTCGCATTTAAGTGTTTCGCTAGCACTTTTGAACAAGTTCCGAAAAGAGGGAAACAGCGATCGGAATCTACTTATCATCGGTAAGCAAAAATTGATGAAGTAACTTGTACTAATGAACATGAAATATTATATCGCGGACTGTAACACCTTATGGGTAACTGAACTTGGGGCTTAAACTCGACTTTGATCACGAGACCTTGAGACGTGTGTCCGACTGGACGGTAAAAATCTGACTCTCCGATGCAATCCATATCCGCCCGACTCAACGGTGGTGGATTACATCGGTGTGGAGGATTCTATATGTATATATATATATATATATGTATATATATCCTATACATCTATAGGACAATTACGATGTCCTTTAGCCTGCATATCGGCAACGATGAAAATGCACCTGATTAACATGGACTGGTGTTATGAAGTGCAGGCATATATTGAGATACGCGATAGCGAAGGTCGCGGAAGGAAGAAATAGGCTTCTGTGTACTAAATAAACAGAAACGCTATTTCGAGGTTGCTAAGTAGCATAAACACAGTGATGCTACTGTGGCGGTGCCGCCAAACCCCACGGTATATTTACCTAAAAACCCTTACAACCTCATCCCAAGTCGCATAAGTTTTGCTAATGCAATCGCATTAAGCACCTGAAAATGTTTCATGCATTAATTAGATCAAATCTATAACCTTAAAGCCCCTGTAAAGAAAACTTACCTTTTCATGCAACTCTTCGCATACAATTCCTGTAAGATTTCTTTCTTACCTTATCAGGAATCCCAAACTAATTCGGCACCTTCGGTGTCAAGCAAATCTCCCTAGATGAATTCCTGTAAACAAAAGGATTTGAATTACATATAATGTAACCTAACCAGGGGCCATAAACATTATGCTGTCTATTTTTCAGCTTCGCCATGTGTATGATAAATCTCTTAACGTACACATTGGCCGGCGACCTTTTTCTCCCAGCAATAATATACCAGCAGCTGCATTCAATAAGCGCAATCGACGCTGAAGCCTCTTTCCCTAACTCACACCATGAGTAAACAAAAGACCGCTGTCCTTCATCAGGCATTCTGGCGATACGCAAATAATTCAATACCTACCCTTACTAGCGATGCCATAAACATCATTTCCCGGTAACCTAGCTAAAAGCAATTAGCACATTTCTACATCGTATCGTCGTCTCTTTGTTTAGCCGCGACGCACGTGTTCCAGCAAAGATCCCATTAGCATCCGAAGAGTTCGGTTTTATTTGCTTTACCGAAATCGTATCCTATGAATGCACTTTATGCTCTTTCTTTGTTCTAGGCCTGTTCTCATCCATGAAAGAACCATGCACACACACCATTGCACTGAAAGAGTGCATTTCCTACACAAGGAAATGTACAGCGGCCGCACACTTAAGAGAAACGTTTTTCTCTCTCTCCCCTTTTCTTAACCCTAACCTAGGATGGAATTCATTTCAGAGTTCTATCCTCGGTGAGTCTTAATCCAACCACTAAACAGAGCGGTCCTCTTCCACCCATTTTATCATGTGCATCGGAGTGCACACGCCCCGGAGTCGTGAATTTAAACCCCCGAGAGTTTAGTAACAGTGTGTTTTGTCGATGTAGAGCCGGGTCCTTTTTCTAAACGAAATCCGGGACACATCCCGACACCATGCGCGAGTAATAGTTAAAGTGGAATAAAAAATATCGTTTACATAAAATTAAAATATATAAATAATATGAACAATGTGAAAGTGCACTTCCCATAGACTAAACATTAAAAAATAAAAAAAAGGAACTTATATAAAACAGTATACTGAGTGTTTTATTTTCACTTATGTGACTTCTGTTGTGTCCGCTCCGCATTTTAGAGTTTGATTTTTCCTGTGCTGCAGATTCCGGGGTGTGTTTATCCTTTCTTTTGGAATATCGGCCAATCTTCGTATAGTGATGATGGAGGAAGAAGGGAATCAGCGCCGTACGCCGGCGCAACATACTTCTTCCCCACACTACTGTGTGTTTGTTTGTTTTACATGCCGGAGCATCGTTAGGCATGAAGATGGGTATAATTCTCTAACGTCAATAATATTCGTGGCCAAATCCCATGGTCGGTAGATAACCGATAAAGGAAATTGGTCGCAAGTGTTGCGAACCTCGGGATTGGGGCAATAAATGGTTATGAACCGTAGCAAAACCATCGTCTACAACGGTGTCAACAATTACGCTGGCCAGTGTTTATCTATTATAGTTGCTGGCGAGCTGAGCCGATGGAGATATGATATGGTTCATATAATATGAAACGGAAAAATTCAATTTGATGCATGCCTTGATGAGATTTAACTTTCAGGTGAAAGTTATTTGAAAGACAGCTTACGCTGCTCGAATGGAGGTAGGTATAGTGGTTTATGGAGTGAGGGAAAAGTGGTTAATTTAAAGCAATGGATGGTGCTTTGGGAACATATGGTGTTACGAGTCTCTTGGCTATGTACAGGCAGGTGTACTGGTTCTCCAAGGACACCAAGTTGACAGTCACTGTCCACAACTTCCAGGAAAATAAAACACTGTGGTAGCTTGTGCCATTTATACAAAAATAACTTTATTTTTCTACATTCAAAAAATGGGCCGCGCACCAAAGTTATTTTGTTTCTTTATTCTTAAATGTCTTTTAATCTTAGCCTTCAGGTACACCAGCAATAGAACTATGGATTATTACAATGATAGCACCATTTTTGTAATGGCTAATTTAACTTAAAGATAAGGTCGACTCGATACAAGTTAGCACTAATTTAAGATTGCTAATTTAACTTAAACATAATGTCGACTCGATACGCGTTAGCACAAATCGGAAATTATCGATTTAAATTGTCAATTTAACTTAAACAGGATTTCAGCTTGACAAAAAGTTAGCACTAATTTAAGATTGTTAATTTAACTTAAACAGGATTTCAGCTTGACACAAAGTTAGCACTAATTTAAGATTGTTAATTTAACTTAAACAGGATTTCAGCTTGACACAAAGTTAGCACTAATTTAAGATTGTTAATTTAACTTAAACATAATATCGACTCGATACACCTTAGCACTAATCGGAAATTATCAATTTAACTTAAACGGAATTGCGACTGGATACAACGTTTGCTAATCTCAACTTGCTACACCCGAAGCTTGACTCTGACTCCCATATATCCACCACGCGATTTAGTTCACCGTGTCCGAAACGCTACTCTTTTTTTCCCGAGGCGACAGGATACCAAAAACCTATATATCGCCTCGATGACCATATTTGGTCATTTTTTTTACTTACTTGGTTCCCTATCCTCTAAGGGTTGAACACACAGCATGCTCCCTCGTTAGTGCTCATCGCTTGTGTCGCCCAGCATGCGGACCATATACATTGAGTAAACATAAAAACAACCGTGCGCAGCTGGGGCGAGTTGTTCTGGAAAGGTTATTGTATTTGCATGATCAGCGCCTACATTGTAGCATGATTGCCGATCGTGCGCATGGTGACCGTTGGCATCGACAAAGTCGCGCCGGCGTGCGTGTATTTACGCTGGTAAGTTCTATATTGCCTGTGTGTGGCATTTCGGGTACGTATCAAGAGAAAATATAAACATTTCTCGTTGCATAGTCGCCGTTTCTTATGACCAGTTTCTTGATAGGGGATAATGCAATGTTGGTTGCTGGATGTGCGACCAATTTGTACTTCCTATGGCGTGCTTGGGTTTGGCAATATTTGAACAGCGCAGTTAAATATTGCAGCTGGTGGTTGGTCGTATGGGCAGGTAGGTCGTACCTTTCAGGTTTTATTATGCCCATGTTGTACTCTTATATATGTTTTTTAAGCGTTTTTATTTAGGGGGGATGCCTGTTATTGCTGATACACTTTATGTATCAGCAGACATCGCGGTTATTCAATATGCTAGTGCAGGTAAGTACACGATTTCTTGGCGCCGAAGGCTTATAAACGAGGGTTTACCTGGTGGTAGGCTAGCAGGTGAGTAGTGGCGTTCGCAAGAGCCGCCACAGCACCCCCCCCCCCCCCCCCAGTGACTTAGTCACGATAAATTATTAATATCCGATCGGTAGTGCTTGTCGGGTGCGCAGTCGTTTTTGACTTCGCATAACGGGACCTTTATATTGATCGGGCACGCCCGCCGAGGTCGGTGGTGTCTCTTTCGGCACTTGGGTAGTGTGAGAAGTGCACCCCTGGTTACTCCTTCTGAAAAACAAGGCTTTAACCGTTCCACGCTGATTGTGGCTGTTTTTCCTTGCCTGTCCAACTCGTAGACCCGTTCGCTGATTCTTTTAATCACTTTGAACGGGCCCTCATAAGGAGAGTCGAGTGGTTTCTTTACTTTGTCCACCCTAACGAACAGAGTGTAGAGTTGTGCAACTCCGGATGCACGAAAACTCTCTTAGCCCCGTGTCGGTCCACCGGCCTTGGTCGTATTTTCCGCATCAAGTCACGTAGGTACCCCACGCTCTTCGTTTGCTCCGCAGGTGCCTCGCCGTCGACGAAAAGCTCGCCGGGCAAAACGAGGCTGGTGCCGTAAGTGAGCTCGGCTGCTGAGGCTCCTAGGTCCTCCTTCGTGCTGGTCCTTAAACCGAGGAGGACTGTGGGCAGGGCGTCAAACCACTACGTGTCATTATGGCACATTAAGGAGGCCTTCAAAGATCTATGCCAACGTTCTATCATGCAGCAGTTGGCAGCAGGATGATATGCTGTCGTACGATCCCTTTTACAACCCAGCAACGCCGTAAGCTGTCTAAAAATCGTGGCCTCGAACTGTGGTCCCCTGTCCGAGGTAAGTGTTATGGGAACGCCGAAACGCGTTACCCACGTTGAGTAGAAAGCCCGAGCCACACTCTCTGCGGTCACCGCACGTAATGGGGTAGCCTCGGGCCATCGCGTAAAGCGATCTATCATCGTGAGCAGGTACGAGAATCCTCTGGAGGGAGTTAAGGGACCGACTATGTCGATGTGAACGTGGGCGAAGCACGCCTCGGGCAGCTTGAATTGTGCCGGTTCCAGTACGTTGTGTCGGCTTATCTTACAACGTTGACACTTGAGACACGCTCTCGCCCACTTTGTGAGGTCCTTGTTCATATGTGGCCAAACGAACTTACGTCGAATGGCGGCAGCCGTCGCGCGCCCGCTGGGATGGGCTGGGTTATGAAAAGTCTCATAAATGCCCCTACGCAACCCAGCAGGAATGTACGGCCTGACTGTACCCGTTGAGACGTCGCACCAAATAATTTTCCCGGTGGTGTCTATCGCGAACCTTCGCAGTTCGAGTGCTGTGTCTGCTGTCACGAGAGCTTTAAGCTGGCTGTCGTTTTTTTGGGCTTGCTCCAAGTCGGCGTCGGCTAAGGCTGCGCGCAATTGAATCATGTCTATGCGAGATAGTGCATCTGCAATTACGTTCTGGTCACCTGGAACGTACTTTATCTCGGTAACGTATTGGCCTATCAGGTCCAAGTGCCGCTCCTGCCGTGGCGATGCATTTCCGGACTTCTTCCGGAAAGCGTGGCTCAATGGCTTATGGTCCGTTCTGACGATCGCTTGGCGACCCTCGACCATGTGTCGAAAGTATTTGATAGCGCTGTAAATGGCTAATAACTCTCGGTCATAAGTGCTTATTTCCGTTCTGACGTACTGAGCTTTCTGGAGTAAAACCCGAGCGGCTCCCAGTTCCCGTCGCACTCTTGCTCTAACACCGCCCCAATTGCGGTGTCCGACGCGTCGCATTGTATTGCTAACTGTGCGCCCTCTGCTGGGTAACACAGCAGAGTGGCGTTTGAAAGTTGCGCTTTCGACTGCCGGAATGCGTTACTTGCTGCTTCCGTCCAGACGATTGGACGTTTGTCGTTCTTCTTTGCCCCCTTTAAATATTCATTTAGAGGGGCCTGGACATGCGCGGCATTTTGTAATGTCGGCCGGTAAAAATTAAGCATGCCCAGGCAACGTCGTAATTCGCGAATGTTGGTAGGACGTGGGAATTCGCTGAGAGCTTTAACTCTGTCCGAGAGCGGGCGGATACCCTGATTGTTGATATGATAACCCAAATAGCTCACCTGCTCTTTGGCAATTTGGCATTTGTCTGGGTTAATCATGAGTCCGTATCGGCGGAGGCGTTCTAACACCTGTTTAAGATGTTGCTGGTGCTCCGCTCGGTTTTGAGACGCAATCAGAATATCATCGATGTAGGCGTAGCAACAATCTAGCCCTCGCAGAGCTGAATCGATGTACCTTTGAAATGTTTGTGCGGCGTTTCTAAGACCAAAAGTCATTACCTTGAACTCATATAGTCCAAAAGGGGTAATGACCGCAGTTTTTGGGATGTCTTCGTGGGCCACTGGGATTTGGTGGTATGCCCTGGTGAGGTCCAGGGTCGTGAAGATTGTGCATCCGCGCAATTTGTATAAGTAATCATACAAGTGTGCGATGGGGTATCGGTCAGGAATTGTGACCGCGTTTAACAGTCGGTAGTCGCCGCACGGGCGCCATTCGCCACTTCGTTTCTTAACTAGGTGAAGCGGGCTGGCCCATGGGCTGACTGAAGGTTGGCAGAATCCTTGATCCAGCATGTAGTCGAATTCTTCGCGTGCTGCGCGCAATTTGTCCGGTGCTAGTCGTCGCGGGCGTTGGCTTACCGGTGGACCCCGTGTCTCGATGTGATGGTAAACCCCGGACTCTATGTGCTCCTGCTTGGGCAGTGGTACTGTCGAGTGTCTATACTCTTCCAGTAGAGCCGGAATTTCATCGCATGTGATGTCGGCCTGGTGTGGCGTCCGTGGGGCTTCCCCAGACGGATGGCTTAGTGACCGTTGTTCCACTAATCTATTGTTCGCGGTGTCGACTAGCAAGTTGTGGCACGATAGTAAGTCCGACCCTATTAATGGTTCGGAGACATCGGCCACTATGAAGTGCCAACCTATGGGGTGCCGCAAACCTAGATCCAGTCGTAGGTACTTACGTCCGTAAGTAGCTATGGATGTGTTGTTCGCTGCTAGTAATTGGAGTCTGCTAGGCGTTTTATTTTGCGAAGCGTATGACTTAGGTAAGACTGATATGTCGGCGCCAGTGTCGACCGTAAAACTTATATCCAATCTCGGGTCTTTGATTGTTAAGCGGCTTACTTGGAGTGTGCCGACCGTCTGCGCTGGAATAGCGGTCGGCCGTCCTAGTTTAAATCCGCGTTTGTTGCTGGTTTTACGGGCTTCCACCCGCAGGGTTGTGTGCATTTGCGGGCCTTTGCCCCAAACCGCCGATGGTATGAACACCAGGCGGGTGTTAGTGCCCTTTGAGGGTTCGCCGTCGGCTGTGGTGTGAGTCTACCGCGCATGCTATTGGCACCTCTCGGGGGTTCGCGTTGACCTGCTGTGGTCGGGGTTTGGGTCTGGGTCTGGGGCCTCTGATATGTCGGGCGGTTTTGGGCCGCCCGCGCGAAGTCTCGCAATTCGGCTCGTAATTGGGCAATCTCGCGTTGTAAACCTAACTCGTAACGCGAGGGTCCCGGTTGCCGGAAATGGGATTGCTTTGAGTCTCGAGTATGCGCCAGAGCTTGTGCCGAGTCGGTGGCGATTGGTTGTGACGTGTTGGTGCCCTCACTTGAGCGTGGGGTGTTATGGTGCGAAGAGTAGTATCGCGAAGACGATTCATCCTGTCGATTAATGGTCGCTACCTGAAAGGCGGGGAACTCCTCTCGTTGGTCAGCGCTTTCTACGATTGCATCTGCAATCTTAGCCAGCCAACTCAGGCTTTGATTAGGCTGAGCGATTACGGTAGGACGCGCTTGTTGCGGAAGACCCCTAATAAAGTGGGGTCTGATGACATCATCAGAGATCCCCTTTCCCGCTATAGACCGCAAATGTGTGAGAAAATGTGATGGCTTCATCCCCGTGAAATTGGTCTCGTTGAACAAGCGTTGGTGCCTCTTGGCAATAGACTCCTCGAGCGCGTTGAGGAGCGTTTCCCGCATATCCGTATAAGGGCTGTTACCAGGAGTTCTTATAATATGTGCCACATGTGTACGCCGGTTTCGGTTTAACACTCTCATAACCTCCAGCGCCCGTGGTCTCTCTTCCTTCACGATACCGGGGACTCCGATCTGTGTGGGCGTGTGTCGCGGGTCTTTTCGTGTCGCGAGTCCGTGGGCTGTTCTACGCTGAGCGCGTCCACGAAGGCCGGAGAATCCGGGCGCGGCACTTCTAGCTCCCGCTGTAGCTCCGCCCGTGGCACCGTCTGTGGTTCGGTATGCGACTCCCGCAGTGATTCGGTTTGGGGCTCCTGTTGCGCCTTCTTTGACCTCGTAAACTGGGCCATTTTCTACAAAAGGTGATGGGGCCGTTCCTTGAAACGCGAGAACCACGAGAAATGTAGGAAAAGGTTGGTGGGGAGTGGAACTATAACTCTGCGCCGTGGCGACAAGCTAGTCGCTTGCAGTTGTTTCGGTGTGCACGAGTGAACAATGTGTACGTGAGGATTGGTTACTTTACTGTGTAAGGTTTACCGGTGTAACATCCGTATCGGTTCCGATTTTTCGATGCCCGGAAGGGGCCTACTAATCAGTTATAATTTAAAAACTACTCTACAACTTAACTCTCGTTTTGTTTCTATAAATTTATATTCCTTGCGGGAATTTGTGACATTTAAATTAATTTATTTGGGTTTAGTTATAGGTTCTAGGCTGATCAATTTTCTAGTCGCTGTTTACTTGTTTTACTGTTAATAAAAAGTCAAAATTATGTTCAAAACAGAAATCGATTTCAGTGTACTTAATCTGCAGTTACATCTCTGACCGGATAGATTTTTTTTTTTTTTACTGTAAACTTACTCGTAGTGTCTATTCAAGGAAATGGTTGTACCGAGTAATGCGTCTACTTTCCTAACATTTATTGGTCTTATTACTGTATGTAAATTTAACAATATATAAAAAAAAATTATATATTGCGAGAGTTTATAGTGATGTTATGGATTACGCTTTTTCTTTTAATGATTTGCCGGTGGCTAGAATTTGTTTTTCTCGTGGTGTTTCAAATGGCCGTTCAGCTTTCTTGTTTTCAAAACAACAACAAAATTATTTATTTTCAATTTGTAGACTCTTTCGGTATCTTCACTTAAAATTAATGATTCCACTCGGATATTTACAATTTTTGAAATTTTATTGTTGGTGGCTCAGACGGAGCTCACCGAAAGGCGGAATGACAAAATTTGAAAAAGAAAATAATAAAAAAGAAAACCTGGTGTTTGCTTGCTGATTTCGATGTGTTAACTGCGTCCTGCTGCTCAGATGTTGTAGGTTGCAATACGTTGGGGATAGGACCCTTTTCTGACTCCGTTTTAACTTCAACAAAAAACACTTCCAGAAGATGCGTCTTCGCACGCGTCGGCTTGTCACCAACTATAGTGTTACGAGTCTCTTGGCTATGTACAGGCAGGTGTACTGGTTCTCCAAGGACACCAAGTTGACAGTCACTGTCCACAACTTCCAGGAAAATAAAACACTGTGGTAGCTTGTGCCATTTATACAAAAATAACTTTATTTTTCTACATTCAAAAAATGGGCCGCGCACCAAAGTTATTTTGTTTCTTTATTCTTAAATGTCTTTTAATCTTAGCCTTCAGGTACACCAGCAATAGAACTATGGATTATTACAATGATAGCACCATTTTTGTAATGGCTAATTTAACTTAAAGATAAGGTCGACTCGATACAAGTTAGCACTAATTTAAGATTGCTAATTTAACTTAAACATAATGTCGACTCGATACGCGTTAGCACAAATCGGAAATTATCGATTTAAATTGTCAATTTAACTTAAACAGGATTTCAGCTTGACAAAAAGTTAGCACTAATTTAAGATTGTTAATTTAACTTAAACAGGATTTCAGCTTGACACAAAGTTAGCACTAATTTAAGATTGTTAATTTGACTTAAACAGGATTTCAGCTTGACACGAAGTTAGCACTAATTTAAGATTGTTAATTTAACTTAAACAGGATTTCAGCTTGACACAAAGTTAGCACTAATTTAAGATTGTTAATTTAACTTAAACATAATGTCGACTCGATACACCTTAGCACTAATCGGAAATTATCAATTTAACTTAAACGGAATTGCGACTGGATACAACGTTTGCTAATCTCAACTTGCTACACCCGAAGCTTGACTCTGACTCCCATATATCCACCACGCGATTTAGTTCACCGTGTCCGAAACGCTACTCTTTTTTTCCCGAGGCGACAGGATACCAAAAACCTATATATCGCCTCGATGACCATATTTGGTCATTTTTTTTACTTACTTGGTTCCCTATCCTCTAAGGGTTGAACACACAGCATGCTCCCTCGTTAGTGCTCATCGCTTGTGTCGCCCAGCATGCGGACCATATACATTGAGTAAACATAAAAACAACCGTGCGCAGCTGGGGCGAGTTGTTCTGGAAAGGTTATTGTATTTGCATGATCAGCGCCTACATTGTAGCATGATTGCCGATCGTGCGCATGGTGACCGTTGGCATCGACAAAGTCGCGCCGGCGTGCGTGTATTTACGCTGGTAAGTTCTATATTGCCTGTGTGTGGCATTTCGGGTACGTATCAAGAGAAAATATAAACATTTCTCGTTGCATAGTCGCCGTTTCTTATGACCAGTTTCTTGATAGGGGATAATGCAATGTTGGTTGCTGGATGTGCGACCAATTTGTACTTCCTATGGCGTGCTTGGGTTTGGCAATATTTGAACAGCGCAGTTAAATATTGCAGCTGGTGGTTGGTCGTATGGGCAGGTAGGTCGTACCTTTCAGGTTTTATTATGCCCATGTTGTACTCTTATATATGTTTTTTAAGCGTTTTTATTTAGGGGGGATGCCTGTTATTGCTGATACACTTTATGTATCAGCAGACATCGCGGTTATTCAATATGCTAGTGCAGGTAAGTACACGATTTCTTGGCGCCGAAGGCTTATAAACGAGGGTTTACCTGGTGGTAGGCTAGCAGGTGAGTAGTGGCGTTCGCAAGAGCCGCCACAAACACTTTAAAGAACCGCCACACGTCTCTGACATTTTTATTTCTACTTACTTAGAAAGTCCTATATAGTAGGGGTATTTTATTTAGATTATAATTCAACCTTGTTCAGCATGGACTAATGCCTGTGTGCGAAATAATGCTAGGAGTCACAGGACATATATTTCCTTGGATTTATCGGTAGTAAATTGATTAATCTAACAAATAGTTATAGGATAATAAAATTCTATAGCGTACTCAGCTATATATGGAAGGAATATTTTATGAACGCACCGTTTCTATTGAATGAGAACATGTCCTACACTGAACAAACTATGCCTCTCATGAATAAAGATGGCCACCCCATTGTCTACTAATAATTAATTACCCAGGGAAATAGCCCGTAAACATTATTCGAAATCCCAAGAATTGTTCAATACTGTATGGCATATACAATCTCAGGTAAAATAAACAAACCAAAGGATCAAATATTGTTTCTGTTGCCTAAAAAAGCATAATCCAAAGAAATATCTTGCGTAGATAAGCGACAATTGAAAAAGAGATTCCAGGCTGTGATTCCATGTTGATGGCCAATAAAAAGAAACATATCGCGGCTTCCGAACCATCTGTAACGGATGGGACGAAGTTCCCAAATCAAAAACAGTATACAAATAGTAATTTTATAAAAGTAAAGTAAAGGACCTTACCGCATAATACACATTTTTAAATGCGATCAACGATGGTTCAAAATGCACCAAACGACAGAATAATCCAAATCAAACTCTTTTTGAAGTTCATGTTCCGAAGTACAATCTATTATCATAAAAGGGAATTATGCTCAGACGATCGTCTTGCTTTTTTTTCACATCATGGGTTCCAATCATGGATAACCGTAAAAGGTATCTAACATAATTAGTATTCTGGAATTGACTATAAAATCCAAACAAAAATGTGTCTCCTCGTAATTAAACTTAATCATTAAATCAAAGCACAATGTACTACCTCAAATAATTCCGAGCTGCTTTACAAAGCGCCCGTTAAATAAACCGCATAATTATTTTTAGGGCCATGCCCAACTTTTCGCAGTTGAAAGGCGAGGTGTATGCAGAGTAGTCCCTCGAAAAATGGGTACTCGAAGTACAAATAACCGGATAGCGGGTTAAGCTTGTTTTAAAAGGGAAATTTTGTCCGCAGCATTTACAATATACCAAGTTATAGGGAACCTCACCTTTTAACGACATTCCTATCTCATCACCTTTCCATACACTGTTTGCAAATTACATCCAATTAATAACTTAACTTTCCTTTGGTGTCTTCTATAAATATTTACTTTTGTTAGGGGGAACCATAAACAAGGTCGCTAGTCTTTTCCACCACTGGGGCTACTAGCAGGTCTTTTCAAGCCTTCTCTTTTTCTGTTTCGGGTGTTGTCTACTCCGTTTGCACTCAAATTTACTAACAGATAACCAGAAAAGGTTTTCGACTGATGGAAGGTCGTACGTGTTTTATGACGCGTTCGAGGAAGCATATAACATCTGAAATTGGGTGGGTCCCGGACTTCTCGCTGTTTTTATGTCCTATTATTTACGATATAATAAATTGGAAAAAGGTACCAGTCCACAATTCAGCAAAGTTTGTTTAATGAAGTGGCGTGTAAGTAATTCATTTTTATGATACATTAAGAGTCGCTACAGGATATGACATTATTGGGTCGTAAGAATGGAAGGAGAATATTAGCAAGAGGTGGTGACGGTAAGATTTTGGCATTACGATGACACAATATCTTCAATTTAATTGCGAATTTATTTTTCCGCAACACTTACGTGCTTGCAGGACATTAATGTCCTGTGTGGTATTTACGTTTTGTAGTACTTAAAAATCACTGACAGACTATTGCTATCAACTCTAATGGTGATTATGTTGTCGAACTTAATCTGTTTGTGACTGTTATATTTGTTGCATTTGGTCTTCACATTAAATTCGCCTGGAGGATCCTCTAGTGTTGTTGAGCACTTAAATAGTCCTGGGTCCTGTGGGGTTCAACTAGACAAACCTGATGATAAAATATTGTAAATGTGTTTTGAGATCGTTGGTAAATATGCGTCTCTTATGGAATTTGGTTGTTGTGGATGCGTAGAACCTGCCTGTAAATATTTAATGCCAGGAAATAAATGTTTTGCTTAATGTTTGCTATACATCGTGACGGTTCTATAAATGTGCATTTAAACGTTATGAAATTCCTAAATTGGGATTTTTGAGATGGAATTTCTGTACAATCTAAAAACGCCATAAAATTCATGTCGCATATGGTAAAATAATATATTCGCATTCTTATGATTTTTTATGACTCTGTTGTTAGTCGTTTATTTTAAATTATGGCCATTTAAAAAATACCAAATAATAGACTAAAGTTGCTTATAGGCATTATACTTACTTTTTCATATTAGGGTGTCATGAATTCATGTTAGAGTTAACTAAACTAGAGTAAACAATCTTTCGGTTGGGAAATGCTATTCTTACAAACCCTAACTGTAGCTGCAGGTTTTTAGACATGCAAATTGTCCAATACCTTCTGATCGAAGACATAGACCGTTCCTAGCGTAACAATATTTTTTTTCTTATTTAGCACTAGCTGCTTCCTGAAAACAACACTCAACACAATTTTAATCACATTTTAATGAAATTATTTGACTATTTGTATTTACGGAAAACTAAATTTGCTTGTTTCTTTTTTCAAGATTAAAAATTAAAAACCATTTAAATTTTTTGAAAACAGTAACAGTAAGTTTATTGTCTTTTTTTTGTACAAATTGTTATAACACTGTATGTTATTTTAGGGGACATTCCGGTTTGTTCGGTTCAAAAAATTATTTTTTTTGTTTTGCTTAATCGATAGTTTTATCCTTCAAAGATAATATGTTAAAATTTGGAAACGAAATCTTAGGCCAAAGTTATAGGTCATTAAAGGGTTGGGTCTCCCGCGGATACAAATACAAATACAAAACTTTGAATGCGTTTTTCTCGAAACGACTTTTTTGAGTGCGGTGTAAGCGATAATATGAAAACGGTGCATGCGATTCTTATGAAAGTTCGCACACATACTGTGAGCGAATTACTTTATTTATTTATTTATTTATTTATCTTTTTAGTTATAACTAAAAAATAGAGTAAAAAAAGGCCGGAAAATCATTTTTTTTCAATAATCCGCCATTTCGTTTTTTTTATCAATTTTAATTTTTTTTTTTCGCTCACATTGGGCTAAATGTATTTAAGTTGAATAAACTTTTTGCGTTTTTCGTATTTTTTTACCGGGGACGAAAATAACCCTCACACGAGCAGAATGGATGGCTAACTTTGAACAACACCTGGGGGGGGGGGGGGGGATCCGCTTTATTTATTTATTAAATTTACAAACATAGTTGAAAGATGAATAAAATGTTTAAAAAAATTTTTGTTATGTCTTCAATACTTTCTCTTAAAAAAATCATGAAAATAACCTATTTTTTGATCCGACAAACCGGACTGTCCCCTTAATACTGTGGTATAAATGAAATATTCACAATAAATCCATTTGGCTATTCATTCGCTGGGTAAACGAATGTGAAAAACGTGGTATCATTAGACACCGGTACTCAGTGAAATTGAAGGCATTATTAGCACACCGAACAATAACAAATATTATGATTCTCTTTGTGCCAGCCCAGATTGGGTTTTTCGTTCAACGAGCTTTGTCGATGCGAACGGCAATCAATCACCAAAATGCAGAGCACCATCTGTCCCAAAATAAACCTGAATGGATTAAAAAAAATATAGATGGTTAATTAATTTTTACAAGTCATTTTATTTGTTCTAAATAATCTCCGTGAACTGAAATCCTGTGATTTGGATGTGTGCACCAAATGACGTGCATGCCGTTGATTGATGTGTTGTTTGGGGTCGGCGATCGACGTTGTTTTTTTTTTTTTGTCATTTCAAGAGTGCTTAGTGATGTTATGGCGGATTTTTTTGTCTCTTAGTCTGAAGTATTGATTAGCTGATGGCTAAGGAGGTGTTCCGCCGAACACCGTTCACAAACAAACAAACAAAAAAAACTGGAATACGGAGGACGCTGCCACCAATAAAACACTGAGAAATAGTTTTTACACGCGTCTTATTATTATTCTTATGTTTTTTTATTATAATAATATTTTTGACACGAATTTTTAATATTTGCTACGACTTGCTGGTTTCCTTTTAAATTACTTTATGATTAAACTTTCGAACACATCACGCTTTTCTAATGACATCTGATTTCTAGTTCGCGGTTACTCCTGACCGTGGACCGTGGTAATTATCGTAATTGCTTTGCCCTATGGGAACAGCGTTTTCGTTTATTGCTGTTTCTCCACAATGGCCTTTGTTTAGGCGAAGTACATTATGGCATGGACAAAAGTTTTGCCGACGGGTTGTTTTACGACAATTGGCTTACCGCCGGGATTTGATGTTTGTCGACATCTGGCGCAGTTGTGCCAACCTCTTGTGTTTATCCAGCTAATGGATCGATACACAATTTCTATGCTGCGTCGTGCCCTTCGATCGCCGTGCAGGCGTAGGAAAATTGTTGGGGACTTGGGGTCCACATATCTGTAGATACGTGGGGTTGTTGACACCAGTATGGATGTCACCTTTGGTCAGGTGAAAAGGTGGAATTTAGGGACACGTGTCTGTGGGCACGTGAAGTTTGCTTATAAGTGAGTATGTTCTGTGGCGGTGCCGCCAAACCCCACGGTACACTCACCTAAAAACCCCCATTACCTCATCCCAAGACGCATAAGTTTTCGCCAATGCAATCGCATTAGGCACCCGAAAATGCTTCACACTTTAAAGAGATCAAATCTATGATCTTTAAGTCCCTGTAAAGAAAACTAACCTTTCATGCATTCTCTGTGCATACCAATTCTCTGTAATATTTCTTTATTAGCTTATCAGGAATTCCAAACCAATTTCGGCATCTACGTTGCCAGACAAATTCCCCTAGACGAATTCCTGAAAACAAAAGGATTTGAATTACATACTTTGTAACCTTCATCAGGGATCATAAATATTGCGCCGTCTATTTTCCAACTTCGCCATGTGTACGATAAATTTCTTTACGTACACATTGGGCGGGGACCTTTTTCTCCCAGCAATAAAATTCTCTGAATCGCACAATGTGCAAACCAAAGCAAATACACATTCCGCGTCTCTTGGCATCAATTGAATTCAAAGCATAAACAATGCAAATATAGAATCCGTTTCCCACAAACGAATTTCCCCGCATATACAAATACAAGCGAGGGATTTGTTTCGTCCACCAACCAATTAGCACATTTCCACATCGCTTCGTCGTCTCTTTGTTTAGCCGCACATGTTCCAACAAAGATCCCATTAGCATCTGACGATTTCGGTTTTATTTGCTTTACCGAAATCGTATCCTAGGAATGCACTTTATGCCCTTTCTGCGTTGTAGGCACACACCACGAGTTTATAAGTCGAATCGAGTCGAATGGGTGCTACGTTACAATAAGTTAAAATTGAAAGATAAATATAAATCCTTTTTTTACATCAAATAGAACGAATCAGAATGGACGAAATCGTGCGTTTTATTGTTCCTGTGCTGCTCCTCGATAGGGTGTTAACTCTAGTAAACAATTCCACCTGTGTGTTATTCTGTGCTGTGTCCGACGGGAAAGAGTGCAATCATCGTTACCTTATTCCTCTTGGCGAACTGATTTCTCGTTCTGCGGCAGAACCATCTTCGATTAAAGACCGTTAAAGATTTGTGGGGACGCGGTAGAACTCTGCGCCCGTGCCGGTGCCACCACCTTGTACCCCCACAGTTCCTTGGTGGAACGAAGACATCTCAGCCTATGGTGATTTGTGCGGTTCATGGAACCGCCGCAATGTCCTTCCAAATTTTAATTCGATAACATTTTTGGTCACCAATCAGTTGATGTACGAGGGCTGGTAATATAAGTAATTTGGAAAAGAAGTCGATAAGTCTGTGGAAAATGAGGGCTATTTTCTTCTATTTTCTCATTTAGCTGATCTAATAATGGCTCATAATACTGTCAAGTTATCGTCTGTCCCTCTTCCAATCGTAGCCGCCTCAATGGCTCAATTGGTAAGGAGGTTGTGTCTTGGGCTTGATGGTGTATTTTTTCTCTACTTGGGCTCCACGTCTTGCAGTGCTGTCGTCGTTGCTGGACTTAGCTTTTTTTTGTACCACTTCATGTTCACATATAATATTTTCTTATTAGTATAAACCAGTTTCATTCTCAATTAGTAATTGTATATATAAAACAAATCTTGTTTTTGGTCGGAAATTTAAGTGACCATGAGCACAATTCTGTGCTGATCGAAATAAAAACTCTTTGTGTAAATAAAATCAACGTTTTTATTTTTGGTAGTATCCTCACAATCGTCATCATCATCATCGGCACTACAACCGGGAACCGGTCTTGGCCTTATTTAGCAAGTCCTGAGGCTTGTTAAATTTTCCATAATGAATTGTTTTTTCCGGGCAAGGTCATTAGTCTTGCGCCAGAGGCTCCCCGACGGGGAATCGAACCCCGGTCTCCCGCGTGACAGACGGGTATACTAACCACTATACTATCGAGGAGTATCCTCACAATACATTTACTAAAAACAGACCAATAGGCGATGCTACAAGCGTCATCGTATGCATTTCTACGGACTTATTGACCTACCCTCGTAGCACAAACTTTGAATTCAATTTTCTTATACCACATTCTTCAGTTAAAATGCGATGAATTGTTGTATTCGATATGTTAAACTCTATTTACTTGGATCTTACTGAAAATTTCTTGGAAACCTTCACAAAATCACGTATTTTATCGATGTCTTCTTCGGTAATCACATCAGATGGATGATGATAAAATACCCATCTTCTCTGCCTTCCTGTTATCGTCGAAACTACACAAACGCTTGGGTTTTGGAAAAACAATTATCACCGTAAGCTCTTTTTCAGTAATTCAAACGTTTCGGCAGCAATTTTTCCAATTTTAAGTCAACATTTATATTGACTGGTTGGTATTTATATATTTTTGACCGATGCATAAGAACTATTAGGGTAAGGCTAATAACTTAGCCCGGAAAAACAAATTATTGTGGAAAATTTAACAAGCCTCAGGACTTGCTAATTAAGGCCGAGACCGGATCCCGGTTGTGGTGCCGATGATGATGATGATAAGAACTACAGTCACTTAATGTATTGTATTTCGGCTTCCACTAAACGATATGTCATCAAATTTTGACGGCCACACTACATGAAATAATCACCAGTTGACAGGTGGAGATAACGGTTCTATTTGTAGAAGGTGATTTCGGTTTATTTTGGGACAGGGGGTGTACATCGTGGCATATAATCCAGTATTAATTTTTCCTACGGAAACATGAAAAAAATAACCACCATCAGTATTCGGCAAATCCAGATGAGGGGTTGCCATCGTGACTCAGTAGAAGGTTATTTCTAAGTACGAACAGCCCCAGCGTGTGAAAATGGACCTACGCAGCTGCGAGCAAGCTTTCATACGACCGGCGATGGATAAAACTTAAGGGAAAAGGGAAAGTTTTCCTCAGATGTCGCAAAGAAAAAGAAAATCATTAAAGTCTTCACGGTAAAAGAGTTAAATAAATAACACGGTAAGAGAGTTAAAACAATATAAAACAACTTTAGAAAAGAAGGGACCGAGAACCAGTCAATTTGTCTTCTCCTTTCCTTTTGTAATAATTTTTAAGGCACGATATACAGTACAAACTCGATTTACGCAACTAATAGAAATTGGGGCAGTTGCAATAACCGAAGTTGTTGCACGTACTAGGTTGTATTTTTTTTTATACATATTATAGGTGAAATAGCGTATTTTCTTATAGATAACGACAATGTTATGAAAAAACTTTAGTGAAACCAAAACAAACAATTATTTTTGAACACATTTTTACTAAATACGAAAACGAAACGTTCGAAATTTATACAAAAATTAATCTGTAATACATACAGAATATTAAGTTTTTTCTTACAGAAGTTAGATATTTTAGATTGAGTTTTTTGCGATTTAATGTTTTTTGAACTTCCCTCTCTCTTATTTTTTGTAGCAATAAAATCTCTTCTATTGGAATGTTGTTCCCTTCGGCCCATTGCAAACATATGTTTAAGGATCGAACTGCATCTTCTGATTTAACTTTTGATAAAGTGGGGACCGACTTAGCTTCACCTTCACCTTCACCGGCGCTCTCAATTTCTGCTGGATCGTCACAATTACCAGATGACTCAACGTTTTCGTTAAACCAATCAATGATTTCTTCATTGGAGAGGCTAATGCTGGGAACAATTTCAACAAGCAGACTAGACACGGATGAAATCAATTCTCTTTCCCTTAAGATGTTTGCAGATAGTGTAGATAATTGAAGCTCGTCCTCCTCACCCCAATCACCCTTGGTAGGCATTAAAACATTCCAACATTTCTGGATCGTGTAAGGGTCAACTTTTCCCCAGGCATTAGCTGGCAACAAACTGCATGCCTTATGTTGAAGGCTTTGATTTTAGTTTCTTGGTCCATGTCCTCACTTGAAACTAAGTGGGACAACAACATTTTTTTGTAGTGGACCTTTGTTATGTTGATAACATTTTGATCCATAGGTTGAATGATTGCAGTGCAATTTGCCGGAAACATCATAACAATTATCAGCCCATCATCGCTTTGCAATTCGTTTTCTTTAGGATGACACGGGACATTGTCCAAAAGCAGTAGTGCCTTCTTTTCAAGTCCTTTTGATTCAAGAATATTTCTTACCTGAAAAAAAAACTTGTTAATACAAATACAACATTTTGTATTCTTTTTTACTTCTGGAACCAATACGTTGTGGAACTGTGGCGGTCCGCCAAACCCTACGGTATACTTACCTACAAACCCCCATAACCTCATCCCAAGACGCATAAGTTTTGCTAATGCAATCGCATTAAGCACCTGAAAATGCTTCACGCATTAATTAGATCAAATATATAATCTTAAAGTCCCTGTAATGAAAACTTACCTTTTCATGCATCACTTCGCATAGAATTCCTGTAAGATTTCTTTCTTACCTTATCAGGAATCTCAAACCAATTCGGCACCTTCAGTGCCAAGCAAATTCCCCCAGACAAATTCCTGTAAACAAAATGACAGGGACCATAAATATTGCGCCGTCTATTTTCCGACTTTGCCATGTGTACGATAAATTTCTTTACGTGCACATTGGCCGGCGACCCTTTTCTCCCAGCAATAAAATTCTCTAATTCGCACCAGTGCAAACAGAAGAACGCTGTTCCTACATAGGTTTCCTGCGACACCATAAACAATTCATATCGTTTGGGGTATGCGAAAGACATTTTTTTTTTCATTTAATGAGCGGCTGCTATTTATTTAGCTGACCCTCGTTACCGGACGATGCATAAGCAAACCCATTAGCATCCGACGAGTTCGGTTTTATTTGCTTTACCGAAATCGTATCCTATGAATGCACTTTATGCCCTTTCTTTGTTATAGGTTCGTTCTCATCCATGAAAGAACCATGCACACGCACCACTGCACTGAAAGAGTGTGTGGTGAGGAAGTAAGTTGTGCGGGCGTACTGCACTGGTTCACTTCCTGTCCCATCATCACTGTCACGAAGATTCATAGATCTCATCGGAAACAGCAAAACGCCGTCACGCACCGATCGCGCAAAGTCAAGAAACACCGGACAAGTCATCAGTAATGGTGAGAAATAAACACAAACACCGGACACCAACTTGTGCAAAACTGCACGACAAACCGTCCACAAGGAGGAAAAGTTAAACGCACTAGGGAAAGGAGATAAAACACTCGGAAGCTGCGGCACAAAAATAATGAAACAAACACTGGTGTAGTTATTATTTAGACATCCGGTTTTTATTTTCCGAATGTAAACGTTAATATTAAATTTATATGCACTCACGTTAATATTAAATTTATATGCACTCTCGTTAATATTAAATTTATATGCACTCTCGACTCACGACTGGAGACAACGACTCGAACGATTATAATCGACTATCGCTTCCCTGTGCGCACCAGGGAAGCGATAGGAGACACGACCTGGTCCGGTCGAAGGATGGAATTTGACTCAAACGATATCCTCTCCAATAAGGATATAGTTTTTTTTTACCTACCACCAGGGAAACGTAAAGTCTCTCTTGGTGGTATAGGAAACCAGATCTTGTAATAAAGGTCATGGTGGTATGTGTGGGATCGTTGAGATCAATGCTATTCACACGTGCAGTGGAACAACGAAACAGGCTGGCGGCAAGGACAAAAGAAAAGGCGACCAAATGGTTCGCTCTTTAATGAGGGTCATGTTTATGCAACGTCGCTATGACGGACGTTGGAAAAAAGGTGTTAATGGAACACGATACTTTATGCCATGGAAATTGTATATCGTATCTTGGGTTAATTGCCGATACGCATCCCTTGCTTGCATTTAGGTATGCCGAGCAATTAGTGGTGGCGACGAAAGAAATGCATCATTGTTTGTCTAATGAATCGCTAGTGTTGCAGCTGTAAAAACAAGCTGACGACATAGTATTTTAACTCAGACAAAGGGTATCGAATGTTTGCTATTTATGGTGCATATGCACATTAAGGATCAATTTTAGGAATTTCAGATAATGCTTGAAAGCATTACATGTCCTTGGAAAAGGAAATGTTTTCTGGGGCAAATGCAAATGCATTGGCGGGAAACAATGGGAGTTATGAAATTCCTAAAAAGGTCAAGAAGAATTCTTACAGAAAATTGTATGCAAAGGGATGCAATGAAAAGGTAAGTTTTCTTTATAGGGATTTTAGGGTTATAATAATTGGATCTGTTTGATGCGTGAAGCATTTAAGATAGTAATGCGAATTGCATTAGCGAAATCTGGTGCAGACCGGGTTGTGGTTATGGGGGTTTTTTCAGGAAGGCGAGCCGTGGGATCTGGCGGAACCGCCACAAGTGCATTTCGTTGGTGGCCGCACCCTTAAGAGAAAAGTTTTTCTCTCCCTTTTCTTGTTTCTTAACCCTAACGTAGGATAGAATTCATTTCAGAATTCTATCCTCGCGGAGTCCTTTACCATCGGCTGACCACGGTGGTCACGCGCCACTCCCGCTCTCCGCCGGCTGCCGACATGTGTTTATACACGGGTCGTTTTGTGAAGTGCTGATTGACTTGATAGCTCGTCTCACATTTAAAGCGATAGTGAAGACTAAAGTGTTTGGAATTAAATAAACTGCAAGCGATCTTTTCTTTTAATAATTAAATAAATTGACATCCAACCGTGTAATCCTTAAGTAAAATCAATAAAAGAACATTCGATTCAATAGACCCAAACAGTGCCTTTTATTTACTCCTTGTGATAGGTGTGTTGCGGTTTTTGTTTCTTTTTGACGGTTCAGGTTCAGCAGTGGAACTTTCTTTTAGTGACGGTGGGACGGAGTAGAACCCCGTGTCGTACGCCGGCACATTGACTTCGCTCCCCACAGAACCATTGTTCGAATAATAGGAATGTCATCCATGCATTTTTATTTGCTTTATAAAAAACAAGCTTATTTTCAAAGTTTTTAAATGCTCTTGGATTGGCTGCGTTACCAATGACGAGAAGTTTTACTTTGTGCATCCCTGATGCATTTGTGCACGCAAGGAATGTTATTCTTTCCTTGCTTACTTCTCGTCCTGGCGCTGACGCTTCTTTAAAAGAAACGAGTGTTTTGTTCTGCAACATTCTGTAAAATAAGCCAGATTCGTCTGCATTGTAGATCTGATCCGCAGTCAAGTTAAGTTCCTCTATTTTTTTTTTGAAATTTTTGTACGAACGGCTGAACAAGTTCATGTTTATTCGATAATTTTTCACCACCGATTTTCAACATTCGAATACCATGTCGTTTTTTAATTTTCGCAATCCATCCATTGCTGGCGTTAAATGATGGTGTGGTGTTATATCCTGTTGGTCTCAAAACATCACCACTTATTTTTCTTTCAGTGCATCGAACTACGACACTCCTTGAATCTGACTCCAAGCGCGAATAATTAATGTAACAAAGGTATAGCACGCCGAATATCTTTATTGTTTACTTAATTACAAAGTTTACTGCTAGGGTCTTTATATTACACTTCACGCTTACTGTAGGACTTGTGTCTAACGTTTATATAAGAACTTAATAACACACTTCGAAAATTAACATGAAAACTTAGTGTCCGCTGTACATGCAGGTAACTTAACTTTATTATAACTTTATGAAACACTGTGAAAATTGACATAAACTTATTGTTCACTGTACATGTGGGTATCTTAGCTTTATTATAACTTTCTGAAAGACTGTGAGAATTAACATAAACTTAGTGTTCGCGGTACATGTAGGTAAGGCGTGGCCGACTCCAACGAGAGATGTGTGGTATTATTACTCGTGCACCAAGCATGGGCGCGGATTGACAGTGATAGTCCGATGGAAATTGTTTTGACGTACACTGTTCTTCCCACGTAATTACTCACAACTTGTGCACAACAGAGGAATGGGAAATAAAACACCGGAGTTTCCTTATTAAATATTTGAAATTTTCTTTATTAATTATTTCCATTAATGATCACAACCGATATGCCTTTATATTAACCCGCGGTACATATTAGAGTTAACAAAACGGAAGCTGCGTTTAGCTTATTTGATTTTAACATTTTCACGCTGATAGGAAGTTATATTTAGCGACTCGCACAAAAAACCCGAAGATACTCCATTAATGACGAAACATCTGAAAGAAAACACGCCCTAGGCTAAAAGCTGTACTTGATTGCCAACTCGACTTTGTATATTACGAAAAAGCCCAATAGGCGCGTATAGTGTGTGTGCACTCTTGTGACGATGATATCTGACTCCCCGATCTGGGCGACGTTGCCCCAGCCTCTGGTGATTGCGATGAGTTTCCACGCATGTCATCGCAGGGGAAAGACAATCTTTCCTTTTCAAGAAAGACACCCAAACACTCGCTGGGCGCAGGAAAGGAAAAACAAACATGCAGCTGGTCATATATGATGATCGGTGTACGGCTGGGTGTATTCCCATCGTACGATAGGGGATCGATTTGGGTTGGCGATAAGTCAACAGAACTTTGCTGCGACGGCAAAGGCTACTAGATTTGGGTGCATGTTTATTGTAGGCATTGGATAATGCACAGGGATACTGGCAAGCAGGCAATATTAATTTCTTCTATTTACGTAGAGTACACAGAAGCATTTCGTTTAGAATAGCCAGCGTGAGAATAGTGTTGCGTAATCCCCTGTTACCATTGCTCCACCGAGAGGCAAAACTAGATTAATATTATATTAGATAAAATTAAAATATATTAACATATTATTATTTTTCCTATATTAACATATTTAATGCTACCTTAACGATTTTACAATTAAATACGAGCGGAGGCAGGAACCGACATCTTGTTGGGTCGGTTAGGTAGGTTTTCCGTTCGGAGTAGTGGCGAGATGGCGAGCGATGGATAGGGAGAGAGAGAGGGTGATATTTTTTTTGAGTCTTGCAGTCAGTCGGAGTAGAGTAGTGCGAGGAAGTAGTTGTTAAAGTGTGGTTGAAGAAAGAAGAACCCTATAACCCGTCCATAGAGGACAATTATTTTATTTTAAAAAGAAATTGCACTGTTTTGTTTTTTGTTAATGTTAAAATATATTAAGTTGGTGAACCTAATATTGCGTCTTAATCAATTAATCATCGAACTAAGGAAAGAGATCGTCCCAAGAGGACTCAATAAAAAGTGTTGTTTGGAGGCATAACGTTGGCGGGGGACAGCGGCGAGCAACTTGTGCTGCAGACACGACGAAAGCGGACTGCCCTGTACGCCGAGGACTTTGCTTGCGGCCTAGAACTAGGGGGGATCCAGCAATTAAAGAATTGCAGAGCTCGGGTAAGCCTCCTTACACATATTGAATAGGTTCCTGTAGGCGAAGGAGGGTTGAAAGTCACAGCAACGGGCAACCACTGGCGCTTCAAGGCAGGAAGCCATTAAACTGCATAAAATCCAACCACTCGGTGTAAAACCACAACAATAGTGGCTGGTCGTTGTTTGTCTAACGTCAATCATATTCGTGCCCAAATCCCATGATCGGTAGACAACCGATAAAGGAAATTGGTGGCAACTGTAGCGAACCTTGGAATTGTAGCAATATTCACTCATCAACCGTAGCAAGAATATCGGCTACAGCAGTGTCAACAATTACGCTGGCCAGCGAGTGTTTGTCGTTTATAATTGCTGACAAGCCGAGCCGATTGTCTGGCACGGTTCATGTAATATGAATGAAATCATTTGTTTGATGTGCATGCTTCCTGGCGTTTTACTTTCAGGTGAAAGAGAATGAAAGGTAGCTTACGCTGCCCAAAATTGCAGATAGGTGCGGTGTCTTCTGGGGTGAGGGCAAAACAGGTAGATTTAAAGAAATGGCTGGTTCTTGGGAAAGCTTTAAAGAACCGCCACAGATGTATCCAGACTCAATTGGTTTTGTTTAATGTGGAGGCCCGACTTGCCTCCACGGAATCTGTATCGCGATTAATTATATCAACCGAAGCGACAGAACACCAAAATGTTCATCCATCGCCCCGATGACCATATAAGGGATCATCTTAGCAGATGATCACAGAAAGGATGTGCACATACAGATGCGGTTACCTCGCACTCTCGTGCTGTGCATGAGCAAGCGGGCCGTGGATATAATAATTCCATAAGGGGAACATTAGCTGGCATGGTTGCAGCTGGTGCCAATATCTCGACATAGAGATTAAGGTGTTTACACAATCAGCAACTGCGTAGAGCATTTATGCTGATCGTGTACATCTTGGCGGCATCTCCACGTAGTGGAATTCTCGGTGGTAATTTCCATTTATGAGAACTCGAATTCCTTGGGCGGTCAGCCGTATGCCTTAATGTATTTGTCGGTCGGATGACCGACCGATGTGGGCATGTATGAAAAAGAAAAGATGAAATATCTCCTGCACATGCGCGGCTGACGCGTAAGGGTATATCTTGGTGAAATTGGTTCGGACCGTTTCCCTGGTCCAGATTCAGCTCTAGCCAGAAACTGTATAAGAGCGGCTGCCTTTTCTTTTATGCGGCTTATTGTTGATTTGTGAACATTATATTTTTCACAAATTGTCTTTACTGAAAACCCCTTTTCACTTCTTTTTTTAATAGACAATTTTGTAATATTTCTTGTAACACCCATCCCGTACAAATTTTCCGTAGACACTAATGAAATCGCAACCCATTCAAATAAAGGCAGATGCATTTTATGTGTTTGTGTATTATTTGTACAAGGAATTTTGTTCAGACAAACTAGGTATAAATTAACGGCAGGAATATAGAATCAAGAGGAGAGCATGCAAATAGAAAAGATGAATAAATACAAGAAGTTGCACAAATCGAAGTAGTTTTTGTGAAAAGTTGCACTTATAGAGTCAAGGCGTGCTACAAATTTAGTGTTGCGAAAATCGAGGAGTCGCACGAATCGAGGGTTGCGTAAATCGAGTTCATACTGTATATATATTTTTTTTTTTAGACGGGACATCCTATTTTTTTTGGTGATACCTCAAATCAACGAAATTCATTTGATTTGACTCGACGAGAATTTTTGCTTAACGAATTAACTTTGATAGCGGAAAGATAGAAAAGCTATCGGGTGTGAAGCCTTACTTTTGTCACAAATATCTGTGAGGAGGAAGTAATGTACCTGCATGGGTACTCCGTTCTACTTCCTCATCCATCATAAATGTTCCACCGAATACAAAATGACGATCACCAGGGAAAAGGACATTAAACACACGGGAAGCTGTGGCACAGAAAATGAAACACACTGCTTTAGTTTATTATTCTTGGTTTTATTGTAGCTAGGCAGTAGTCGCGGTGAGTTTCTCGATTACATACAGTTTACAATTTTAGATACTGGTCACATTTAACACATTCTAACTAATGTTAATTTTATTGTAATTGCGGCGGATAAAAAAACTTGATTCGCGACTAGCACTCTGGTGAATGACAAACTCTCGACTATGAGGTGTACAGGACGCGTGTCCGCAACGCTACGGACAGCGGGAGATCGCGTGTGACCAGGCTGGTCAACGGATGGAAGACGACTCAACGATATTTAATCGCTTTGAGGTGAGTTTGCCCAAGAAGAAAATGTTTCTCTGTGGTGGAAACAAGGAAGACAGACTTGGCAATGAATGTGTATGTGTGAGTGAAGATCACATTGGTTTTTGTTCATACACAAGGCCCTAGGAATAAACCTGAAACTCAAGGACGGGGCATCCAAGAGATGTGTTTTTGTTGAAACAAACGAATCGCATCTCGTCGGATGCTAATGGCTTTGTATTTGTTTATGCATCTAGTTCGTGAGGGAAAAGATTCGGCGAATTAAAGGACAAGGGAAATATGACCTGATGCATAGTTCGGTAATGAGGGTCGGCTAGATAAATAGCAGCCGCTCATTAAATAGAAAATGTGATTCGAATACCACAAACCATATGAATTGTCTATGGTATCGCAGGAACCTATGTAGGAACAGCAATCTTCGATTTGCACATGGCGCGAGTTAGGGAATTTTATTGCTGGAAGAAAACGGTCGCCGGCCGATGTGTACGTAAGGAAATTTACTTGACGACGTTGGGAAAATAGACGGTGCAGTATTTATGATCCCTGTCATGAAGGTTACAATGTATGTAAATCGAATTATTTTGTTTACCGGAATTCATCTAAGGAAATTTGACTGGCGACGTAGATGCCGAAATTGATTGGAAATTCCTGGTGAGCTAATAAAGAAATCTTAAGGAGCAGTGGTATGCGAAGAGAATGCATCAAAGGTTAGTTTTCTTTACAGGGACTTAAAGATCATAGATTTGATCTCTTTAATGCGTGCAGCATTTTTAGGTGCCGAATGCGAATGCATTGGCGAAAACTTATGCGTCGTGGGTGATGATTATGGGGGTTTTTCAGGAAGCTGAACCGTGGGATTAGGCGGAACCGCCACACATCTACTGCTGTGAAATACGAGCTGTATTGGCGCCGCAAGGCCACCGAAAGAAAACTAGCAGTTTTTGGGGCTAAAAAACATTTTACTTGAGCGCAACCCCTTCTCCTTCTAAAATTAGGCCCGCGTTCGGGTATTGTTTGGCGGTCTTCTCTCAAACGATCCCCTGACTCGATAGCCGTCAGAGACACACAATTACGTGCCTCAATACAATCTGGTGGATCCTATCAATGCGCAATTCATCTCACAACGGCGCATAAATCTTTGTAGCAAAATTCGTCTCGTTATGGGGACGCTGCGGAATTCCCTTCCGATAAAAGTGTTTTCAGAACTCTATAACTTCTAACTATTCAAAAACAACTCCAACAGATATCTAGTAGCAGTTGAACGTATTGACTCGGCGCTGTAAGTTCGCCTTTTCCCAAAGAATTATTAAAAAAGAAATCTGTCAAACGTAGACGACGTGAAATGATTCACGATATATGCCTTCGTAGATAACCTAACGTACATTAATAATATTGATTGTCCCACTTAAATTTCACATATTTCAACATATTTATGTAGACAACTCACTTTCGTTTGGCTTCAATGTATCGCTAACGTATCTGAAGGAGATTTATAAGTTAAACCAATGTGTTAGAATAACGGCCTTATCTAAGATAAGATAGAAAAGATGAACACGTCTCCTACAAACCCCGGGGCATAAACTTATAAGAGATTAGGAACTTGGAATTTAATATTTGAAAATGTATAGAGCCGCATTAAAATAGTTCTCCTTCATACCTGATACTAATAATAATTTGTTATTCTGTTCTTTCGCAAATGATCATTAGGCCGGAATGACTTGATTCTTATTAAAGTTTTAAACTAATAAGCGAACAAAACCAATTCTTTGAAAGTAGCGATATCACGTTTGGCTTTTTATTTGAAAATCTCTTGAAAGACTCTATTGTGTTTTTATTACCTTTGTGGCTTTGTATAATATGATTCTGCAACATCTAACCACTATGTCCTTATAGATTTAGAAACAAGGCATAATGATAAGAAAATGCAAAACAATAGAGAATAAGTGAAGAAATGAAAAGCTAAAGAGGGAACCAGTATTTGAAAAATGTATAATGAATTTTATAAGTTAATCCGCATCACCGACTAACTTCCAAACTATATTGTCATAGACAACTAAAACCACATCACCAATTAGCATTGTACGCCAGTTGTGTTTAAGAAAATTTAATAAAATCTCCCTAACAATGATCT
The DNA here is from genome assembly GCA_963931805.1 of Microdon myrmicae. Classification (NCBI taxonomy): domain Eukaryota; kingdom Metazoa; phylum Arthropoda; class Insecta; order Diptera; family Syrphidae; genus Microdon; species Microdon myrmicae. The sequence continues at coordinate 40,921,797 of OZ007497.1, read as the reverse complement.
AAGTACTGTATGAGCTAACAAATTTAGAGTAGGGCACGAAAATAGATTCTTCTAATGTGTGTTGACGAAAAAGATGAACAATTCGAAATGACAAGACTTGGGGGCTTGAGTCTCCATAGATCGTCTAAGACATTCGAAGTTAACTCAGATTCCGCTCATAAATATTTATTATTTAATTGAGAACAGTTTTAGATGAAAACTTTCGCCTTTCGATTGCAGAAAACCAACGATGAAGAACTATATCGTATGTGGCTCCTTTCGGTAGGAAATTCTTTAGATTACACTTGAGTGGTTTCTGAGTTGAAGTTTGAACACCGAATCTTGTTAGTGTACAAGTACATTATATTACACAAGTTACTATTAGGCCCTCTTGTCTTGAGATATAATTCGATATGTGATAAGAGATGGAAGCTAAGAATATTTGAAGAAGTTGGATAACTTTCAAAGTTGATGTCAGTTATTAAGGATGTCGCCACAGGGATTACTTTATAAGAGATGTGAGATAAAAATACCAAGAATGTATGCATGGTCTCTCTATGCTCATTCAGTCGTCTTAAATTGTTGTGGGGATAGTATTTTATAGTTGCGAACGTTTTTTTTTTTATTTTCTATTTAGTATAGTAATTTAGAAAACATTTTTAACAGAAAAAGAAAGGAGAAGGTCAGTGCGGTGAGTCATAAAATGGTTGCGGGTGTTGATTCACGATGTTTAGAAGTTATCATATGATCACGTCATTTTTGTGAGTGTTTTGATATGATGATGCATTGAGTGAATGTTCCCTGGATAATGTGGCCTGAGCATCATTAAGAATTTTCAGTTCGTCCTCATTAAAGTTTCCAAAGGTGAGTTCATTTCTAATGGACGATGTTACATTTCCAGTGGAGGTTACATTGTGGCGGCTCTGTCGAACGGCACTGCTTACCTCCTCATTTATGATCCGAAGACTCCCACCTGGAGCACTTAAATCTTGTAAAAAACCTTATTAAAAGTGTATTAGGGCAATTCAAATGTGAGCGCCATTATTTACCTGGAAAGTAGGCTTGGCAAATCTTTCATTCACTGCAGTTGTGTGCGGACATTGCTATCCGTACGAGTTTTTCCCTACAAGATGCATTCAATGCATCTTCGAAATCTCCCTGAAAGATAAATCTCATTCATATATTTGCGGCGTCACCATATGGCGTCATCAATGTCACCCAAAAGCATAATTGTAGCAAGCGCATAATTTTTCCAATTCCGTCGCACACGTGCAGAGGATATTTCTTCTGTTCCTGGTCATCCCAAGCATCTCGGACGCCTAACTGAGCGACAGACGACTTGGAAAAACACATCAGGCGGCACTAACAATGCACACAAGGGGCAACACCAATGAATTGCCAAATAAGGATATACAATCATCGGAAATGCTGTATACTTTAGCCGATAGCATAAACATCCAACGTTCCCCCTATGCACCATATTGCTCAGCCGCAACCCTTTCAGCGGTGATTTCTGGTTCCTGATGTTTGGCCTATCTGCGGACATGCACAGCGAAACGGCATAAATGCTGTACGCTGTGTTACTTAATGTAAATATGCTGATACCCTTTCAGGATGACTTGCCCAGCTGCAGATCATTGCTCATGGTGTTCCCCTTATGGATTTGGTTGATCCACGGTCCGCGTTCTTGTGGACACACACACCACGAGCAACAGAGGCAAGCTTGTTTATGTTTCGCGCCCTTTGCGCTGAGACCAAATGCTTAGGAAAACATTCCTTATTGATCACCGAAGCGATGGCTTGAATCTGTCGTTTCGGTGGCAATCATTAATCTTAAAACAGATTCCGTGGAGGAAGGTCGGGTCCTCCACGTTAAACGCGAGTCGAGAGTGGAGTGGCGACACGAGTGTTGTGCGTTAATAACGTGTTCTCTGTTTTTTTTATATTGGCTTAATTTTCAATATCAATTAAATATCCTGGAGTAAAACATGTATAGTGTCTGCTATTTTTTTTGAATTTAATTTAATCATTGTTAATTACCCTCGAATAAAACAATATTGAAGCCATGTGTTTTGTTGAAAGGAATGAAAAGTGTGTTTTGATTTCATTCGACTGGTTCTGGACTGACCACAATCGGGAAGTGCGTTGCTCTCCATTGAAATTCCTTGACGTCTATCCTTTGCTACCTCTTCGTCAGTTGTTCCGCCTTTATTAATGATGTGTCGTTTCTTTGCATTACGATAGACGCGATAAAAGTGCTATAGAAAAGCCCGTCGACAAAATGCCCAGTAAAATCAGTGTGTCTCGAAGCAGCGATTGTTTACAGAAGTAAAATGTTTCAAACTTTAGAATGTCATCTGTGGGGCTTTTCAGGGCCCGAAGAGCCACGCATCGCTCGATCCCCACTATTCCAGGCGAACGACTTACCTCTCGGTCGAACTTCAGCAAGGTTGCGTAACCTTGCTACGGCATTTACCCTCAGCCAAATCGCCGGAATTAATACGGTTACCCAATCGGATAACCGTTTTGAATTTATGTTAGGCAGCTTACCTATTCTGTAGGGGATTTCCTTCCAAACCCCTTTTTCTCCAGCATCACCACTGAAAACATTAAATCCACGGCAAAGCTTATCACCTTGCCGTGGCATCGAAAACTCACCCTCGGCCAGACCATATTCCCTAAAAAACATTAAGCCCACGGCAAAGCTTATCACCTTGCCGTGGCATCGAAAACTCACCCTCGGCCAGACCATATTCCCTAAAAAACATTAAGCCCACGGCAAAGCTTATCACCTTGCCGTGGCATCGAAAATTTACCCCCGAGGCGTACATCATTTCCTGAAAAGAACATAAGTCCATGGCAAAATCATCACATTGCCATGGCATCTGAAATCTTATCTTTAGGCATACATTCTGCCAGGGCATCTCGTTTCCATAGCCTTAAGCTATGGAAACAACAATCAACAAGAATTCCTTGTGACTCGTTGTATTTGCTTACCCCCGGCATAACATGCATGCGGCTATTGCCCCTATTGATTTACTACCGCCGACAAGGTTTCTGTTGACGCAAACCAAACATGTCCCTGTTTACCAGCAATCGCTGGCTTCCAATTATCGGTCCCCATGTTCAGAGACCGTAATCGCGCAACGACCAGGATGCAGCCAGAAAATGTTTACTTTCAACATCTGGCAACGGCTGCACCCTATGTTCGTTGCAATGTAATCATCGGCAACCGAAATGAAGATTTATGGCCTTCCATTAGGATGACCAAATTATCGGTTTCAGTTTTTCACACCCCACATGCTAGTGTTTGCATTCTTAGAAAATGCACTAGCGATGTTGCCCGCCATCCACAGTCGCTGAACGATCGTATGCATGGCATACGCACACATGCGTAATGTATGCCTATTCCGTCAGGTCCAATCACGATTAACTACATCAAGTTAATCGTGTAACTCCGCCTTCTTTCCAGTTTCTTTCGGGATTCTTTCACTTTAATGATTTCCAATGGGATTAGTCAGTCAGATTTCACCAGTCGAAGGAGTCACCCGCGTCGCCGTCGGAGTAATAAATGTGTCTGATTATATGACAGTGAATCCCTTCGTTACACATTCGTGTCCGAAGTGCCGAATGGTAGAGTACCAATTTTTATTCAATTGTTTTCCCCTGTCGTGTCGGGTGGTGTTGCGGGTGTTCCGTTTGCATTGTAGTTAATAAATAAAAAAACAAAAGTATGTACATGTGTAGTATAAAATAATGCTCCAAAATCTTTTTAATTAAATTTCCTAAGAGAACACAGTCTAATTTCATCTCATGCCTTAATTAAAGTCAAACAAACTGATTTGTCCACCGATTAAATACATGTTACCTTTCAATAAAAACAGTGTCATTAAAACGAACCAGAGTGTTTCATTTTCCTTTTGCGAGGAACTTTGTGCGGTTTTTCTTTCTTCGGCGAACTATCGGAGTAGTGGAAATTAGTGAAACCCGCGTCCGTGTCGACGCACTAACTAATTTTACACCACATTGGTGACCCCGACGTGATCTGAACACGCAACCTTCTGATCTGCCAGTGACTTTTGGTAACCACGACCAGTGAACGCGCACCTTTTCACGCAAACTTTGTTTGATGGAAGAACTCGCAATCCTTGGAACATTAACCAGTGCAGTGCAAGTGACACCAACATATACCCGAACATTTAACACCGGAACCGAGTGCAAAAAGAAAAAGACAATTAAAGGGTACGCCCCAACGCCAGCCCAACAACAGCACCTGGCATAACATCACCGGAAGCAGTCGAGGACTACCGAGACCGGAACAACACCTACGGATTCAGCAACACTTGCAGTCACATCATAACTACATCAGGTTTTCTTTCTCCTTTTTATAATTTTTTATTTAAAATTTTTTTTTGTCATTTCTCCTCGTGGTGAACTCCTTCCGAGTCACCCTAATTAAACAAACAATTCCGGTTCAATTAGAAATAGCTTTACAACCAAATAATATATTCGAAAATGCATAAAAGTTCAAGTGCGATAGAAAACTAACTAGAAAGAAAATATTTAGATCGCAGGCAGACGCGTTTCTTATAATTATATTTATATAACCATTTGTCGAAAAAGTTTTGTTTTTCATTTAAAAATTACACATTACCTTAGACTCTATATACACTTACAATGCAATTTTATGGCCTTCTTTCTCAAAATAAAGTTGAAACGATCAACAACCATTTGCGATAATTAACCAAGTAGAAAAATTACACCATTCGGTCTCAGGCTGGCAGTTCTTAGAGTACTTTTCTTTTTTATTTTAGTAATTCAATATTTCGTTTAATTAATACACATTAATTACCCAATTCGAAACAATACAACTAAGTTTGTTCGAATACAGTAATATAGTACCTGTTACATAAATAAGAAGGACTAGCCCAGACTAGGGTAAATTTGTAATAGGTGTCAACCTGAGTTGCCACCGCATGGTATCATTTTAACGCCCCTCAGGCTTCCTTACAAATACCGAAATATTTATACGCATGATTGGCTTTCAAACTACCTAACAGGTAAAAGTGACAGGAACAGCATTCTGAAATTAACAAGAGTTTACAGTTACAATTTTCAAATAACTAAATTAAAAGGGAATTGAACTAATTTTAAACTATTGCAATCTTTGCCAAAGTGGTGCGAAAATCAAATAAAATACAATCAAAAACCCTTTCATTGATTTCCCTTGGCGGTTCCCTCTTCGTTAACAGTAAATGAGCACAATAAATTGTAGATTATTGAAATCAACTAATCAAGCAACATTGTAAGCCCCTTCTGGGTACCAACCATAGCTAAGAGAACCGTCTTAGAATAATTAACTTAAAAGACAAAAATAACCAAAAAAAGAAGCACCTATTCCAAAATTAATTAAAAGGACAATTGTTTCTCATTGTTCACTGCTGTCCGCCACAAATGAAAGACGGACAAAAATATATACTTACATATAATAATATACTATAAGGATACGAACAAGAGTAAACTCTTTCAGAATAGTACTAAATTTATTTAACCACACCGATAACGTATATTAAACATAGAAATTATTAACACAAAAACCGCGACAATATCCACGACTACACTCGACGACCCGCGACTCCTTTAGGTGCCACTTGACTCAGTCCAAGCCCTCCGCCTTCCTCTGCGACAATTTCTAACTTCTCTTTTTATGTTAAAAGAAGACCGAAATTAAGAGAAAACAAATACGTAGGTCAGAAATTCACACACATACACCGGTGATTACAATATTTATAACTTTTCCTCACGGTGGTTTTGTTTTCCTTTCGAACCTTTTTATTTTATTTAAAAGTAAACGGAGTACACAATTAGTAGTACGCAATACTCGGATCGAAAATAACACGAAATACTACTTACATTCGCGTCTTAAAGAACTCCACTCGACTTGGCACAATTCTCCTTTGACTCGGCTCCTTCAATCCCTTTCTTCTCATCGCAATTTGGCCCCTCATAACCTTGGTTGGCCCCTTATCCCCACTCCATTCAATTTTTTCGACTCATCGGCCTCCCTTCACCTTTCTTCGCGTCCTCTTACGCTTTTAACTTTGGTTTCGCGTCATATAACCTACGATGGTCAACACCCGAAACACCATGGCCAGAAAGGCTCAGGAACAATCCGAGCCCCTCGAATTTCACGACGCCTCCAGCGTCGATTTCCCTGCGGAGCAAGTCGATGCTGACCAAGACTTGCCGGCGCAATCTACCCCTCTGGCACCACTGGTTGCCCCCAGTGTCGTTAACCGACCCCAACCTTCCAGCGCTCTCCCAACCTCTTCCAACGCCCCCGTTATCGGCCCTTTGGCAAATGCCGGCATTTTAAGGCCCACAACTGGTGCCAGCACCTCACAACAACACCAAAGACCTTCAGAGTCCCAAGAATTCCACGATGCTTCCAGCCTCGGGAACGGGACTCGTCATTTAAATATAGGGCTTCCCCCCTTCGATGAGGAGGACCCAGACTTGTGGTTTGCAGTGGCAGACCGCATCTTCCAGGCCGCAGCCTTGCACGACGAACAACTTCGTGCAGTTGAGCTGTTGAAAGTGCTTGACCGCACTCAACGACCGCATGTTGCACACATAATAAGGTCGGCCGGCCGCAACCCATATAGCAACATGCGCGAAGCTCTGCTCGACGCATTGGACGAGCCAGGAAGTGTGCGGCAACAACGTTTAACCGCTGTACCCAAGCTTTCTGGGATGAGACCATCTCTTTTCCTGACCCATTTACGCTCTATAGCGGGGACCAGGATTGGGGACGACCTAATAAAGCCTCACTTTTTGAGGTGTCTTCCCCAGCATGCCCGTTCGGCACTTATAGCCCAACCCAATCAGAGTTTGGGCTATTTATCCAAAATTGCGGACGCAATTATGGAAAGCTCAGATCAGTATTCTGAGCCTCCAGCGTACCAGGTAGCGGCGGTTTCTCAACACGCCGCCCAGCCTGCACGGCACCCTCGTCTGCCTTTCTCAGCCCATGAATTGGTCTCAACTCCCCATCCTCCTCAAACCCAATTACCTTTTAGAGGGCCCGCCTCAACCAATTTCCCTCAGGGGAATCCAGTGGCAGGCCCCAACCCTAACCAAAGAAATTCGCCCACACAACTAACTCCTGCTGACCTCCGGGCGCTCCAAACCTCACTCCTCCGCGAGATAACTCAATTGCGTGCGGAGGTGAGGAACAATCCTCGAAGCGCCCAGAATCGAGCCATGCCGAGCCGTCCTCTCAATCGGCAGAATTCCTACCAAACTGCCCCTCAGAGGGCCTATATGCCTCACAACGCCCCACAGAGGGCCAATTCCTCTCAAAATGGCCCTCACCGGGCCAATTCCCAGCGAGCTCCGGCTCGACCTCCCCGTAACGGCAATACTAATAGGCAGAACATACCTGATAATGCCGTTACTCTGCCTTGGTGCGCCAATCACCAGCGATATGGTGATCGCGCATTCAATTGCAAAGCGCCTTGTGGTTGGACGCAACCTTCCACCAACCAGAGGCGCTCTTTAAACTAATTTTGCCGACCGACACCCTCGCGCAATCGGCCGGCACCCCTACGATAAGTCGCTTAACCATCCGGGATTCGAAACTGAATATCGCTTTTACTGTCGACACCGGCGCCGATATTTCAGTCCTCCCGCGATCGTTTGCTCCGCGTAACCGCGTGCCAGCCGCACTCAAATTGTCAGCAGCAAATAATACGCCGATACTTACGTACGGACGTAAAAAGCTGACACTCCAATTGGGTCTTTGTCGTCCGATTACTTGGCGTTTCGTCATTGCGGACGTAAACGAACCCCTGATAGGTTCCGACCTGTTAGGTGCACATAATCTGTTGGTCGATTCGACCCATAACAGACTTGTGGCTCCAACCGCACCCCCCTTGCCCATGACGGCATCACCAGCGGCAACTTCAGGGGCCACAGAGTGCTTAGACCCATTCCAGGTTATGGTACAGGAATTTGTGAGTACAACAATTCCTCTACCTAACCAGCGTCGACATAAAGCCACGGTGTTTCATCATATAGAAACACGTGGTCCCCCGGTGAGCCAGCGTCCACGTCGACTGGCTCCGGAAAAATTACGTGCGGCGCGCGCGGAGTTCGAGCATATGATCGAACTAGGTATCTGCCAACCGTCGGACAGTCCCTGGGCAAGCCCACTCCACTTAGTGAAGAAACGTTCTGGTGAGTGGCGCCCATGTGGCGATTATAGGCTGTTGAACGCAGCAACTGTCCCGGACAGATACCCAATTGCACACCTCTACGATTTTTCGTACAAGTTACGAGGGTGCAATGTCTTCACTACCCTGGATCTCACCAGGGCATACCATCAAATTCCGGTGGCACCAGAAGACATCCCCAAGACCGCAGTCATTACACCTTTCGGACTCTTCGAGTTCAAAGTGATGACTTTCGGCCTCAGGAATGCCGCACAGACATTCCAGCGGTATATCGACACGGCTTTACGAGGTCTTAATTGCTGCCATGCATACCTTGATGACATTCTCATCGCCTCCAAAGACCTCGCCGAACATAAACACCACTTACGTCAGGTCCTAGAGCGCCTCCGCGAATTCGGTCTTGTCATCAACCCAGAAAAGTGTCAATACGCCAAAGAGCAAATCACCTATCTGGGTTATGTCGTTGACAACCAGGGCATTCGCCCACTGCCAGACCGTGTGGAGGCCCTCATGAAGTATCCCAGGCCTACTAACGTGAGTGAGCTGCGTCGATTTTTGGGCATGCTTAACTTTTACCGCCCAACCCTGAAGAATGCCGCTCAGATTCAAGCTCCCTTAAATGAATTTTTGAAAGGAGCTAAGCGCAATGATAAGCGCCCCATCAATTGGACAGAAGTCTCTGATAGAGCATTCCAACTGTCCAAAGAACAATTGGCAAATGCCACCTTACTCCGATACCCTCTCGAGGGAGCGGCACTTTCTATCCAATGCGACGCATCGGATACCGCAATCGGAGCCGTCCTTGAACAGGACATTGAAGGCCGACCGGAACCACTTGGCTTCTTTTCAAGGAAGCTGAGTCCCACTGAGCGACGTTACAGCGCCTACGACCGTGAATTGCTCGCGATCTACAGCGCTGTTAAGTACTTCCGTCATATGATAGAAGGTCGCTCACTCTCCATCTTAACAGACCATAAGCCATTGGTCTATGCGTTCCGGAAGAAGTCGGGAAATGCCTCCCCCCGACAAGAGCGTCAATTAGACCTCATTGGGCAATATTCCACGGAGATAAGGCATATCTCCGGTAAACAGAATGTCACGGCGGACGCCCTTTCTCGAATCGATACGATTCATTTGCGTACCGCCTTGAATAACACTGACCTTGCCCTAGCTCAAGAGGAGGATGAACAGCTCAAGTCCCTCCTAACTGCCGATACGGCACTAGAGCTTAAGAAAATTACCCTTCGCGACCCTTTGGGCGAAATCTGGTGTGATGTCTCCACTGGAACCGCTAGACCTTACATTCCCGAGAAACTTCGTAAGGGCGTGTTCCAGGTTTACCACAACCCTGCCCACCCCAGCGGCCGAGCAACAGCCGCTGCTGTCCGTCGCAAATTTATTTGGCCCCGGATGAACAAAGACCTCACCGGTTGGGCCCGTGCTTGTCTCCAGTGCCAACGCTGCAAAGTAGCGCGACATAATGTACTGGAGCCAGCGCAATTCAAGCTTCCCACGGCACGCTTCGCCCATGTCCACATAGACATAGTGGGACCGCTTACTCCATCAAGAGGATTTTCTTATATCCTCACTATGATGGATCGCTGCACGCGATGGCCAGAGGCGACACCTCTCCGGGCAGTTACTGCCGAATCAGTCGCCAAGGCCTTTTATTCAACTTGGGTCACACGCTTCGGTGTACCAACCACCATAACTTCGGACCGAGGTCCACAATTTGAGGCGACAATTTTTAGGCAGCTAACAAATCTTCTCGGCTGCCAAAGAAGTCGTACCACCGCCTACCACCCGCAATCAAATGGGATGATAGAGCGCTGGCACAGATCTCTTAAAGCCCCACTCATGTGTCATAATGACACACAATGGTTTGACGCCCTACCAACTGTCCTCCTCGGCCTGAGGACAAGTATTAAGGAGGACCTGGGTGCTTCGGCAGCAGAGCTTACCTACGGTACCAACCTCCTTCTACCAGGAGAACTCTTCCTGAATGGCGAAACACCGCGTGACCAACTTCGCGAATTGGGACATCTCCGTGACCTGCTACGTAAGGTTAGGGCAACCCCGGTAACCAGGCACGGCTCCAAAAAACTTTTCGTCCACCCTGAACTGCACAGCTGCACGCACGTCTTTGTCAGGGTGGATAAGGTCAAAAAACCCCTCGACCCACCTTATGATGGCCCATTCAAAGTCTTCCGCCGCATCAGTGACCGCGTCTTCGAGATCGACATTAGAGGCAAGCGATCCACGGTCAGCGTCGAAAGGCTAAAGCCCTGTTTTCTGGAAGCTTCCGCTCCAGAATTACTTCCTTCTACTGACACCGCTCCTACGCCACCAGCACAACCTCCCCGTACTCGCGCTCAGGCGCGCGCCTATAACCAACTAACCACCCCCTAACCTGCCTTACCTATTTCGTGACTACGTCACTGGGGAGGGAGTGATGTGGGGCTTTTCAGGGCCCGAAGAGCCACGCATCGCTCGATCCCCACTATTCCAGGCGAACGACTTACCTCTCGGTCGAACTTCAGCAAGGTTGCGTAACCTTGCTACGGCATTTACCCTCAGCCAAATCGCCGGAATTAATACGGTTACCCAATCGGATAACCGTTTTGAATTTATGTTAGGCAGCTTACCTATTCTGTAGGGGATTTCCTTCCAAACCCCTTTTTCTCCAGCATCACCACTGAAAACATTAAATCCACGGCAAAGCTTATCACCTTGCCGTGGCATCGAAAACTCACCCTCGGCCAGACCATATTCCCTAAAAAACATTAAGCCCACGGCAAAGCTTATCACCTTGCCGTGGCATCGAAAACTCACCCTCGGCCAGACCATATTCCCTAAAAAACATTAAGCCCACGGCAAAGCTTATCACCTTGCCGTGGCATCGAAAATTTACCCCCGAGGCGTACATCATTTCCTGAAAAGAACATAAGTCCATGGCAAAATCATCACATTGCCATGGCATCTGAAATCTTATCTTTAGGCATACATTCTGCCAGGGCATCTCGTTTCCATAGCCTTAAGCTATGGAAACAACAATCAACAAGAATTCCTTGTGACTCGTTGTATTTGCTTACCCCCGGCATAACATGCATGCGGCTATTGCCCCTATTGATTTACTACCGCCGACAAGGTTTCTGTTGACGCAAACCAAACATGTCCCTGTTTACCAGCAATCGCTGGCTTCCAATTATCGGTCCCCATGTTCAGAGACCGTAATCGCGCAACGACCAGGATGCAGCCAGAAAATGTTTACTTTCAACATCTGGCAACGGCTGCACCCTATGTTCGTTGCAATGTAATCATCGGCAACCGAAATGAAGATTTATGGCCTTCCATTAGGATGACCAAATTATCGGTTTCAGTTTTTCACACCCCACATGCTAGTGTTTGCATTCTTAGAAAATGCACTAGCGATGTTGCCCGCCATCCACAGTCGCTGAACGATCGTATGCATGGCATACGCACACATGCGTAATGTATGCCTATTCCGTCAGGTCCAATCACGATTAACTACATCAAGTTAATCGTGTAACTCCGCCTTCTTTCCAGTTTCTTTCGGGATTCTTTCACTTTAATGATTTCCAATGGGATTAGTCAGTCAGATTTCACCAGTCGAAGGAGTCACCCGCGTCGCCGTCGGAGTAATAAATGTGTCTGATTATATGACAGTGAATCCCTTCGTTACACATTCGTGTCCGAAGTGCCGAATGGTAGAGTACCAATTTTTATTCAATTGTTTTCCCCTGTCGTGTCGGGTGGTGTTGCGGGTGTTCCGTTTGCATTGTAGTTAATAAATAAAAAAACAAAAGTATGTACATGTGTAGTATAAAATAATGCTCCAAAATCTTTTTAATTAAATTTCCTAAGAGAACACAGTCTAATTTCATCTCATGCCTTAATTAAAGTCAAACAAACTGATTTGTCCACCGATTAAATACATGTTACCTTTCAATAAAAACAGTGTCATTAAAACGAACCAGAGTGTTTCATTTTCCTTTTGCGAGGAACTTTGTGCGGTTTTTCTTTCTTCGGCGAACTATCGGAGTAGTGGAAATTAGTGAAACCCGCGTCCGTGTCGACGCACTAACTAATTTTACACCACACATCCACGGCAGTTGAATTCCACAAAGTGATCGTCAGCTCCATTAATATCAAAGCCGAAACCGGAACTTTTACTCCACATTGGTGAAAATCTACAGGGTAACTAAGTGGAATAGGAGTAGAACCCGTGCCAACGACGGTACACATAACTCCTACCCCATATCATCATTACCAAAACTCATGGCTACATGTTTTGTAAATTTGTTACCGCTAGAGTTATAGAAGTATTCACGTTTAAATTACTGTTGTATTATGACTACGACTACCACTAGATTGTTTTTTCTTAATATTAATGCAAGTAATTTTTCAAATGTCATTGCCGCTTAATGAGGATCCTCGCTGTTTTTTACGTATATTATTGGGATCTTTTTTTCGGCAGGAAGGTGGAAATCTTCAATAGATACATCCGGCATGTCGGATTTTTACCGACTAAAACCACTTCGCGCCAGCACATATTCCCGTTGTTCCCCGCGGAACCTTCTTTTAGATATCCTTTCGCGGGGTGGCACAGCGTCTCTGTTACTCCACTCGTCGCGTGGCAACTGCTGCATTATTACTACTATCACTACTACTAGTTATTGGCCTGTAGGAACCCGGACGTTCATGACTTCGCCGCATCGACGCCCCCATCGTTCCCTGTCCTGTGCACTCTCCTTCCACACTTGACCATCCGATCCGATCTCCTCAAGGTCAAACCTAACACTGTCCTCCCATCTCCGTCGCGGCAGTCCTGCTGGTTGGTCTAGCGTCAAGAATTCTACGCAAGGTCTTATCGTTGCCCATTCGCGTCACATGTCCGGCCCATCTTAATCTTCACGTCCTGATTACACTCACTATTGTAGGCTTGCGGTATAGCTCTTCCAATTCGGTGTAGTCTGGTTTCCTTCATTGTCCTGCCTCCGGGTCAAATTTACCTCCAAAGATACCCCTTAAAACTTTATTCACGAATACCCGAAATTTGTTTTCTTCCCGTTTTGTGAGAGCCCATGTTTCGCATCTGTATGGAACAATCGTTCTATAGACACGGAGCTTTATGTTACGTGATAGCAGTTTGGATTTCAGCAGTTTACTGACTGCATGCCAACTAGCGTTCCCGGAATGCAGTCTTTTGTTAATTTCCTTCGACATATGGTTACTGGCCACCAGTATCGTTCCCAGATATTTAAATTCTTTAACTTTTTCAAATATTTTACCTATGACGTTTATATGTCTTCCCTGAGGTCCACCTGCTCTCGCCGTAATTATGTATTTGGTTTTGTCTTCATTTATTTCTAGGCCAACCTCATCTGCCACCTGCATGTCTGCCGATGATGTCACCGTTTTTACACACAGTTTCTAGATTATCGCCCAGAACGGCGAAGTCATTCCCATATGCGAGCACTTGTGTGACTCCGTTCAGGTATCATCCGCCCATGTTGCCGTCTTGTACCTTTCTGATGACATCCTCGCGCAAAAGGTTGAAAAGACATGGTGAGTCCGTCCCGGATTTCAAATGGTTCTGATAGGTGGTTTTCTATTAAAACTCGCCCTTTGTTTTCATTCATGTAAATTTGAATGTGGGCGGCATATTTTTTTCGCGATTCCCAGCTCAACTACAATATAGCAGAGTCTTTGTCTTGCGACTGAGTCGTAAGCTTTTTTGAACTCAGCGAACAGTTGGTGAACCGTCTCTCCATCTCCCCATTTCTTTTCTAGCAGTTGCTACTGTTCCCAGTATTTTTTCTGCGTACGGTGCGATTCTCGTCACTATGACATTTGTTAGTATTTTGCATGTGATTGGGAGCAATGATATTCATCTGTAGTTTTCGCAGTCAGATCTGTCGCCTTTTTTGAAAATGGGGACAGCTATTGAGGTTTTCCATTCTTCCGGAGTGACTTCCTTATCCCATATTGTTTTCATGAGTTGGTGGATCTTTCGAACGGTTGCGTCTCCTCCATGCTTCACAAGGTCTGCCGGTATGCAGACGATTCCGGGAGGCTTGTTGTTTTTCAATCGATTTATTCCGTCTACAACTTCGTTGTAAGAGGACTGGGATCTGAGGGTCGGCTGTAGCTACGTCTGGTGCGTTCATTTGTGGTTGATGGCTGCACACATTGAGCAGGTTTTCAAAGTACTGCTTCCATCTTGTCACGATAGTGTTTGTTTTTTTTTTACACTAACGCCCGCACAAAAGGGGATTTTGAAGTACCCTTAAATGTTAGAGCACAGTGCGAGCGGATGGAGAGGAAGTGGATAAGGAAAGGAAAGGAATCTCTGTGACCAGACAACCGTTTGCGTCTCGAATTATTTTGGCTCTCCCTCGGTAGCCATTCCTAATTGAATTTATGCCGGCATACATACCTCTGATATTCTTCGCTCTGGCATTTTCTAAGATTTTTTCGATCCGAGTGTTCTCCCATTCGCGTTTTTTGCGTTTGAACAGTCTCTTTGTCTCTTTCCGAATCGTAGCGTATCTTTCTGCGTTGACTACCATATCTTTGTAAGTGGATCACTCAGAGGCGTTTACGTTCTTTGATTTTCGCCCAGCACTCATCGTCAAACCAAGGTTTGGACTTATTTGTTTTCTTAAATCCTAACACCTTTTGGGATGTTTGTTTGATTGTGTCTCTGGTCGATGTCCATTTAGTGTCCACACTACTGGCTTCATCTTCCTTACTGCTCCCATTCTCTAGGATAGTAAATCTATTCCTTAGTTCGTCTTAATATTCAGTCCTTTTACGCGTCTTTTAGTGTATCCATATTGAGCTTTTTGCTCGTCTCCCGTGACTGGCCATGTGGGTTTGCTGCGAACCGACTCCTGATTTTGCCAATCACTAGTAGATGATAGAAGTCGCAATCTGTCCCACTATATGATCTTCATCATCATCATTGGCACTACAACCGGGAACCGATCTTGGCCTTATTTAGCAAGTCCTGAGGCTCGTTAAATTTTCCATAATGATTTTTTTTTCCGGGCAAGGTCATTAGTCTTGCGCCAGAGGCTCGCCGACGGGGAATGGAACCCCGGTCTCCAGCGTGACAGGCGGGTATTCTAACCACTATAGTATCGAGGAGCCTACTACATGATCTTAAGTCAAGGATATTCGAGTGGTGTCTTTTGTCGATAAGGAAGTGGTCTATTTGGTTACGCGTTACGCCGTCGGGTGATATCCACGCGGCTTTACGGATTTGCTTGTGCTTGAACATCGTGCTTTTCACTACCAGATCTTTTGACGCTGCGAACGTAATAATTCGAATTACATTATCATTTGAAACGTCGTGTAGGCTTTCTTTACCTATAAATGATTGGAAGATATTTTCCTTTCCAATTTTCGCATTGAGGTTCCCGAGGAGGTATTTAACATGGAATGATGAGATCCCATCAAATACTTCCTCTAGGGTGTCGTAGCATGTGTCCATCGTTTTTTCGTCGGTAGATTCTGTTGAGGCGTCTACTATTACCATTTATTGGCCTGTAAGAACCCGAAAGTTCATGACCTCACCGCCTCGACTCCGCCATTGTTCCCTGTCCCGTGCGTCTACGCTTATAAATACATAATTGTATCATGGTGCCTGTATTTATAGCACCGACATTCTGTCATTAATAAATTTCACATCTCTTACATGGTGCGTAAACTTCTTACTTAAGATGAAGCCGGTTCCAAGGTTATGTGTCCCGGTACCTCCACACGCCAGTGTAAACCTGTTGGTTTCGATTACTTGATATGGGAGTCGGACTTCCTGAACCGCGACGATGTCCATTTTATATTGTTTCGCGTTTTCTACTAACGTCTGTATCGCGACTGGTTTATATAACGTTGGAACATTCCTCGTGCGGACGCGTATATCCCACTTTTTCCGTTTTGCCCTACGTCTTCTTTTTGCCGAGTCGATGTTTTCTTGATGATTTATTCCTTTATGGTAGTGTCGGCTCATCACATCTACGCCTACCGGGTTTTTCGTGAGAAAAACTTGGTAGAAACCTTGACTTGATGCGGGGGCTTAAACTACAATGAATCACTCAGGCTATACTGACGGAAGCATAGGCTTCCAGTATGGCCACCCACGTCAGACAGGCTAGCGAGGAGGAACCCACAAAAATCGACCACCCCTAATCCAGGGTGTTATGCCTCACCGTGCCCATTGGATGGTTTGTAGCCAATGGTATACCGGCTGTACTATAACGGCGCCCCTTCGACACCGGCTCGAATCAGAGCAGTAAGCAGACCTTACCATTTCAAAGAGGGACTCTGATATGGCGGACTATATGAAACCCCAAGATTTGTGGGAACAAAAATGAATAATCAATATACAGAAAACTGCTGCATTATGTCACACAGAATATCATTTGTTACGGACCATGCTGTTTCGTTCTGTTTCTCCTCACGGAGTAACCGTTGGTTTCATATGTTTCTCCAAAATCATTCGTGCAGGCTCGAATCTCACACACGCTGTGAGTACGTGTCCCGCACTTTCTATTTCGCCTTCACAATTCAGCGGTGGTATTGCGTAGTGGTGCAAATCACCATGTTTTCTTTTCACTCATGTTTATATACCAAGTAACTTGGTGTGGTCCGTCTTCCTTTGATGGAAGAATCCCACCTTCGTTGTTGTTAAAACAGCACGCAAGGGTTGCCTCACCAACACCACCGCCCACCCCACATCATAATGTTTAAACACCACGCGCGGGTTACCTTAGCAACAGCATCAAAGCAATCCAATGACCACCGGCGTATGATCAAAAGGTCATTAAAACAAAGCAGTACAAAACCAAATGGTCATTGCAACTGATTTGGATCCAGAAAGCGTACTACAGTTGTACAGTTGTACAATCAATAAACCGATACGAATCTTCCCAGTCTTCCTCTTCATCCTCATTCTCATCGATCATATACAATATCATCAAAAGTATATGATCGGATTCTGTAGTTTACTGTGCTATATTGACAGCCGAATGCGACCCTCATCAACTGGTCGCATGATCCTGTAACTATGTACCAGGCGATCATCGATCAACACATCTAATGTAAACATCTTGGATCGCAGCACGGTGGATCCCCGGTTAGAATATTATGGTGAGTTGCCTTCTGTTTCTTCACATGCATGAGCAGTATCCTCAAAGTCGTCGGGCTAGCAGCAGCCATCCTGCTTCTTTTGAGTTGTTCGTTGAAAATACAGTTAAATCACCATCTGAAGAAGAATGTTTGAGTAGACGGTGGCATGAAGGTGGTGTAGAGGTGTTAGTGAAATCGCTGTGAGGTACCACATACTGAACATTTGGATTTAGTCACACGTGTGAAGTCGGTTAGTGACTTGTCAAAAATTCGCTACACTAAGCTCAATTAATAATGGAACTCGCTTAACTAATGAAGCTTTAAGTGTTTTATTTTGCTTGAGTCGAAATGTCGTCGTCGTCGTCTTCGTTGTTGTTGTCTCCTGTTAACCATACAATGGGAATAAAGTAAAACTCCGAGCGATCTCCAAATATATGAGTTTGGACACACGTACATGTGTAGGGGGAATAGTATGTGTTGCCGATCTAACTCATGGATACGTACAATTGTTTCTAAATGCAAAGTTGGTGTTTTCAAAGGGCTATAGCGACTACCTCCATATGTGACAAAATTGTATACCCATTCGAGTTTACCACATCATTACCTTAATGCTTTTATGAATAAATTAAATGGAAGTATTCAATTTCATGTACCAAACAAAAGGTTATGGAGCCAGTCAAAGCTAAATGTTATGGGATTACAGTCCGTCTCGTTTAAGGAGCTTTTCCTTCATTTCAAGTAAATTCCCTTTGGAGTATCGGGAATTTAGTTTTCTCAAAGGAATTTGTATCAGTGATTCTTGTGGTGTTACCATTGAAGTTAGTCAAGCGCTTGTAGTTTGATTTGTGCCTCGAGGTGTCAAGAAGCCCAACATTTCCGAGAAAAGATAAACAGCGTTGGGGCGGCATGATCTAAATACGTTGTGCACTTATGCACCGTCACTACAGACCCATTTGACTCAAGAGAACCCGCCACAACATTCCGATTTAACAGCGAGTCCTTCGACTACGCCACCTGCGACAGTGTCAACAAACCCGATCGTGATTTCTACTGAAGTCTCCATTGTCATGGGTGTTCCACATCCCCGACATCTGACTACATTACCTCCACCGACGTCATCTTTTGAGTACCAGAAATCTCTGGGGAGATAACTATTGACGGATTCATATGCCCCGTCGACATGGACCCTCAGCAGCAATTTTCCGAATCGCACCTCTCCAACCTGTCTTCTACACAATCAATACGAAGAAGCAGCAAAAGCAGCTGTTTTTGCCACTGGATGAGAAACCATTTGAATCCAGCCAGCGAGATTGTATGAGTGATGACCCAATCGGTATACAACAAAGCTGACACGTGAGTAATGCCGCCTGTACTTATCCACATTTACACCCAACAAGCGTGTTAAGTGCATCAATGATGACCTAAATAAATATGTCGATCATAATGTCACTGATGCATTTAAACCGAAAGCCTCCAATAGATTCTGAACCCATATGACACCCGGAACGATAATGCAATTAATTCGCCCCATATTTCGTCACAATCATTAAAGTAAAAAAAAATGTAATTGCATATACAATTGATTGGGTCACTTTCCAAATTGCGGAAGTTGAATTGTGACGTAAACCGATAGGTGTATGTTGGCTGATGTTGCATTCCGACGCAATCGCAAAGCGCAAATTAAGTCGATGGAGAACGAATTTGCATTGTCGTCATCGGGAGATGTTAACCCCAAAGTAACAACAAAGAGTAAAAGCCGAATAGAAATAGTCTGGGATTGGAAATCTGTTGGTTGAGATCGGTAAAGATAAGAGTCAATTATTCGTTCGGGGAGAGATCAGATCTTTTGGAGAAAAGAGAAAAGGAGTGAATATCCTAATGTGTATCTGAACGTGACCATACGAAGGAAAATCAATATTATACATAAACGTATACACAAAAGGAATGTTCGAGTGTTGATTAAATGTGAAATAGAATAAATGTAACTAGTTAATATCTCTCAAAAAGTATTTGAAGATAGACTTAAACACAAAAGGAACATTAAGTGAATTTGTACAAAGCATGAGCCTGGAATTACATGTAAAAAGAACAAAAGGATTGTTTGATGCCAGTCTAAGATTGTAATGTAAGGAAAACATCTGAAGAGGAAACATTTCGATCTGGTTTAATTTTTGGGGATGTTTCAGTGTTGGGAATCATACAATATCATAACTTGCGGCTCCATTGAGTTGACACCTTAGGCTTGAGATCCCCAGTCGTGGCCGCATTCGCCGGCGATCCTCTTGCGAGACCAATGCGTCAACTTCATGCAAAGCAGTGGTTTCCACCCGGCCAAGACATTCATGGCATCTTCGGATAACGTCCAGAAGGAACAACATACTCTGAAAGATACCTGCCTATGTGTTGAGTTCGCTCCCGTCATGCACGACTTATACTGTGCGGCGCTTGCCTATATGTGAGCTGCATACATTATAGTGGAGGTGTTTACACTGGTTATGAGTTTTCTTATGTGGGGCCGGGGTCCTCCAACATTGGGTAGCAGTCTCGCCAAACGTTTGCAAACTATTGCCATTTTTTCACTCGTTTTCCTCGGGAGTTCCTTGAAGGTCAACCTGTTGTCGAAGGTAGTCCCAAGATATTTAATATAGGGATTAGATATAATGGTTTCTGCTTCTATTTCCAAATCATGCTCTTCAAATTTCTTGCGGCTGCTTATTAAAACTGCGTCCGTCTTATGTGCGGCTAGTTTCAGTCCGGCCATATCTAACCAGGACTTAATGCTCCGAATTAAATTTAACTACGGCTACTATCGCCAAATCAATTGCATATCCAATGATTCTTACTCTTTCGGGTATATTGGCACTGAGCACACCATCATACATAATATTCAATAACAGCCGAGATAACACAGAATCCTGGGGTACACCCGCTCTTATTTTATATTCCTGTGGTCCCTCATCAGTGTTATAGAGCAGTTTTCTATCAGAGAGATAATCTGCTAGTATACGCACCAAATAGGGTGAGACTTGTGGATCGCCCCACGCTTGTAAAAGCCGATTCCAGTTCACCGAGTTAAATGCATTTTTAATCTCTTACACCTCACCGGTTGATCTACCTTTCCGGAACCCATACTGCCATTCAGAAAGCCCCGATGTCCTCTTAGTGAATTTTTAAAGGCGAGTGGCAATTACTCGCTCCAGCAGTTTCTTCGTTGTGTCCAGCATGCACAACGGACAGTAAGACGATGTATGGAGAGTACTCTCCAGAATGGGTTCATTCCCCCAGAAGCGTTCCCTTTCTTGGATAAAAAAGGACTTATCCAAGACAAACGTGGAGTCCCTATTATTTACCACGCTTTCCGTAGAGCCAGGGATAAACGAATTCTCTACGATAACGATATCTCTAATTTTCCAGAGGGCCTGCGTTTTAGTATGGTGATCGGTGAAAAAGGTAAATCAATAAATGGTCGATCCCATCCCAACTGGTGGTGGATCAGTGACGAAGAAAGGACTACATGTCCACAAACATAGTATGCCTCTCAGGCGGACCGCATTCCTTCGCCCTATCCGCAATTCCCAATTATTATTATTTTTTTTATTTTCGTTTTTAATTTAATTTTAATTTTTCATTTTTTTATTTTTATTTGTATTCCTTGTTTATGTTTGTCCGTTTTGTTTCATTATTTTATTTTTTATTTTTGCGGGTTCGCCTTCTATATATGTAATTTAAAAAAAAAAAAAAAAAAAAAAAAAAAAAAAAATATATATATATATATATATATATATATATATATATATATATATGTATATTGTGGCAGCACTTCCCAAAAGAAATCAGACATTAACAACCCTACCGGCCGACGAGCTGAATGAGGAGAGGCTGCCGTTTAGGTAGTAGAAAAGAGAAAGAAAATTCAGTCGATGACAAGAAGTGTAAGAAGAAAGATGCGTACGTTGGTGTGATAAGTGCATAATGAGTGTTTTTATTCAGTAATATATATTTATTTAATAATAGTAAAACTAACGAGTGTTTTATTCAGTTCAATCCATTTATTTCTTTGATCTTAGAATATATAAATAATACATGATGTAGAAAAAAATAGAATACGTTTAAAAAAGAAAACATATCAATTATTGTGACATGTTATAAAAACAGTTTTTGTACGCCGAAGGGCATGGAAAAAATAATAATGTATAATTCAGAGTGCTTGCGAAGAGCCAGTAAGTTAATGTAAGAATGATATTTGTAAAATAGAAGTTGACATTTAGTCTTAAATAAAATATGTGATTAATTTGTTAAATAAATGTGGATATAAAACAAAAACAAAAAAAAAAAAAAAAAACAGTAAGACGACGGCGCTTCTGGTTCCTTGACTCCATTTGGATAAGCACAAGTCATTGTTTTTTCCTCTTCGTCCTGTTTGGAGATGGGTCGTGAAGGGACTGCTGAAGACTTCCAACTTTTTTGTTAAAGCAGTCTACACCATAGCGTTAGGAATTCCATCCAATCCCGGAGTCTTGCTGTTTTTAACGAACCTTGTCGCCAAGAGTACTTCTTTGGTTGTCACTGGAGATATTTCTCTTCCAATGATGTCATATTCCTCTTGCGCTTCCATCACCTCATCGCACTGTGGGAAGAGGACAACAACCATTATGGCCATGCCACTTTTACTCTTTTACATTTGACTACTGTTGTTGTGTAGTCTTTTCATGACTATCCTGTTCCGGTGTTCTGCTGCTGACTTATTCCCATGTAATTGCCAGTGCCAGGCATCCTGTATGATGAGTACCCCGTCGGCACCATATTCCTTAACCCCTAAGGAAAGGAGATCTTGTGCGGATCCACAAAGGTTTAAGTTTATTTGTATGCATTTAAACCAGTCCGTTTTTATTCAGAAGATTAGCCATCGCGTTTTTAAATGCTTGGTATTTGTAACTCGCCGTCGCGGCTTGATTCGCGGAACATGCATTTGGATTGTGCTTGACAGCTCATCGCTTTGTGGCCTTTTTCTCCTCATTTCAGACAGATGTCCAAACGATCTTCTTTGCATTTGCAGGATTTCGCCACGTGCCGATATTGCCAGCATCTGAGGCATCGTGTGGCTGTGATGTGATCTCGTAGTCTGCATCGCACCCACCCGACCCACAGGAAACCCGTAGTTTTTTCTCTTGGTAGGCGGGTCATATTAGCGTGCCACCTGGTTTCGTTCTTAAGCCCTTTACCGCGTTGAGTGCAGGGAACTGTATAGCAATTGCTGTCAGGATATCCTCGACAGTTCATCTAGGTCACGACATTCGACCGTGATTTCCTGTCACACCGTTTTCATTGGTCTCTTTCTTTAATACTTGTTGCACTTTCGCTTTCAGTGCCTTAGTGGTGTCCTCTGGTCGGCGTTTTCGTTTTAGCACCAATTCTCTTATTGCTGTCTTTCGAACTTTATTCACAGATCTGTGGTTAAAACATTGTGTTGGGTGTTTCTTTTGGATGAAAATTCGGTCCGAAATGTATATTTCGTATCATTCATATAGAGTTAAAGTTCCAGCGGAGTGTTGATTTGAGTGGGGTTGGGTATCCGGCCGAGAAGATAGATTTTATGTCGTGCTGTGCATGGCTTTGAGTTGGGTTTAGTGTGTTTAAATATATCGTCGAAAGTATTCATTTGGTGCTGCATTGATGATCCGGATCTGTGGTTGGGAATATTTTAGGAAAAAATTCGGTCAATGAATATTGCATTGCGTGGGATAATTTGCCGGTCGAGAATATTCCTTTCGTGCTGCGCTGTATTAGATAAATTCAGTGGCATACTCATTAAACTATCCATTAAATTACGAATTGATGAACTACGAACTAAAGCGCGAGTCAAGGGACTGTTGAGGCATGCTAATCATGTTGTCTGATTTCAAAAACAAGAATACTTTACAATGATTGTAAGATATTGTGCAATACAAATCTCACACTTAAATATATGGTTGAGCTTCCAGTCATTGGGACCTGCAATAAGTATAAATCGATCTTTATATAAAGGCATTTTGTAACATCAGGGGCATCGGTTTCACCAATACGAACGTAAACGCCGCCACTCATTGGCGAACCCTGTTGTTCCAGGGGACGGAGGCCCAGGGCCGTGGTCTTGTGGTGATACGGTGATTTGGATAGAGCCGTCCGCTCTGAATTAGTTGTCTATGGATTTAATGGAACTGGCCATGTGATCTGGGTTGGAGTTGTAAGGTCGCAACCCACCATCAGTGACCACGTGATGGCTGGATTGGTCTCACTCCATTGAGACCAGTGGTGATGACGAGTGCTGTGTCTATTGGCGCCCGTCCGAAGTTAGCGGCCGGCGGAATGCGGCCGTTGCCATGTGAGGCCGCAGCGTTTAGTTGGCTGTGTCGGTTTCCATGGCACTGTCCGCGGGTGCTGGCGAACTGGCAGGCGCGGACCAAGTGCTTCCCGGGCTCATTCGCATACTGTATCTGGTGCTTCACTGCGATGCGCGCTGGTTGATTGGGACTCTGTCGGTCCCTGGATACTGGGGAGCGTCGCCTGCCAAGCGAGGCTTTGCGATCTCCTTGGTCTATTGTCATAGCTACTTTTGGTAGCGGGCGGTTTCGATTATTGTCATCCTTGACCGTAACTTGGCCACCCGGTGTCTCTGGTGTGGAGTGGTGTCTTGAAGCCATTGTGCGCGCGACCTTCTGGCTCGTCAATTGCCCGTTGTTCATGTGGCAGTTCAACGGGCGAGGGGCATGTTCGATGATTTGTCCAGGAGGGAGATCTGCCGTAGTTGGCTGTATGTACAGCTTTTTGGTCGTCTTGTGTGAGCTGTCATCCACTGGGATATGCTCGACCAGGTCCTCTGGGTCGGAGTTGTAAAGTCGCAACCCCCGAGGTACGGTCAATTGGTGGTGTGCCCCAGAGATCATGCATGGCGGTTGTCTCCGTGGGGGGCTCCGGCGCTGGTCCATGCATCAGGACATGGGTCGGGTCGATCTCTGGGCAGGTGGCACTTCCGTCAGCGGCCTGTTGATGCTCACTCTCTGGAATAGGATGCGGTTCCTTTTCCGCTGACTTGGTGGTGAGTGCTCGCAGCTGCATTCGCCAATTATTGGCGAAGCCGTTTGTTCCAGGGGCCGTGGATGTTCAGTGATGCGGATGTCTGGGGAGAGCCGTCCGCCCTGAATTGGTGATGGTCGAAAGATTGGTGACGACAAGAGTTCCGTCGTCGGTGTGCGGTACCTTTGGCCGCAGAACTGACCATTTGATCTGGATACCACGTAATGGCTGGTGGTCGAAAGTACTGACTTGAGACTTACCGATGGGATGTGGCCTTTGGCATGTGAGGCCCCAACGTTGAGTCTGGTGCGGCGTCTTCCATTGCACCGTCCGCGGGTCCTGACGGAATGGCAGTCGCGGACCCACTGTCTGCTGGGCTGATTGAAGTACCGCCTCTCCTGGATTACTGAGAGGGATGCTGGTTGGCTGGAATGCGATGAATCCCTGGATGCTGGGGAGCCCCACCCGGTAAGCGGGGCATTGTGCTCTCCTATCCCTATTGGGGAGGCTACATGTGGTAGCGATCGCCCTTGATGATTCCGGTCATTGACCGGAGTTTGGCCACCCGTTGTCTCTGTTAGGTTGCCTATACTACTGACAGTTGCTGGGAGACCACAAATTGATAGAAGATTTCCATATGAGTTCGACATCACCGATAGATGAGTGAATGCCAACTGCGTTTGGTCTGCTCCTAGGTCAGTTCCTGGTGAATCTTGTTGCTATTGCTGCTGCTGCTGTAATTGTTGCTGTTGCAATTGATCAAGGTGGACCAGTTCCCTTGCGTCGGTGTTGTATATTTCGAGCGTCGGGGCAGGGGCCGGGTTGAGCTTTGGGCAGGTGGCGCTCCGGTTGGCGGTCTGCTGGCTCTTACTCACTGGGAGTATATGCGGTTCCGTAACCGTTTGTTTGGTGGCGACTTCTTGCAGCTGCACTGAGGGCAGCTTGCTAATGTCGAGATGGTCGGCGCTGTTTGCCGTAGTTGGGGAGACTGGGTCGAGCGCGAAATGGGCCTCGATCAGCCTGGATAGTTGGGCAGATTTCTCTGAAGCACGCTTCTTTCCTTCTTTCGTTGCATCGGATTTCTTGGTATGTTTCTTCGCTGACGCTGGTACACTGGCAGCTGCTGGTGCCTTCGTGCTGAACTCAGCCTTCCTTTGTAGTGTCGCGTTAGCGGTGGGTGGTACTGCTGCAGTAGTTTTCACTTCTTTCGCTGTCTCTGGAGCCTTCTTGATGTCCTTGGCGGCGTTAGTTGCAGGCTGTTGCGAAATCATTGGCGGTGACCGACTTTATGGTTGCCTGACGGTGTCCGTCGCAGTCTTAGATGCGGTCGGAATGTCGGCGGTGAGGGCTTGCCTTGCCTCAACAAACTTGGTGGCCTCGACCAGTAGATCTCCTCGGCCTGATTGATGAATTGTTCCACGCAATGGCGCTTTCCCCCAAGTGATCTACAGGTTGTGCTGTCATGTGTCCATCGTGAATAACGTTGACGGCCCTCTCTTCTCGAGGTTGAGAAAGGCACAGGACATCCGCTCCTGGGAGGCGAACTGGGCTCTGATGAGCTGTTCCGCCAATGTAGCCTTTGTCATGTTTGACTTCGCTGACATTGGTCCCGGCATCTCCTTGTAATTTGGATGCCGCGACCTTGGAGACGGTTGGTCTTTGCGTCCGGACCTTGGTGTGTCCCGCGACCTTGACGTCGGTCGGTCCTTAGGTCTGGACTATCGACTATGCCG
The DNA here is from genome assembly GCA_963931805.1 of Microdon myrmicae. NCBI lineage: Eukaryota > Metazoa > Arthropoda > Insecta > Diptera > Syrphidae > Microdon > Microdon myrmicae. The sequence goes on along the minus strand of OZ007497.1, from coordinate 40,895,645 downwards.
CGAACATAGCGGCGGTTGATCATTACGTCTGGATCCGGTGAATGCCACGAACTTGACAGCGGTTGATCCTTACGTCTGGATCCTTTGCATGGGACGCCGCGATCTTGGCGACGGTTGATCCTTACGTCTGGATCCTTTGGATTGGGCGCCGTGAACTTGGCGACGGTCGGACCTTAGGCTGGACCCTATACTATGCCGCGATTGTCGGCGGTCGGTCCTTGGGCTGGACCTTAGGGCTGCGAACTGGGCAGCGGGAAATGACCCACAGATGGATCCCTGAATGATTTTAGTGGAGAGAACTTCCCAAACGATGACCCGAAGAACAATGGAAGTCTCCCAAAACTTTTCCGTGTGAATGAATTAGCAACATTTTCTTTCACACAACAAATTGAAGGGCGTCCCCGGTTGCGCCATGAACCTGGCAGTGTAAAGGCAGCTGCAACTGGGAACTACTCGTTGGTACGCCGTAAACCTAACGGCGTCAATTTAGCTGCACTTCGGGAGAGCTCTTTAGTACGCCGCAACCCTGGCGGCGGTGGAATGGATCCACAGTCTGGATCCGGCTCAAAGGACCAATATTTGCATTCAGCAAGCGCCGAACGCAACTTCCACCAACAACTGTATCTTGTTAGTGGGGCGGGGGAATGACGTCAGGAACAATATGGTATCCGTTGCAATCAACTGCTAATATTTGTTTCTTCAAAGGAAATGATTACCTGTTATTGCTGTTGTACCTCAGAAAGAATCCTGACCCAGAATACCACAAACAAATCGGGTTGGTTTCAAGTTATTAAATATTACGTTTATTTAATAGATTTGTTGGGGGCGAAATTGTGGCATCGACATTGGCTCAGAGTTCTATTCCGTCCCCACAACTTCCTCTAGGGTTCCACCACGTAAGACGCCGAAGGCAAAGGACGAAACGCCGCCACGTTTGTCCACAACCGGGAGTAAGGGGAAAACACAGTCCACCGAGGAAATCGAATGAAACTCACTGTTTTAAAAGTAAATGTTCATTTATTGTATGGGTGTAGTTTAATTGGCCTTTTAATAATAATAAACTATTTTAATTAAGTTTCCGGGTTGCACTATTTAGTTGAGCTTTAATATCTTATATAAAAAAATTACGCCGAAGATAAACGGACGCACAGAAACAACATATGGGACGTTACATTTATATTGATCAAAAAACGCGCTTTCTCAACTCGACGGGTTTACGACTCGGGAGGATATTCGCGTCTCCGTGTGCACCGGAGAGCGGGAGATCGTGCGACCAGCGTGGTCGGCAGATGAAATTCGACTCAACAATATTCAATCGTTTGGGGTGAAGATCGTTGGTTGTATACATGTATGTGTGTACATGGGTTCTTTCATGGGACACGGATCTAAACAAAGAAAGGGAAAATGTGCACCCATGAGGAGAGAATTCGGCTAAGCAAACAAGCCGAATCTCATTGGATGCTATTTGGGTTTGTGTTTGCTTATACTGCTGATGATGAGAAGCAGATCCCGAAATATGAAAAGAAAAAGAGAACGTTGGGTCTTTGTCTGAGATGTGCATTGCTGCTAAATAAATAGGCGGCAGTGTAATGTGAAAATGTGCTAATGGGTTTTAGCTAGATTACCGTGAATTGGTGTTTATTACATCGCTGTCAAGGGTAAGTATACCATACCTATTTGCATTTCCCTATGCCGTAGGATTTAATTGGTGCCAAGAGACGCGATATGCGTATATTTGTTTTGGTTTTGGGTGTAGGTCGCCAGCCAATGTGTATGTATGGTGATTTATGATACACTTGGTTATGATGGTTACATTATATGTAAACCAAATCATCTTGTTTTCAGGGATTCGTCTAGGGGGAAATGCACTTGGTGAGATTGGGATTCCTGATAAGCTTTTTCTTTTTTTTTTTACATTTCTGTATTTATTGACCATCAATAATTTTTACAATAAGCAATACAGATAACTTATGATACTTTAGCTATAATTGTTTACATTTACTTACTAGTACATTTTTCAAACAATATGATAAAAGTTATATATTGGTTATGGATTAAGATTTTAGTGGGTAGAGCTTCCTGGAAAAGGTCAGAAAACCAGGATATAGTTATTTACTTAACCTATGCTAAATTGCTTAACTTAACTTAACTTATCCTAACTTAGTCTAGTTACCTAATTATTATTGAAATAAGTTAGGGTGGTGTGGAAGGGGGAAGCATAGTGATCAATAGGTAGGTTATGGGTTAGTGAGGACATTGTCAGTCAGGGATGTGGGTTGGGAAACTACTTTCCGTTTGTTCCTTGAAATGCAAAATATTGGAGAAGGGTTGAATATTACTATATTTAAATTGGTGAGGTGAAAGCTCTGTATTGTGGTACACAATCTCACTAGAGTTATTAACCAACCTGGCAGAGGTGAAAAACGTTTTGATGTGAAGACAGTTCGGGTAGGCAGTTCGGTTATCTGACGGAGTCGATGTGAGCGCATTTATTATCGGGTTGGGATTATTGGGAAGATTATCGATAAATTTGATGGACAGCTCGAGTAAGCGTCGATCTATACGTTCAATATTAGCGGCATAGTAGACCGAACTACTGTTGTAATATGTGTGGGGGTTGGGATGTCGGTTGAGGCCAGTGATAAGTCTGAAGCATTTCCTTTCGAAAATGCGTAGCTTCTCCATTTGGGCGGGTGTGATATGGTACCATATCGGGCATGCATATGTGAGAGTGGGTCTGATTATCTGTTTGTAGATAAGTGATTTAACTGTGGGAGAGAGACCATTCGTCTTGTACATCACTTTTCTGCCTTTTAGTTAAGTTAAATTGCGGCTTTGCGAATCGAGTTTTTGGTGTGGGCGGAGAAGGACAGATTGTTGATGAAGGTTATTCCCAGGCACTTTAAGGTTTTGGAGGGTTTAATTATATTGTTATTTAACTTGATTCTGATTTTGTTATGGCAGCGTATGGTGTTGTTAGTACAATTCGCATTTCTCCCTTTAAACACTATGAGTTGAGTTTTGGCTGGGTTGAGTCGGATTTTCCACTTAGTAAAATATGCTGAGAGATTCGGGAGATAGCTGTTAATACAGTTTCTTGCCTCCTTGACAAACTTGTTGCTTGAATAAATTAAAGTGTCATCGGCATAGTTCAGCATTACTGTATTAGGTGACAGTGGCTGCGGGGTGTCTGAAGTATAAAGGAGGTATAATAATGGTCCGAGAATGGAACCTTGAGGAACACCCGCGGATATATTGTATGGTGTAGAAAGAGTTGAATTTATGTTATTTTCACCATGAACTTTCTATCAGAAAGGTAGGAAGCGAGAAGTTTTATGGTGTGGGTGTTTAATCCGAACATTGAATGTAGCTTGTATAGCAGTCCTGCAATCCAAACGCAATCAAATGCTTTTGCTATGTCGAGAGAGACGCATATTGTTGGGGATTGGTTTTGGAGATTCATTGTCACATCATGTGTCAGTTTTAGCAGAGCATGACAAGTTGAGTGTTGTGGACGAAAGCCAAATTGAGAATTCGGGATAAGGGAGTTGTCTCTAGCAAATGAGAGAAGCTTTTTGTATATCTTACATTACAAAACTTTACTAAGCGAATTTAGCTGTGATATGGGACGGAAGTTAGCCGGGTTGTTGGAAGAACCGGATTTACTAATAGGCACTATCACTGCTGTTTTCCAACATTCTGGGAAATGTGAAGCGTTTATTATGTGGTTGAGAAGAACGAGAATGGGGAGTAAGTTCTCCGGGTGAAGTCTTTTAAATAGAAGGTATTTGTCAATTAAATAACGATTAAAGTAAAATAAAATGCAGTTCTCCCAATTTCCTGATATGAATTTACCCAAATACAAGTAGTTGATGAAATTATTACTCAATATTCTGACCGGCACATCACAAAATCCTGCAAAAATTCAGAGCGATTTGTAAAGTTCAATACAGTATTTACCCCATGTGATACATATTTCAATTCCTAGTTCGAACACCCTCGTCAGTTTTTTGCATTCGTTGAACCTAGAATTCAGTAAAGAGTTTACTTCAAAATTATGCTGAAAAAAGTCACAGTCCTTTCACGGCTTGTAATCGTGTTCGGATAAGAATTATTGTCACACCATCCTCCTGAACAAGGCCAAAAACCAAAACCATGAATAAGGGTAAGTGGAAAACGATTCAAAACTCAACTGAAAAGTAAAAAAAAAAAAAACAAAAACACACGCCCACAAAATGACCAACAAGCACAATTATTTGATGACAGGACTATTTGTGGGAGCTGTCACTTGGTATTGAGTATTATGTACTATTGTTGGGCGTGGGGGAATACCCTCATAATGAAGATGACTTCATTTATTCGAATCGCTTTGCCACTTGCTGACTAAGTCTGAATGTTTTTTACGGAGATTTTTAAGTGGAATATTGGCGAAACTGTTGGAAAAGGTAAATTTGTAGAGCTCCTCCTCAAAAGTTAAAATAGTGTTTTCACAGCTTTTTTCTGGGAAACATAATGGCATAATGGTGCTGTTGACACTTTGGTTCGAAGAAAATTGGATGTAATAAAGTGTGGTTGAGTGTTAGAGTAAAGCAAGTTTGAGATTGAAAACATTTAACTAAATGGAATATTAAGCTTCAGATGAGTTTTTATTTCGCATTTACTTTGATAAATTAATCGCATAGTACAACTGCTTTTAGTCCGAAACCTTGAATCATGTAAATTTAATATAAGAGCGATTTAGTTAAAACAAAGCGCAAAATGAGTTATCGTATGAACGTTTCAAGGCATTTTATCATGCTGAGGGGTAGTCTAATTGACTTTTTTTTTTTGTGGTGAGTGGTTCTGCGGCCTGCATATATATTGTTACGTTCTTACTTCGCACACGACCGTTAAACTATGTCCAGTTTAAAACTATCCTTTCTTTTTACGCGAGTTCGACCACTGGATCGCAAGAGTGCTTCAATGTTCAAGGACAACCTCATTTTGCTCCGTTAAATTCCTCAATCCCTCGTCTCCTGTAGCTCTCCTTTTTCTTGGTTCTTACACGTGTTCTCTCGTGGTTCCGTCTGCTTCTGACGTTTTCGCCAGTTTTGTGTATTCTCCAGTATTCCTCTAGATGGCTCCAGAATCGGTGTGTTGATGTCGTATTAGTTGGCTTAAGGCTCGGTGCGACGCCATGAGGTCACACTAACGGTTGACAAGTGTGTCGGTTTTGAATTTGTGACTATATATATATATATATATATATATATATATATATATATATATATATATATATATATATATATATATATATATATATATATATATATATATATATATATATATATATATATATATATATATATATATATATATATATATATATATATATATATATATATATATATATATATATATATATATATAGTGTAGGGTTATAATTTGATTAAGTTGTTTTTAACTTACCTCCATTGAGGAGATCCGGTTGTTTTTTAGTCCAATATTTTAAAAACGATTATTTGTTTTTTTTTTATTATTTATTTTATTTAGGTTAACTTTACTTATTTGTGGCCGTTCTGGCCTCCGGATTCAAACTCATCTCGAATCCAAAATGCACTCCCCTTTTATACTCTGTGGCAACAGAGATTTGTTAAAGATATTATTTAAAAATTCCAAGAAGCCCAAACAAAATTGTGTGTGCTTCAATTGGAATAGGATTCCCGGAAGTGTACACGAACTCTATCTGAACTAATTCCCGGAAGGAGAAATCATGAAATGCATTTAGTATTACGCATTTCATAATGTTTAGGATTATTAGGAATTGAATCAATGTACGACAAATGGATTTTGGTTTAATTTGGTCGTGCATATGATTCAATTGGATTATGGGTGAGGTAATTAGGAATTTGAATCAATGTGCGGCAAACCAACTTTTGGTTTAACTTGTCGCTCATATGATTCACTTGGATTGGGATTATAGGTAAGTGGGTGAGAGTAGTGATTTAGGATCACTACATTCCTCCCCCCTTTAGAAAAGAAAATTAATCTGGAAAAGGTTAATTTTCTAGAATGAGTGAGAAGCAAGGGGCGGTGGCATTTTGAATTCGTGATAGTTTACATGTTTGTTCCAGTTTATACAATTGTATTGATTCCTTATGTAGTTTAACATTATTAATGATAGTTTGTTCTCTTAAAATTATTCATTAAGAATTTCAATTATTATTTATTTCTGTAATTACTTAAAGTTTTCATTATAAAGATACGTTATGTTTCTTATATATACTTAAGGATATAGTACATTAATATTTATTACTATATTTTATTTTGTAAGTAATGCTAGATTTATTTGGTAATTAACATAAGGGTATCTTTCTTACCCATTTATTTTTGGATGTAGTTTTAATTAATTTGGTTAATCTTGTTTACAGATTTTATTAAAAATGAAAGTAAATTTTAAAGTAAATAAGTTTTAATTCGATTTTTTATTAATAATGAAGAGTTATTTTTCTAATATATACTTAAGTCATTAATATTAACTTTTTTTTTCTTTTTTTTTTTTGTTGTTGTTAATCATTTAATGCTAGATTAATAAAAGTGTATTTATATTTAAAAACGTCTTACACTAGTAATACATGTTGCCTATGCGTAAATATAGGTATATCTTGTAATAATGTTTAGCATTCTTTATAGCTTCATTCGCTTTCTTTTTTTGTTTGTTTCTAACTTTTAATGTTTTAGGGTTTGGAAATCGTTAAATCTTAATTAGGATTTACATACTTTTTTTTTTTTTTTTTTTTAAATAGTTATTTACAATTTAGTATTTATAAATTGTCTTCCTCATTGGGGGTCAATATTTGTTTTGTTTTATTTGTATGTGATTTCTTTTTTGTATTTCAGTCCATATGACATTTATTATTACCACTTTTTTGTCATCTTTGTCAATATTGTGTATCCATTGGTATTTTTAAGTGCTAAAGTATTGAACTACAATACACCCTGGGGATAGCATATGTCTAGGGTTGGTAGTGGGACACGGGTTGTTGGAAGGGTTAGAAATAGGGTTTTAGCCTGTTATTGTGGGTCACCACGGATCTTCGCCCCATTTTGATGACCGTATTGACTGGTCCTTTTATAGCAGTGACTAGGAAGGGTCCCTTCCAAATAGATGCCAATTTGCCCTTACGGTTTTCATTTTTTATTAAGACTTGGTCCCCCACATGGAATGTGTGTGATCTGATTTGGTGGTCATAGTAGGCTTTTGATTTATGCTTGTTTTCTAATTGGTTACGTTTCGCTATCGTATAGGTTTTTTGCAATTTGTACCTAAGGAGTTGGTAATAGCTTTCGTGGTTGTAAATGGGCTCGGGTTCGCGTTTTAAGTTAGAGGGGACCTCTGGGCAGAAACCATATAGACAATCCATTGGTGTTAACTTGGTGCTATCATGTGTGCTCGTGTTATACACGAAGGTGGCCGTTCGTAGGTATTGATCCCAAGTATTTGGGCTCTCATCGACTACTGTACGTAAGTATTCCACCAACGGCCTGTGGGCCCTTTCCAACGCTCCGTTAGACTGCGGGTGGTATGCTGTTGTTTGCAGTTTCTTTATTCGAAGGAGTTTGCACAGTTTTTTGAAAAGATCGCTAAGAAAATTTGTCCCCTGGTCTGTCACTATTTGTTTGGGGATGCCATATCGTGAGATAATCTGATCAAATACTGTTTCAGCCACTGTCTGTGCTTCTACGTTTGGTAGGGCATAGCAATCCATCATTTTGGTCAAGTTATCTTGGAAAGTCAGTATATATTGGTTCCCAGAGTTAGATTTTTCTAATGGTCCAACGATGTCCAAGTATACTTTATCAAAAGGTTTCTCGGCTACATCGGTAATAACCATTGGCATTCGGAGTTGGGGTGTTGTTTTCATCGTCTGGCATTTTTTACATTTCTTGATATATCTTCTGATATCTCTTAGCATGTAACGCCACCGATATTTTTTACGAATGCGGTTGTATGTTTTTCTAACTCCCTGGTGTCCACCGAAAGGAGAGTCATGGTAATCTCGTAAGATGGTTAAGCACTCCTCGGGTTTGGTGATGAATTCGGGGTTGATTTCCGAGTCCAAGTCACCATTCGCGTCACTTTGCGTTGTACTGCCTGTATCCTCCGAGGTCTCCTCTTTCTTGTTTTTATCCTTTTTCGCCCGTTTTTGTGCCCGGGTTACCACGTTACACATAACAGCTGGAGAGTTGTCTGGACTTGGGAAGGTGCGTTCCTTGGATTCTTTCAAATCTGCTTGTGATTCAATGTTTTCATGTTGTATACGGCTGAGGGCGTCTGCATTTGTGTTGTACTTTCCGGGTTTATATTCGATTTTATAATCGTACCCGGCTAGTTTACGGTGGAAACGTGTTAGTCGACTGGTGGGGTCTTTGAGGTTAAATTCTCCTTTCAGGGGCTTGTGGTCAGTGTACACTGTGAATTTCCTGCCCTGTAGGTAACACCTAAAATTCTTTACCGCCCATACGACGGCCAGCAATTCCCTTTCGATTGTGGAGTAATTTCGCTCCGCTTTGTTAAGCGTGCGGCTGGCGTATGCTACTGGTTGGTCTTTTCCCACCGGGCCTTGTGAGAGCACCGCTCCTAGTGCTTCGGAACTAGCGTCAGTGGTTAAGTTAAACTCCCTGGAGAAGTCTGGGTATATTAGTAGTGGCGGTGTTACCAAAAGATCCTTAATGTCTTCAAATGCCCGTTGACAATTTTCAGTCCAAGCGAATTTTACATCCTTCCGAATTAAGTTAGTAAGTGGTCGGACAATCTTTGAAAATTGGGGAATGAATTTTCTATAATAATTTGCCATTCCCAAAAATGATTGCACTTGTCGGACTGTTTTTGGGACGGGGAAATTGCGCACGCTAGCTGTAGTATTCGGATTGGGTAGTGCTCCTTTTTCTGAGCATATGTGGCCCAGATATACCACCTCCTTTTGTAGAAAGCAACATTTCTCCGGTTGGAGTCGGAGGTTGTATTGTCTTAACCTGTCGAAGACGCGTTTTAGTTTGTTATTGTGGTCATCGAGGTTCTTTCCGTATATTACTATGTCGTCCAGGTATACGAAGCATTCTAATCCCTGAAGACCCGTGAGAACATAGTTCATTAGTCTTTGAAAGGTAGCCGGTGCCCCTTTCAACCCGAACGGCATGCGCTTAAATTCGTAGTGTCCGAAGTTTGTGCTGAACGCGGTTTTTTCTCTGTCCCTTGGATGTACTGGGACTTAATGGTATCCGCTGGCCAAATCCAGGGTGGAGAAATACCGGGAGTGGCCCAATTGGTCTAGGATATCTTCGATCCTAGGTAATGGGAATGCATCTCCTATAGTTTTTTCGTTCAGCTTTCGGAAGTCTACAACGACTCGCCATCTTTTTTCCCCATCCGGTCCTGGTTTTTTGGGTACCACCAGGAGGGGTGAATTCCATGGGCTCTTGCTGGTTTGAATTATTTCGTTTGCCAGCATTTCCTCCAGTTGATCGTTTATTACTTGTTTTTGTGTTTCCGGTAACCTATACATTTTTTGATTTATTGGGGGTTGGTCCCTAATGAGCGGTATTTTGTGCGATATCGCTTGGGTATATGGGAGTTTGTCTCCCTTTAAGTAAAATATATCTGCGTAATCTTGGCATAATTTTAAAATGCAGTTATGCTCCTCCTGGCTCAGGGTGTCGCTTAATCTGAGCTCGTTCTCCAGCTGTTGTTTACGATATTTTGAGGGTTCTTCCTCTGGGGGTGGGTGCTTTAAATGGTGTATATTACAACATTTTTTAATTATACATCCCTCTGCTCCTTTTTTGGGAGAGGGTGTCTTTGGAGTTTTATCAACATCCAGATCTCTATTAAGTGCCTGCTTTAGAGACATTATTGTGTAATTTTTCAGCGGAGTTAAGGATAGCTTGCAGGAGGTGATTTTGACTGGCTGGGTCCCTGTGTTTAATATGCCTATTGCCACATTATTTCCTGCCGGTAAAATGGTTTCAGCCAAGAATATTCCTTTCTTTATTTCCTGTTTTGAACTGATCATGGCTTCTTTTATTGTTACAGGTATTCGTATTATTTTTGTTGTTCGTGCCGGAATATAAGCTTTTTTAATGAGTTTTACTTCTATGGCTTTTGTGTCCGTTTTGGTTTGTGGCCGGACTTGTGTGGGTTTTGTCTTGGTGACGCTATTGATGGTCTTAGTAACCTCTTTGAATTTTGTTGCCTTGGGTATAGGTGGACCTGCTTTCTCAAACGGGATTATATTTTCTTCCTCGTTGTAGGTGGTTGGTGGGAACACCAATTGTTGGTTAGGGCCTTCCACGTTGCAGTGTTTTGAGAGGAAGTCGTTTCCCAGTAGACCGTCTTCTGGAAGATCGGGCATATTGCTCACTACTTGGAACGTGCAGGGAATTTTAGATTTCAAATTGAAATTTCCCTGACAACTTCCTAGGGTTTTTCCCTTACCGAACGGTGTTTCCGAAGTGCAGGTTTCCCCGGTAACCATTTGGGCGTTGTGTTGCTTGATTCTACATTTCTTAATCAAGCTTACCTCAGCGCCTGTGTCCACCACTAGGCGTACCTTACCGGTTTTACTTATGTCCAGGGGGAGGTGGACAATTGGGCAGGCTAATGTCGGCGTCTGAGGTGGCACCCTTGATTTTTTTATTGATTCGGTCGAGTCTGGGGTTTTTGGCCCAACCGGGGGCCGTTTCCCGAACAGTGCGCTTGATCCCGAGACTCCCATTTCCTTCTTTGTTGGCATTCATTCAGGCTGTGGCCCGGTTGACCACAGAATTCGCAGGCCTGGCTTATATGTAACACTCTGGGTCCATGTGTGGGTTCCGTACGGCGCCGTGTGGGGCTGTTTCTGTTTGTATTCCTGTTTGTTTCGTTTTGGCTTTTTAGCCGTCGACAGTCACGGATGTCGTGGTTTGCCTGTTGGCAGTGTGTGCAGAATGGGGTGTTTTTTCTTTTGTTGCACTCCGCATAGGTGTGTCCTATTTTTCTGCAATAACTACAGGTTACACGAGTATCCTGTTTCGTCCATCTGACCGGGTGACTTGGGGTTAGAGCTGTTGTTGTCCCATACATTGCCTGTTGGGGATATCTCACTACCTCTTGGTTATAGGCGGTTTCTTGTAAGGTTGGTTGGATGTACGGCACCATCTTAGTTTCTTGGTTTGTATGCGAGAAAGCTTCAAGAGTTTTGCTAAAGTTAGGGGCCTGTGGGTTTAGGGTTGAGACAAAAGGATGAGACTGTTGGATCATGGTGCTATTGGGTTGTACAGGGGATGTTGTTGGTGACTGAGTTTGTTGTACCTGTTCCAGTTCTAGTGTTTTCTCCATCAGAGAGTCTATCGTTACATCTCCCATCAATAGTAAAAATTGCCGATGGTATGGGTTTATTAACCCCTTTTTGTAGATGCTTTTTGCAAAGTCATCTAATTGTGCCTTTACGGCCGCGGACAAAGTGGGACCGTATTTTAGTTCCGCGGCTTTCTTACATTCCATTAACGACTTCTTCAGTCGTAATTGGAATAAGATGATAGCTTCTGCCGGATTTTGCCGAGTAGCTAATAGCTTATTTACCAGGTCCTGATAGTTTTCTACTGGTAAATAAACCTTCCTTAGCACATCCTCGGCTTCCTGAAAAGATGCGAACGTAGTGGACGCGAATAAGGCAGAAGCTTCACCCCGTAGCCTAGTAGGGAATATTTGTAAGAAAGCCCCATGTTCTTCAGTCCTGAGGCAGTTTAAAACCCTCTTGCAGCAATCCAAAAAGGTTTCCAATTCTGCACCTATATGCGGATTTGGTTCCCCGGAGAAGATGGGGATTAGCTGTGCTGACAGCTTCGCAACCTTTGTGTAATCAATGGCCATTGTTTCAAAGGTTGCGAGATCCGTTTGGTGCTGAAGAACTGGAATTTCCGATAAGGATGGGCTGGGGTCGCGAGTTTTGATCGGAGGGTTTGCTTCGATTATGGTTCCGCTGCGAAGTTTTTTCGGTGAAGGGGGTACTTGGTCGTGGGATGTTCTAGAGCTTGAGGTGGTTTCTTGTTCCATGGACGGACGGTGGAATGGTTAGGTTTTTATATGATGCTGATAGGGAGGAAGAAATGGTAGTAATGATAACTAGGGGGGAGTCTGTTAATATTTAAGACATTTGCTATCCCGTAAGTGTTTTCGCGTTAATTTCATTATTTTCGTTATTTATTTATTTAGGAGTGGAAATTCTTCCCTAGGTTTAATGGTTACACAATACAGAAAAATAGGCAATTTTGTCAAGGGTGGTTGGTAATATGGACGGAGATGGAGACGACCGAGTCTTAAAAATTATTTTTTGGAACAAATTATAGATTATGTACAAAAAAAATGTCTCCGTGAAGATATTAATAAAAGGAAATAAAATGCTTACTTAGATCTATGCGCTAACTGCTGCCCCTGTTGGTCTGCTGCTGTTTCCCTTGCTGTTCTAGCCGCTAGTGGCGTGCTGGTAGATTACTGCCCGTTTTGTTGACGTTGTTATGAGGTGGTTGGTACTCTGCCATCGTTGTTATTTTTGTTGTTGTTGGGGCTGTTACTGCCCGTGAGCCTTGATGTTGTGTTTTTTTTTTTGTTTTTTTATAGCACTTCCTGGTGTTTAAGCCCCAGGCACGCTTTTTTTATTGGTTTGATTATTATTTTTTTTGTTGGTTTATGATTTTAATTACCAAGTCGTACCTCCGAAGCCAGACTCAGCTCCGGACGCAGGGTTGAAGGTGTCTTGTGCCCAGTACGCTTGGATATATATTATTGTAGTGATCAAGGGTTTTCAAGCACTTACACGTGTTTAACTTTGGCCTCCTTGATCCTACCGGCTGCGCCAATTATGTAGGGTTATAATTTGATTAAGTTGTTTTTAACTTACCTCCATTGAGGAGATCCGGTTGTTTTTTAGTCCAATATTTTAAAAACGATTATTTGTTTTTTTTTTATTATTTATTTTATTTAGGTTAACTTTACTTATTTGTGGCCGTTCTGGCCTCCGGATTCAAACTCATCTCGAATCCAAAATGCACTCCCCTTTTATACTCTGTGGCAACAGAGATTTGTTAAAGATATTATTTAAAAATTCCAAGAAGCCCAAACAAAATTGTGTGTGCTTCAATTGGAATAGGATTCCCGGAAGTGTACACGAACTCTATCTGAACTAATTCCCGGAAGGAGAAATCATGAAATGCATTTAGTATTACGCATTTCATAATGTTTAGGATTATTAGGAATTGAATCAATGTACGACAAATGGATTTTGGTTTAATTTGGTCGTGCATATGATTCAATTGGATTATGGGTGAGGTAATTAGGAATTTGAATCAATGTGCGGCAAACCAACTTTTGGTTTAACTTGTCGCTCATATGATTCACTTGGATTGGGATTATAGGTAAGTGGGTGAGAGTAGTGATTTAGGATCACTACAATAGTATGAAGGGGTGAAGCCTTCGCTCGTCAAATTTGCAGTGTCTAACAGATCAATCAAGTTGTAATGATGTAAAACACAGAGTACGGATTATTAATATTGAGGCATTCTAAGCGGTCAAGAGACTAGAATCAGTACATAATGTAAGGCAATGTTCTTCTCCACATATCTCAAATCTAATAACAATATAGCAGGGTTGCAAGAAACACTGACAGCCCAAGTGTGAAAAACAAAAACTAACTAAATAGAATCATTCTGTGGTGATTCAATTATTCAACTGATTTTAGAACTTGTTGCATATATTTTGCACAATCAAATAAAAAATAAATCAAATGGCTGTGTGTACTCACAGTTGGGGGTTTTCCTTTCATTTTGTTAGATATTTATTAAAGTAAACTTAATGTTAGATATTTATTAAAGAGATTTTTTGTGCCACTCTATGTTTTTTTTTGTGCCACTCTATATGTTTTTGATAATAAACAAGATGTACGGTATTTTATAGATTCGGGAAAATAAATTTATAAATTCCTAGAGTTGGAAAATAAATACTACTACTATATACTATTTATTGGCCTGTAGGAACCCGGAAGTTTATGGCCTCGCCGAATCGACTCCGCCATCGTTCCCTGTCCCGTGGACTCTCCTGCCACGCTTGACCATCCGATCCGATCTCCTCAAGGTCAAACCTAACATTGTCCTCCCATCTACGTCGAGACGCGCCACATGTCCGGCCCACCTTAATTACCCCATTACTCTCACTATTGTAGGTATGCGTACTTGTGGAGTTTCTGTGGGGAGGAAATATTGTGCCTAACACGGACACTCCGTTCACTTCCTCCTCCATAATAAATTGTTCGCCGCGTAAAACACCGAACCGAGAGGATAAATGAAAAGGCACTCGAGGATTTTTGTTTTAGTTTTATTCCTAACTTAATGATGTTGGGCGAAACAAATTACTCTAAGTGTACACTCGAACACGGATTCTAAAACATTAAAGAACTTTTTTTCTAATAATTTTTATGGACGGCATTTGCACGAACAAATCGACCAAACATTTTATTATTAGAACAACCCGATCACGACTCTGGTATATTTTTACGCGTCTCCGCAGTGACGGAGAGCGGGAACGGCATGACCATTGTGGTCAGCGGATGGAATTCGACTCAACGATATTCAATCGTTTGGGGGTGAGTTTTCCCGAGAGAGAAAGTGTTTCTCTCGTGGTGAAAACAAGGAAGAAAAACTTGGTACGAGGGTTGCCTCTTATGTTTCGGGATTTGGCAACCCTAGTGTTGCAATCCGGCAATTGACAGCTCTTTCGTAAAGTTGGACATTTTTGAGGTTATACGCACTCAGAACGTTTTGACATACGAGCGCTATTTGTGTTGTTTACAGTAACTTAAAAAATTCACCTCGGCCCAACAATGGAATTAAATCGTCAACATTTTCGTGCGATTATTTTTTACAACTTTCGGCGTGGATTAACTCAGCAATAGTGCATGGATGAACTTAATTCAATTTTTGGCGATGAAGCTCCATCAAGGACCAGTGTTTATCGATGGTATGGTGAATTCAATCGTGGTCGTAGTTCACTCCAAGATGAATTTCGTGAAGGTCGTCCAAAATCAGTTGTTGTTCCGAAAACCATTGATGCTGTGCGCGAACTGATATTGGAAGATCGTCATGTGACCTATCGTGAGATTGAGACAACCTTAGGCGTTAGTGGGACCAGCATACATTCAATATTGCATAAACATTTGACTGTAAAAAAAATGTGTTCGCGTTGGATCCCACACAATTTGTCAATCGCCCAAAAAAAGGCTCGTGTCAATTGGTCGAAAGAAATGCTCAAAAAATACGGTCGCAGTGCTTCGAAACACGTCTATGGCATCGTGACAGGTGATGAATCGTGGATTTACGCGTATGAGCCCGAAAGTAAACAGCAGTCGGCTGTCTGGGTGTTTCAAGATGAGCCAAATCCAACAAAAGTTGTTCGCGCACGAAGCACTTCCAAGCAAATGGTCGCCTGTTTTTTCGGAAAAACTGGACATGTCGCAACCGTACCACTAGAACAACGCAGAACAGTCAATTCTGAGTGGTACACAACCATTTGTTTGCCAGTTGTCTTCCAAGAAATCAGGAAAACCAACCGCCGAAGACGGATCACTCTTCACCACGACAATGCGAGCTCTCACACATCGGCTGCGACAACTGCATTTTTGAGCACCCAAAACATCGATTTGATGGGTCATCCGCCGTATAGTCCTGACTTGGCACCGAATGACTTCTTTTTATTCCCGTACGTAAAAAACAAACTGAGAGATCAACGTTTTTCGACACCTGAAGAAGCGGTTGCTGCATTCAGAATGCATGTGTTGGAGATACCTCAATCAGAGTGGCAAAAGTGCTTCGACAATTGGTTCAAACGCATGCAAAAGTGTATAGATCTTAATGGGGAATATTTTGAAAAACAATAAAGTGATTTTCGATGATCAATATTTGTTTTTGTTCTCTAATCCCGAAATATAAAAGGCAACCCTCGTAATGTAGGTGTATGTATGAGTGAAGATTACATTGGTCTTTTTCATACACAGGGCCATGGGAATGAACCTGAAACAAGAAAAGGAATGATGTGCATCAATGGGATGTGCGTTCGGCTAAGTAAACAAGGCGAATCTCATTGGGTGCTAATTAGTGTTTCTGCTTGTTCAATGCCGCTAGTCATGAGAAACGAATCCAGAACTATGTAGGATAAAAGGAATTTATGACCTGAGAGTTCAACTGAGTAAACAAGTTGCAACTCATTAGATGGTAGGTGCATTTGGGATACTAGAATGATTGAATTGTTTGCGTACCGCCAGAATGCCTGATGGAGGACAGCGGTCTTTTGTTTACTCATGGTGCGAGTTAGTGAAATAGTCTCAATGTAGATGGTGCTCATTACATGCAGCTGGTGTTGGACTATTTATGGCTGGCTAAAAGGGTCGACAGCTAATGTGTGCACAGATAGTTTTTATGTACGCATATTGAGGTTGGGATTAGCCACCTCAAGGTTAAGATTCCCTGATATGCGGTCGTATGATATGCGAACCAATGAATTTTATTACAGGGAATTTATGATAAGGTGAGAAAGAACTCTTACAGGAATTTGTATGCGAAGGGAATGCAAGAAAAGGTAAGAATTCTTTTACTGACGCTTTTTAGATTATACCTTAGATAATCCTAGATGCGTAAAGCATTTAAGGTGCTAATGCTATTAATTAGCGAAATTATGTGATTGTATAGAAGTTATGGGGGGTTTTTTAGGTAAGTAAACCGTGGGGTTTGGCGGAACCGCCACATTTCCCACATTGTCCTGCCTCTTCGTCATATTTACCTCCAAATATACCCCTCAAAACTTTATTCTCGAATAAACGGAATTTGTTTTCTTCCCGTTTTGTGAGAGCCCATGTTTCGCATCCGTATAGAACAATCACCATGATTATGGTTCTATTGACACGGAGCTTTATGTTACGTGATAGCAGTTTGGATTTCAGCAGTTTACTGATTGCGTGCCAGCTAGCGTTGCCGGAATACAGTCTTGTGTTAATTTTCTTCGACATTTCGTTACTGGCCGTCAGTATCGTTCCCAGATATTTAAATTCTTTAACTTTTTCAAATAACTTGCCTCTGACTTTTATATGTGTTCCCTGAGGTCCACCTGCTCTCGCCGTAATCATATATTTTGATTTCCCTTCATTTATTTATAGGCCCACCTCTTCAGCCGGTTGCGTGATGATTTCACAGTTTTTGCTGTGGAAAATAAACCACATACAAATTCCACACCTGCTTTCTCGACTCTCTTGCACCGATTCCTTTCAACGACTACTTGACGAAAAAGACGGTGCCATCCCACCGACTCCCTGGGTTTTTTTTAATTTTTTTTTATCTCCGTTCTCCCACCGAGATCCAAAATCAGGTCATATGACAGTTGGGCCGATAAGGCGGTGATTGATCTCGAATTTTAACAGAGATCTCACCACCGGTATCGATTATTTTTGGAACTGGGCATTTTTATTCGCCAGTTGTAACATGTGTTTAATGTTTTAATTTTTTATTGTTAAATGTAATGTGTGTTTTACGTATAATTTTAAATGTGAAATGTAAATGAATATTTTCTGTGTAATTAAATGTTTCGTGTATTAGGTTTAATTTGAAAAGAATGTAAACCGTGTTTTGTATTTAATTTTATGTATTTTAATTTTACGTTTTATTTTATATATATAAAATTGTGAAATTGTAAGAATGTTTCACATATTATATGTTTAATTCAAAAAAATGTTAATGGCATGTTTTATACTTTCGTTTCACAATGGAATAAAGTCGGCGGGAGAATTACTACGTAACAACCCTCGCCTCTCACAAAGGTGCGTGTCGTTTTTGGAATAGGAATAACACGCCGAAGGTTGAACGAATGGGTCCGCACCGGGCGTTATATTGCTGGCCTTGCTATTATTGTTGTTGCTGATGGTGGTGGGTTATTTGTAATGTTTAATAAAGAAAAAAACTTATTTTCTCTCCCTCCCCTTCCTAACGGTTTCGTCCTAAAGAAAAAAAAAAAAGGGATCTTACGGCTGGAAAAGGGAGATAGAGCGCCACCATTTAACCGATCAGCTTGCACTTCGCAGGGCTTGCCCATTATAGGGCTTTAGACGGTTATTGAATTACATCCTTTTTTTACCTGTTTTTATGACTTTCTGAATAACGGCGGAACATCTCAGATGTCCACACAATCCGGCTAATACCTCTTTCACGAGAGTGAAGTGGTTTCTCTTCACAGTATTGCAGGTACAACTGGGGTAAACAATAGGCGAGTTGTTGCCTATTTTGCCTTGAATTAACACGGCTCTGGGTGCTTCTTGGCCCGCATTCGTGAAAGGATTAAAGGGGTTTCGTATGGTTTAGGTTTGCCCACTTTGCCTGGCGCCTCAATGGTCGATTTGGTAAGGAGGTTGCGTCTTGTGTTTGATTGTGCAAACCTAGGTTCAACTGACGACTTTTGCTATTGTGCCGTTCAGCACAATTACTGAGTGGTAGGTAGGGTCCCAAAGTCCAGCCGCCAGTGACATACCAGCCCATGAAGCTATAGGGTTCGTTAAATGGTTTGGATAAATCCATAAGATTCTTTCGCAGGTTGGTTGATGGACCTGGTCAAGAGAAAAAAGCATCACATGGCCTTCACTCAGCGCTATAAGTTCGCCTTTCTTGGGAGAAGCAAAGTAAAAAAAGAGTCTTTCTTTTCAAATGGCGGTTGGCATTTATCTGACCACGTACATTTGTAAGGTATGATATGCGAGGTAGCACTGATGCACATCAGGTAGACGCCGTTAAGATATGTAAGTTCATCTGACGACTTGCCACCCGAGAACAGAGGTTTAATCAATTGGAGGTGTTTCCTGTGAAGGTTCGTTCTGGGATACGGGACCACTCGATTCGTCATTAGAAGCCCCGTTGATGTGTTAACTTGCAATCTCAGGGGAATTACGGAATATTGCCTGAGTGGGGGCAACTCGATTTGCCCAATTGCTTTTGGTGAGCACCCTGGTTTGTCCCTATAGTTTGCGCTTATGGTTTTATGGCATTTGGGATAATAGTGAAGAACGTGTGATTCGAACTGACGCTGTGACAGTTAGAATCACCAAAAATTGAACGAAAGCGCAACCCATCATGTTACGGGCCGTGTTTACAATTCGATTTTTAAACTCAAGTATATTCCACTGATGTGAATTGTTATTTTATCGCTGTGGTATACTATTTGCTTGTCTATTGTGTGTGTATCTGTTAGAGACGCCACCGTTTTGTGCCTATAGTTTTGGGCCTATCGTTTTAGGCTTATAGTTTTGGGTCCGGCTTTAACAAATTCTCATTTAGACTCGACAGAAGTCATTAGTAAAAGACGAAGATTTATACGATACTTTAGAGAAGCCTGAGTCTGACCGGTCTGCTCAGAAAGATTTACACCACCGAGGGGTTTGTTTGTAAGCGTTCTAGTGAAGCTTTCACTTTTTTAATGCCTTCGGGATGACGCCTTGTTAGAATAACTGGGTTCAAAATTGTTTCGCAGCCCTCCTCTGTGTGAGTAGGTACGTCTCCGGGTGAATACCGACTGCGGTCTGGACCTTCCTAGGTCTACTTGGTACGGTTCACCGTTCGGCTGCCTTATGCTCACCCCTTCATGTCTTATTATTTACAAAGTCAATGGAAAAACGTTCGGGATTTATGGTTGTTTGAGGAAACTCCAAACAACAACCCGGTCCATTGGCCTTGCAGTTATTCGACAGGAAGTCGTTACACAACAACCCGTCTTCCGATAACCCCAGCAAGAAGTCCATTACTAGGAAGTTGCATCGAATTTCTTGACGCAATTCTCATGTCAGCACCCGCTCGACTTGCCTATGCCAAAAAGTGTCTGGAGGGTCGTGGATTTGTTGGCATCCACAACATGTGTCAGGTGGAGTGCCTTCAACTTGAAGAGCCGGATCTCAGCAAGGGTGGCCGCGATTAGGCGCGTAGTGTCTCTACGACCAATGTCCAATTGGAGTTGGACAAACAGCACTTTGGTCGGCGAAAGCTGAGAACAGCTTATGCTGAGTTGCGAGTTTAGTGCGGACGGGTTCTAGTTTGCCGACCCAACCTTTGGGAGTTTTCCGACCGCTTCCATATTGCTTTTTGTCGACACACTGCCGCCACGCGTGTGTGTGTCGACCGCAAAACTGGCACAGATGTGCGCTCCTGGTCGAGTGTTCGCTCTGCTTTGGAGCCTGTGTAGTAGCAGAACTAGAGTGGCCTCGGTCTGCCTTTCGTCGTCGGTGTTGGGGTCGGTGCTTACAGGTTGCCAAGTCCATAGTTAGCTTCCGGCTTTCTAAACCCGTTTCTCGGAAATGGTGTACGGGATACAGATCCGCTACTCGATAGTATAGTGGTTAGTACACCTGCCTGTCACGCGGGAGACCGGGGTTCGATTCCCCGTCGGGGAGCCTCTGGCGCAAGACTAATGACCTTGCCCGAAAAAAAAA
Source organism: Microdon myrmicae (assembly GCA_963931805.1). Lineage (NCBI taxonomy): Eukaryota > Metazoa > Arthropoda > Insecta > Diptera > Syrphidae > Microdon > Microdon myrmicae. Next base: position 40,875,123 of record OZ007497.1, on the reverse strand, counting down.
CAAATCATTATGGAAAATTTAACAAGCCTCAGGACTTGCTAAATAAGGCCAAGACCGGTTCCCGGTTTAAGAAGACGAGTCGAAAATCTCTATTACCTCAATATTTTTCCTCATTGATTTCACATAGGCGCACCCATTGCAAAGACCATTGAGGATTTACTATTCTTATAGTTTTGATCCAAGCGCTGACGTTGTCTATGACACTTCCATAAAATAAATCTTTCTCCTGCTGTGACAACCATACACGAGTTACCCCTGTGGTTAATATTTGTTGGATGCGCCGGTACGGGAACAGGTTCACAAATATAATATTCCACCAATGTTCCACCGAACTCTGTTATAACACCGAAATAAAACGTCGGATATTGTGGGGGAAATGGCTTTATTTTATTCTTTAATTCGCACAGGGTGATTTGGTCTTATATTTAACATGCCGTGATCGTTTAACACGAACTGTGAATGTTTTAAGTTTTGTATCTAACATGAACTGTGAATGTTTCAAGTTTTGTATTTAATATAAACTGTGAAGGTTTTAAGTGTTGTATCTAATATGAACTGTGAAGGTTTCAAGTTTTGTATCTAACAGGAACTGTGAATGTTTTAGATTTCGATTTACAACCGACTCCGGATACGTGCACCCTCCCCCGTGTATGAAACTCGACTATTCATTCAACCATCAGTTCGGGTTGAGTTTGGTAGTGTGGTGAAAAGGTAGTGAAATTTTCCTTTGGATAGTGACCAAGGGGAGAGGGTGTCTGGTAAATAGATCCTAGCGAGTGTGCTAATGATCCATTGTTTACCCATGCAACGGGGTGTTACGATCCAGCGCCGTGCTTCCTCGGATGAGGGAAGAGCGTGGACCTTTTATTTTTCCTTTATTTAATATTCTTTCATCAATTCGCGTTTCAATGTTTATTCGCTCCGATTGAAAGTATGTTTGTGCGGAAATTTATTGCAATTGATAATGAATTATCAAAAAGAAAACTATTCCGTCTCTTAGATATTATTTAATTATTTATTTTAAACTCTCAAACTAAAACTTCCAAACTGATAACTCAAACTCAAAAACTGAACTTAAAACTTAAACTCAAAACTCAACTTTAATCTCCAACTCAAAACTTAAACTCAACTGAAACTGTAATCTCAAACTTAACTCAACTGTAATCTCAAACTTCAACTTCCTCTTTTTCTCAACTCAAAACTCAAAGTGACTTTACAATTCATTTTTCTCTCTTCTTATAGAACATTGTGTTCTAATTAACTGTAAATTATAATTTGAACAAAAACCATTTTCTCAAAGTATTACTTTTACTCTCTGTGACTTTTAAATTTTGAATAAACTTTGAACGAAGATCAAAGAGCCATGTTTCAAATGAAAAAAGGTGCATGTTATGAAAAAGGGGCATGTTATGAAATGTACTGTAACTGACTTGATATAGAATATTGTGTATGTTTATTTATGATATATATTAAATGAGAATGTTAGACATGTAATGAAAAAGTTTTAAGGATGTGTTAGATAAGTAATGAGATTCAGTGCTAAAACTAATAAGGACGTAGTATTCTGGAATACTACAGGGGTCATGAGAAACGAAACTGAAAAAGGAGGATAGAACAAAAGACATCGTAGTGGTCATGGATGCAGCTGTATAAATAGACCGCAAGCCATTAAGAAGCCGGTGTTAAAAGCAACACAATAGCGATTGTGAATAGCATCCATGCCGACGCAAAGGGTCGAATTCTTGTGGTAATATATTCACTACTAAAGAATTCGGTTTTTGGCTGCTAGACGCGAGTTGCGATATGCTTTGTCGGTTGGACAAAAGGCCGCCGTGAATGCAGATAAGCCAGGAAAATCTGCTGCGCACGTGTGTGGCAGTTGGCAAACAGGGGCGCCGATACTATTTCCATGATTTATTGCGGTTGCTTGGTACGGTAACCGAGTTGTTTTTTTTTTTCAGGAAAATGATGAGATGTATTGATGCATGCGACGATGCCCTTGGGGGAGAAATGTTTGCAGGTGCAAATGCAAGATTGCATTAACAAAAAATAATGGGGTTTTCGGAGTAATTGGGAAGCTAAGTAGTGGCGTTAGTGGAACCGCCAAATCCCTACACCAAGACCATTAAATTCAGAGCCAAGTTATCAACCAGTTACAGTTTTTCCAACGAACCGCCGACGCAAGTTTGCGCTGACTTCTATGAGGTTCTGAACGCCTGGAGAAATGTCTACAGATGCGAAATCGACCTTTACTTCGACGGTTTCCGAACTATGGTTTGTCTAGGTAATACAGACCTTCGATCTCAAGAGTATCATGGGAGTGTGGACCAACTTGTTACAAAACACGCTGGCTATACGCATTCTATGAAGTCAATACCATTCTATGAAGTCAATACCACCGCAGCTCTACGTGCTCTTCAAGGGGATAGCTCTGAGATAGCCAAGATGTCGCGTCCAAAAATAAGCAACTTAGGCTGGAAAATTTCCGACTCGGACACAAGCTGTCACTACCACAAGGGTCGGTCGGGAAGTCATCGATATATTGCGAAACATAGCATGGCGGAGTGTTACATGTCTCACAGGACAGAGTTTAGACCTACCACCTATTCCTTTTGTGTATGTGAATTCTTTCTCAGTAATGTCCTAATAAAAACAGTGGTATGAAACTAAAATACATTTTCCCCATTCATACTTAAACAAAGCCACAATTTTTATGAAATGACTACGCAATATTCCAACCCGCATTAGATTCTTCGAATGAACCGGGAAAGTTTTGCAAAGTTTTTTAAAGGTCAGTAAACTATCTACCTCATGTCTTGTTACATATTTCAATCCTTAGAGTGAACTCCCTCCTTTTTTGTATTGGCAAAACCTAGAATTCTATTAAAAATTCAATTCAACATCATACTGTAAAAAATATTAGCTATTCCCTGGTTTTGAATCGTAGTCAGTTAAAATGTATTGCCCCACAGTCGTTCTGAACGAGGTCAGGCAGCAAAGCATGAAAAAGGTCAATGGTAACGCGGTTGAAAACTCAATGAGAAAGAAGAAAAAACAGGACAAAATAGCCAACAAGGACAATTGTTTGATGACAGGATTATTTGCGGGTGCTATCAACTATTCTTGAGTAGTAAGTCCTACAGTTGGACGTGGGGGCATACCCTCACAATGTAAATGACTTCGTTTATTCAAATCGCGTCGTTAGTCCTGCTTAAGCTGGGCCGTTTTTCACTGTGATTTTTAAACCAAATACTGACGATGCTATGGAAAATGGTAAATTTGCAGAGATCCTCCTCAAAAGTTAAAATAGCAGTACAGATGTCATACAATAATGGGGAAATTGTCTGTCCCACATTTTTTCATTGCTCTCAAATGGCACAATGGTGTTTTTGACAGTCCTGGCTGAAGAAAATTGGCTGTAATAATTTTCCGCTGAGTGTTATAGTAAAGTAAAGTGACTCTGTGATTGATCTAATGATATACCAAGCAAATTCCGTTGAGGTGAATTGTCATTTCAATTTACTTTGACACAGCGATGGCGTGATATGATTGTCGTCAATCTTAAGCACTTACATTTTTAAGTCATCTTCAACGCCATAGCATGTAACAAATTCGCTTTGTGACAGAATGAGAAAATTGTGAAACTACCTTCCGGCAACAGTGATTCCGCCATGCAATGACCCCAACAACCCTAACCATCATATCATAATAGCTTCTCAAACTATTGACTACGTTACCGAATGAAAATCTATAATCACTAAGTCATATGACCGGTATGTAAAATACAATGCTACGTTATGTTATGTTATCAGCTATTTTAATTCTTTGCTCTCAAATTATCTTTGCCTTTGCCGGATCTAACGCGCTAAAATATCGTAAAGTGGAAAGGGTTTCTTACTGCCACAATTTATCCAAAGCCAGAATTCAATTCGTACGTTTCTTGGCACCTTTAGAATAAATATTACACTCGAGTAATCGAGTAATGAAGCTCAAAAGGTTCTTGGGTGTAATCTGTTCATTTCCGACGATAGAACACAGGTAGAACGTATTCTGCTTCGCTCTGTTCTACGAATATTACCAAAAGTAGCAACTCGGAAGTTGGGGTACTTCTACTCGAGTATTTACCTGTGAAAGTACACAATCAGAAAACGCAGCGAAGAACATTCAAAGGCAATTTGTAGCCCACGGAAGAACAACGGAAAACGTTTTTTTTTTTTTCTAATGAATTACACTAGCGCAGATAATTTTGAATGGTGAGGTATTCGCCCGTCCCTTCAAACATTTAAAACTGATGTGCAACGACTTTTTTGAATATTCTCATGCAGAAACTTTATACTTTAATCAAGCACTCAGTAATCGTCTATTGAAATTAGTGTTCTTAATAAACACATACTATGTATAAAAAGTTTGCTTTTGTACTGTGTGAGATAACTATCTTTAACAATTCATTTTTACCGTCTCCTGTTCTGCTCTTAAGGCGGCTCTTAAGTTTGCTTGGAACGTGAAGGATGCCTATTCTGCTATTACATGGAAGCGAAGGAAGACGATTTGCAGTCTGTAAGTGGTCCCCCAATTCGAACTCCCTATTAGGACTTTTATATCATATCTGCCTGGAGCACTCGTTCGGCTAATATACATAATTCATTTTTATCGTATTCATGTATTCTTATGTACGTTAAATCCGTAACTGTTTAGAAGGTGGCTAGTTCTAGATTCTAGATTTGGACGCGAAGAATGCATAGCATTCCATTAGATGGTTTGGAGTCGGTAACGGAGTCTTTAATCGTCTTGCGAGTACGAAACTCATCCCAAGCAAACGACGCTTTGATGAGAGTTCATATCATCGTGGACTGAAAGAATTCACTATTCATAGAATTTGTTGAATTGTTTCATGTATATAATATTGGCTGGAGTCTGGGCAATTTGAGCTCTATGCGGAATGCATTTTTTTATAAAAAATGTGTGGAGACTTTGTCCTTACAATGATCGTCTGGTATCCATCTGGTGCCCAAAGTTTCGTTACTCTGTATACGAGGGTTGCCTCTTATGTTTCGGGATTTGGCAACTCTAGTGTTGCAATCCGGCAATTGACAGCTCTGTCGTAAAGTTGGACATTTTTGAGGTTATACGCACTCAGAACGTTTTGACATACGAGCGCTATTTGTGTTGTTTACAGTAACTTAAAAGATTCATCTCGGCCCAAAAATGGAATTAAATCGTCAACATTTTCGTGCGATTATTTTTTACAACTTTCGACGTGGATTAACTCAGCAACAGTGCATGGATGAACTTAATTCAATTTTTGGCGATGATGGTCCATCAAGGACCAGTGTTTATCGATGGTATGGTGAATTCAATCGTGGTCGTAGTTCACTCCAAGATGAATTTCGTGAAGGTCGTCCAAAATCAGTTGTTGTTCCGAAAACCATTGATGCTGTGCGCGAACTGATATTGGAAGATCGTCATGTGACCTATCGTGAGATTGAGACAACCTTAGGCGTTAGTGGGACCAGCATACATTCAATATTGCATAAACATTTGACTGTCAAAAAAATTTGTTCGCGTTGGATCCCACACAATTTGTCAATCGCCCAAAAAAAGGCTCGTGTCAATTGGTCGAAAGAAATGCTCAAAAAATACGGTCGCGGTGGTTCGAAACACGTCTATGACATCGTGACAGGTGATGAATCGTGGATTTACGCGTATGAGCCCGAAAGTAAACAGCAGTCGACTGTCTGGGTGTTTCAAGATGAGCCAAATCCAACAAAAGTTGTTCTCGCACGAAGCACTTCCAAGCAAATGGTCGCCTATTTTTTCGGAAAAACTTGACATGTCGCAATCGTACCACTAGAACAACGCAGAACAGTCAATTCTGAGTGGTACACAACCATTTGTTTGCCAGTTGTCTTCCAAGAAATCAGGAAAACCAACCGCCGAAGACGGATCACTCTTCACCACGACAATGCGAGCTCTCACACATCGGCTGCGACAACTGCATTTTTGAGCACCCAAAACATCGATTTGATGGGTCATCCGCCGTATAGTCCTGACTTGGCACCGAATGACTTCTTTTTATTCCCGTACGTAAAAAACAAACTGAGAGGTCAACGTTTTTCGACACCTGAAGAAGCGGTTGCTGCATTCAGAATGCATGTGTTGGAGATACCTCAATCAGAGTGGCAAAAGTGCTTCGACAATTGGTTCAAACGCATGCAAAAGTGTATAGATCTTTATGGGGAATATTTTGAAAAACAATAAAGTGATTTTCGATGATTTTGTTCTCTAATCCCGAAATATAAAAGGCAACCCTCGTACAAGTAATTTGACCTTAAAAAGTAATTTCGGTGACGGCATTTGCTTATTCCCTTTGTTGTGAGTGCAGTTACAGAAACCACTGCCTCGTGAACCAGTTTTCACTTATGTCAGTACAGAAGTTTTCCAGCACGGGCCTGTGGAGGTTTCTTTAAACTACACGGAGAACCACCCACCATTCTCGGCCAATCCCATCCAATTTCGACCGCCTCACAGCGCGTCAAACCAACCCCATGCCACCCTACTTACCTGTTCACTTGCAAACAGTGCCGGATTAAGCCAATCGGGGACCCTATGCCCTCTTTTTTTTTAATAATCGTAAAATTAATCGTTATTGATGCATTTGTATAATTTAAACAACTAATTCATATCATTTTAATGTTTTCAAATACAATAAAATAAAGGAAATCATTTTTTTCAGTTGAATTATATATTTCTTGATTAAAAATAATTAAGAGTATATTAAATTATAAAATAATCTTTGGACATATCTTTGGAAGATGAAAGCGACGCTCGTTTTCAACAAACTTTTTTTCTAAGCTTTTGATCAACAACATCATTGATGATTTCTTCAAAATCAATTTGACGAAGAATGTCCGATTCAATGGACATCAGACTTAGCATGTCTAACCGTTCTTGACGCATAACACTTCTTTGCTCGTTTGTGATGCGTTTCAATTTTGAAAAAGAGCGCTCTGTCGAACAATTCGTGATCATAAGAGTTAAAAAAATGCGAAGAGCAATTTCAACGTTCGGAAAAACTAATTCAAGATGATCTTGAATCAAACTTTCGTAGAGGTCAGACTGAGTGTGTAGCGATTCTAACAGATACACACAATTCACAAGCAAGCAAAAATAGTGAAGAACACCGAACGAAAAAAATCGAATAAAAAAAATACATCAGAACCGTATACCAAGCGATAAATAAAAAAAAAATAATTCACACCAGTGGAATATACTCGAGTTTGGAAATCAAATTCTAAATACGGTCAGTAGTCTGATGCTTCACTGCTTCGCTTTTCAATCGTTTCATCGTGTGTTCAATTTAACTTCTTCACTATCCTTGTTTAACGCTAAATAATTGGTGACCCCGACGTGATCGTGTACACACAGCATACACTTCCCATAGTAAAGCAGAACTTCACACACGGTCACGACTTCCGCATAGAGCCCAGCCTCCGACGTTTTCTTGTTTCTCTCTCGTTCGTCCGTCGTCCGCATACGAATCTGATCGTAACGAAGTTACTGCGGCGGGAGTGTGTAGCGATTCTTACAGATACACACAATTCACAAGCAAGCAAAAATAGTGAAGAACACCGAACGAAAAAATCGAATAAGAAAAATACATCAGAACCGTATACCAAGCGATAAATAAAAAAAAATAATTCACACCAGTGGAATATACTCGAGTTTGGAAATCAAATTCTAAACACGGTCAGTAGTCTGATGCTTCACTGCTTCGCTTTTCAATCGTTTCATCGTGTGTTCAATTCAACTTCTTGACTATCCTTGCTTAACGCTAAAAGTGAACTTAAGTTTCATTGGGAATTTTGATTTAATGAAAGCGTGAAACTGTATGAGTTCAGGGTAAAATTCTTCTAAATCGTTAGAGTAAAAGTCAACTAAATCGGAAATCTTTTTGGAATACACATTTTCGGTCAAATCAAAATCAGCCAAAAACGAAAATCTCTCCGAAACCTCTAAGTAAACTTTGCTTCGTCTGTTGATTTCAACCTTGAGCGTATCGATGATTACCAAAAAACCGTTTACACGAAAATAGTCGTGCGGACTTAATCGTTTGACTGTCTTGTTCTTCGTCGAACTCGCGATGCAACATTCGCATAATCTGTCTCAGGTAAAATGGATCTGGCTTTGTTTTCAAAAACTTCGAACTTATCTCTCATCTCATCTAACAAATTTTCTACTGACGAGTACATTAACGCGCAGGTTTTCAGATCAATTTCTACTGACTGCAATGCTTTGCTCGTTGCCCGAAAATTGTTCAAAGTATCGCTCCACAAAACAATCATGAAAACAAATTCGAAGGTTTGAATTTTATTCGCGATACATTCAGCTTCGTGTCTACAGTCACTTTTTTGTGTTAAATCATCAGCAATTTCATACAATGCTGCTACGATTTCGTTGAAAGATTTTTGAATTGCCTCAGTGGCGTTCGCCTGAGCTGCCCAACGAGTTTGGGATAATGATTTCAGTACCTTTTCGTTTCCGATACGTTCCTTCAAAACGTCCCACCGGTCGGTTGAGCTTGAAAAGAATGTGTACAATGATTGTACAATAGAAAAAAAGTTCACTGCAAACAAGCAGCACTTTACAGCAGTTTCTCCAACTAAGTTAAGCGAATGCGCCGCACATGGTAAGTAAATCGCAAATTCGTTGAGATTTAACAAGATCGATTGCATACCTGAGTAAATACCCGACATATTCGGAACATTATCATAAGATTGACCCCTGCGGTATTTAAAATCTAAGCCGCAACTCGCAAGAAATTCTAAAACCACTTCAGCCATCGCAACACCTCTATGGCTATCAAAGTTTAAAAAAGTCAAAAATCTTTCAACGGGCTTTCCATTCTTAGCAAACTATCGGACAACTACACTGAGTTGATCAACGTGAGCGATATCCGGAGTTGAATCGACTGAAAGACCAAAATATCGCGCGGCTAAGACCTCTTGTATAATGTGATGTCTTACTTTTGAACCCATAATGCCGATCAACTCCTCACAAATTGTTTTTGATAAATACGAGGAATTCCCCTTGCCTCGGTCCGCAAAATTTCCAATGTGACTTTTTAAGAACGGGTCAAACTGTGCAATTAGTTCGAGTAAACCTAAGTAATTTCCATTATCTGGAACGCCGAAATGCTCGTTTGTGCCTCTGAAAGGTAATCTTCGTTCAGCCAACGTTAAGATGACTGGAATCAATCGTCGCACTGCATCTTTCCAATAATTTTTCCCTTTATGGTACTCAAGTTGAAGGCTGTCGGAAACATCGACGCAGTTCTGTCGCCTTTGAATGTATGTCAACATACATTCTCTGTGAAGAGATCCATTCTCATGTTGATGTAATTGGGAAACATCTTTCCAATCATTAAATCCATCGCTGGTCAGTTTGTTTTGTTTGTCTTTGGAAGCAAACATTTTACATACAAAACAATACACGCAACCAGTCGTGGGAGAATAAATTAGCCATTCGCGCTAGTTATTGTTGTTATATTTTGTATCAAGGAAAAATATATTTTTTTCGGAGGCTATGCCTCTTTATTTTATTCGTAAAATTACAGGTCACTATGAACGCTCTTTACAGTTTTTCTATGCTATTTATACTTAAATTCTATCTTAACATAGGAATCTCCTAATGTGTTTTTAATGACCCAACGTAATAGATACATATGTTTTGCTTCTTAGCATTTAATTTTGGGTTTTTTTGGATTTAGGTAAATGATGTCTAGACACAATTTTAATGTTAAATATTTTAAGGAATGAATAGGAAACACATTCCTAGAAGATTGTAAAAATGCAGACGCTAGTTGTTGTTAGATGAATTTCTTATTTCAAGGTGAACATAAGGATGCATAGTGGTTGGGTGATTCATACGTTAACTCGCTTGAACCGTTCTTGATTTGCCTTTCTTCCAAAAAACGTTTTTTCTGAGCAATATCTTGCTCTACCTTCTACATCGTAAAATCTACGAGACGGCTCAAACGGTCCACAGTAATTTTGGCACATGCTTGGACCACGATTGATCCAAAAATTGGCGTCATCGTCAGTGAAATCACCCCACTTGCCTGGATCGCTCGAACAATTGTCATTGTTCGCTGCAGTTTCAAAAGTACCCAAATCCGCGGCTCTGAGCTCTTCGTGTTCGTTCAGACTAACATCACGCTGCGAGTTTGATCCATCATCTTGATCCAAAGATTCAGGGGTTTTGAGATGATCGACTTGCTCTGTTTCAGATTGAATCTGCAAATTTGATAAAACAATTTTGAATTCAAAAGTTTTAAGAATTACATTTGCTCTAAAAACACTTTAATTTATATTTTATAAGAAAGTTGTAATTTATAAATATCAACAGTAAATTATATTTCGATTCTTACATCTTCATTACTAGATTCGATCTGTTCACTAGCTGATGAAGAAGCATGTGGAGTGGAACTTTGGAAGAATGACGCCAATTTTGGTAGTTTCGATAAATCTGTCTCAATTCGTTTTTTCTTTTCATCCGCAATTTTTCTTTTTTGAGCCCCGCTCTGATAGGATTGCCGCACTATGTAATCTACAAACATACTTAAATCGTAACATTCTGATAGGAAAAGCAAACAGCACATTCTGCATTTGAAATTAAACAACAAAGTTTAAAATCAAAAAATCGAACTCAAAAATAAATCAAAAAAACAAAACCAAAATGTTAAATTATCGAAATAGCTAAAACTAAATCAGTTTACAAAATCAAAATTGAACAACAAAACAAATTTCGAAAAACTAAACGAAACTTAAAAAAGAAATTTAAAACGAAAACAATATACAAACTCACTTTCATTATTGTTGTTGGATAGCAAAAAAAGACAATTTGATTGGTGATGTTTTTTGTGTTGTGTGAAAAGATACAATATAAAACAGAACCTACCTTTTTCAACAAATGCGTAGTTTTCGATATGTTCATTACACACAATACCACAATTTCACATTAATTAACATCTAGATTCGTCACTAATTGAAAAAACGTTCTTTTTTCCTCTAAGAACAACGAACAAATGTAATTTGACAAACGACAAAGCAACAGATAGTTTTGTTTTGCTTAAAAAACTGAAATGAATCGTTTTTGTTTATATAAACAAGCTCGAGTTTGCAAGCGCTGTTTCGGTTATTTAGCGCGCGATTTGAAATTCACATCGTAGCTTAAAATAACAATCAATAGAATAAATCAATTAATATTTTTAAATATTTTTCTTTGAAAATACATTTGTATAATTAATTACATAAGATAAATGAATTGTCTTTAAAAAAATTTTTGTTTACGAAATTCCAAAAAAATATAAAAAAATTTAATTAAAATTAAAAATAAATTAAAAACAATCATGACAAATTTTCTTGGGGGCCCTTGCTCGCCAGGGGCCCCAGGCCATGGCCTAGTCCGGCCTAATGGGTAATCCAGCACTGCTTGCAAAGCATGTTACCTCCAAGGGAGCATAGCTAAACTCATTTTTCCATGCGGACAACGCATAAAAGAGTTTAGCTTCCCTTTTCCACCATACGGCAACTCTTGTTCATGTCGACTAGCGACAACTAAATCCATCCGGACGAAGTTGTCGCATCATTGCAGAACCGCTTGGGAAAATTATCAAAACATTCGATTGAATCACACGATAATATCTCCCTAGCGTCACTTGGCCTTTTCCCAGTTCCTCCATTCGCTGGGGATCAAACATCTTTTTACCCAGGTGAATAGCGTAAAACACATTTTCCTCTCCTCAGCATTTCTTCCTTTCTATAGCCATGCGCCTCCGGGATAATCACCACACCACACTACCCCAGTGTGGAACACCTCGGAGGCCACATTACCACACGCACACTAAGCCAGATCAACCCGAGTTATTGCGCTCCTCGCTTTGTGTTTTTCGTCCACTCAGCGCACATTGGCGTGCAACTATGCGCCAGCGCTTATTCACCCCGGTGCGCATAGGGAAACGAAGAGCGCACAAAGGAGAGCACAATCACATCGGCTGGCTAGTGCGCTCCAGCAATAAATTTCCCTTTCTTTTTTTACTTCTCGAGAGTCCACCAGTCAGATTTTAACCGTTCATGCAGAGACACGTGTCCGAGTCACCATGAGTAAAAGTCGAGTAAATAATCCATTCGGAATAGCAGTTGGTTCAGTGCGTGTGTCGACCAAGTGATCTCAAATATTTCATCTTAGCAATTTTCACCACAGTTGAACAATCCATTCGGACTACCGTTGTACAAAATTCATGTTTGTTATTAAGTTGTGAATCAAGACTTGCCGCTAAAGAAAATTCATGTTTGGTAATAAATTGTAATCCAGATTTGCCATTAAAGAAAGTTCTTTTTTTTTTTTTTTTGTAATAAAAATCATCAACAAAAAGCCGAGTTTTATTTTTCAACCTTGGGTGCGAAGCAGTAACATTTTCATGCGTGGTGTGTCGGTAAACGACCTTTCATCGTTGGGACATTAGTGAAATGGGTGCCCGTGTCTTGGCACAATACTAACCGATACCCACAGGCCTATTTATGATTTGATTTGGTGAGGACAGAACCCTCATTTATTAGGCTTAGTACAAGCAGTATAAAAATATGAAAATAAACTTACGAACTAACTTAAAAACTAGGGACTAACAAAAATTAATTTCAAGAGGGAAACTTACAAAGGTGGAGAGACGGTGGTGTAAGGGTTCAGACAGGGTAGGGCGACAATAGGTCTTAAGCATGGATGTAGGAATGAGGATGGGTTTAGGGTTTTAGTGAGGACGAAATCATTATTCATTCAGTCCAATACAAGCGTTATTCATATAAACCTAGCTACTTTCTCAAAAACTTGGCTTGGGCAGTTGATTGAACCTGGGAGTAGACGGTGGATGAAGAGGATTTCGGCATAAATTCTGCGCTCTTCAAGTATGTTAAGGTTAATTAGGTGAAGATGGTTCGTGTATGGGAGTAGAATCAAAGGTTTTTCCCAATTCAATCCGCGGAGGGCAAAACGCAAAAACAATATATCACGCATTCGATCGATGCTGTGAATATGGGACGAGTAGTGAGGAGACTAAACCTGACTAGCATATTCAAGGAGGGGGCGGACAAAGGCTATACAGATTGATCTGGAAAGGTAGTAATATTTCTTGGCCTGTAGGAACCCGAAAGTTTATGAGCTCACCGAATCCGCTGCGCCATCGTTCCCTGTCCTGCGCGCTGCCCTTCCACGTTTGACCATGCGATCCGATCCCCTTAAGGTCAAACCTAACATTGCCCTCCCATCTCCGTCGCGGCCGTCTTGCCGGTGTCTTTCCCGTTGGTCTACCGTCAAGAACTCTACGCACTGTCCTATCGTTGCCCATTCTCGCCACATGTCCGGCCCATCTTAATCTTCGCGACTTGATTACTTTCGTTATTGTAGGTTTGCGGTATAGCTCTTCCCATTCGTGGTTGTGGAGTTTCCTCCATTGTACTGCTTCCTCGTCATATTTACCTCCAAAGATACTCCTTAAAGCTTTATTCTCGAATACGCGGAATTTGTTTTCTTCCCGTTTTGTGATGTTTCGCATCCGTATAGAACAATAGGCATGATTATGGTTCTGTAAACACAGAGCTTTATATTACATGATAGCAGTTTGGATTTCAGGAGTTTATTGACTGCCTGCCAACTAGTGTTGTCGGAGTGTAGTTTTGTTTTGATTTCGTTCGACATTTCATGACCGGTCGTCAGTATTGTTCCCAGATATTTGAATTCTTTAACTTTTTTAAATATCTTGCCTCTGACGTTTTTATGTGCTCCTTGAGGAATCATGTATTTTGTTTGGTCTTCATTTATTTCTAGGCCCATCTCTTCTGCCACCTGCATGATGATTTCACTGTTTTTACTTACTGTTTCTAGATTATCGCCCCGAACGGCTATATCATCCGCATATCCAAGCACTTGTGTAACACCGTTCAGGGATGATCCGGCCATGTTGTCGTCTTGTACCTTTCTGATGACATTCTCGAGCATAAGGTTAAAAAGACACGGTGATAGGCCAGCTCCCTGTTTTAGTCCGTCCCGGATTTCAAATGGTTCTGAGAGGTGGTTTTCTTTTCTAGCTCGCCCTTTGTTTTCGTTCATGGCGGTTTGAATGAGGGTGGCATCTTTTTTTCGGGATTCCCAGCTCAACTACAATATGGTAGAGTCTTTGTCTTGCGACTGAGTCGTAGGCTTTTTTGAAGTCAACGAACAGTTAGTGACCCGTCTCTCCGTATTCCAGCTTCTTTTCCATTAGTTGCCTTATTGTGAACATTTGGTCGATCGTTGACCGGTTCCTACGGAATCTGCACTGGTATTCTCCCAGTATTTCTTCTGCGTACGGGGTGATTCTTGCCAGTATGAAATTTCTTAGTATCTTGTATGTAGTTGGGAGCAATGATATCCATCTGTAGTTTTCGCAGTCAGATCTGTCAGCTTTTTTGAAGATGTGGACGATTATTGAGGTTTTCCATTCTTCCGGAGTGACTTCCTTATCCCATATTGTTTTAATGAGTTGGTGGACGTTTCGAGCGATTGCCTCTCCTCCATGGTTCATAAGCTCTGCCGGCGTGCAGTCGATACCGGGAGCTTTGTTGTTTTTCAATCGATTTATTACGTCTACAACTTCGTTGAAAGAAGACTCTGGGATCTGAGGGTCGGCTGTATGTACGTCTGGTGCGTTAATTTGTGGTTGATGGGTGTGCACATTGAGCAGGTTTTCAAAGTACTGCTTCTATCTTGGCACTATATTGTTTGTTTGGGTGACCAGACAGCCGTTTGCGTCTCGAATTATTTTGGGTCTCCCTCGGTTGTCATTTCTAATTGAATTTATGCCGGCATATATACCTCTGATGCTTTTTGCTCTGGCATTTTCTAGGATTTCTTCGATCCGAGTCTTCTCCCATTCGCGGTTTTTGCGTTTGAGAAATCTCATTGTCTCTCTAAGAATTGCCGCGTATTTTTCTGCGTTGACTTCATCATATCTTTCTAAGTGGACCACTCTGAGGCGTGATGGCGAATCGAATTTGTGTAGGCTTAACAAGTTCTCGGCGATCCAGTCGAGTTGGCTGTTCCTTTGTTTCGTAGTAACCCTGTTCTGTTTCCGTTCTTCGATCTTCGCCCCGCGCTCATGGTCAAAGGTTTGGACTTAATTGTTTTCTTAAATCGTAATACCTTTTGGGCTGTTTGTTTGGTTGTGTCTCTGATCGATGTCCATTTAGTGTCCACACTATTGGCTGCCTCTTCCCGGCTGCTCCCATTATCTAGGATGGTAAATCTATTCGTTAGTTCGTCTTGTTATTCAGACCATTTGCCCAGGTGTTTTAGTTTATCAATGTCGATCTTTTTGCTCGTCTCCTCTGACTGTCCACGAAAAATGAACTTAAAAGCTTTTTTTGCAATTCATGAATAATGAACTTAAGACCGATGGTTACCCCACATCGCTTACCTATAACTCTCAAACCTCAACTGATTCTCTTACTATTGCTAATCTGTTTGCAACTCATTTCAAACAATCATTAATTAATGACTCCTTTGCTCCAGACACGTCATACTTCGACTACTTACATTACTTTTCCCCTGCGTCCCATCTCCACAACTGGATAGATCCACCCTTAATTGAATCTATATTACTCGAACTCAAAGACAAGCTGGCTCCGGGCCTAGTTGATATCCCAGCAATTCTCCTCAAAAAATGGTCATCCATTCTCCCGCCCCCCTCTCCAACATCTCCAATCTTTCACTGTCTCCAGGTGTATTCTTCCTCATTTGGAAAACCCGCTTCACCACTCCCACCCACAAGAAGGGTCCCAAAAATGATATCGCGAATTACGGCCTCATCGCCAAATTGTCCCACTTACCCAAGATTCTCGAAAGAATTCTATACGAATCTCTTAGTTTTCGATCCGAATCTTTTATTTCACCAAGGCAACATGGTTTTCTCACTGGCCGATCAACTACAACCAACCTAGTGGAGTTCACCTCTTTTATACTTTCAGCACTAGAGCACGGTAATGAGGTCGATATGGTCTCAACCGATCTCAGTAAAACATTTGATGATAACTCCCACAATCCTAATCTTCAAATTATTCACCCTCGGATTCGAACTTGGGCTGCTGAAATGGATGTCTTCCTATCTTCAGGATAGACTTTATTTTGTTCGGTTCAGATCCCTAATGTCCCTTCCCTTCCTTGCTGATTCTGGGGTCCCTTAAGGAAGTCACCTACTTGTACTAGCCACTAATGACATAAGGTTATTAAGTACGAGTATTCCTGCTTGGCTCTATACACTGATGACACTAAGTTATACATAATCATTGAGTCGGCTGTTGATTCTGCACTACTGCAATTTGACCTTGACGACTGCTCGACTTGATGTGCTAAAAACTGCTTAACATAGCCATGTGCCAATCTATAACCTTTTCTCGAAAGTGTATTTGTGGGGAGGAAGTATGTTGCACCGGCGTACGGCGCTGATTCACTTCACTCCCCATAGATTGTTCACTAATAGCTCACTGTAAAATGCTGCAGACCGTTCTCCAAAGGGAAAATAAAACACACTGTCCACAGTAAATGGAATGAAACAAAGCACTCTGTTGATTGTTTATTAAATGATTACTTTATTGATGATACATTTTATTATTGTTCACACGTACACGACCAAAGTTGAATTTGTTTTTTTAATTTTCGTTCCTTATATTAATATACTGACGCGGATTTTCTATTCGGCAAGCAATTGATTTATGTTTAGAAAAAGAACCCGACTTTGACTCTGGGGTGCGCTCCGGTATGCACCCCATACGCACTCTACCTAGGGGGAACGATGCACGCTTGATGGTGGTTGTACTAAGACTCCATCGAGGGTTGGAATCTGGATCTTGATTCGTCCTCGATTCGGTGGTGGTGGATATCCTCTCCGCTAAGGATATGTTTTTACTTACCACAAGAGAGACGTAAAGTCTCTCTCTGTGAAACAGAAAACCAGATCTCGTAATAAAGATCATGGTGGTACACATGCATGTGTGTACATTGGTTCATTCATGGGACAAAACCATGAGAACGAAACTGAAACAAAGAAAGGGGATAATGGGCATCCATGAGATGTGAGTTCGGCTAAGCAAACAAGCCGAATTTCATTGGATGCTAATTGGGTTTGTGTTTGCTTATGTGAGAAGGTCAATGGTAATCGGATCCAGGAATATGTAGGACAAAGGAAATTTATGATCGGAGAGTTCAACTGAGTAAACAAGTTGTAACTCATTAGATGGGAGATGCATTTGGGATACTTCAAACGATATGGATTGTTTATCGTATCGCCAGAATGCCTGCGGAAGGACAGCGTTCTTTAGTTTGCGCATGGTGCCAGTTAGGGAAATTGGCTTCGACTGCTTGGGTTGTTTATTGTTGGGAGAAAAGGTCGCCAGCCAATGTGTATGAAAAGGAATTTGTTGTACACATGATGAAGTTGGGAATAGGTGACGCAATGAGCATTATCCCTGGTTGGGATGGTTACATGATATGTGAACCAAAAATTTTGCTGATGCGTTAATGCATGGGAAAATGCCCTTGTAGATGCAATTCTTTTTAGGAATTTTAGGTAATGCTTGTATGCATTAATGTCCTTGGAAAAAGAAATGTTTTCAGGTGCTGGTGATTGGGATGTAAATATGGGTTGCGGATATGGGGGGTTCTTCAGGTGAGCTTCAAGAACCCCCACATATTCACCCCATATTCCCTCCATAATCAACCCCTGAACATTGTCCAAAATATTCGAGACCTTGTGATCCTTTGCGACAGGGATCTTAATTTCCTCGGGTATGGTGGCCGAGGGCAGAGTTAGCTTTCAGGATCATCTCATCAATGTATGAAATTGATGAGACGATCCTGAAAGCCAACTCTGGCCTCGGATTCCTGAAACGCTCGTCTAACGAATTTTTCAAACCTTACCTTTTCTTCGTCCATCCACTCCTTAGATGTGCTAGCCAGATATGGTCCCCTCTTCATGAGACTCATATCCGTAGGATTGAAAGTATTCAACGTAGCTTCTTTCGGTTCGTTCTTTATCGCCTCGGGTGGGAAAACTTTCAATACTGCCTCCCTACAGTAATCGCATCAAATTAATCAACCTCAGAACCATGAAGGATCGTAGGGTGCCTGTCTGACATACTGTTCATTGGCTCGTCTTTGGTTTGGTCGTTATGGCTTTAACGAATTCCTTGGGCGTATGCCAAGAAATGTTAGCTCCAACTCCACCATGTTCAATTTCGAATTCACTGCTAATGCTCTCAAGCATCGCCTTCTAAACCATTCACGCCCACGATCATAGCCGGTGCTGCCTACACTTTTTACTCTAAAAGCACCCTCTCCCGTAATGTGGCCGTCATAGTAAAATCTATTCACCTTAGGTTAAACATAGGTAAGTTAGATTATACACACATTGGTTTGTATATATTGTACATATATCGATGGTGTAGCGCAAAAATGGCCAATCTGATGCAGATTGGCCCTTCTTGCGCCTCACCATCGATATTGCTGAAATTAGATAATTACATTTATGGTATATTTTACAACTAATACTTAAGAGATTTAGGATAGCAATTCCTTTACAACTATAATCTTAAATCTATATAACGACAATAGCACAATTTTAATGAATAACAAATAATAAATTAAGGGAAAACTACAAGAAAAAACCCTTATTTGAATCTTAAGACTAATATTGCACGAGCTTCCGGTTATTTTATATAGTGACCTCGATATAATTTTCATAGACAGAGTACATATGTAGTGATTTAGGATAACGCAAGACGGGAAACGAGAACATTGTCAGAAAAAGAACAATTGGCGAAGAAGTTTTGATTGATTTTGTCAATAAGGAACTCTACCGGTTTAACGTTAGCGTTTTCATGTAGTTCATGTGTCGAATAATGCCATGGCAAATTCAGCAACATTTTCAATATTTTATTTTGACACCTTTGCAATTTTATTTTGTGTGTGCGAGCACAATTACACCATACAGGGGCCCCGTACAGGAGTATCGCTTGAAAAATGGTTTTATATATTATAATTTTATTTTCGATGCTAAGCTTTGACTTTCTACACACTAATGGATACATAACTCTTACGACTTTGTTTATTTTGTCAATTGTGGTAGTGATTTGTTTTTGAAAGATAAGCTTTTTATCTAGAATAATACCTAGATATCTACAGTCTTCGGACCAATCAATATCAACTGCACGCATACTGAGTTTAGTGCCATTTGGTAGGTAGCAGTGTTTCCTACATCTCGAAAACCAGACAGCTTGTGTTTTATTACCATTTATTTTTATTTTCCATTTCCTGTAATATACTGCTAGTTTGTCAAGAGCTGCTTGCAATGAGTTATAGACATTAGTGAATAACGCACCCGAAGAGAAAATGGCCGTATCATCGGCAAACATATCTACCTGAATGCTTTCACCTAGACATGGTAAATCTGCGACAAACAATGTGAATAATATGGGACCAAGGACCGAGCCTTGGGGTACACCATAGTGGATTTGGTGAGTAGAGGATATGTCGGTTCCTAAACTCACAACATATTTTCTCGAACGAAGAAAGCTCTGGATAATTTTGATAAGCGGTATTGGCAGCTTAAGTTTTAGTAGCATATAAATCAAGGCATCGTGCCATACCGTATCAAAGGCTTTTTCGATGTCTAGAAGAACCAGTCCCGTTGACTCCTTGTCGATGAATTTACCAGCTATGTGGTTTTTAATGCGCAAGACTTGGTGGATTGTGCTGTGACCACTACGGAAACCGAACTGAAAGTTTGGTAAGATGTTATTGTCTTCCACAAAACGATCAATCCTTTCCTTAATGATTTTTTCTAAGAGCTTACTCAGACAGCTAAGTAGACTAATAGGTCTGTAGCTTTCGGGGCTGTTCTTCGGTTTACCGGGTTTCGGGATAGGTATTACTTTTGCTGTTTTCCAACAGTCCGGAAAATAACAATTCTTAAGACAAGCGTTGAAAATGAACGTTAAATAGTTACTTGCAGCAGGTGGAAGTGCTTTGATTAATTTGTTGTTAATATTATCGAGACCCGCAGCCTTTTTTGATTTCGATTTTTTTATCAATTCTTTAACTTTGCTGATATTAGTTGCGTAAGTACTTTCAGCTGGTGTTTGAGAAAGTACATGGATAGTGTTAGCAACTTCAGCTTCAGTATACGCGTCGCTTAGATGCATAGATATGGAGTGGTTCTTACTAAACGTGTTAGCAAGTAGGTTCGATTTCTCCACTGAAGAAATAAACAACTTGTCGTGAACTTTAAACGGAGGAATACTTGACCCTCTCTTTTTCATAATTTTTGATATTTTCCAGAACGGTTTGCTTGCTTTGTCAAGACAGGAAAGGTGTTTATTCCAACACTTGTTCCTATATGTTGAGATTTCGTTTTTAATGATATTATTTAAGACTTTAATATTAACCAGAAAACAATCGATTCTATAACGAAGCCATTTTCTTCTTTCAGAGTTTCGTAGCCTAATCAGATGTAAGATATTTTCAGGAAGCGGTGCCTTATCAACTGGAGCAGTGGAACATTTAGGTTTCGCAAGATCGGCCGCTCTATTGATAACAGAAACAAAATTGTTACATAGGATATCAATGTGCTCGCTGCAGGTTATAGAATTTAGGCTGGTATCACCTAGAACCAAGTTCGTGTTTATATACGATTTATAACAATTCCAGTTGGCGGCGGAATAGTTGTGGTATAAACTGGTACGAGTTACAACTTCTGTATGGTTCACTGTGAGGCTGATCGGAAGGTGGTCTGAACTTAACGCATTTAGAGTTAATGGCACTGTGCAGTAATTTGGAATATTAGTGATATATAGATCAAGAGTTGAGGGGTTCTTGTTAGCACTCGCTGGGATATAGGTGGGGAGAAGTGGATAAAGTATGGAAAAACTTGGGCTGGATTCAGTAACATCTAGTAAAATGTTACTCCAGCTGTTTGCCCTAAGACAATTCCACGACTGATGTCTGCAGTTTAGATCACCACCAATAATTACCTTGTTTCGAGTGTTGATTCTATACAATTTTTGCAGATCCCGCTTAAAGTAAGTAGATTTCTCTAGGTTTCTATTTCCTCCAGGGAAATAGACCAAAAAAAAGACTCACCTTGGAGTTGTCAATTAATGTTACATCTATACTAATTTCCTCAATTAACTTGAGGCGCAATGAAGGACGCAAGGAATGTTCTATACATTTTTGCACAACAATGGCGACACCTCCACCACTAGCATGTACCCTGTCTAGGCGATAACATATGTAATTTTGATGTGAGAAAGAAATGTCTTGTTTGAGCCAGGTTTCTGAATATTGCTGAAATTAAGCCAATAAATAAACACTAAACTAAACCAAATATTGCATGCATTTAGAGACTATCATTAGATAACGAAATTCTATGGAATAGACAAGAATTTGGTTAAACAATTTTTTGGAAACGATGACCATGCAATTGCATCTGAAGATGGACATCTCAAGCAGCGGGGACTCTGGAGGAATTACGAGGGTTGCCTTTTATATTTCGGGATTAGAGAACAAAAACAAATATTGATCATCGAAAATCACTTTATTGTTTTGCAAAATATTCCCTATGAAGATCTATACACGTTTGCATGCGTTTGAACCAATTGTCGAAGCACTTTTGCCACTCTGATTGAGGTATCTCCAACACATGCATTCTGAATGCAGCAACCGCTTCTTCAGGTGTCGAAAAACGTTGACCTCTCAGTTTGTTTTTTACGTACGGGAATAAAAAGAAGTCACTCGGTGCCAAGTCAGGACTATACGGCGGATGACCCATCAAATCGATGTTATGGGTGCTCAAAAATGCAGTTGTCCCAGCCGATGTGTGAGAGCTCGCATTGTCGTGGTGAAGAGTGATCCGTCTTCGGCGGTTGATTTTCCTGATTTCTTGGAAGACAACTGGCAAGCAAATGGTTGTGTACCACTCAGAATTGACTGTTCTGCGTTGTTCTAGTGGTACGGTTGGGACATGTCCAGTTTTTCCGAAAAAACAGGCGACCATTTGCTTGGAAGTGCTTCGTGCGCGAACAACTTTTGTTGGATTTGGCTCATCTTGAAACACCCAGACAGTCGACTGCTGTTTACTTTTGGGCTCATACGCTTAAATCCACCATTCATCACCTGTCACGATGTCATAGACGTGTTTCGAAGCACCGCGACCGTATTTTTTGAGCATTTCTTTCGACCAATTGACACGAGCCTTTTTTTGGGCGATTGACAAATTGTGTGGGACCCAACGCGAACAAATTTTTTTGACAGTCAAATGTTTATGCAATATTGAATGTATGCTGGTCCCACTAACGCCTAAGGTTGTCTCAATCTTACGATAGGTCACATGACGATCTTCCAATATCAGTTCGCGCACAGCATCAATGGTTTTCGGAACAACAATTGATTTTGGACGACCTTCACGAAATTCATCTTGGAGTGAACTACGACCACGATTGAATTCGCCATACCATCGATAAACACTGGTCCTTGATGGAGCTTCATCGCCAAAAATTGAATTAAGTTCATCCATGCACTGTTGCTGAGTTAATCCACGCCGAAAGTTGTAAAAAATAATCGCACGAAAATGTTGACGATTTAATTCCATTTTTGGGCCGAGATGAATCTTTTAAGTTACTGTAAACAACACAAATAGCGCTCGTATGTCAAAACGTTCTGAGTGCGTATAACCTCAAAAATGTCCAACTTTACGACAGAGCTGTCAATTGCCGGATTGCAACACTAGGGTTGCCAAATCCCGAAACATAAGAGGAAACCCTCGTATGTTATCGGGCGATAAGTGGACACATGGGCCATTACACTTATAGGAGAATATTGAATATTGAAGAAGATTTTACGTTTTTGGAGAAGTAATATTTCGGGAAGACTACGTGTTTGAACGAGGAAGAAAAACTTAAAGTGAAGTCGTCATCAAAACGGTGGGCTTGATCCAGAGCACGGACAAGAGACTGTGGCGATTTTAATATGCCGTGTTTAGTAATAAAAGTGTTGTACCCTAATTTTACGCCACCATAAAAGTACTAAATACGCTTCCAATGGTAGCAGCTTCCCTTTGTCGTCTCGTAAAGTGTAAACTGCTCACAGACATAAAAAATTAAATAAAAGTAGGGATTGTAATAAAATTTCAATAAACCAGTAACTTTCTTTTTCCGTTCGCCGGTGAACGACCAAAACCAACAAAAGGTCATTTTCAAAAACGAGAAATGTTCTGTGGAATACGTGCAATCCAGATTTGACGTCACGCAGACTCGTGTGCAGTGAATACCATATCCAGGTGGATGGTTTCAGTACTATTAATGTACCATCAACTTGTAGGAATGACAATACAACAATAGGTCTGCTTGCCAAACTGTTCCGAATATTTTTAAGATAAACAGCAATCTTTCTTTCACCTTCAAAACATCAGATTTCATGTGGCCACGCTACTAGGAGACCGATGTGGGTATTTACTAAGGAGTTAGAATCTTTCAGTGAAATGTCCACATTGCATTCGTTTCTTGTTCCTTTAAATTGTCTCTGGTTTCCTTCTGAACTGTACGATTCATGTCAGGGGACGCTTAATTCCTTTATCCTATGGCTTGTTTGCACTGAAAGGAACCACGTATTGGCATTTGACTTGTTGCTCTTCATTCTGTGGGGACTAAATATGTGTTATTTGTTCACCCATAGAGGCAAAGTCGTTACCGACCAGTGCTAATTCTAAGAAGGTCGCCGCCTCACAGTTGGCCTTTCCGTAGAGGCATATTGTTCTTTTGGGAGTGTTTTCTTTAACATTACCTTTGGTTAATAGAGCTTCTATTTATACAACACAGTGTTGAGCCAGGGGCGAGGAAATGTCGGCAGAGTATTTAATATGGTGGGCGGCGAGGATCAGATCCAGTATGTTGTTGGAATCTCTGCTTCTATCTGACAGTAGGGTTGGTTCATTTATGAGTTGACAGAAGAGCTGACGATTGTGGCCTTCGGGTATTGTCTGTCCACCGGGGCTTTTGGACATTGAAATCGGCCGCAATAATGATTTTAGTCTGTATCTAAGATTTTATCAATAGACTTGCAAAGGACATCGAATTCATAATGAATATCTATCATTCCAATTAATCTATTTAACGGAGGATGGACGTCCGACCTCATTAACCTTGTATGTGAAGTTAAACGAGATGATCTAATGCCATCAATCCTCTTTAGGTGATAAATGAAAAGACCAAACGCAATGCTAATGATGTCAATTTCAAATGGAAAGATATGAACATGAATGGTTTAGGGTTTCCAGATGATATTATATATTTTGTCTGTGGTGGACTGCAGTATTTATTAGACATTGCGACTAACTTCCTTTATAGATGCTATTAATAATGCGTCGTTCCTATTTGCTATACGTAATGTAACGAATACTAAAAGGCCTGTTTCGAGCCCCATCATTGAAAATGATTTATGCTTATTTTGACATACCTAAATAAAACTTGTATAAGTCCAAATAATTCAACTCAGAATGAAAAGTGTAAGTGATAAAACTTCGTGGGAATCAATCTGAAAATTCACTTGTTTGAATTTAATTGCTCTCTGAACAACCCAATACAATCCAAGTTGATGTACACAAAACTTTATGCTATTAAAGTCAGTGCTCGAACTATACAAATTGTAAACTAAACCCTGACACAGATGGAGTTGCTACAATGCATTGGTTAAAAATGAGGAGTCATATTTGCGGGCATATAGAAACATTGCATGTTAACCATGACATTGGCAGGACGAATGTACTCCCCAATTAAATGTACACTCGTTTCGAACAATTGTACAAATTTCGGGATGCAAATACTCTGTACTGCTGCATATGGTTTCATTATATCAGAAAGCAAACATGTACCAATTAGCAAAGCGTGGCTTCTCAAAACTAATTGAATGATCCGCAAAACAAATGCTAATCCCTTCGATTTGCTGGATAGTTGTGCAAGTTAAAGCTTGGAAAAATCTTGTGTAGACAAATAAATCAAAAATTAATTAAGTAAAAAAAAGTCAAACAGAACTAGTAATTATCGGCGCAATATGAGCGGAGAGTAAGAACAGGAATAATTCCTGTCTTTACCACATTTATTATTGAATTATCGTGCCTTGAGTTTATTTATTATAAACTGTTGATAGTAAAATTGAGGGATTTTAAAGACGTCTTAACATTCGAGAAATGGTAATAGGTCTTGCTCTGAGCTATTTTAAATGTTCTTTATAGTCGTTATTTGACTCAAGGGTACCTTAACGTATTGTTCCCCCATTCTGAGTATCTTGTTTTTTGACACCTATTACTATTTATTGGCCTGTAGGAACCCGGAAGTTCATGACCTCACCGACTCGACTCCGCCGTCGTCCCCTGTCCCGTGGACTCTCCTTCCACGCTTGACCATCCGATCCGATCTCCTCAAGGTCCAACCTAACATTGTCCGGTGGCGGTTCCGAAAACTCCACGGCCTACTTGCCCAATTACCCCCCAAGCTTCCTGTGCTGAAGCCCCTCAAATTCCATTGTTTCATAATTGCTAATTGCTGCTAATTACATTTAGCACCTGTAAAAAGAGTTTCACCTACAAGGCCATTTTTCCCTGCATCAACTCATCGGCAAAATGTTCCCAACAAAGAATTCTTAGCATTCATAGTCCAATGCATCACTAGAATTCGCAGAAAAACTATTCCGGCACCATTGTTTGCCAAGCCAATCTCCGAAGACGAATTGCTGTAAACAAAAGGATATGAATTACATACAATGTAACCTTCACCAGGGACCATAAACATTGCGCTGTTTATTTTTCAGCTTCGCCATGTGTATGATAAATCTCTTAACGTACACATTGGCCGGCGACCTTTTTCTCCCAGCAATAATATACCAGCAGCTGCATTCAATTAGCGCAATCGACCCTGAAATTCCTAAATATAATTCTTTAACTTGCATATGCACCATAGATTTCCGAGCTTCAGGCACCTTTGTCCACCAATGCAATTCCGCCGTACACGTGCCTACCACATGTCCCTGGCATTTCCACGGCCGCGGCAGCTCTTTAACCATCCGACAAAAGCAAATACTTTTAGCTTACCCTAGAGTCATAAAACGAGTGCCTTCGCAGGTAATCATGTTCGATCCCTTTAGCATCACCAGCGATACACATTTCCCCCTGTGTAAATAGAAAAATCATTTGCACTTCTTCCTAATGGCGATACATTTACTTACGCATAAAAGAGTGCATTTCCTCGGTGGTCGCACCCTTAAGAGAAAAGTTTTTCTCTCTCTTCTTCTGTTCTTAACCCTAACCTAGGATGGAATTCATGTCAGAGTTCGATCTTCAGAGAGTCGCAATTCAATCTTCAAAGCGGTCGGGTCGCTCGCCATCCACCGTACGGGCGACGGCACGGTGCGTCTCCTTATTTATCTACATTTAAAGTAACATTTGAAAGCATTTCGTGTTGTGTTCCTGTCCATGTAAAGTTCCTGTCCATATACTATAAGTATTGTGCACGATTTTGTATTGAGTGAGTGTTTATACCGAAGTTTGAAGTAAATACAAATATATTTTCATATAAAGTAAAACCTTTTATCATAAACCATTAAACAGTGTGTTTCCTTTGACTTGTTCCGTGTGTTGCGAAGTTTTCTTTTGGTGCTCGGCGGAACTTTCTTTTAGTAACGACTGGAGTGGAAGGGAACCCGGCGCAGTACGCCTACACACCTACATCCATCCCACGGTCCTCCCATCTCCGTCGCGGCCGTCCTACCGGTCTCTTTCCCGTTGGTCTTCCGTCAAGAATTCTAAGCACGGTCCTATCGTTTCCCACTCGCGCTACATGTCCGGCCCATCTTAATCTTCACGACCTGATTACTCTCACTATTGTAGGTCCTCGTCATATTTGCCGCCAAAGATACCCCTTAAAACTTTATTCTCGAATACGCGGAATTTGTTTTTTTCCCGTTTTGTGAGAGCGCATATTCCGCATCCGTGTAGAACAATCGGCATGATTATGGTTCTACAGACACGGAGCTTTATGTTACGTGATAGCTGTTTGGATTTCAGCAGTTTACTGACTGCGTGCCAACTAGCGTTGCCGGAGTTAGTCTTCTGTTGATTTTCTTCGACATATGGTTACCGGCCGTCAGTGTCGTTCCCAGATATTTAAAATTTTGAACTTTTTCAAATATCTTGCCCCTGACGTTTATATGTGTTCCCTGAGGTCCACCTCCTCTCGCCGTAATCATGTATTTTGTTTTGTCTTCATTTATTTCTAGGCTCACCTTTTCTGCCGCTTACATGATGATTTCACTGTTTTTACTTACAGTCTCTAGATTATCGCCCAAAACGGCGATGTCATCCGCATACGCGAGCACTTTTGTGACGCCGATCAGAGGTGATCCGGCCATGTTGTCGTCTTGTACCTTTCTGACGACATACTCGAGCACAAGGTTAAAAAGACATGATGAGAGGCCATCCTCTGGTTTTCGTCCGTCGCGGATTTCAAACGGTTCTGAGAGGTGGTTTTATATTCTAACTCGCCCTTTCTTTTCGTTCACGCAAATTTGAATGAGGACGGTAGAGTCTTTGCCTTGCGACTGAGTCGTAAGCTTTTTTGAAGTCAACGAACAGGTGGAGAACCGTCTCTCTGTATTCCCACTTCTTTTCCAGCAGTCGCCTTATTGTGAACATTTGGTCGATCGTTGACCGGTTCCTACGGAATCCGCACTGGTAATCTCCAGAATTTTTTCTGCGTACGATGTGATTCTCACCAGTATGACATTTGTTACTCTTTTGTATGCGGTTGGGAGCAATGATACTGCTATGGTTTTCGCAGTCAGATCTGTCGCCTTTTTGAAAATAGGGATGACTATTGAGGTTTTCCATTTTTCCGGAGTAACTTCCTTATCCCATATTGTTTTGATGAGTTGGTGAATGTTTCGAGCAATTGCCTCTCCTCCATGCTTCACAGGCTCTGCCGGTATGCAGTCGACTCCAGGAGCCTTGTTGTTTTTCAATCGATTTATTGCGTGTATAATTTCGTTGAAAGAGAGCTATGGGAACTGAGGGTCGGCTGTATGTACGCCTGGTGCGTTTATTTGTGGTTGATGGGTACGCATATTGAGCAGGTTTTCAAAGTACTGCTTCCATCTTGTCACGATATTGTTTGTTGCTGTTACCAGACAGCCGTTTGTGTCTCGGATTATTTTGGCTTTCCCTCGGTTGCCATTTCTAATTGAGTTTATGGAGACATACATATCTTTGATATTCTTTGCTCTGGCATTTTCTAGGATTTTTTCGATCCGAATCATATCGATTGATGCTTATAATCTGATTTGTCTCTCCGGATTTCTTTCCTATAGGGGTACTTTAAGGAAATTATGTATACCAACGAACCAACTACAAGTTTGATGCTTAAAGACAACTTTCGAAACGAAGTTGCTGAAATAACACCCGAAGTCTACCAAATGGTTGTGAAGAATGTGTTTGAAGAGTACGACTTTGCGCCACGGCCATAGACGGTGACGGAAAGTGTATTCGATCGATTACGAAGGTGAAACAAATATAAACGGTAATTATACTTTTTTGCTTAGCACTAAGTTGCGAGATAGATAATCTTGTGCGCGACTGTTGTTTGGTTTAGGGAGAGTACCGAAAGCGGCTTGCGCTCGACTTTGTAGTCAGTACAGCCTTGAGCGAGCAAGAGGTACGTCTGTTACTCAACGGATTATTATAAAATGTTTAACAAAGGAAGGCTTTAAATCCTCGGACATTTTTTCTTGAATGAAGGTACAGTTTGGTGATGATACACTGTCTCAGAATCGTATATGTGGACGAGAAAATTTAAAAGTGGGCGAGAACGTATCGAAAACGAATGTCATGATCGACCCCCAAGGACAAGTCATACAGATAACAACATCCGTGCCGTTTGAGACATTATTATTTTTATTATATAAATATAGATAAATTGTATTCCGTTTGAATGTTATTAAAAGAAAACATCGACTTGAAACATATAAAGAACTCTGTATATACTGTTTCAGGGGCTCGCGACCTTCCAAATCGAAGAGAATGAAATCGGTCTTCTACCTTATCGTAGAATGCCTCTTAAAATACCTTTGAACTTTTGTAAACTATACAGTACTCGACTCCATTTGAAAGTCAAGTTGTCACAAGTCCTTTGTATTTTTGAATGCTCTTATCTGAGCTAGATACATTAAATAAGTGCACGAGGACAAGAGGTAATTTTAATGTTTTCCATGAATTTTCTCCTGATTGCGTCTCATAAATATTCCATATTGCGTTTTCTACGATTTCTAAAAGCACAGCATTTCCAGGGTTTTTATCTATCATCTATAAAATGGAAATTCCTTTGTGAACAATCGGAAGTGGCGGCAAAAAAGGAAGACCAAACAAATCTACATAAGCACTTAACACATTTTATTGAAAACGATTTGGAAAGTTTTCCTCCTGCTCGAGGAGGGAATGTAAATACTCGTATCCAATGGGCAATAAGGGAGCATAGCAGAACTTTTTAACTGGCCTCGTGTACAGTAAGAAATGAGTGGTAATTTGCCTTGATAACACGAGGGATTGAGAGGATTATTTTGATTGAGTGTTGAGGTGTATGAGAAGCAAAACGTCTTTTTTTGTGTTGTTATGCATTAGAGTACTCTACTGGTACACCGTGTTCATTACAGTTCATTGAAGATTGTCTATCTCTGGAAAACTTGTTAAGCATTTTATTTTCAATGTGAAGACCAACGTCTTTCCGGTAAGGGATCTTTAATGCCTAACAGACGTACGATATATTTTTAGAACGTAGTAAACATACGATTGGCCTCGCATACAATTTTAATCTGATACAGAATAAGAGGGCAGTCTGGATCTAGAGGGAGTCATTTAATTGGACATATTAAGTGATCACCTGCTCCGGCACGAGTTGGTAGGCTGTTCAAGTTCGGTCCCTATGTGGAGGTGTAAATTAAACATTTAAACATAATAATTTAAGTTGTTGGAATGGTTTTTCAATGTTCTCTGAATATAAGAGAATTGAAAATACGACTGTTTCGAATTATTGCCTCATGTTAATGCGTGGAAAAACTTCTTTGATTCGTTTGGAAAGTTTGCCCTAGTTACGTACTTCCTTTACGAAGCCAAGCGAAAGTTCTTGGCGATGTCTTGCAGTAATTCTGTTTTTTGTTTTTTTTTTGTTCTTTTTTTTTTTGTTTTAGTGGAATTTATCTTGAATGTCTGAGGATTTATTGTGAAAGTGCCCTTGTTAGTCAATTTTATTACACTTTTCAAAAACTTCGCTCATTACGTCTTGTGTTTCTTTTATTACAAGCCTACTTAGGATGCTGTGTTATGACTGCGGACAAATTGCTAATACGAATAATAAAGATGTTAAAGTGATGCCAAATATATCCCCATGAACTCAGCAAACATTTATGATGGTTAGTTTATCAATGGAAGTTAAGACATCTCGTCATTAGCTGAGATAGCATTTTCTTATTTTTTCCATTGTTGCAATTATGCATTGTTTTTGTTGATCGGAGGGGTTTGTCTGCTTTTTTGATTTGTGTTCCGAAACAGTCTTATTTCTTGACTGTCTAACGAATTAATTACACAGTCTAGCATGTGGAAGAATCTCTCGATGCAAATTCATTTATTTCCGTTTAGCCTCTAAAGATACATCAGAAGTATGACAAATCTCTCTAGTGCCAATAAAATCTATTGTAAGGTGTACTGAAGACTGTGGGCAAATGGTCTGAATTCTAAATATATGCCTCGAAATTGTGGATCTAATTTCGACGGAAACGTTAGAAACTTACCGATTTGTTTACAATTTCCCGTTTTTTAGAAGAAGGTGTTGTTTTATTTTGCGATGAGGGTTTATTCGAAGTAATGCATATATAATGTTTCCTTGGTACACCACCGTGCTTCCGGTTCCCCGGGAAGAGTGGGCTACCGTTGCTGTCATTAATGGATGTGTCGAACTCAATATATTTCGTCCTTCCGCGCAATATCGAAGGTTTCGCCGCACTATTGTATCGATTCACTAAGGATGCAAGTGTTCATACACACACGAAAAGAAAACACTATTTATGACAGTCAAGCTTGCTAGCTAGGGGGAAACAACTAAATCGCGATGCGAAAAAACAGTGCAGCAACGAAATAACTTCTTGTTGAACCTGTGGGGGTCTCTATACTACATGCTAAACCAACCCACAATTTCCGCCTTATTTCGACCGCTTTTAGCGCGTCATATCAACCCCTATCCCACCGCTCGGTAACTCACCTGCAAAACATGTTTCCCAAAAGGACGCATAGTTAAACTCATTATCCTATGCAGATAATGCATAATTGAGTAGCTATCTTTTTGCCATACGGCAACTCCATTTGGCTAACCCATGAGATTTCCACCGTAAATCGAATCATGTCGGTTAGCAACGGCATAGTCTGATCAAACGACGATGCTCATGCAATTGCTGGGGAAATTATTAAAGTATTTAATTTAGTTCCCATGTTCAGATTTCCCTAGCCAAGTCGGCGTCCTACGCACTTTCCCCAGACACTACATTCGCTGGGGATCAATGATCTATTTTCGCAGGTGAATAGCACCAGCTAAATTTTCCTCTCCACCTCAATTTTACCTTCCCACACTTCAATGCACTCTGAGGTCATCACATTCACACAATAAGGTTAATGGGTTATCATCAGAACTACATTGATTCATGTACACACAACCAAACCCACCCCGAGATCATAGTACTTTGTGTTTCTGTTCTCTCATTCTCCCATGTTCGTCGACTATCGAATTAACCGATGTATTCACCACACCCCGGCGGGCGTGGCAATGAGAGAGCTAAGGCACTCTATTGGTTGTCCTGTGTGCAAAATTAAATTACCCATCTTCATCCCTAATTCAAACCAGTCGCTTCACATCCACCACCGGTGTCGGGCACGCCGCACCGTTCTGTTCAAGTTCCCTTAAACAAAATTAACAAAAAAAATATTAAATGATAAAATAGAAACTAAAGTGAATCGCAAAAAAAATGAATGTACAATTAAAGCCAACAAGTTAAAATAAAGAAAACATTATTACATAACCACACTGTGCCGGTTCTTTAATACATTCCCAAACAACCGCCCATCCTCTTAAATTAACCACCTTCCTCTTTCCATGCAAACCCATAGTACTTACCTGCAATTAGGGGCAGCGTAAGCTCC
Organism: Microdon myrmicae; assembly: GCA_963931805.1. Classification (NCBI taxonomy): domain Eukaryota; kingdom Metazoa; phylum Arthropoda; class Insecta; order Diptera; family Syrphidae; genus Microdon; species Microdon myrmicae. The sequence continues at coordinate 40,842,761 of OZ007497.1, read as the reverse complement.
CTTAAAGCATCATACCTGAAAGGAAAACCTACCCGACGGCATCCACACATTCTGAATTTCTCTGGTTCATATTCCACGAACCAGTTCATCTCCTATCGGCCCCGCCTGTCTGCAATTACGATAAACAAACGCTGGCCAGCGTATTGTTGACATAGCTGTAGCCGATATTCTTTCCATAGTTCACAATCGTATATCGCACCTATACCCTTAGGCCCGCGACAGTTGCGACAATTCCCCGTTATCGGCTATCAACCGATCATGAATTCGGGCATGGATATGATCATTGTTTAGGTAACCTTACCCATGCCATGCCTATGATGACCCGGCTGAAAATCTAAAGTAAACATACAGTATCTCCCTGTGTTCGTTACTTACCCGCATATTTATTCAAACATATAGCCATGCAGCCTGAGCTGTTGCCTCCGTCGACGAGGTTTCTGCTGACTTATGTCAACAAAATAATTTGCCTCCTTGTGCACCGGAGCCATATGGCCTACATCGGTGTTTCCAAGGAATCTTAGGCAAATACCATGACGACCCCTTTGTATCATAGGCACATCATTTACATCATGTGTGCCACCAATTAATCTGTGAAATAGCGTTTTTGTTTACTTTGAAACTAAAATCTATTTCGATCCCTGGCATACATTATCAACGACGTATGGGTACATCGCCGCAGCCCCCGATGATCGTGTCTTTGTGTAATCAGGTGTCCGCCGATCATCGTCCTCATCGCAGGGCATTGTACTTGTCCTATACGGACACATATAGAATCCTCCCCTATCGATGCAATTCGCGGCCATTGAATCTGATGGATGTGAGTTGCATCGTGGAGTCTGATTTCTTTCGCTGAAGTGTGCGCATCCACTTTACGAGCCGGCCGAGGATCGTGGTAAAACATTCGCCGCCAAGTGTATTATTAAGTATTAATTTATCCAAGTGCGTGTTTCTGTATGGTGTTGTGTCCGCAATTAATTACTGTTCTTATTCCTTACGCGTTATCGAATATAACTTGATTAAAACGCAAATCGGTTGTGACGGTGGTAAAAAAAAAAAAAAAAAAAAAAAAAAACGTTGTAACCAAATATCTAGAAGAAAAACAAATCTCTCTTTGCCGACAGAACCTACCTAAAACGAAGTATATTATACTAAACTCGAAAGTGTTAAGTAACCAAGAACAATAAAGAACCGATGTACAGGCAAACAACCTCACCAGTGTTTTACTACTTGACATTTTCCTATCTTCTCTCGTGTGTTTAGTGATTTGTCTTTTCCTTGGAGGAGTTTCAGCGAACAATCTGTAGTGTTGTGCTCAACCTGCGTCCGCGCTGACGCCTCTAGCATAATATACCCACACCACCACTAGTGGTTTATTTTGCCCAAAGTGAACGTGTTACAGTGGAACAATCGCAAGAACTTCGGAGTAACAAGTGTCGGGGATTCAAGTGGATTCGTACCCCTGTCTGGCACAGCTACTTGCACCCCACAACCCGTAGTCGTAATTAAAACACAACTGCTAAATTTTATTCTATATTTATACCTACTAGCATTTTCTCGACCAGCTACTACGGACACTATCCGTTTGACTTCGATCCTGACTCTCGATTCTGACTCTATCTACATCTTTTGTTATCTTTTTCTTTCGAAATCCGGACGTATCGCCACTTATCACCGATCCTTTTTGGGGCTTGTATGTGTTATCCATCTGGCTAATGCAAACAAGAGTTTGCATGCACTTCAGATGGCTAACACAAAGTACGTGGGAATTGGGTGTGAAATTCTATTTGTAAATTATAAAACATCTGGCATATGGAGACATGCATTGTGATGTTTAGATTGCCTGAATTGTGTGTCGGTAGATCAAATATACATGTTTTTGTTTAGACCCGTGTTCATTTTGGGTTTTGGGTTCTAGGATTTAAAAGTGTTAATTGCACATACCATACATGTGAAGATATGGATTGTGCTTTTTGGATTGTAAGGAATTGAATTCAATATTCGAGAGTTGAACGTTTGGTCCAATTTGCTTGACATTGAGTTCAATGTTGATTTGGGGATATGGATGGAATTTTTGGATGGGATTTTGTAGGTGGGTACACGTGTATGTGGGAGGAAACTGGTAGGGCTTCTTGGAGCACTACACATATATCCTTTTATTGGGAGAGAGTCAAGCTTTTTCTTCACTGTTATGACAATTTACTTAACACAGTAAAGATTTTAAATTAATCCACTTTACCAATAAGATCATATAAAGATACATTATGATATGCTCCATTGTTGGTAGTTGACTGGTGGTTCGATTTGCATAGAGGATTGTGTATGCGACTGTTATCCACGATTATGTCTTCTCCACATATTATACTATTAGTTATTAAGTGGCGGTTCCGCCAAACCCCACAGTACACTTACCTAAAAACCCTCATAACCTCATCCCACTCGCATAAGTTTTGCTAATGCAATCGCATTAAGCACCTGAAAATGCTTCACGCATTAATTAGATCAAAGCTATAATCTTAAAGTCCCTGTAAAGAAAACTTACCTTTTCATGCATCTCTTCGCATACACTTCCTGTAAGATTTCTTTCTTACCTTATCAGAAATCTCAAACTAATTCGGCACCTTCGGTGTCAGGCAAATCTCCCTAGACAAATTCCCGTAAACAAAAGGATTTGAATTACATATAATGTAAGCTTCACCAGGGGCCATAAACATTGTGCTGTCTATTTTTCAGCTTCGCCATGTGTATGATAAATCTCTTAACGTACACATTGGCTGGCGACCTTTTCCTCCGAGCAATAATATACCAGCAGCTACATTCAATTAGCGCAATCGACGCTGAAGCCCATTTCCCTCACTCACACCATGAGTAAACAAAAGACCGCTATCCTTCATCAGGCATTCTGGCGATATGCAAATAATTCAATACCTACCCTTAATAGCGATGCCATAAACATCATTCCCCAGTAACTTATCTAAAACCAATTAGCATATTTCCACATTGTATCGTCGTCTCTGTTGTATACTTAGTATGTTATATATATATCTCTCCGTCGTGGGCCGACGGTTTTGTTGCAAAAATAAATGTATGTATATAGATGACTTACTTGTTGTCTCGTTGAGGTGGCGATGGAGGTACTCCTTGGTATACCTTGTCTTTTACTTTGACCTTTGAATTAGGAGTACTTCCCTGTTGTATGGTTATGGCTATCCTTCTTCCCGCTGTTCATTTGAATTTGATTGGTCCTTGGTCGTAAATCCGTTTGATGTTTTAGAACGGCACTTAAGTAACACAGCTATAAGCTAATTCTAATTTAAAACACGCTGGCTGCAAATCTTCTTCGTTGGGAACAAAAGATATATTTATTTCACTTAATTCACTACGGGTCTTAGAAATTAATAGTTCATATCCCGGACTCAGTAGCACACACACCGAAAACTCACGATCAGCTGATTTTACTTAGTTCAGACACTCCTGTGACCGTCTGCGTTACTCGTTCCCAATCAACTGTGACCGTCCTGGTCAACTAGCAAAAACCAACTCTCTTTAAAAAATCTCTATGTCCGTTCTGGACTACTTCATAACACCAGCTTCTTTCCTTTTTTGATCGTTTTGTCGCAGGACCCTTTTTTCTTTTTTTCTTGCTAACACAAGCCAACGTGTTAGGTTCTTTGTGCGCTGATCGCACTCGAGGTCCTTTGTATTAGGATTTCTTTTATTGCCCGCGCATCATTTGTCTGATCCCGAGGTGTTTTACAATGGATCGACAACCGTCTGGAATCCTTAAAAGTATTGTTATTTGGTGCCCAGACTTGGCAATTTATTTTTCTCTGAACATTCGGAGCCAAAGATATTTTTGTATCTTATGGGTCTGTTGTTCAGCGATTGTTTTTACGATCGCCGTCCTTTGTTCCGTATAGGAAATGTTTCCTTGAATAGGATTTTAAACGGACGGTGTCGCCGTGAGTTTTATGGTTTTTTGCCAACTTTACTTATGAGTTGGCCATGTGATCCGCAGATTTGGGTCCAGGAGAATTTCTGGTTCATCACGTTTTGGGTTTTTATGGAATTCAATATGGATAAATTGCACGTGTAGTTCAATTTCTTTGACATTGAATTATTGAATTTGATATAGGCAAATGGAACGTTTAGTTCAATTTGATTGATATCAATTTTGGTATTGGCCCGTTTAGTGTATGGGGCATGCTAAGGCTTGGGGAGTGCTTCATCCACTTAGTGGATGGTTTTGCGTGTACCGCAATTCATTGGTGGAGGGTGACCCCAAAGAGGTGTATATTTATGGGTGGGTGGTTTTGGGCGTAACATCTCTTTGTTTAGCGCGACGCACATGTTCCAACAAAGATCCCATTAGCATCCGACGATTTCGGTTTTATTTGCTTTACCGAAATCGTATCCTAGGAATGCAGTTTATGTCCTTTTCTTTGTTCTAGGTTCGTTCTCATCCATGAAAGAACCATGCACACACACCATTGCACTGAAAGAGTGCATTTCCAACAGCGGCCGTACCCTTAAGAGAAATGGAATTCATGTCAGAGTTCCATCCACGGTGAGTCAAATTCCATCCACCGACAGCCATGGTCGTTGCCGCTTTCGCTCCTCGTCGCGCGCCGAGGACGCGAAAATACTCGAAGTCGTGTGAAGAAGTAGTGTTTTCACCTTGTTTACAATTTAATATTAAAATCAATGTAAAGCAATAAAAAGTCAGTGATCACCTTTCAATTCGTGTTTTTAATTTTCTGTGTTGCAGTGCCTTCGATGTTCCTAAATGTGTTTACCTAATCGTTCTTTTGGCCCGGTGTTTGTGCTTTTCCCTCGGTTGTACTGGTCGGAACATTTACAGGAAGTTGTGGGGACGAGGTAGAACTCTCGCCCGTGCGGCGTCGCGACTACGTACCCCCACAATTACTTAATTTCACATAGCATCTACTACGTTCAATTTGATTTTCATATTCGTCAGCTTATCTTTAATATTAGATATCACGAAGAAATAAGTAGAAGTAATGTCTACAGTACTTACAGGTGAAACTTAGTTTAATTTTTATTTTTCAATCTCTTTTTTTCTGTTTTTTATGGCTTTCCCGACAGCGATTGTGACACTCCATATGGACACCAAATTAGTTTTGTACTCTATATATGGTCGTAATAAGTTTGAGCTCGTTCATGTTCCATAATGTAGGGTAACTGTGCAGGATTTATAAAACCAAGTTTATTGGCTTACCATTACAAAGAGACGTAAATTGAATTTGCGTATATTCAGTTGCTCTCATGTTGCAATCTTCCTACTTTCTGTACCAGTTATGTGCCTACAAAAGAAGAAATATTAAGTTTATTGTTTTTTTAACCTTCTGAATATCATACAACGCAATTAGATTTGGAGCAAATTTATTATTCTACGTACTGATACAGTGTGGCAGCACTTTAAACGAACACAATAGCCGTAAACACTCTCTAGTATTTATAGAAGACGCAAACTGAACACAAAAGCATACAAGTATATATAACCCAAAATGTCTGTAATATTTACATAAATAAACACCTATCTGGTTTTTTTTTTTTTGGGTAAATCTGTTATCTGAATGTCACTTGTGAAAATTTAAGTAGGAGACCGAAACCAAAGAATGACAACATCATCCAACAATGTTCAGTTAAATCCATATTGATGTTTATATGATACATCGTGTGCATAACTTTGAGTAGGTTTTACCAAAAAGGCAAACATAAAAGCACATCATAAAAAAATCAACCATTATAGCCAGAATTATTACATTACAATTTGACAAGGACACACGCCATTACACTCAAGTAGAAGTACAAAGAGGGATTTATTTCATTACTGTTCTTAAGGATCTGTTGTCGAGAAGCGACCTTAAGCAGATGGGGTTATTTTAAAAGGTGAGTTCATGTAACGTTGGGCTTTGGAGCATCAAAGATGTTAGACGTAATCTATAACAGGTTTAAGGAACAACATTTCGGCTGAAGAGAAATCATATTTGAAGTAATAGATTTATGTTTGAGTATTCAAATCATTATGGAAAATTTAACAAGCCTCAGGACTTGCTAAATAAGGTCAAGACCGGTTCCCGGTTGTAGTGCCGATGATGATGATGATGATTGTGTCTAATATGATTTGTACTTCAATTTTGAACAAGTACAATTATGAAAATGTAACAGATGAATTTAATGGGTAGAAACTTTTGTCAAATTGTCAAATAGGCTTTGAAGATCAATCATAAGATTGTGTGTTAATAGAAAGATCTTATTCATTTATATGCTTACATTTTTCAATCATCAGACAGGGCGTGAGCAGATTTCTTACATAATTAACAATGCTAATTTCTAATTAATTACGCAAATTCGCGTCCTTATCCCCCAATTCATCATCATCATCATTGGCCTTATTTAGCAAGTAAAATTTGATACATTTTCCATAATTTTTTTTCCCGGGTAAGGTTATTAGCCTTGCGCCAATCCCCCAATTAAAAAACATCTATTATACACGAAAACAACAGTTCCCACCCCTCATAATCACATTTTTCACTTTTCAATTTAAATCCCATCCAAAATATTTTTCCTAACATAATACATTTTACACTAAAAAACCTATTCAAGGCCAAACTCTCCAGTACACATACGCACTGTACCGCTTTTCAATTTTGATTAGTCACGATTTAAAAGGAAAATGTATATGCAAGTATTTTTCACCCTTCCATCCCCTATGTCGCAATTGTCGTAATTCTTCCCCAAAAGGAATTACAAAAAAATGCTCTTAACGAGGCCCTATTTTCACACACATTTTTAGGTATATTGACCCTTCCCAGCAGATTAGGCAGTATATTACTATTATAAACTTATGCACCTGACGATTCCTCGGGAGGGAGTTGAGGCCAGCGAGAGCCGAAACCAAATTCCAGTGAATCAATAAATGGTAAGTGTTGCGGATTCGCAAATGAATGTACGTTCACCATCTGGCTACCATATAACAACTGTCACCCGCCAGCTGACTGCGCGTCATGGAAAAAAAGGGACGCCACATAAGCATCACCGGATTTAAACGAGCCCAACGGCCGCTTGAGTCAATTTTCATGGATCCTTCATCGCGTGCACGCCGCCACGTTACCGACAGAATCGAAGCAAAAATTACAAGCACCAGATTAAAGAAAATAAAGTTAATATCACGAACATTGCTGCTCCTTCGAGCCGGATTGTTTATCGCAGTACAGTGCCCGATAATTCGAACCCGCGGAAAAGTGAAAGTGGGCGTCCCGTGGCGTAAGTGCTAACTGCGAACGAGAGATCCGAACCTTACTTGCGGCTGTTTTTCTTCTCCCTGGTCATGGAATTGAATCTTTTACTCACACCAAACTCGGGGCACTTTCACCAAACATTCGACCTTCAAGTGGCGGCAATGTCTCAAATTGAGGAACTCATCGCCGCTCAGTTCGCGGCACATGACCAAATATCGCGCGTGTTCCTCAATGTAAAGAAGAGGGGGCCACCAACGTTGGGCGCAGTGGAGACTCGCCAGCAGAGCCTCGGACTTAAATGGGAGGACATCCGGAACCGGCACAGGAAATTATACGGCTGGCAAGCCCAGCAATTAAGAGCCAATGGAGGAGGCGGAGGAATTATTCTAGTCGGCCGAGAAAACTTTCCTGGACGAGCAGGCCAAGTTCGTCGACGCGCATCACGTCCTCACGTCAGACCCCCCGGAGCCATCAGCGGCCCCCGCCGTCATCAATATACCCGGCGCACACACCCACAAACTGCTGCCAGTACAGCTGCCAGCATTCTCCGGCAGATATTCGGAATGAAGACCATTCAAGGACCTATTCCCGGCAGTACTGACGGACCACCAAGACCTCACGGATGTGGAACGGCTGTACTACTTAAAGTCCAGCCTCCTGGACGAAGATTATCCCCGTCACTGAGGAGAACTATAATCGGGCTTGGGACAAGCTGGTAGAGCACTACGATAACACGCGTGTCCTTGTCCACTCTGCCTTGAGCACCCTCCTCCAGGTACCTGCCATCCACAAGGAGTCTGGTGTAGGCCTACGTCAACTCCGCGACACCACCAATGAGGCTGTCAAGACCCTGTATTCACTCGGCCTTCCCGTAAGCACCCGTGACGACATACTCGTTACCTTACCACTCAGCGCCTGGATCCATGCACGGAACGTGACTGGCAGACACCGCAAGGAAATACCGCAGAGCCCCCCACATACCAGAGCTTGACGCCTTCCTAAAAATCAGGATCGAGGTGTTGGAGTTAGTTAAGCTGCCCAGAATAAGTGCCGATCACTCCCAACGGAGCAGGAACGACCACCAGGACCCCAACTAGAGATCACGCATCAGTCATACGCCCTCACCCCCATAAGTTTGCCATGCAGTGCCCCATGCTAGACGCGGTCAAAAGCCTTGGTGATATCCAATGCGACCGCTCTTGACTCACAATGCCCCACAATCACAGATGTCCATATACCGGTTATAAGAATCAGGAATCTCATGTACCGCCTGTCACGGAATCCGTATTGACCACCATTCCGTTGCACTTTAAATACTTAATTAAATCGGCCTTCATGACCCTTTCCATCACCTTAGGTAACGTAGACAGTAATGCGATCGGACGGTAATTTTCTGGAAAACATGTTTACCCCTTCTTGAAGATTGGCTGAACTCGAGCGATCTCCAGCAGGTAGGAACTATCCTCCGTGCATAAAATAAGCGAAAGAGTCTGCCAAGAACCGGCGGTAGTTCAGGAGCATAGTTCTTAAGGGCTATTGATGCCACTCCGTTTGGGCCGGTTGCCATCCTGCACTTCAGTCGACGTAGAATGCGTTGAATAGGACGCGAGCGGAACCTTATATCCCGCATTGAGAACCGTACAGACGCATTCACAGGTGGCTCCAAAAGGCCGGTATAGAGGTTTGAATTCGCGAAAAATAAATTCCCGAATGTAGTACTCTAAAAAGCCCTACCACCTTTTTCCCCCATTCCTACATCCAAAATCCTATCAAAACCCGAATTAACCCAAACATGATCCAAAATTCGCAATAAACGAATCAAACATTCGTTTATCGCTTAACATTTGCCCCCGCGGCAAAATTGAATCCAGAATCCGAATTAAACGAATCTAATATTCGTTTATTGTTCTACATTTGCTCCACGGCATCATGAAAATTCAAAATTCAGAGATCGTTATCTCTATCTGAAAAATTCCATTGAGTTAAGCAAATAGAAAACCGAAACCAGATACATATCGACATCTGCGAAATAGTTTCGTAGGAATTCAAGAGAGTGAATTCTTATCTTAAATAAACACTGAGCATCTCACGCAGGATACCAAAATCGGGATTTTTGTATAAAATTGTGTATTTTCGAGATACAAATTTCGATTTGTTTCTCTTTATAAGGGCGATGGATTTTGTAATCGAGGATCAATCTCGATTGGCGTCCGAAGTGGTAGGACGCCAATAAACTAAATTAAATTATAAAATAAATTTAATTAAATAAATTCAGTTTTAAATACTGGAAATACAGGTGATTGATTTTTTATTGCGCTTGGCTGATTCCCAGGCCCATATTTAACAACCGGTACCTGCTCTTCCCTCAAGGTTTGAGGAAGCACGGCGGCAACCGCAACGGGTCCCCTCGGGAGCTCCCCGAGAGAAGGATTGTGGGGGTTTCTCTATTCTACATGAGAACCAACCCACAATTCCAACCACAATTCCTACCTAATTTCGGCCGCTTTCAGCGCGTCGTACCTACCCATTTCCTTTATATGTTATTCCCCTGTAAAACATGTAAAACAGACATATAGCTAAACTCATTATCCTATGCAGATAATGCATAATTGAGTTTAGCTACATTCTTGTCATACGGCAACTACATTCTTGCTAACCATGAGTTTCCCATCGGAAATCACATAATGTCGGTTAGCAACAACAAGTCTAAACGAACGACGCTGTTGCATCATAGCAAAACCGCTGGGGTTATTTCAGCGTCTTAGAGTCTGGTTCTTACGCTGAATATTTCCCAAGCATCAGCGGCGCCCTATTGACTTTCCCTCAGATCATCCATACGCTTGGGATCAATGATCTCTTTTTGCAGGGGAGTGACATCAGCTAGGTTTTCCTCTCCTTCGTATTTCTGTCTTTCCACGGCTCAATGCGCTCTGACTACACCATAGCCGTACCACTGGATCACCAGGTCATGCCAGTAGCTGCATCTGATACCAACACACACAACCAAAGCTACCCCGAGTTCACAGCATATAATGTTTTCTGTTCTCTCATTCTCCATGTCCGTCAATTTCCCTATTAACAAAAGTTACCCACACTTCGACGGGAGTGGGGTTGAGAGAGCAGAGGCGTGGTCTCTTTTGGTTGTCCTGTGTGTGGGATGAAATACGAATTTCACCCCTGATTCATTAGTCACATCTCAATCGTTAGAGTGGAAGGTCGCGGCGCGGCTCGTATCTATCAATTTCGAATTTCTTCTCAAAATATTACGCATGCGTTAAACTTCTTGCCAAAAAAGCTGGAGCATATAGCGAAAGACTGGGACAAATTTCATCAATAAAAACCTAACGAAATAAAACGAAAAGTTATTAATTTGAACCTTTCTTTAGAGTGTAAAATAGTATATTGCGTGCGTTTCGAATTCATCTATTTAAATAAGGATACCTGCAAACAGACTTGTGTAAAATAGTATATAGCGTGCGTTTCGAATTCATCTATATAAATAAGGATGCCTGTAAACAGACTTGGGCTGCAAGTAAAATACGAAACAAAATTAAAAAAAACTTTAAATAAATAAACCTCAGCGCTTTTCATTCATTCCTTCATCTTTGGTGACAATTTTTGGACGACACAAGTGTTTGGGGATAAAGTAAATCCTGTGCCATACGCTGGTACTTATACTTCAACCCCCATAGGATCACTACACGAACACATTAGCTTTATTTTTTTAACTTGTGACTAATGTTCCGCTGCCCGTCACTAAGGGAGGGAAAGAGTAGTAAACGAAGTTATTGCTGACAGCCCTCGCCTTTGAGCAAGAGAGATGCCAACCAGTTGGGCACTCAAGGAGTTTACTCTTGTCACTATGTCGTTGTAGGCCTTCCTCGCGGTATCAATCGCCTGTTTGCACGCGTTTCTGATTTTAACAAAATTCGTTCTCTTCACGTCGGTGGGATTAGAGCGCCATTCTTTAAAAGCTCTATTTTTTGCCGCTGTAATCTGTTCGCATTTTAAATGAATCAAACCAAGGTTTATCAGATGAACTTCGTTAGATGGAATGGGGAATGTAGATCTCCATCCCGAGAGGAATAATCTCTGTGACTAACGCCACACATGCGTCATCATCGGATGCCCCAAAGCACACCTCCGACCAGGGAAAGGATGCGAAGAAATCTCGCAAATCGTCTCCGATGCCAGCCCCATGCCTCCATACATGGCGAAGCTGCTTAGCGCTTGAAATGCAAGTGTTTGCGCGACCGATACCTAGCAGTGATCTGGGTTTCCCAGTGACGCAGAAACCTCCACAGTATAAACGCTCCGGTCGGATGTCAAAAACAGATCCAGGGTGTTCGCATAATTACTTCGGGCATCCGGTACTCGCGTTGGTTCCTCCACAAGTTGAGTCAAATTGCGACTAACAGCGAACATCTCCGCCAGTCTCCCAGCCTCGTCGTTTTGTTAGAATACACCAACCAACTGGAATCGTGTACATTCAAATTCTCTAGGACGACCGTTTCTGAAGCCGGCTGGTTGACCTGCATCCAGTCGACGGTACGTGAAAGATCTTCGAAAAATGTCGCCGGTCGATCGTCATTCGGGGAGCGGTAAAAAGAACAAAGAAATTTAACAGAATTCTTCAGCACGACCTGCAACCACACAATGTCCAGGTTACTGGGTTCTAACATCTCTATCTTTTGGGAAGGCAGTTCGGACCGCATGAAGACCCAGACTCCACCTTTACAACGGAATGCCGATTGCAAGTCGTATCCCGGGCAATGAAGATATATCGAATCACTTGACGAATCGACCTGGGTCTTAGTTAGGACAAGTATATCAGGCTGTTTGCAAATATTAGTGGACGGCGCTTACATTCGTATTGGTAAAACCGATGCTCCTGATGTTACAAAGTGCCCAGTATCAGTCGAACGTCATTTGCATGATGTTCCCTCTGACATAGTTCCTAAACTACTTTATTTATTTATTTATTTATTTATTATCAATTAGTAATGTAAAATTACATATCAATAACTTAACCTAATGAGCCTAGCAGCGGGGACTATTGGCTCTGTATTTCTAATTTACAATTTAATCTTAATGCTATTTACAAATTTATTTACAATTTCTATGTTGTCGGTAGTGGGATCTGCTAGAATTGTATAAATATCTGTATTTCGAAATAGTTTGTCTTTCAAGGGTTTTAGGTGAGGACAGTCTTTCAATATGTGAGTGATTGTAAGTGTTGTGTTGCATTTTGGGCAGATTGGGGCTGTAGCTCGGTGGAGCAGGTGGAGGTGGGTAGCAGCTGTATGGCCTAATCGCAGCCTCACAAAGTTTGTGATTTTGGATTTGGACAAGTTAGTTGGGTAAGAAGGGTGAGTTTTGAAACGGTTTACCATTTTATAGGCATGGTGGTGAGTATCCCAGTTTGTTTGGTTTATTTGTTTTTGTTGATTGCTGATAATTGACAGTAGATCGGATCTTGTGTAGATGTTGAATTTATGGACTGGAGCTCTTTTGGCTGAGTTGGCTGCGGCGTCTGCATTCTCGTTACCGCTGATGGCGACGTGACTGGGAGTCCACATTAGTTTTATTTTATTGCAGTATTTAATGATATGATTCCGAATATTGGAAATAATATCGTCAGTGTTGTTGGTGTTTTTTATTGAGTTGAGTACCGACAGGCTGTCGGTGCAGATGACATATTTTTCTCTGTGGTTGGTGGCGAATGTTACGGCTTGTAAAATCGCGAAGGCTTCCGCCGTGAAAATGGAGCAAAATTCGGGTAATAGTCCGATTTTCTTTACTGCACCTTCTTCGGATGTGACCGCAAAGGAAGTATAGTTGGTTGTTTTGGATCCATCTGTGTACAGAAAGCGCCATCCGTTGGATTTATATTTTGAGGCGACTGACCAGAATAGTGCACCGTATATTTCTTTGTTTGTGTTTGGTTTTTTAAATATTGAGAGTGTTGTTATGATATTATTATTATTTAGAAGCCATGGCGGGTAAGTTGCGGAGTATTTGAAAGTTTGTTTAATATCCAATTCCAATTGCTTGGCTTTATCTAAAATGCGACTGATTGCAGATGGGATTCGGTTGGTGTTTTTGTATCCTATTGTTAGTTTGATGTCTTTGTCAATTATGGAATTTCGCGAAAACGCTAATTTAGCTATTAGTTTTAATGATATGATTTCCATCCGGTCCTCGATTGTTGGGAGCCCAGCTTCAGCCAGTATATTTTTTATTGGTGTCGTTCTGAATGCAAAGGTGCTTCTTCTAGCGGCTTGGTGATAGATGGGCTTTATTATATTTAGAGTCGTTTTTGGACTATTGCCATAGATATAGATCCCGTAGTCTATTTTACTTAAAATTAGAGCTTTAGTAATTTTACATAGAGTGTTAATGTGTACGTTACTTTTCAAGTTGCTTAAGTATTTAATAATATTGAGCCTCGCTGCTAATGATACTTTGAGTTCTGAACAATGTTGTTTCCAGGTATACTTATTGTTAAATGTTATTCCTAGGATTTTGAGGTTGGGGACATTTTGGATTGTTTTGTTGTTTATGTTGAGGTGTATTTGGGGGCAAAGTCGTCGTCGGCACACATGAAATAATTTACATTTATCTACTGAGAGTTTGGCACCTGAAGAATTTGACCATTCTAAGATATCTTTCACTGTTTCAGTTAAAATGTTTTTGCAGAAAGTTAGATCACTGGATTTACTTAAGATGTATATATCATCGGCGTAAATGCAATGATCTAGATGTTTCTGTTTGTGTATTATTGTACTTATGTCGTCAAAGGCGATCATAAATAGTACAACTGACAGTGGGGATCCTTGAGGGATTCCGTTGTGTAATGGAAATGTATTGGAGTAAACGTGGTTGACTTTACATTGGAATTTTCTATTGCTTAGAAATGATTTAACGTACCTATATATATTGTTGCCAATTCTCCATTTTAACAATTTATTAAGTACGGTGTGAGCGCCTATTCTGTCGAATGCTTTCTCAAAATCAAGAGAGAGTATTGTGACGTGATTTTTGGCGGATAGAGCCTTTGAGGTGTAGTGGTCAATGTGGAGTAAGGCGTCTGTGCAACCTCTGTTGGATTTGAAAGCTACTTGGTTGATGGATGTCAATTTCTTTGTTTCCATAAGCCAGAGTAGACGTTTGGCTACGATTTTTTCTAATACCTTTGCGGGACAAGGAATTAAGGATATAGGGCGGTAGCCATCCACCGTATCTTTATCTTTGTTCGGTTTGGGAATAGGTATTAGGACCGCGGTTTTCCATATTTGTGGAATGTGTGATGTTTCCAGTATTTTATTGTATAACTTTATAATTCTTTGTTTTGCATAATGCGAAAGGTTTTTTAACATTGGGTAAGATATTCGATCTCTCCCTGGAGTTTTTCCCTTAGTTATACTAAGTGCTGACTCGAATTCGATAAATGAGATGGGTTGTTCTATGCGTAGAGCTGCAGAGTTAGGAGTTTGCAAAGATAGTGGATCGTTAACGGATTCAATTTTTTTGCGATTGAATTCGGGATGAAAATTATTGTTGTCTGAGAATTGCGACCAGGTTTTGGCGAAGAGTTGGCTTATTTCCACTGTGTCTGAGATTGTAGTATTTTCGGAATTAAGGGATGAGATAATTGTCGGATTGTGATTACCACTTAAGCTGCGTATTTTATGCCATATTGTGGTTGTGGAGGATGTTGGATTGATTGAGGAAGTGAATTGAAGAAAGCTTTTTGCTTTGCTTTCTTTCATCTTCCTACGAAATTGTGCATTCGCTTTTTTGTATGCAACAAAATTAACCTGCGTTGGTCTTTTTTTAAATTCAGAGAGGGCTGACATTTTGCTTTTTCTGAGAAGCGTTAGGTCGGAGTTCCACCAAGGTACATGTTGCCTGGTTTCTGATTTGGTTGTGATATTTGTTTGGGGTATTGAGAGATTGGCAGCGGATCTAATTGCTTTACTGATTAGCGCCGCTTCGTGATTCGTGTCAGGTGTGGGGGAATTGCTTGAAAGAAATTCGTCAACTTTTCTTTCAAAAAGTGCCCAGTTGGCGGAATCGGTTTTGTATTTTGGAGATCTGTTGTGACGGGTTATCGGTTGGTGATTATTTATTATGCTTAAAACGGGGAAATGGTCACTATTGTAGAGGTCGTTTAGAACTTGCCATGAAGTTTTCGGAACCAATTCTGAGGAGCAACAAGTGATGTCTATATGAGTGAGGGTATTGTGTGTAGAAAGGTGAGTAGGGGAACCGTCATTCAGTAGGATCAGATTGGAGGTGAGAAGGAGGTTTTCAATTACTTCCCCTCTTTTGTTTGTGGAAGGTGAACCCCAGAGTGTACTCCAGGCATTTATGTCGCCTCCAAGTATTCTGGGCTCATTTGTTTGGTTGAGTATAGCCTGAAGATCATTTTTATTTAATGGTTGATTTGGGGGGAGATATAAGGCAATGTAGGTAAAATTTAAAGGATGTTGTATTTCTACAACGAGAGCTTGGATATTTGTAATGATGGGGAGGATTTTGTGGGAAGTACCTTTCTTGATTAGTAATCCTACTCCTTGCTTGTGTGATGTGTTTGCAGGTGAATTGTAGAAGTAGCCTACATAGGATTTAGGGATGAATGGTGTGGTGTTGACTGGGCAATGCGTTTCTTGCAGTGATATTATATGTGGGTTATGGTCCTTAATTAGAATGTTTAGTTCGTCAAAGTTATTGGTATAACCGTTCATGTTCCATTGTAGAATGGTGAATGGGGTTTGTTTTGGAGTGAGTTTTGGGCGTTCAGCCGTGCTAGTGTGCTTAGATCTTGATTTTGCAGAGGGATGGGGTTGTATATTCTTAAATGTTTTAAGGTGTTGGAAGGTATGGTGGGCGGGATGTATGTTGTTAGGATCAAGACTCCGCTGTTCCGGATGTTGGGCACTTGAACTCTGGATTGAGTTCAAGTGTCCAACCTCAGGAACAGCAGAGTCAGGGGCTTGGTTGTTAGTTTTATAGTTACATTGTAATATCATCATCTACTAAGGTGTGTACATTTTTATTAATATTTATATTAGTGAGAGACGGTTTACTTTTTACCTTTGATTTGGGTGAAGGGGTGCGTTGCGAATGGCTATTAGCAGAGCAGCTTGTCGTGGTTTGTGGAATGGTTTCAGTTTGGTTGTTTGTTGGCGAACTTGTTTGTAGTTGTGAGGGTTCGAATGTGGTTAGTTGAGTTGATGATGTTTGTTGAGTTGATGGCGTTAATTGAATTGATGGTTTTCGTTGGATTAGTGGTGTTATAGACGAAATTGGTTTGTTTGGGTTATGTGTTATTGACTTTTTTGGCTTGTGGGGCAATGCAATTTGAATACTGTTGATTGTAGCAGATGCGGAGGAGCTGGTTGGAAGGGATTCCTTGGGTGTAGTTTTTTGTTTGTTTTGTTCCGTTGAGGGTCCTTGTAATTGGCTCGATTTTACTGTATCTGCAAAGCTTCCTGAAAGTTGATCAGGTTTGTGGATATTTTTTTCCTTATAAATTCGTTTGGCTTCTCCCATTGAACATTTGTTTGTGGTTTTTATTGTTAAAACTTCTTTCGCTTGGATATACAAGGGACAGGTTTTATCCGCGGCCGAGTGAGGGAGCGAGCAGTTTGCGCACATAGTGCGACTGCAATTTACGGGGCTATGAGGTGGCAGATTACACTTTTCGCACATTGTGGTATTGGTGCAGCGTTTTGTGGTATGGCCGAGTCGTTGGCAGTTGCGACATCTCATGGGGTTGGGGATATATTCGCTGACCTTAGCTTTATAAAAACCGATGTCAACTGAATTTGGTGGTTGGAATAGG